>OX387929.1:8547596-9747596 GCA_947578465.1 Thera obeliscata | reverse complement strand
TGAGCTGAAAGGCCAGTCAAGAATGGAGATCAATAAACTAAAAAACCTAAGGAAACGATGATAATAATATTGTGAAGATCAACGTGATTTATCATTATCTACGGTCGCAGGTTTGAATCCAGTTGCCTACCTATGGGTTTTCTGTACGGAAAATGTAACTACCATTATGGAGGTAGTAAATCGAAACTTCGAACAAACTTTACACCTATCACCGTCTTTCGTATTTCTATTTGCAGTACGTTATTGTTTTCTCCACTATTTTATTGTTACCGTTATAATGGAATGTATTATTCACTCTTTAGCACCATTCTTTGCGACAGGGGCGGACTAAGGTGTCGAAAGGTTTAGAATGATCGTAAATCGTCATAATCGTATTTTTACAAACAATTAGTTTAAGTACTACGACCAATTTATTAGTATAATACTTACTTAATATTTTTTATCAAAAAAAGTCTTTAAAAAAATATGTTGCCATGATAAAACTTCCTTCACAGCGAAAAGATAAAAAGTAACGAAAATAAGTCTACAGATAAATAAAATATTTATAACAAGAATTATTAACAATAGAAACATAGAAATAGATTAAAAACACACTCTAGGGCCCGTATTCTAGAACAGTGTTTGAGTCTGAGTCGAGCATCAAGCATAGATTTTTTGACAGCACCCCATTGATAAAAATAACTATGCTCTGCTATTTCAGAATAAGGGTCTAGGAGTGATTGCTAAATATGGTAAACTTAAGAGGCCGGCGGAGGGTGAATTTTCATACAAACGTAATACCTAAATTATTATTATTTAAGGCAAATTTTCACTATATTATTGTAATAACTGTATTTGTCTAATATTTATCTAGGTTCCTGAACAGTTTTTATTTTGAATAAAATTAATAACCTCAAATGAAATAAACACCAATCGCATTTTACACATTTTTTTCATTGCAAAATGTGATTGGTGTTAATTTCATTTGAGGTAAGTAATTTAAAATAAAAACTGTTCAGGAACCTAGATAAATACTATACAAATCCAATAATTACAATAATATAGTGAAAATCTGCTTAAATTAGTAAACATTTTGGTATTACGATTGTATGAAAATTCGCCCTCCGCCGGCTCTTTAAGGGCGACGTATGCCGGCCCTGCCCTCGAATTCCCCAGCAATATTCCCTCCCACTTGACAAATAGCTCTTTTTCGCAGTCAAGACAACGATGCGATAACGTTTTAAAGGAGACGCGAGAGAAATGCCCCAACATGTGATCGAACTGAGAGCGGATAAGAAAAAATAAATGAACCAAGTGTCAGCTAAGGAGATTCGAAAAACCTCGTTATACTGATAAATTGCGTTCCACAGTTTGTTTGTAACAGTTGAGGAGAAATGTACGTTTGCGAGACAAATCGACGCGATTGTGATGTGTTGCGTTGCTTGGAGAAATAAATTGTTTTTAAATAGAGAAATGCAGAGAATTCTTTGATTCATTTGTGAAACACGCTTGTTAATTAGATATTCAATTCAATGTATTATTTCAGTATATATCCAAACTGTTAGTACCACACAGAAAGAAAAACTTAAAATACTAATGTTAGCAATGGCAATGTAAAAATATCACATACATAAATACTGCTGTGTTGGATTCATGCTTCAACAGACGCTTGCTCCTTATCGGGTCACCTACTGTAGGCCTACCACAAGCTCTGTCTGGCTCTGTCTCTGGCTCTCGTTTTGAGTCTGTGTGAGTGTTGACTAAATAAATCCTACGTCAAAACGTCACATACAAACCAATTATCAACAAAAAAAACATTGAAAAAAACATTTCTTAATAGATTTATCAGTTGCTATTTTACTATCTTAAAAATGGTAGGTTATATAAAATACTACTGTTAAAATTAAATGTTTTAAACGCATTTTATCTCTGTGAAACAGATTGTTTGAAATATTTACAAAATCAGTTTATTTTCTTTTAATTATCAATTACGTTTGTTTTTCATATTCATATTAGAATTACATTTATTCATGCAAGTTGCAAAACCCCAACTTTTGAAAGGATTCAGATGAAATTATAATAATCTCTCAAAAGAACGGGATTGGAGGTATGGATCAGAAGGTATTAGCATTTATATTCAGATTCTGAGGTAAAAGTTACTTATCATTGCTTGGCATACACTTTAGAGTTGTGGAGTTTCAGGAAATTCCACATTTAAATCATTATCTCACAGCTTTGCTGCGATGCAGAAACGAAACAAAAACCAAATAAAATATGCAAAATGCATCCGCTGCTTTACTTGATAAATCGTCTTTTTTATCTCCTTTACACTTTATTGCTCATTCATACAAATGTGTATACAAAAGAAAAGCTCTAAGCTATAGGTATTTGTACAAAAGGAGCTTAAACTTACGAAGGGATTTATCCAAACTTCATTCATAATGCCGTAAATGTGTCACTGTCACTTTAATGTAAAGAAATAGAGATGGAAACACTGTTATCAGTCTGCTAAGCTAAATTACTGTTGTAGAACCATTATGAATATACCCGTTAGCAGATAAATAAAGATAGATAGATTAATACTTTATTGTACACAAAAGAATACATTTAAAAGAACCATTACAAATAAAGGTACAATGGGCGGCCTTATCGCTAAGAGCGATCTCTTTCAGCCAACCTTTTACCTTAATAAATACCTACATAACTCTATAGTGGTTACCATGTCACACAAAAAATCTTTTTGTATGAGCATGGGATGTGTGGGATCAGCCCAGTGCAAATTATCACCAGACTTAAATTTTGCTTTTCATAATAATCTTGAGGAGTAATCCAGCTAATTTAAAATCATGTTCCTAAAATCTGTTACAAATAAGCATTCTGTTCCAATTAAAGTGATCACTACATTTTTCATTGTCTCGTCTCCTAGTTAAGGGGCCGTCTTAACCAATTTGGAGTACAATTAAACGTGAGCATTAATTACGGGACTCCCTTGTTTCGCCTTATTTCCCTTTTGCTTATTCAGCGGGAGATATTGTAACGCTAGTGATTGCTGGAAGGGGCTTTATTTATTTTTAAAATTAATTATGTCTCTTCCAGTAATCACTTAAAGTATGTTAACGTTTAGATGTGTATAAGCGAATAAAAATATAGAAGAATTTATTTTAATTTTATAGTTTTACACAGTACTTACTATCTTACCTAGATCATAACTAGATGGTTGGGTGTAACAGTCACATGCTTGCTTACACTTATAAAACTAAAAACATTTTAAACTTCATCATCTTAATGCCCTTATCCCACGCTAAGTGGGGTCGGCACAACAGGTTTTCTTCTTCCACTCACCTCTATCTTCGTCATCGTAGTGCTCACTCCTTTCTTGCTCATAATTATCTTCTTTGACACAGTCCATCCTTTTTTTCTTTGGTCTACCTCTTCTATCGTAATCTGCATCTATGTACATCCATTTCTAGCACTTTTTAAGTAACATGACTTTCATCTCTCCGTTTTACATAATGTCCAACACAGGCGCTACTTTAGACTCCTCTAATATACTATTTTTTTATTTAATTCATCCTTGTCCACACATCCATCACAACATTCACATTACAGCAACGTGCAGTCTTCCCTCATTCGTCCCTTTCGTTGCCCAACACTCAGATCCATACAGTACAACAGGTCTTATGTACAACAGGTTTAGTTTAAGGGGCATTCATGGATCACATGTTGTTTCTGAGAACCGTCGCCATTTCATCTATCCAACATTTTTCTCATCCAGTTGCCCCTACATCTTTGTGATGCTACAATTTTATTGTTAGCAATTCACGGTGCGATATACGGATCCCTTTAACGCGGACCCTCGCATAATTTGGATTGCGGGACCTTAGAAACAATGGTAATGAAATAATACCTATTAATGATGTGCTATTTTATTCGACACAAAAACTTGTTTATTTTTATTATTTACAACAGAATATAAATTACTCACAAAAACTATCATTATATATCATTCAATGAATAAAATAAAAACTACAATTTTAAAAGAACATTGATCTACATAGAACATTATTTAAAAATTAATTATTTTCATCATTATCATAAACTTGAAGAAGTAAATTACTGGACATAGGCCATGGAAGAACGATTGCATGTTCATCATTGTTGCCAAAGTCACCACACTTGGCAGATGGATTTATTTTATTTGAACGTAATGAAAAAAAATGTATATAGGTACGTATTATATTAGCTATCTGGTCCCCAGTACAAGTTCTGCTTAATTTAAGACTAGATAGTATTGCACAGATTGTCCAGAATATTTATATTTTTATGTAGATATTAAAACACTCACACATAGACAAGAACCGCGTGAATTTTGTGGATGGAGAAAAGTGATATTTTTCTTCGGAAGCCTATGGCCAGAGGACTTATTTTGGTCGATGATGACGTACGAAAAAAATAATTTACCAAACCGATAAAAGCTCGCATGTTTCTATTTCTCAGCCAAATTTCTCCTAAATTGCCCGCTGACCTTACCAAGTCACAAATTATTCTTATTCGGCAATAAATCATGTCCCTTGGGTGCCAGCAGAGGCCTAATTGTATTAATATTTATGACCCCCAGTAGTGTACAAACAAACTGATTGTTTGAATAGGTTTGGGTGATAGAATTGAAATTGTCAAGAATAGTATATCCAACTACATTTCATATATTTTCCAAATACATGAAAAAATAAGAGTCATTCTTAGAAATTACTTCCCACGTTAAAATATTATATTCTATAAATCTAGACTGGTGGCGCTTACATAAGGCAAAGAATTAGCTTAGCTATTCAAAGAGGTAACGTTGCCAGCATTTTCCATAAATATATTTTCTTCTAGTTGCTGGTAAAAATTAAATCTATATTGCTCAAGAATAATTTAGCTTTTTGGAAATCGACCCCGTAGTTTTTGACATTATACGTTACATATAAAAAAAACTTTCCTCCGTATATGAATATTAAGATAAAATATCTGAAGCAGGGATTCGTTTAGGGACTTTGTTTATTAAATTAAATATCAATATCACGCTCCAGACGCCTGGCAACGGTTGCTCTAATTAATACGGGTTAAATACTCAATTTGACGATTTAATTTTATTGAAGGCAAATTGTTTTCCGCGGTGATAGTATTTGCTTAGAGGTTATCGCTGTCATTTAGTTTGGTGTCAGATTTCGGGAATTTCTTCAGGCAGTTTCCGTGATTTTTACTACTTTCTTACTTGTTTGAATTATATACTTTTAAATACATAATATGCTACAATAAGGTCGTAAAAACAAATTGGTCCTTTTTCAGTTACTTTTAAATGCATATTTAAATTATAGTGTATAAGGCCTACCACAAGCTCTGTCTGGTTCTGTATTGGCTCTAGTTTTGAGTCTGTGTGAGTTCTGACTGTGTGTGTGACGTTTTGACGTAGGATTTATTTAGTCAGCACTCGCACAGACTCAGACCAGAGAGAGAGAGAGAGCTTGTGGTAGGCCTATACTGGCTGGTTCCAAAAATCACAAACTACTGAGAATTTTCAAGGAAGGTTTTTTAAGTCAATGTTTTTAGTTTCTTTTACTAAAACCAATAACCGTGCAAAATGTTATTGGAAAACTTCTAATACTGTTCGTAACTCATCTTAGTATGATCCTCTTAAAGTTTCGATACACGTTCACTTATCTATTAAAATATAAAATAGAAATTACAAGTTTGCCTGCAACAGTGCAACAAAGTGGAGATAAGCCCCATTCGGTGAAACTTTGAAGAGACTTGAGGTAAAGTAGATTTGCTAGAGTTGGCGATAAAGACGGATAAATACATTTATTAGCACAAAGAAATTTACAATAAAACAAATATTTAGAAAATACACAAGAAACAGTTGAACTATCTGCAGACCGTTACAAATGATCAAGAGATAGCTCAAATGATCCTAATTAGTGCCAGACGAAGTGGCCCCAAGGCATTGGCGCCATTGCCACGTTGAATAGAAAATGCGTTGCGTCAGATACTATGGATAAATAATCTATGTTTAATTCTATCACAAAAGTCTCTTATTCCTTTAATAAATTGTGTTAAAAAAGTATACAATATTCTTTAAAAACCACGTTACGGAACATAAAGTTAATTACTTAGCAACTATTAATTTTTGTAACAAAGAAAAGTAATTTAAAATCTCCTAAAGTATTTATGCCTTTTTTAAACAAGCGCCATAAAATGCTACTGTAACGCCATACAGTGCTAGTCTCCTGTGGATTATTTTTAATTGATTTTGTAGTTTTTCTACATCTAATGGATTTTCTTAAGTGTAGTAAACACTACAAAAAAAAACACTTTTTTTACTGCTAAACTTTTGGGACATTATAAAAATACAAAAATGTCCCAAAATTTAAGAGCTGAGCAGGATTCCCGTACCAAAGAGAAGGTTGCAGTTTGGGGTCGGTTCTATGGATTTGTCTAAAGACGATTTATTAACATTACCAATTTTAAACCGGAAATAGTCGGACGTTCATATGGCAACTCTACGGAAAGGTTACCTATACCGTGGCACTCTTAGCAGTTCCTACGAGATCATTGAAGTTGCATTATAGCGTAGGAATTTACCAAGAAAACCAAATCCTTGGAATATACGTAGCGGGAGGATTTGAGAATTTCATTTTCTGCATTCTAGATTTTGGATAAAGGATTCTGAGATTTTGTAAGAAAGGAAAACTTCTATTGAGGAACCTGGATTTTATTAATTCACTAGTTATCATCGAGAGGAAGAGCATTAGTAGATAGATTAAGAAAACGAAAAACAAAAAGTACTAAATACTGAAAAAAAAAGTTTTTTTTTTTTGAAATAACAGTATTTGTTAATTTGGTATGAGCTGGTGGGTATCTGGCGCAGCGTATAAGCATTGCTATTCAGCATGGCAATGCCGCCAGTGTCTTGGGGACGCTTCCGTCTGGCACTGATTTGGATCAGTTGAGCTATCTCTAGATCGTTTGTAACGATCTGCAGATAGCTCAACTGTTTCTAGTGTATTTTGTACATTTTGTAAATATTTGTTTTAATTGTAAGTTTCTTTGTGTAAATAAATATACCCACTGTTATTTATTATGATAAAGAAAGTATTTTTTTCGCACTTCGCATGCAAAGTAAAACGTGACGTAATCAAAATTAAAGTTTATAGCTTACTCTCGTAAAGTCGTGAATTTTTCACAACGTAAAGAGATTTTACGTGCAAACTTAAATTGTGTATTCCAGAGGTGACAATGTTAAATTATAAGGTCAAGATTTAAAGGTTCCTTATAAGATAAAATAAAAATTATGACTTCCTTCAAAGTTATACTCGTACATTATCGAATGTCGCGAAATAAAATTAGATCTAAAATAAGCATGCAACCATGAATTACCAATACAATTTTCTAAGCATTGCTTAGCTTGGCGTTGGATAGCGCTGCCTAAATGTATTTATCACAATTAAACTAATGTAATTACTGTAACCGTTGTAATTATTTACTTAGTTACATAACCTATTGTTTTTACAAATAGTTTCTGAGTTTTTGTGAGCAATAAAGGTTTTTTTATCTATTCTATCTTCTATCTATTTATGTTCACGGACTGCTGCTGCTTAGTTTGGACCTAGATGTGTGAAATATCCATTAGTCCTAACTCATAATGTTTTATTTCGCCATCTGAAAAAAACGATTATGTAAAAGACAGTAACCAATCTTTCCGTAAATAGCTTAAGAGTAAATTAGGAGGATAGCTCTTAATCAGTTAGTAATCCGTCCGTAATCCTTGTATCACTTTAATCGTCGTGTAATTGGTCCGAGTCTGTTATCCATCCGTATCCGAACAATTACACGAGCGGATGTCGACCCCTGTGACTTTACACATTCACTTAGACTAGTAGTTTACTGATGTTGCTGCAGATGTTGCTGCAGTCAGTTCGTAGACGACGAACAGTACGCACGCTAATTACACCCGGTCTTGCGCTGCCGTAAACACCAGCGGTTGTCAACTTTATTTGCGCACGGGTCGCACGGTTCAATCAAATATGTTCAAGTGTAAGAGTTGTGAAGTCGATTTTAGGGATGGGGCGCAGTGTTCGGTATGTCAGGGTCGTTTTGATTTTGGCTGCGCTGGCGTGACGGAGACTGGATATCGTAGGCTGGGCGACCGCAAGTCCACGTGGAAATGTTCTACCTGCAAGAGTGCTAGATCAGCAAGTCCACTGCCACCACCTCCTTCGACTAGTGCCTCCGCGAAGTCACCCGCTCCAGCGGATATGGACACTGTGCTCGCCGAGCTGAAGCGTCTGTCACTTCAGGTCGCTGTACTCCCTGGGCTCAACGAGAGCATTAAGAGCATAAAGGCTGAATTGGTCTCTCTTAAGACCATACAACCAGAACTCCAGGACATCAAATCATCGATCGATTTTGTAGATCGTAAAATCGGTTCTATATCAGATAAAATCGTTAGCATGGAGAAAGACATCCAGTCTCTGCAGAAAACGAAAAATGAAGTCGATTATCTACAGCTTCGTGTGCAGAACCTCGAGGCCCAGATTAGAGATAATGAGCAGAGGTCCCGCCTTAATAATATAGAGATAAAGGGTGTTCCAATCTCTAACTCTGAGAATCTTTTCGAGATAATAGCCAAGGTCGGATCCCACATCAAGTATCCCCTGCCCAAAGAAGAGATTAACTACATAGCCAGAGTGCCCATGCGCAATGACAATAACAACAAAACAATCGTAGTTGCTGTGCATAGCCGATATATTAAGGATGACTTTGTCGCGGCAGCCAAGAAATGCGCCACCACCGCCACAGACCTCGGGTTGCAGGGTACGAACAGGATCTTTGTTAATGATCATCTGACGCTGGAGAACAAATTGCTGTTAAACAAGGCGAAGGCGTTGGCAAAGGACCGGGGGTTTGCATTTACGTGGGTGAAAGGATGCAAGATCTACGTTCGAAAAAACCCAGGTTCCCCTGTGTTAGCTATAAGGGCGGAATCGGACTTAAAAAAGCTATAATCTTTTGCATTACTAATATTATATTCATTATGCTAGCTTGCAACAACGTCTGCCGCCCAGGTTTGGCAAGCGCTGGTTTTCTAACATGCCCAAGGTCAAGTTCGCATTATGCAGTTGTTATTTTGCACCGCTCGTACTTTTGCTTATCGCTACCCGCCTCGGTCATTTGCTATTGTCTCTTTTGTTGCGCCTATTATTTTATTGCCTTTTTGTCACTCTCTTTATCATCGTTTAATTATTCCAACTGTAGGTTTTGCTTTTTGCCCGTACACAACAAACTGTTAAATATAATAATGCTTTCTTTGCCTATTCTCATGCTAATAAATTTACCGGTTAATAATGCTTAATATTTATTATCAGAACGTGCGTGGTCTTCGCACAAAGACTGCCGTATTTTTTAGAAATCTAAGCTTATCCTCATATGACGTTATATGTCTTACAGAAACGTGGCTTATTGATAGTGTTAATAACTGTGAGTTATTCGATGATCGTTATATTGTTTGGAGGCACGATCGTAACTACGCGATGCTGAATCAGTCAAAAGGGGGTGGGATTTTAATAGCTCTTCGTCGTGAGTTTGCGGCCGAGTGCCGGAGTGATTGGTCATCATCAGCTGAGGACCTTTGGGTTACCATAAAAATACATAATCGTAAGCTTAAATCTACCTATAAGATGCATTTATGCGTTGTATATATTTGTGATCAAAACTTAGGTAACTCAATGGCACTGCAATTATCCAACTTCGCAGATAACTTGACCAACATTGTTTTAGAAAATCCACTGGATAAGGTAGTTCTATTAGGTGATTTTAATATGCCCCTTATTTCGTGGGCCACAAATGATGATGGTATTTCGCTTGCTCCTAGTAATCTACAAGGCTCTCACCAAATAGATTTATTCGATAGTCTTAACACATGCAATCTACTACAATATAATTCTTTTCTTAACATTAGTCATGGCCGTTTGTTAGACTTAGTATTTTCAAATAACGACGTGTCTGTCGTCTCCTGTGATGCGCCATTAGTACCTGAAGACCCCCACCACCGATCTATTATAGTAACTGCCAATTTCGTTGAGCTCCACAGTATTATACCACTATCGTACACTAAATTTGCTTATTATAACGGAGATTACGAATCCATCTGTTCCGAACTTGATACTGTAGACTGGCAATTAGAGCTAGGTAGTGGATCTTTAGAAGATGCTGTCTCTTTTATGTACGGCACTTTGTACAACCTCCGTGATACCTACATTACCTCTAAGACGGTCGCACCCTCGCGTAAGTATCCACTGTGGTATAAGCAACCCTTAATAAAAATATTAAAAGAAAAATCTAAACATCACAAAAAGTTTAAAATGTATGGCAGTATCTACGACCATGACTCATTTATTACGTTGAGGGAAAGAGCGCGGGTCATGGAAAGTGAAATGTATGACACCTACATTAAACATGTAGAATCTAGCATAAAACAAAATCCTCGCACTTTTTGGACGTTCGTTAAAAGTAAAAATAAGTCAAATGCATATCCATCTGTAATGCAGTATGGAAGCCGGGCTTCTGATAGGGGTGAAGACATAAGTAATATGTTTGGGGAGTACTTTCACTCGACCTTTCTTAATAACCTTGGCACACAGGCGAGTAACTCGCAAGCTATGACTGATGGCCCTTTATCGTCTTCTGCCGACATAGGTATGGTTGAAGTATTGTCTGAGGAAGTGCTCAAATTATTTACTTCTCTGGATCTGAATAAATCCGCCGGACCTGACAATGTCCCAGCCATTTTAATAGTAAAATGTGCCAGAAGCCTGGTTTTACCACTCTCTATTTTGTACCGTCGCTCACTTACAGAAGGCGTTGTACCAAATATTTGGAAATCCGCTTTTATTACGCCTGTGCACAAAAAAGGACCTAAAAACCAGGTGGAAAACTACAGGCCCATTTCGAAATTATGCTTGTTTGCCAAGGTCCTTGAAAAAATTGTTTATGCACAAGTATACTCTGCACTCAAGCATGATCTTGCGCCACAACAGCACGGGTTTTTAAAAGGCCGATCCACCACATCAAACCTACTCTTATGTTCCGAGTTTTTAAGTCATCATATGTCGGAACCTTCTCAGGTGGATGTTATATACACTGATTATAGCAAATGTTTTGATCGTATTGACCACGTTGTCCTCTTACATAAGCTTCAGCTCGCAGGTATCAGGGGAAACTTGTTCAGATGGTTCTCCTCGTATGTAAATAACCGGTGTCAAACTGTAGTTCTGAGTGGGTATTCCTCTTTGCCCATGAGCATACCCTCGGGTGTTCCTCAGGGTTCATTATTGGGACCCCTTCTCTTTGCACTTTTTGTAAATGACATTTCTTCTTGCTTTCTCTATTCTAAAATCATTCTTTATGCCGACGACATGAAAATTCTCCATCCTTTAAAAAATATGAATGACGCATTTAACCTACAAGCAGACCTAAATAGATTTCAAAATTACTGTTTTGTCAATAAGTTAGATTTAAATGTCTCCAAATGCTTTGTTTGTTCTTATACTCGTAAACCAATACCACTTAAATTTGATTATACATTGCAGGGCTCACTTTTAACAAGAGTATACTCAATCAAGGACTTAGGCGTAAATTTTGACACAAAAATTTTGTTTGATGAGCATATTAACAGCTTAATTAATAAGGCATCTCGAGCGCTTGGCTTTGTCCTGCGAATGTCATCCGAATTTTCTTGCATAAAAACATTCAAAATTTTATATTGTGCATACGTACGCAGTCACTTAGAGTACGCCTCGCAGGTGTGGAATCCACGTTATAATGTATATTCAACTAGATTAGAGCGTATTCAAAAAAGATTCCTTCGATACCTACAGTTCCGCGCAAAAGTGTATCTACCTAACTACACGGCGAGATGTCGCAAATTTCATATCCTTCCCCTCTACGAGCGTCGAGAGATAGCCGACCTCGCGTACCTCTTGAACATAGCAAATGGCACAGTGGACTGCCCAGAGCTACTAGAACTACTAGGGTTGAGAACCAGCGTAGCCACTTTAAGAAGACCTAATGTACTTAATGTTCCCTTTGTCAAGACCAATTATAGGCAAAACGCATTCATGATTAGGGCTAGCAACTCATTTAACACCTTGGTTAAGGCAGACGTTGATATTGACATTTTCAATACCTCATTAGCTACACTTAAACGTATACTTAGTGGCAAATTCTTCAAAAATGTTTAGTTATTGTTTCAAGTTTATTTTAGTTTACAAAATCTTATTCTATGTTTTTGGTATATTTTCTTAACTTTTCTTATATTAATATACCTACCATATTTCTTACCTAACGTTTGTCTGTTTATCGTCTACTTTACTGTTTTTATTAGTTTATACCATATTTTATCTGTGGAAACTTTTAATTGGCCTTTTGTTACTATTCTTTTATTTAATGTATGTACCTAGCTGTAAGTTTTCCTAAAATTACAAAAATAAAAATAAAATAAAATAAAAATAAATGTTGTCGATAGTTTGACATTTACTACTAAGAGTAATTAACATAATTACTGACAATATTTTTTCTGCATGCAACAGGCAAAAAAACTTTTTAGAGTTTTAGTTCGCTAAGGGGGACCCCCAAAATTTATGTTATTTTTTTTATATTTTTATGTAATCACAGAATACATCTACTTACCAAGTTTCATCGGAAAAAAAGTGGCTGTGACTTACGGACGGACAGACACACAGACAGACATGACGAATCTATAAGAGTTCCGTTTTTGCCATTTGGCTACGGAAACCCTAAAAACGAGATTTAAGAGAGTTTTTAGACATTCTTAGTTGATTATTAAGTGTATTCACAGTAATTGTTGACGGTGTATTTCAAATACGTCATGGCATTGGCTGGGAATCAATGTATGAAAATGACTAACCCATATCTTTTTTAAATTCAAATTAAACAATCAAGAATATGACAGTTTGTATTGTAAAATAATATTACGTGTTTCCGTGTAAGTATCAACTTACCCACTCATTATGTTGTTTAGGCGGCAACCTTTTGCATGTGAATGAGCTCGTAACTTTTCACATAGACACGCTTGAGGTACCTAATTGTTTCGCTGTACATTACTGCTTTTAAGCGTTTTTCAGCAATGTATATCAAACTATAGATAGTGCAATCCACGAAGGCGCGCCCCACTATTCCTCCTAACCGTTTATAGTATATGTGTGCAAGCTTCCGTCAATGTTTGAGTGTTATCGGTACACACTATTACCTATGAGTGCACACGCACACTACAATGAATAGACTACGGTTCGCGACTGCCGCTCGGAGCAAACTCCCCGCACCCCGCGAGGGGCGCGTCTTCGTGAATTGCACTATCTATACAGGGTTATTCATTATTAACTGCAAATACTCAGGAATTAGGTTCAACAAATAGAATAAAAAATATTTATGAAATTATTTTTTTTAAGTTTTGTTATGAAAATCCTGAGAAACCCTGTATACGACGTACGGCATAAATAGTTTTTTAGAACTTAGAAGTAGAAAACGACGACATTTTGTTGTTTCGAACAATTTCCAACTACATACACAAGTTTTACCTCCTGAAGTTTTTTATACAAGTTATAGTAGGTATATAGTTTTAAGACCAAGTTATCTTATTTTATACCTTTAAACGAGAAAATCTTGTATATATATATATATTTAGGATCTCGGAAACTGAGCCAACGATTTTCATGAAATTAGGCATTCAGAGGGTTTCGGGGGCGATAAATCGATCTAGCTAGGATTCATTTTCAGAAAATGATCTGTTCGTTAAAAAAAAACTAAAAACATAAACTGAATATGTGACTGCTCCTGCCATCTATTGACGATTGTGAGCAACTAACTGCAATCATGTCCAGCAGATGGCGTTGTCCAGTATAGGTAATAATATGACTCTTATGATTTCTTAAAAATACAAATTAACGAAAAAAATTCCGAGCGAAGCTCGGCTTACCAACTAGTAGTATATAATCAAACCTTTGCTGTAGGTCTACCGAAAGCTCTGCCTGGCTGGGGTTTTGAGTCTGTGTGAGTGCTTACCAGTTTATTATACTGTGTTTGTGACGTTTCGATGTAGAATTTATTTAGTAACACTCAAACAGACTCAAAACCAGAGCCAGAGACAGAACCAGACAGAGTTTTTGGTAGGCCTACTGTTTTAATCAATCAATTTTAGCTATAATGATGTTCATACAATAATAAAATAGACTAGAAATAGAATAGAGGTTTCTCAGATGTTTTAATTACAATAATTATTAATCTACTTGATCTGTCACCTATCAAACGCCACTGCATGTAGGTCAGCCAAGCCATCAGTAATCCATTCGGACAATTGCACCGCAACTGGCTTCGGCCCTTAAATTACGATAGCTGCGTGTAATACGTCCATTGCATCGCTGTGCACGCTCCATCAGCGACTCCATTCAAGCAAAAAGCCGGTTTAAGGTACTGGTTCCGTTAAAACCTAAAATCTAGTGTTCAAAACGGTGGCAGCCACATGACGTATTTTTTGACCAATTGAGAGATTTTGTGCTATTCATAAACGAATAGTCATAATTCATAAAGGTACTGAATCTTTTTGGGTCAGACAAGCTGTTTGACATTTTCCCGTAACCTACAACAGTGCGCACGTTGTGCAGTAGTTTGTAGTGTCTAACTTCAAAGGGTTCCAAGTGTGTAAGGGGTTGTCAGAAGACGTAGGTACTTCTTAAATTATTTATTTGACTTTTGAGTCCAGTCCAGTTCTAGCAAACTTTTCAGGCTAATAGAATGGTTTTTATGAAATGGTGGCACTTATAAACTTCACCTACTTATAATATATACACTGAACATGAACATACTTACATATGTATACATAACTACGTACTTCTAATAAGTAGGTACCACGGCTTTTTCTGCCGCTAAGTCGATACTCTCACAAAGCTGTGTTCACATTTAAATCGGTATGAGCACGCGCTGGCAACCCGCTTTTGGTATAAACTAAACTAGTATCTGGCCCATGTCCTATTATTATGCTATAATAGCACAGCTCGAAGTTAATTAGGTTCAATTCACGCACCAATTTTAGGGTATAATCGGCTAATTGGGCGATAGGCTTTTGGGTAAATTCTAATTTACTGGGCTTAATAGGAGTGTAACGTATAAAGTAGGAAATTAAACGTGAATATTCTACTTCATCATCATCAGTTTGATTGTTTCATGATTGGTACCCATATTTGGGGGGAAAGGGGGAACTTTTTTTCTTTAAATTAATAATGTGTAGAACGTTATCTAGCCCCAAACTAAGCAGAACCTGGATGATGGAAACCAGATAGCTGATATCAGGCAGGGCTACTACCAACTGAGCCGTGCCTCCTGTCAAACTTTGCCACCGTTACCTGTTATGATTAGGATCCGATGGCGCAGTGGTCAGCACTTTTCTTTACCAAGGGAAAGGCCATGGGTTCAAATCTTACTCGGTTCGTAACTGTTCGGCCATTATAAAATCAATTTTAGTAGGTAAACTCGGCTAAAAATTTGACGGTCGCATAATGTTTCCCACTTAGGAGATACTTTTACCCATCTCATTATTCTGTTTCGAAACTTATCCAGCATATTTATTTGAACCACAAAACGTTATGAAAAGTGGTTACCGTATATTGCAACTACTTATTACTACTTGATTTGCACTGCTTTATTTCATAAAGGATACCTACTTCTGCACATGGAAAAACAACATACTGTGTGTCAGTGATACATATAGCAGCATAATGACTATAGGTCATCAAATCAGACGTCGTCAAGCGTGACAGAATGGGTTGTCTGTTAACCACAAGCGACCGTCTTAGCAAGCTCTTAGTACTTCCTGCCTTCCTGGTACCTACTATTTAATTAATTAACAGTTTTATTGGCTAGATGTAGTTTTTAAGAGGAGGTTCTCGATTCGAATATATTTTTTATAGTGTTTGTAATCATATAACTTCGTCATTCATGAGCCAATTTGACTTATTCTTTTTTCATCTGAAATAAGCTTCATAGAAATTCCATTAAAATGAATTCTTCAGTTTGGTCATGAAGTTGGTTTCTCAAGTCTTTTAAACTTATATTGACGTTTTTTTTTGTAAAAAATAATCGTCAATACAAGTTATAACCTTGAAAAGTAGGTCTACTTTTCAAGGTTATAATCTATACATTAATATTTATTTTAATCCGTTCCTCTGTTATTGAGAATAACGTGAACACTATGCGAAATGAATAAATAAATAAAATAATAATCAACAAATATTGTAGCCAGTCAACACATACTATATGACTCCAAATTAAGCAGAGCTTGTACTATGGGAACCAGATACTTAATACAATACTAATATATATTTTTGTGTTAATCGTTGGTGCTTGGTATAAAATATGACACCCAGACAAAGTACAAACATCTGCGTTCACCACACAAATATTTTTTTTCAGTGGGGATTGAACCTGCGGCCTATGGCCTATGGCGTAGAAGGCAGAGCTAAGAGGCCAGCAAGCAATACTTGAGAAGAAAGCGGGTGTTTATAGTATCATATTGACCTATTCATGATGAAATCATCATTGGATCATTACCCGCATACTAACGTTTGATATAATTAGTTACGTGTCGATAACTTCACAATAACAACTTAGTAATGACGATATTGATAATATTGGACGAGTCACTGCCTGATTTAGAAAAGATGTGGTTTTGGTTCGACGAACTGCCTTCTGCGGTTTTCCCTCGGAGCTTCGACGTAGGGTCCTTCAAAAGATGGATCTATCTCTTCTTAAAAGACCGACAGCGCATGTTACACCCAGACAGAGAACAAACATCTGCGTTCACCACACAAATATTTGTTCTCAGTGGGGATCGAACCCACGACCTACGGCGTAGAAGGTAGAGCTACTGCCAACTGAGCTGAGAGGCCAGTCAAACTGTTTCTGAATATGGGCCTAAGCGGCAAAATGTGCGAGCGCTTAGAGAAGTAGAAAAATAAAAATGTTGCATGCAAATATCTAGTTATTCCCTGGGTTTTATAGATGCAACGGAAGTGACATTTATGTCATAGTCGTAAAGTTGAGACGGATTAAAATTATGAGGTCATTCACTTTTACGAGTTTCCACTTGACGTCACTACCTGCGTTCTGAATAAATGCATTTTATTACCGTTTTACCTATATTTTATCGGGATATTTGATTATTTGTCTAATTTATGACAACTTTTGGCAAGCTACTGTAGTTTTTTAATTACTTTGTTTGTGTGGTCTAAAAACTAATTGATTTCGTTTAATTAAATTCATAAAGATACAAATTAACGTAAATTTTCAGTGTCCTGTAAGTTATAGGGATAAAAACAGGGGAAGCATCTCAACAACAGTCTTTGTTTCTCATCACTTTCTCTCAGCCTTTTTGAGGAAAATCCTTTCACCACACTTGGTTCAAAAGAACCAGTGACACGTTGAGAAGAAGAAGATTACCTTTTCAACAAAAATAAATATGTAAAACAAGTTGACACAGTTTAAAATTCTAAACTTACACTTCCAAGTCTTTGAATTCCTAATTTCAACAAGGTCCGCAGAAAAGCCAGTTGTTCACGTGCGAATCCTAACTAAGGGGAACTGAATTCGTTAAATGTTACGTAACCAGATTGCTAACTTAAATCCGGTTAACGTGCCCGCCAATTAGACGGGTCCAGGTGGCTTGCAAATAACAGTGTGCACTCGGTCTAAGAAACGTGCTTGTTGTAGCTTCATTGTGTTGATTACTTTACTGATTTATGTTACTATGTAAAGCGGTGTAAATTTAAGTAAAGTATTTGTGGACGTTCGCGTAGAAGCACTACGACATAACGTAGCAGTGCTACGATTGCGTAGAAGCTTCGTAGCATGCAAAATAATTAGGCGCTGCGCAAACGTAAACACTTTTTGTGGCTGACACGGCACATCATCACAGGGAACCATAGTTGCTGTGTCCTGTAGCGGTGATCGGACGCAGTTTTACGTATGCGCAGGGAGTGGATTATTTCATACTGGTTCTATAGAATTCGAATATTGGTAGCTTGTGTTTGACACCAGACTCAAAAGTGTCCACGTTTGCGCTTTGCTTAGTTTAAAAAGTTTATGGAGCAAATAATAACAATGAAAATAGTAACAATGATCTGTTACTATTTTTATGAACAACAAGATATTTACCATGATTTTGTGAGTTTTACTGTGTCGAAATATCGGGAGGCAAAACTCCAAAAAAGATGATTTTAAGTAAATATCCCGTTGTTCATAAAAAATGTGTTAAAAACCCTTTTATAGTTGTAAAAGTTTGATCATTTTAGTTTGTTGAATAGAGTCATTTTTGTATTTTGTATATTGTGGTCCAAATATACATTTCCATAGGACAAGCTTGCTTAATTTGGGGCTAGATAGTGTTGTATGGATTGTCCTCAGTGTTTATTATTTTTATTATACTCGATAAAATGATTATTTTCGGTTGACGAAAACAGAACAGGAGTATTATAATTTTCAATAAAACTTGATTAAGAGGTTGTCATAAAAACCCCAGTAACATTTTTAGTGCAAGGTAAATTAAATGTGTTCTAGACCTTTGATAAAAATTCGCCTCGAAATATTTTTTAAAAACACTTGTAAATAAAGAAAACATTTCTCACCCTTACCTTTTTAACACGCAAACAAAAGGTAATTTCACATTTAAACATACATCGTCACAAAGTTTGTGGTCGCGCAACCCTAAAAACGACATCTTTATTGTCATAAAGAGAATCTTTGTCGGATGCAAAACGTTCTTTCTGTTTGGAGCGGTCGAATAGGGTTGGCGTGAATATTTTCATAAAAATGCAAATTTTGCAATGTATTGCGGTCGGCATGCTGTTCTTCTGTGTTTAGGTCCATTGTAGACGGTGCCTAGCTACTGGCGCCAGTAACTTGCACTATAAAGTACTAAGGGTGGATTTATTATTAAGTGCTGACTAAATTCTAATGGATAAAAGTATGTACCTATAACATATTTTTGGTTAAAACAGTGCTCATTTTTTACTCCTTAAAAGTAATCCTCCATATTGTTTCAGTGTAAATCTGATTTGAGCAACATTTAAGAAGGTGGATGACATCTGAGCACTCCTTCTCCTATTTCGGTTTTGAGTCTGTGTGAGTGCTCACCACTGTATTATACTGTGTGTGTGACGTTTTGACGTAGGATTTATTTAGACAGCACTCACACAGACTCAAAACCAGAGCCAGAGACCGAGCCAGACGGAGCTTGTGGTAGGCCTACAGATCAAGGTTACTTACATTTTAGTACATTTATTACTTGTATCAAGTAACTAAGCATAGTCTGGAAGCTGCATTATTTTGCTTCCTTCAATGCAAATTATATGTCGCGTTCTTTTCACTGAATGGCGTCAAAATTCCTCCTAATGACTTTCAGTTAGGAATTACTAATTAAGTGGTCAAATTCCATGTACTAGACAAAAACTACTCAAAAGAGGTACAGTCACGCAAGTGACTGTACTTAGATGTGTATTGTACATACTTTTGTATCCTCGTCACAAAAACTAATATTAAAAGTGAAAGTTTGTCAGTGTGTGCATGTTTGTTGTCACTTGTTTTCTTAACAGTTGGACAGATTTGGTTAAAACTAGGAATTTATTCAGGACTTGGGGACTTAGCCAAGTTTTTCTACCAGTCGTTAATGCTAGATGAAACGAACCCAAAATTATAAAAAAGAAAAAATATGACGAGCTGAGCTGTGAGTAGATACTAGTCAAAAATATAGAATACGGTTGTCATCAACTGATGCTTTACTGAACTGAACAGTTGGTCAAGTTATTCTTCATTCTACAAAGTCCGACAAAGCATTGCCCAGCAGTTCCCAACATCACCATTACCCTAGACTCAGTAACCACTTATCATATTTTATCCCTTTTTATCACTGAATTTACAATACTATTCTTTTTCAATGACGAAATTTTGCCGGCTGAATAGCAAAGCAGTGAATCTCACTTCTTTCGAGAACCAAAGGGTCTCGTCTATCGATCTCGTATCGCGAACGCAACTTGAATCTCAATGAACTTTACGGCGGGATGCAGTGTTGCCAGTGGCAGATAGTCAAATATAACACAAGACAGATTAAAAAGTATCATTTTTACGAGACAAGTAACATTATCTTAAATTATGTGGAAAACGACACAATGTACTTTTATGGTTCTTTTTTTTTAACTAAAACAAGTTTCTTGTCCCATTTATTAAACTTGTTATCATGAAATATTTTTTAGTTTATTTATACTGAGCCGTGTAACATGGGGGTAACATGAGTGGATCAAAAGTAACATAAAATGTTACAAAAGTGACATTCTGGCAACGCTCTGGCGGAATGGGAGAGGAATATCCCTTTCCTGGGTATTTTTTGCGTTCAAACGTTCGTATGTAAACGGTTTGATTAGCTTTGACGCTTATTTATTTGCGCTTAAATTCTGTGATCCGCTTTTGTTTGAGTGGTTTCCGGAATATTTAATGACACGTTAAATATTTTTATGAAAAAATACTTCTATTATTAATGCTTGTAGGTACTGATAGGTTTTTAGTAATTTGGCAAGTTGAATAGAAAAAAATTGTTACTTTATTTCTTCTTAGACATTTTTTTAATGTAATGGGCAATTTATTTGTGTGTCATAATATGTTTATTTTACTATCACTCACAGAATAACGACACAGTAAATCACACGTTCCTATTTTAGATAAGGCAAATTATCTGTAACATAAACAAGACTTTACAAACTCAAATAACTACTACCAACGAAGATACTCCAAACTCTAATTGTTGAATTAATTGTACAAGGTGAAGTTTCCAAATCAAGCTGAAACTTGAGAAGGCAACTATATTTATAAATAAGCCCACTCACTCACTGACTGACTCACCTATTAGGAAAATTCCAAAACTAACAAACCAACAAGAGATGAAGTCTAGAAAACTGAACAGATGACCACTGACAGAGAAGAATAGATGAGAAAGGCGTGTTGTGACACACACACAGCACAAACAACACACACATACAGTGGAATAAGGGCAAATAAATTAAGAAGGTCTCAAAAAATGGATGTGCCAAAAATGGAGATTTGTTAGAAGCAAAGGTGAAAACAACGTGAATGAAGAAAAATGAAGAAATTTTGGAAAATTTGCAACCGAAGGGGTTTTTAGATTTCAGAAGTATGAAAATTATTCTTTCACTTTCACGTTTCGCGATTAAAGTCATGTGAGTTTCCACTAGTCAGAATTATAGGTCACGTCCCAAAACGTGGCTCGATAAATTCTGCAGCGTGCCATCCACCTGTCGATCGCATACATCACTTTGGCTTGTAAAGGTAAGGGTTTTCGCAAACCTGCACCAGTCAAGTAGCGGTCGAAGCATTGCTTGAAAAACGGAAAATGTAAAAAACTGAGGTTATTTGAAATGGTAGGAGCCAGAACCGTAAGACTCTTGCCTTCTATGTTCTATGCTATATCTAGCGTAGAACTGACATCTAGATTTATTAAGAGGCGTTCAAAGTTATTCTTTTGATTCAAGTGAATTGACTTTAAATTAGTTTTGTACCTAATTATTATAATTTCGTCAGTGACGTCTGCAGTTTCTTATGAAATCTTGTGGTGATTATTGGGTTAACTGGAATGGCAACTGACGGACAAAAAGCTAGATTTTGGGTGTTTGTGTATTTCAAAAGACCAACCAGCTCGTTTCTTAGTATGTTTGTTTGGTTTCAAAAGATTTTAGTCTATAAAAAATATTCAAGAGGCAAAAGATATGACGGAAGTATTTTTTAAGACTGTTATTATTACTCAGAAATAGTAAAACAAGCACTAAACTAAAACTTTAACATAAACTTTTATAACCCTTTAGAAATGATTACGTGTAATTATTATCATGCTTTGATTCTTCAAATTTGATAATAATTTCTCGTAGCAGGTACGGGCTACGGCGTAGACATATGACTGATTTGAAAATTATTTTAGTGTGGATGATTTGAAGCCCCTTTAAATAGTTAGAATAAAACACATTTGGCTCTTCCAGTATTGTCTATCAAATCGAAAAATCATAACCAAGTGTAAGTGTCATGAATCCACCATTAACACCTAGCCGCGGGCCACATTGCTCCAATTTGTACCTATTCCAAAGTTTAAGCAAACTCTGTACCAAACTTTGTATGATTCGTGATTAAATCGATTCCAGATTGCCGGTGGAATTCCGAAACTGCCAATCCTCGTTAGAAACGAACGCTCTCAAGAGAAGTTTGGGCACGTTTTAAAATTCTGACTATTCCGTTTGGCGGAATTTATCCTAGCTCCGGATTCTAGGCATGACTTACGAAGCTATCGGATAAAAATGTTTACTGGGAGTTGGTTATAGTTAGTTGCTCAGAGTTTTGTCTGGTCTACGGGGATTTGTTTAAGATACCTTAAGAGCTGCTATAAATTCAATTTTTCTTCTAATCTTCTTCTTCTGGAAAGGGCTCAGAATCTTCTTCAAAAACATTCTATGCTTTTGACACCCTTTCGGTGTCCAATTTTCAAAAATTACTTTGTAAGATTGTCTTCTCCTTAGCTCCTTGACAAATCTCCGTTTTATGCATACACGGCACATTATTTTTTTGAGACTTGCTTTCTTTGCCCTTATTCCACTTCATATGGGGTCGCCACAACATGTTCTACATATACTACTTCTTCATCCCTCTTTTCAAATACTCAAAATCAAAATACTTTTGCTAATACATAAAAGCAAACTGCCATTTGCATCTATTGTAGATGATTTATATAGCGTCAGGGACACCTGGTGATAACACAAGCCCTACTTTCGGGACGTTAGAGTGCCTGGGACTGTGACTGAAAATTGTTAAAATAAACACTATCCTAAAAAACTCTGCCTTCGATAAAGTATTCTTCATCTGATAGTTGACAGGTACCGAAGTTTGGGAGATCATTCAGCTTAATCTTCAATCCCACGTCCAAGAAAACAACCATAAACACTTGCGCTTTTTATTGCTTTGGGAGGTAAATCTTAGGGTCTAACCAGACAATAAACACAAGTTATATAAACTGAAATTAGAATAACTAAGGTCAACGTAGGGCACGTTCCTGACGTGCGTGACCTACGATGCAATGCTTTGTTGAGTGGTTACCACTTGATATCAGATGGGCCATTATGCTTGTTCCATAAGCTAATTGCAAAAAAAAATAATAGCCTCTTCGTGTCCATCAATGGACTTCTGCAACAAAAGATTATTATTTACAGCTATACTTAGAAACGCAATTTAAATTAAATCATTGCTTAAAGTTAGCCCTGTCACTATTTGTAATTACCCAGTGGTAAGAGATGGCAATCGTTTAAGCACTGTTTATCTTTTGACAATTTTTTATAAGTAAGGCCATTTGTTTATTAGTTTTGGATATTTGGAGTAGGAGTAGTAAAACAGGTGCAAGCCGCGGTTAGACAACGAACTGTTCGTCCGGTGCCAGCACCGTGTGGCCGAGGCTTTACGGTTTATGCGCTTAACTTTATGCGCTAATAAACATTCCCTTGTCTACGTGGCTCACAAACTTGTAGTCGTTAAAGAGAAAATGGACGTTCAGATGGAAATATAAGCAAAAACTGAGGTAAAAATATTCGTTACGCTGTATTTCTTAGTTTCAAAAAAGGTACAATTTTCGTATAAAATATGATGAAAGTTACTTTTGTATCTCACAAATTGTACTTATTGTAGTAAGTTGTATTTGTAGTCCAACTTGTACAATAACTGGGTTCTTCATACGATTTATTCTCTATTGTTCTACCAAATTACAATACTATAAAAAAGCCAGGCGTGAGTGACTGACAATACAATGCAGTGTCTCAAGCTGTGGCGATCTGTGAAACGCTGTCAAAATATGACAGTGATATTTAACAGTGTTTCACTGATGGCCACCGCAGAGCGCTTAGATTAACGCAAGACTTATATGCATTGTTTGTAAATACATACTTAGAAGACTGCCCAGCAGTGAGACATAGAAGGCTCATAATAATGTATTTATTAACTCTCTATTCATAAATCCTATCCACTTGGTTGCGTGTTTCTAACTAGCATTGCAGAGCGCCGCATCACGTACTTAGTATGTACCTACTCAGTACAATTCACTTACTTGCGGACTTCCCCAGAGCCGGCACGTGAGACTTGGAACTTCCAACTAAGTTATTGTAGGTCTGCTACTTCGAACTATGTTCGATTCTGAGTTTTATTATTTTTCGCGAAGCCGTATCAGTAGGCCTACCACAAGCTCTATCTGACTCTGTCTCTGGCTCTGGTTTTGAGTCTGTGTGAGTGTTGACTAAATAAATCCTACGCCGAAACGTCACAACGACGAAGCGTCGTTTCAAAGTGATTCTTGCATTGAATAAAATTTTATTGAGTTGAGTTTGAGTTTGACTTAAAACCAGAGCCAGAGACAAAGCCAGACAGAGCATGTGGTAGGCCTAGAGAGTAGCAAGTTTGAGTTGCGTTGAATTCATGTTTTCTTTGTAGTTCCTTTGATATTTTCTGGAAGAACATATAAGACTTTCTATTCAGTTCATTTCAAAGAACTACTGAGACAAAAAAGCCACAAAAGCTCCTTTGCTGACGAAGGAACCTAGTACAAAAAAAGTTTTAAGGTATTTAGGAATTTTATTAGAAACTTTTACGGTTGACAAAAAACGTAAAACGGCAGGAAAAAACAAATTGTTACACAATTGGTACTTTTTAATAATCAAACTTGGTCATTCCTAGCAACATGAACGAACATGTCCGCTGATAACAACCGCAGGCGCTAATCTTAAACAAAGTTATAGCAGCTTAGATGCGGTCATTAAAAAAATATTATTCACGCAAAAATTACTTTACACCAACTGTATTACACCAGAGTTTTCTATGATCAAGGTTCCGTTAAATGACGGTCCTTAAGTGAGAATGACGCTACCAAAATTTTTTTTCAGCGAACCCGTACGTGTGGGGTATTTATGGATAGGTCTTCAAAAATGATATTGAGGTTTCTAATATGCTTTTTTTCTAAACTGAATAGTTTGCGCGAGAGACACTTCCAAAGTGGAAAAAAGTTGGTCCCCCCCTCTAACTTCTAAAATAAGAGAATGATAAAACTAAAAAAAATATATGTTGTACATTACTATGCAAACTTCCAACGATATTTAGTTTGAACGAGATCTAGTCAGTTAGTTTTTTTTTATACGTCATAAATCGTAAACCGCAATTTACCTTTCGACGAACTACAAAAACCTTTATATTATGTTAATTGATGCTACGGAACCCTTCATGGGCGAGTCCGACTCGCACTTGGCTGCTTTTTTAATATTTTTTTATTTGCAAAATAGACTAATGACTAGAAACATCATTACTGCTCTCCATCGTAATGGACTTTGAGAAGATTGTGGAAAGTCAGTGGATGCATCCACCGACATGTCTAAGGTTTGAAGTCACAGAAGTATAGTAGTAGGCAACAATAACAAGGCATATCGGTTAATTTCGGCTTCTGGCGTAGCGTGCGTCAGAAAGAGATAGCGCTCTACGAAGCCGAAAAACCGATTTGCAATATGTTTTACATAAAACCGTATGTCGATATAGTTTTGTGTTCATAAATATTTTCTGCATAATAAAAAGGCTGGCAGAAAGTTTCTTATGGCTGATGATATAAGCATATAGCGCTGCCGTAATTTAAGACAACCTGGGGCCTTATTCACGGGCCAACCGAGATTATCAATGTCCCCTAAAAACAAATTGGCATTGCACAACCCCGCACTTTTTATACGTTTTCGTATATCGTAGCTGTCGAGGCTTCTACGATGAGGTCGTCGATGAATTACTCAAGAAAATCATACATTCTTTCTTCGAAAAGAAGCAATAAAATAAAATTGCAAAAGGATCGAGATCGGCCCGAGAATTAGGCCCCTGGTTTGGTGTACGTAAGCTCGTTTCTTTTTATACCAAGTTGCTTGCAACATTAGTTCGCGGAGTTAGCGCGTTTTCTTCCAAAAGTGGTAATATTTTCCGACGATAAATTTTAAATGCCCCCGTTTTAGGTGCACTTTCTCTTAGTTTGTTAGATTATAGCCTTGCGGGATTTATTGCATTCGCGTCGGGTTATAATTTGATGGCGAGTTTTATTGGTAGGGTACTTTGTGATATATTCACAAAATAAAAAAAACCTTATGTTTATTTTAAAATACGATAAAAACAAAAACTTGATTGTGTCTCAATCATATTTGTTCAAAAAAAATACATACATTTTTAGTATTTCAATTTTTTTTATAATGTCCCCTTAAGTTAGGAGCCAAATGGGACATTATGCAAACATTTTGGACTTTTTTGCATGGTAACATTATAAAATTAATAAAAAAAATATTTATTATGAATACCGATACATTAGCTATGAGTTTAATTTAAATCCTTTGAAGAGGCCTTGTTACAAATAGATGGTTACATAATTATATGGAAACCACGAGTATTTATCGCGATTACCTTTATTATTTCCCACGTTTCGACTGTGTTGCAACAGCCGTGGTTACGGGCAGACTCAAAAACTCAAAATTTATGCATAACGATCGCGTTAATTTAAAAAATAGATTGTTACAACCAACATAATCGTATAAATCGTATGAATGAACCAACAAACATAAACAGATTAAGTTAATTTACATTTTAATTTCCACTCAAATAAATCCTGTAGATTACACAAAGGTATCACAATTTATTCGAATTCAATTCATTCTACATTTTTTTGTGTCATCAGGAGGCAAAAAAAAACTCTTTACGCACTCGTAGGAGGCCTACCACAAGCTCTGTCTGGATCTGTCTCTGGCACTAGCTTTGAGTCTCTGTGAGTGCTCACCAATGTATTATACTGTGACAGTGTACAGTGACGTTTTGATGACGTATGATTTATTTAGTCAACACTCACATAGACTCAAAACCTTGTGGTAGGCCTACTGATGCTACCTATAGGTATCTAATACCTGCAAGAAAATATGAATAAAGAAAGAAAAAGAAAGAAAATTCATTTATTTTGACACTGCGTTCCTTCCCGCAAATACACATCAGTCGATTGTGTGTATAAGCTTAAACCTGACGTACGATTACGGCTGCGGTGCACGCGGGTCGTAAATATTTGTTAAAAAACATGTTTATACACGACAAATAGACAATAGATTAAACAGCGATGGAAATACCGCCGGCTGAAATGTATTGCTTGTCGTTGCTTTTCGGAAACATTGAGTTGGAACTGCCTATCTGAAAGTCGTGTTGATGGACTTTTAAGCTATTAGTGATTTTGTAGAGCGCTGGTGGCCTAGTGGTAACGGCCCTGCCTGTGATCCTAAGGTCAAATGGGTTCAAATCCAGTCGTGTACCAATGAGTTTATCTGCCCAAAAAATTATGTACACTATGCCAGTGCTCTCAAACGGCGAAGGAAAACATCGTGAGTAAACCGGCGTATCGTAGAACCTAAACAGCTCGAAAATATGTGTCAAGTGCTCGAAAGGAGCCTCTTTGAGGCGCACTTAAAATCCTTTCACCACACTTGGCTCGAAAAAATCAGTGACACGATGAGAAGAAGAAGAGAGAAGAAGTGATTTTGTAGCTTGTATGCTAGTTTAAAGGGCTTCCGCCAATGAATTTCTCGCTCACACATTTCAACACGTTGAAAGATATAAAATATGCAATAAAATTGTGTGTAATCAAATTGCATAAAGTGTAAAAAACAAGCAATTTTTCCGATAAAAAAATTTACTAATTTTCGTAGAAATAAAAGCAAGTTAATTTTGAGTTTAGTTTTACAGTTATCCCCATCAATACTACACCGTCCCGTATAGATAGATAGAAAATGCTTTATTGCACACAACAAATTATAAAAGTACAGGTACACCCCCCCCCCGTATACGCCGCGGGTCAAAAGTTTAAGCTGCAAAAAATATTTAAATAGTGAAATGTAATATTCATAAATAAATAAATAAATATTGTGGACAATTCACACAACACTACCCAGCCCCAAACTAAGCAGAGCTTGTAATATGGGAACCGGATAGCTGATATAATACTTGAATACATTTTTTTTTTGTAAATACATACTTAGAATACAATATAACACCCAGACAGAGAACAAACATTTATGTTAACCACACAAATATTTGTTCTCGGTGGGGATCGAACCCACGACCTACGGCGCAGAAGGCAGAGCTACTACCAACTGAGCTAGAGGCCAGTCTTATAATGAATATTACACTTATAATCCAATACCTTAACCGCAGAGCATAATAAAGGTTGCCTGGAAGAGATCGCTGTCAGCGATAAGGTCACCCATTTCTTTGTAAAAAAAAAAACTTCATAAATCCTTATTATTTTTCTGTGTGTTAAACAATAAAGAGTTATCTATAAAAACACCAAAAAAAGTGTACATGTTTTCATTTACCAGCATATTTTTTTATGCTTTTGCTAACCGTCAAGTAAGTTTGTATGAGTTATTGCCCAAACTGTGATGGAGTTATTAGGCCGCCTAAAGGGCTCCGTCGCTTAACGACCGTTAAGCGACAACAAGAACAACTTCAATAGATTCAACAATTCCAACACGGAAAAAGCCCGCAATGTTCCTTTTGATGTGAACTTTCCTTTTGTTTCTGGACCGACTTCCTCTCCATTAGATAAATTGTTTAAAAAAGTTTCCATTCATAAAGTTTGGAATCGGTATAATGAAGGACATTAATCAGTAACGAGTAATAAGGGAGTCCATAAAAGAACCAAGGTTACAGACAAAACCTTCAGAATTGGCAAGTTCAAGTGGTAGTGATGTCAAAAAAATGGCAATGGTGGCAAAAAAAATAAAAAAACGGTAGGAACTAAGCATAGTTTGTTGTCTGTTCTTTTAGGCTTGGTCTCGTAGAACTGGCACCTAGACTCATCTATTAGTTTTAAGACGTTTCAAAGTGACCCTTGAGATACTTCTGAATAAATGCACTTTTGGTTTTGATTTTAAATGGGCCAGCTCCTAAAACTAACAACCGCTAAGGAATAAGATTCTCTAGTAGCAACCATAAACTGGAAGACGAAGCGTAGACTGCCTTCACAACCAGATACTACTGCGAAATTGAAAATATTTTAGGGATACGGGATGTAGAAACTAAAAAGTATTTTCTTATAAATGCCCGGTGGAGACTTGTGTACCATTATGCCTAGGAGTAGGTACAATTTTCAGGACGATGATGTTTATTGTGGACAATCCAAAAACACTATTTGGTATCAAACAAAGCAGAGCTTGTACTATGGGAACCACATAGATAATACAATACTTGAATGCATTTTTTTTTGAACTTAGAGTACAATATAATACCCAGACAGAGAATAAATATCAGCGTTCACCACACAAATAGGCATTTGTTCTCGCTGGGGATCGAACTCACGACCTACGGCGCAGATGGCAGAGCTACAACAAACTGAACTGAGAGGCCCAGTCACTTCACTTGCACAATACTGGACTGAAATATATTTTATTGGAATCGTTAGATTACTGTTAGTATATAAAATTCAGTTCATAGGGTCTTTGGTTTGTAGGTAGCTAAGTTGTTGAATATAGGTAGTGGTTTAGAAGTGACCCCGCGTATAAGTCAGGGCGTAGAGTAAGTACTGTTCTATAACTTAAGGCGTAGAATAAGTTGGTCATGGAAATTATTGAAGAAAACTCAAACATTAAGGTTGGGTCATTTTCTTATTTTATACTTGACATACTATATTTACAAAAAATGTATTATACCAGGTTTCTGGTTCCCATCAAACAAGATCTGCCTAGTTTGGGGCAAATAATTGATGAGTGCATTGTCCACATTATTTATAGCAATATCAAAAAATGCGCACACGAATATTCCTATTTTTTCAACACAAAATCTATAATCCGAACAGCCGAGCACAATATGGTGTATCCTTTTCAAACACATCCGTCCACCGCCATTATGTCCACTAATAAGACTGGGGCTCACCAGACCTCAATTCATAATAAATCGAACTACAGTGTTATCGTCTCACAGCACACAATGAAAATCCGACTTATCTACGAACACAGGGTCCGAATGACCCCACAGACCCTAACACCCTCTGGCTATAACCTTGAGTGATGACCACCGATTTGTAAAGACCCCGTCCTGGGTCGTTACGACCTCTTTTCAGTTTTTATTCCCCTTATGATGTTTCATTTTATGATTGTCTGCCCGATAACAGTAGGACGTGGCGTCTTTGAAAATACTTTGTGGCAGCCGTATGATGCATTTATGGTCAACATCAATCTGTCATAAAATTTCTAGGATTGACCTATACCAATGCTAATGTTTTCACAATCTTTTATGATGCATTTTAAAACTTGAATAAAGCTCAGACTACAAAAGAACAAAATAGAAAGGAAAAATGGATGGATTGTGTGAAAGATGAGAAAGGAGGAATTGCTGAAATGACGGTTAATAGAAGAGAGTGGAAAACGAAAACCTATGTTGCCGACCCCACATGAAGTGTGATATGGACAAGAAAATTATGCTACATTACAAAATATCAACCACATTATACGAGATCTTCCGAGACGAGGCTTTTATGAGATTACGACTTCTTCTAAAGACCCTGCAATTACATTTTTAAGGATAATTCTTCACAAAACACGTTTATTTTACGTCATATGAATGAAGTCACGTGGTAATAAAACATTACAAATAAAAAGAGCCCGTATTCACCGATTTTTACAAATATTTTTCTTTGTATTGATGTTCCTTTTACCTAAAAATTATTTATTGAAAGTCTTCTAAATCCGTTTAGCTCGCCGCTCAGAGAATTGTGTATTGTTATTGTGTAAACAAGCTTTTTATAGTCTTACAGAATAAAATAAATATCTATTTTACTGCTACACTCTGTTTATATAAATCTATTTGGGTAACTTTAACAATATTTGTCTTGATATAGAAAATACACGAATTCTACATAGACAATACACGAAGCCACCATTCATAGAGAATAATTTGTCTTCGTGCGTAGGCGTATGAAAATAATTCCTTAAATTCAACCCCAAGAAGCTCACAAATATCAGCCTTGTGAGGATTTCTAGAGGCTGTAAGAAAATAAAACCAAGCAAACAAATTCACCAGCGAACGCATACCAAAATAATTTAAGTTTAAAAAACTTGAGAAACCGACTTCATTGTCAAACGGCTAAACCGATTTTAATCAAATTTGTTTGGGACAATCTGGACGTAAGAATAACCTTCCAAATAAAAAAATAATTTTCTAAATAGGTTCATAAATGACGGAGGCATGCAGTTACAAACATTAAAAAAAATATTTAAAAAAAAATGGCAACACCGATTTTAATGAAATTAAAATGGGACCAATCTGGAAGCAGTACCTTTCAGATAATAAATTTTTTTTTCAAATCGGCTCACAAATGACGAAGTTATGCGGTAACAAACATTAAAAAAAAAAAAAAAAAAAAATACAACCGAATTGAGAACCTCCTTCTTTTTGATTGGAAGTCGGTTAAAAATTAAGATACTACTTCGTATTCATGCTTGATGCATATTGGATAAACTACCTGCCCCATTCAATTACAATTCATGGTGACAATTCAAGGGGCTAAATTCAATTACCTTGTTGGGCCGTGTTTTCTTTTTATTTTTATGTTTTATGAAGCATTTTACAAAACTGCCTCACGCTTGAACATACGGAACGAATTGTAGAAGCTTGGGGTACACGTGGGTTTACACTTTATTGCTTAGAGGGTACCTATATGGAATTGAATTCTTTAAAAAATTCTAATCAAAATACTGCATGGTTTTTATTGGATTATTTTGATTTGTATATGGAATAGCTAGCGGGTTTTTCATGTTCTCAGTGATTTTAAGAAGCTTATAAATCCCGCTCGGCTCTTAACTTTTGGGACATTATTTTGTTTTCTCGACCTAAGTCTTATCATACATTGTGAAGGAAAAATAAAAAACTTTTTACTTTTACTTTTACATTATAAAAATCTTTGTGATTTCTTTAAGTTTAGTTAACACTATAAAATCAATAAAAAATTAAAAGCTTATACCTAATGCTTATGAAGTCACATAAAAAACAATTTACATAGACATCTATGCAGATAAGAGTTGTTTTTTTAGTGTTTAATTGGCAAGCGGCTCAATAGTCAATGCTTACAAAGCTCTACACGTTTTTTTGTTTAAATGATTATCAAAAAGTTATGCTAGATTATTTCCCGGTTTTCAAGCTGGATGAAAAATTGTTATACCTATATTTGTGTAGAGTTACAACATCTTATCCTTTGCAGAACACCGTCTCGCATTCTCACACGCGAAACACCGTTCCCTACTCAATTTGCGAACGGAAAATTGGATTTGATCCTCAACACTATTCGGATGGTCGTTCATCTCAATTCCCCGAAACCAGATGCAGAGTTTTATTTGTAGCTAGGTCACTTCATAAAACAATACCTACCTACTCAGATTTTACAGAATTATGATCGGTAAAGAACAAAGAGATTTCGTCACGAAACTAGAAGATTAAAACAAAAAAGTACCCTTAAGGGGCCGGCGGAGGGCGAATTTTCATACAAACGTAATACCAAAATTATTACTAGTTTAGGCAGATTTTCACTATATTATTGTAATAACTGTACTCTTATAGTATTTATCTAGGTTCCTGAACAGTTTTTATTTCAAATTTCTTACCTCAAATGAAATAAACACCAATCGCATTTTACACATTTTTTTCATTGCAAAATGTGATTGGCGTTAATTTCATTTGAGGTAAGTAATTTAAAATACTGTAGTAAGTAAGTAACTTAAAACTGTTCAGGAACCTAGATAAATAGTATACACATACAATAATTACAATAATATAATAAAAATCTGCTTAAATTAGTAATCACTTTGGTATTACGTTTGTATGAAAATTCGCCCTCCGCCGGCCCCTTAAGGCCTGCGCACATCTAGGTCGCTGGCGTCGGCAATCAGTGAAACGCTGTCAAATTTGACAGCTATATTTGACAGCGTTTCACTGATCACTATCGCTAGCGACCTAGGTGTGCGCAGGCCTTTATTTTGAGTTTTTCACAATCAGTCTAAGCAATTAGTTTCGTCTACGTTAGAAATGATGAGAAAACAACTCATTTCATTTAGTGAGACGTATCCAATAATTACAAAAGCAAAAGTTTCAAAGTCAGCACACGATTTGTTTCAAAGTAATAATGAAGTACATAAGAACTTTTAAAAATAAGACACAAAAGTATAAAAGGGAATTTTTGTCGATGGTAATGGAATAGATGAAAAAGCTTTACAGCTTTAGTGTAGTAGCGGTTATGTAGATAAGCTAGGTGGGAAGCGTTGATGAGTTCGAAATAATAGTGTGCGATCGTAAATAACCCGTCGATCGCGTTCAAAATAACATTGTTTCATGCTTCGTTCAGATTAAAAAGATGTCAACATTTTGTTAAAGCTTCAGGCGCATGATCAATGAACCACGTTGCTTAGTTTTTTATGTGGAGCTCGGCGTAATTTTATCAATATTTTGTAATAATAACGCATTTTTACCTGTTTTAATATTTTGCTAAAGTTTTTCTTAGGCGTTATGGGCGTGTTTGTTAGAAATTGATTAGAAATTGCAATTTTGTTTGTTTTCTGATCTATACCTTTATCTATACATAATTATAATTATATAAAATAGAGTCGTGTTAGTTACACCATTTATATCACAAGAACAGCTGAGCCGATTTGGCTGAAAATTGGTGGAGAAGTAGATTAGAACCGAAAAGACATAGGATACTTTTTATTCCAAAAAAGCAACGAGAATGGGGCGAGCAAAGCTGTGGGCGGTCGCTAGTGCATAATTTGTTACCATTTTAAAATAAATAAATAGGTAATCGAACATCAATCCTAGAATAAAAATCTCCAAAACCCCTAAAACTCTGGCTATAAAGGTAAAAATCCAAAAGCTTTCACTAGAAGCGCAGTTTTGAATAATTTGTTAGCAATCACGGCACTTGCCTCTTGTTTGTTTACACAATGTTATTAGATACCCGCGCGATGTTGATCTCGCTTGCAAGGATACGATACGATCTAAATTACCTTGTACAATACTTTTAGTTCAAGCGCTGGCAGGTAAAATAAAAAACTGGTAATCAAAATGACACTAGCATTAAGGGTTAATAAAAAAAGTTAAATATACCTAAAAAACAGTTTTCAAGAATCTTATCAAAATAGTGTATTTCATAGGTCTTTGATAAATCTACAAAGTTTGAATTAAACCTGACCGTTTAAAGTGGGACAAAATCACGCCCGAAGTTGGTTACAAACATAATATAGAGGTGAAACTAATTTAAAAAAAGTTTAAAAAGCTGAGCACTATGAACGGTTAAAAAGCATGAAAAACAAAGGCGTTTATAAAAAAAATACTTTTACGTTACAGCTTAGCAAAGTGATAGACGTACCTATACAGGGTTATTCATTATTAGCTGCAAATACTCAGGAATTAGGTTCAACAAATAAAATAAAAAATATTTATCAAATGATTTTTTTTAAGTTTTGTTATGAAAATCCCAAGAAAATCGATAAAGGAATCATTGGCGCCTAACCTATTTTGACCTTTGATCCGCGCCCGCGCGCCGTGAGTGACACTCTGCGTTCAGTCACCGCCTGGGTGGGTCATCGTCCTGTTCTCCATGGCAATCATTATGCAATAGCCGTAATGAAATTAATAAAATAAAATTTTGATACAAAAACTTGAAAAAATTTTTGATCAAATTAAAAAAAAATAATTTCATAAATATTTTTTATTCTATTTGTTGAACCTAATTCCTGAGTATTTGCAGTTAATAATGAATAACCCTGTATAGTAACAAGGTCACTTATCTGGTGGATTCACCTATTATAGCCCCTTCCCACCGGTGTGTGATATCGCGCACGGAGGCGGATCAGCTCGCACGACACACCATGGGAACGGTCTCGTGCGCCGAGGTGCGCGATAGCACAGGAGCCCTTTCTGTGTGCGTTACCGTGCGTCGTCGTCGGCTGTGCGTGATGATCTGCAGAACCACGCACCTCAGGAAGGCAGCAGAAGTCAGATAAATTTACTAAATCACTCTAGAAAGAGGTTACCACTCAACATCAGGTAGTATAATCTGCTTGTTTTAACACTTTTTTTAAGAAACTGATGAAACAGAACAGTATTACTATTACAGTAGAAACCAAACTCTTCTTTAAATATCTTTAGAAATTACGATCACGTTTACCATTATGTAATTTTCTCTCTACTAGAGCTTGTACTAAAGGACTATGGTGGTACCATAGGGCGCACCACCCTCGCCCATTGAGGTAAGTACAATAACACGCCGGAAGAAAAACACGAACAAAATGTGGTTCCCTGTTTGTGAATACGAATTTTGATGAATTTCCTGTAAGATAAACAATAGGTATTCTTAGAATTATGTACCCTACAAAAACAATAACAGTTCTGAAAACAAATTCTAATTTTAAATATTTTTTTTTGATTAATTAAGTTCACTGGCCTATCCTATCTGGTTATGGCTGGAGGTTAGAATTATGTACTCTACAAAAACAATAACAGTTCTGAAAACCAATTCTAATTTAAAATATATTTTTTTTGATTGATTAAGTTCACTGGAGGTTCTCGAATGGCAACCACGAACCGGAACACCACCCACCCACCAGATGGACCGACGACATTGTTAAGATCGCGGGAAGTCGATGGATGGAAAGGGCTCAGAATCGTTCTTCCTGGAAATATGTAAGGGGGGGCTATGTCCAGCAATTGACTACTTCAGGCTGATAATGATGATGATGACTGGCATATCAGCTCAGTTGGTAGTAGCTCTACCTTTTGCATCACAGGTTGTGGGTTAGATCCGCACCTTCAACAAATATTTTTGTAGTGAACGAAGATGATTGATCTCGGTCTGGGTGCTAGATTGTATTCTAAGTATCTGCCTGCCTGTAAGCTACCTGGTTCCGATAATAACTAGCTTTGCTTAATTTGGGGCTAGAAAGAGTTGTGTGAATTGTCCATAATATTTATTATTTAAGTTGAAGATGTACCTACTTATTTTACCTTTAACATATTTCAGAGTAAGTAGAATAAGTAACAGAGATGTAAAAGACTGTATGTGTCTGTGTAGAAAAAAGAACGAAAATAATGAATGCAAAAAGCATCCACCTTTTTTCAAACTTTTAAGTGAATTTTATTAAAATTTAATCATCCAATTAACCCAACCACTCAGTTCATTCTGAAAACTGCACGATATTCCCATTGAAAGTCAATTAAAAGGGTGAAATAATATTAAATTATTCAATAAATTAATCATGAGTAATTATTCTTTAACCGAGTCATTAAACGCAGTTGATGAGCCAATTATCCCATGTTTATTTAACATAAGTACACCATATATAAATTAATTTTACAAAGACATATCAAGTAATTCAGCTGCAATTATAAAAAAATCATTCATTGAAATCTTGGGGAATATTATGATAGATAGCCTGATGTCAAGAGGTCATCATCTACAACTAGCCTCTCAGCTTAGTTGGTATTAGCTCTGCCTTCTGCGCCGTAGGTCGTGGGTTCAATCCCCACCGAGAACAAATATTTGTGTGGTGAATAGATGTTTGTTCTCTGTCTAGGGTAGGTCTGTATTCTAAGTCTGTGTTTATAAAATAAATAAGTATTACATCAGCTAACTGGTTCCCATAACACAAGCTCCGTTTAATTCGGGGCTACATAGTGTTGGTAGATTGTCCACAATATTTACTATTTTATTATTATTTATTATCTTTAACCACTATCTATGCCACTGCCCTGCGTCCATGCAGCACGTGCCTGTCGTCATTTCACTGGCATCTATCCTTCAAACTAAACGCACTTTTTGATGGCAGAAAAAGGCAAGCCCCCACACAAATCTCTAATAAGTTCTTCTAAATCACGATAAAATACTTGAGGATGTTAAAAACCACGTAGGATTGATTATATTTTATTTCTCAACCAGAATTGAAGTTAATATCATTGTTAATATCACCGCTAGATCTATGAATTGCTGGATGTGGCATTATTATTACTTATAACCTTTTTTATTTCTTTTTTTACATGACAATGGACCATCCTTTGGCTTTTTTCTCGCCTGATTATAAGCGAAGATGTAGCCTACGCTTACCTTTGACTTATTAGGATTTACCTACATTTAAATGCAAATTAAGGGGCTCATTAATTAAAAAAATGCTTCTACAATTCAAACGTCTTCTTCCATGCTAGACTGTCTGCGTTATAATTAAATTTAATTCACAATTCAACACGAGTTTCTTAGTTAATACTTCAAGCCTCTGCCCGCTTCCAATACAAATATTGCTATGCCTTAAACTTATTAAGGTTAAGTACTTCCTCGACTTTATTTAACATCCGATTTTGAAATATTTATTTTTATACAACTCGCTGATGGAACAAGCACCACCTGATATCAGGTGGTAACCATCGCCTATAACAAAGTATTGCCTCGTAGGTCACGCACGTCAGGAACGTGCCCTACAATGCATTGCCCTGCATCCATCAACTTCAGGCATACAGATGTTCAGCCTCACATACCAGTAATTTCACCAGTTGCATGTTATCGGACTTTCAAAGAGTGCCTTTGCTACATACTTATACTTCAAGATACTTCCATCCTCAATCAAATAGGCCTAAATCGGTTGCGCATTTTCCTGCTCTTCATACTTTAAGAAAAGTATACTCAAATACGCACCTTATATGATTAGCCCTATACGGCTCAGTGGGTTAAAAATATCATCATCATCATCATCTTTCTGCCCATAACCTACGCTAAGTGGGGTCAGCACAACAGGTTTTCATCTTCCACTCCCCTCTATCATTCGTCATCTCAGTGCTCACTGCTTTCCTGCTCATGTCATTCTAAAATCCTATGGGATATATTATATCCTGACTGGTCAATCACGAAAGCTTTTCGAGTCGATCGCCAGCAATATGCTTAAGATAGGCCTATAACCTAGTAGAATTTTACGAAATACGCGGATAATAATAATAATAAATATTGTGGACAATTCACACAACACTACCCAGCCCCAAACTAAGCGGAGCTTGTTATATGGGAACCAGATAGCTGATATACTAAAACTCCAAAACACCAAACTCCAAATACTCCAAATATTGCTATGCTCTAAAGATAAGGGCCTGTTATGTATTTACCATTTTTTACTTTAAGACCTCACCAATTTAATAATTGCAATAAATAATGAGTGTGAGTATGAGTATAATACTTGAATACATTTTTTTTTTTGTAAATACATACTTAGAATACAATATGCAGTGTCATGCATCATTATCACGACAGAATTTGTAATTTGCAAGTTACGTTACGATTCCTTTAATTTGTACAGATTCAATTTAAAAATACATTGATTACCTACCTACAAAATAGTTTAGTCGATCCCTTGCTTTCAAAATATTTTCTAGTAGATCGCCGATACTATAAGTTTGAGCACCCCTGTCCTAGTGGGTTAAAAAGATCAAAGGAAGTTTACTACCCTTTCCAGGGTATAACATGTTTGCGTTTTGCAATGTGGTCGACATGAAAATGCTGTGGGCGGTAAATCTGCGCCACGTGGCGTCGGCGCCACAAACTGCTTTTTGATAGACAGCCGTGGCGGGCCTTGGACGTTTTACGCCCGGCCTCGACCGCACTCGCGAGTTTTTTGTGAACTTATTTGTAAATAATAATTATTTTATTTGTTTGCATCAGACAGTCCATTGGCCTTTCGCACTTTTAGATCACCTGTCACGGCGATCGAAGATGTGTGAGTGTATCGTTGGCAAAGTTCGCGGTAGTTTTGTACGGTATTCAAAACCTGCTGAAACTGATCGTCATCGCAGATCGCAGCTGTCTGACCTAGTGTTGTCGTGTGTTATTTATAACAATTACTCATTAGAGAGCTTTTTAACCATTGTACATTTTGACGATAAAGCGTATTAACCCAAGTACAATTAGACTTCTACTCGTTAATGTTCCGGGGCGAGACAGACCAGGTTGAATAAAAAAAAAATCAGTGATCTTATAACTTTTAAAAGGTCAAAGTTTTCGAGCGAGGCAGTGCTCACCGTCTTAAGTGATACTCTACTCTCTCTAACGCGGCGGAAACATAACTCAACACCGTTTTTCTCTTTTATTTTGTAAGTCCTTGTTTGATGTTTTATTTAATTTTTCTCTATCTCGGCACTGTCTTTCAATCAACGACCAAGACGTTATAAGCAATTTATCTGAAACGAAAGCATCTAAAAGCGATGAACGCGACTTCGTTTATCTCAGTTAAATAAACTGCAATTACCAGTCTACAAACGTTCTTCAGAAGGAAACTGACTCTTGGGCTATCAAGTGCTTGCACACGGAATACGGAGTTTTTGAAAACTGAATTTTTAAATTATTTTTTTATACAACTTGCTAATGGAGCACGCGTGTGGGCACCTAATGTGTGGAAACCATTGCCTACATGAAAGCATTATCTCGCAGGTCACGTGCCCTACAATGCACTGCCTTGCGACATCGACTTGAGGCATAAAGTTGTTCTGCCTCACGTGTCAGTAATTTCACCGAAACTCTTCAAACCGAAACAAAGCTGATTTACGTCAGAAATAGGCATGATAGTATTGTACCCCGGACGAGCCTTTCAAAAAGAGCTCTACTACTACTTAGGTGTTCTGCTCAACCAGAAAAAGGGACTCAAATCAAACAGCAAGCATTCATTATCTACTATTTTGCATTTTTCTGCTCGACTGTACTGCTGGACTGTAATACTGAACCCAGCATTCAGCTCTCTTCATCCAGATCCTTTCCACGTTGACCAGAGGCTGGAATCTGGATTCTGTTTCCATGTTACGCCTTTCTATACATAAAAGAGTCATCATCATCATCATTAAAAGCCTGTAGAAGCCCACTGGGGGACAAAGGCCTCCGTTCAACATTTCTAGGAAGAACGATTCTGAGTCCTTTCCATCCACTGGCTTTCCACGATCTTAACAATGTCGAAGGTCCATCTGATGAGTGGGCGCCCAAGGTTTCGTCTTCCGGTTCGTGGTCGCCATTTGAGAACCACAAAACATAAAGTCAAAGTCAAAGTAGATTTATTTACAGAATTACAGGTACAGGGTTGTTAATGGTTAATTTTTATAGATCCATTGTAATTCTGCCCATAGGGGCATGTAAAATTTAAATTAACAATGTTACTTAAAGCTAACAAAAAGGTAAAATAATTAATTCAATAAAAACAATGAAACTACTGAATAACAAATGCTGGTTCACAAAGCTGCAGCATGCAACAGTCGTTTACAAGAGCGCTTAAGGAAGAAACGGCTGGAAAAAAAGCTAAATAGATATTTTATCACTTTTATAGCCTCTTACTTTGAGCTCCGTTTGAATTACAACGCGTCGACTTTACGTATCTACGCAACGTTAACGTTCAAAGTCGTTTTGCTTTGATTTGGGAGAAATATTGCGATCGAAAGTTCGAGAATTTGGGGGAATAAAATTTTGTCTTATACTTACTGATCTTTCAAAGTAGGATGAGAAAAACACGTGTCTTTCAGCGTGAGTTGTATGGAATTCTAACTCAAGATAAACACCACCAGTTGCCATAAGGCCTGCGCTATTTAGGCAATGGCGATGGCAATCAGTGAATCGCTGTCAAACATTAATGGTATATCCAGTTAAGGTGGTGGCTGGTGGTCCGCTAGGCGCATCAGTGTCAAGAGATGGCGTTGATGTTCTAATTTCATCATTTTCAGAATCTTCCAGTTGTACCGCAGTGACAAATAAATAATTGTCAGTGTTATGCTAATTGTCAGCATTATTTGTCAAAATGACATTTCTACAACTTCACTTCATATCCATATCATGTCGGTTTGCCATGTTTTTGGTACGTTGCCGTTGCTCCCGTTGGTAAAAAAAAACTCAATGTACAAGTAAACGAAGTAAATTACCAAAAAATCTCAATTTAAACCGAATACTATATTGCTGAGCTGTATTTATGATTGGTGTACAACAGACCTAGCACGGGCTCTATGGCTTCATGAAACTTAGTACTTTTAAAACTTTCGCGATCATAAAACATATTTAAAATACTTCATGAAACGTCTTATTTAGTTAAAAGCAGCGTAATTATTTCCTGATTTTACCTTTACATGTTCAAATTAAATAAACGAATAAAATAAATTCATGAAATCCAAAAAATACCTGCTAATTGAATCGTATTTCACATACATTCGGAAACATGTTCCACAATCACGGTCATGTTGTAGCATGTCCTGCTGCCATTTGTTATGTTACGGAGTGGTATAATAAAGTGCCTAATAGGACCGGCTGGATCACTCGGGGTCACGCACTGGGTCCTTTAGTTTTAATTAAAAATCCTTGAACGAACCAAATAATAAAGCTATTGAATGAACATTATTGGTAGAAAATTTGAGCAATTACTGACTTCCAAATACACATACCTACTTGATAATTTTTTTTCAGTGATCTCTAAGATTTTCGCGGATGTCTTAGAAAGTTGTTAGCGGCACGTTCATTAATTAAGGAAAAATCGCATAACTTCATCACATAGCTTGCAATTCCAAAATATTTATATAACAATCATGAAAACCTGCTCCAGATTTCTGAAATAAGTATTAATTATTAAGCTTTGCCTAGTTTGGGACTAGGTATTGTAGTGTGAAAAGATAATAATAAAATAAATATATTATGTAAATACTGTTGATCCACAGGTCACACAACACTGTCTAGAACCAAACTAAGCAGAGCTTGTATTATGGGAACCAGATAGGTTGTATACATAGGTAGGTACTTAGAATACAATCAATCTTTCTCAATTGAACGTGGAAAACATCAAATTTAGTAAATACATGTATACAAGTTTAATAATTAAACATCATACCAATTTATCAAAGGAAATCCGCTACGAGATTATCAAAACCGACAAAAACATTATCAAAACCGACAAAAACATTAATAAACACAAATGAAAATATTAATAAACATAAATGAAAACTCACACAGATAGAATACAAAGATATTAGGTCAGAGGGAAATGGCGGGCCGTAACATTGAGGGCATAATTTAGCCACGAACAATGTCCCGTCCGGTTAACTGGTACCGAAGCTTTTTTTTGTTCAATGTTTCCTTCCTACCCTTTAAAGTAACACACTATTTGGAGGTTCCAATAGCACAGAGTAAAGAAGTGTCTATCGCCACATCGGTGACTTTACAATTGGATCATAATTAACATGATGAACATGATCTCATACCACCATCTCCCTTCCACTATAGGACTAGCAGACGCACGGCTCAGTACCATCCATACCTGGTTAGCATACCATCCATTCGCACTAAGCGTTTTGGCTCCACCTTCATTATGCGAACTTCAAGGGAATGGAACTCATTGCCGTCGGCAGTTTTTCCTGTCAACAACAATATGGGTCTCTTCAAGGTAAGAGTGAATAGGTGTCTTCTAGACCATCCTGCTTCATCGTCGGCTACATCGTCGCTTACCATCAGGTGAGATTGTAGCCAAAAGATGGTCTATTTAATGTAAAAAAAAAAAAAAAAACATTACGCCTAATAGGTAATAAGCAAAGCGCAGTCGCCATGTCATCATCAATCCCGCGTTGAGATTCTACCACCGCTCTTCTCTTCATAGAGACCGTGCTCATCCACACATTCTAGTCTAGATCCATGGGTTTCTCGTACTGCTCGCTTCTCGAGATTGTTTATTCCTCATGCCCTAAATTGTGGAATGAGCTACCACCAGAGGTGAGCTCTTAACTGCAACATGAATATTATATAGCTTCAAGAAAAATTATAAAAACTCTTCCAGGGTAGGCAACGCAACGACAGCACTGTTGGTGTTGTTGGTGTCTATGGGCGACGGTGACCGCTTACCACAAGGTGGGTTTGTCTGTCTTTTTCATAAAAAAAATGTCAGTGGTAATACTATTAAAACATAATGTGGAGTTGGATTCAATTATCCTACACGAACAAATGAGGCTATACTGGTGTTGTGGTCCATCTTACCTATAGTCATTTAATAAACCATATTTTTGTTGTGTAAAAAAAAGTTATTTTATACCAATTTTGGAGCTTTAATTAATTAGTACGTCATCAAAGCGCAAACTGCTCAGATGAATTTATGAATTTGTACCAAGCGGTCATTCACTCGACTGGCCCAAATCTGTAATGGCCTGCGCACACCTAGTTCGCTGGCGGTAGCGAACAGTGAAACGCTGTCAAATCTCAAATCTGACAGCGATATTTGACAGCGTTTCACTGATCGCTACCGCCAGCGAACTAGGTGTGTTCGAGCCTTAAATCTGTAAATGAACAACTAAGCAAACTATGCTTCGAGCGTTACAAACTGTACGCATATTGTTGCTTGAGCACCAGATATTTTGATTCATTACTAACTTACGAATATGTCAAACCCACCAATCGGATTTCATGTTTTTAGTTATACTCAGCCAAGCGATTTTTGTCCTTCTTATCGTGTCACGTCTTTCAAACGGATACTTGAGAAAGGATTTTAAGTACGCCTCAGAGAGGCTTCTTTCGTGTACAAAGTTCATTTTAATTGCTAAGCTTTTATTAAAATGAAGCGAACCCATTGTTGAGTTTGTCACATATCTGTAACGTATCGTGGCACGTCTCTGGAACGGCACCCTAATGCTAGGCTAGATTCAATAATGGAAGCCTCGAATGTTGTCACACTGTATTGTTACTGTAATTGCCATTTGCGGGGCTATGAATAAAACATTTGCTTACTTAGATTCGCCGCATTCGATTCTGGTTAACATATTTCTTGTTTAATGGAGATGGACCGTTGGAATAAAGTGCCGGTCTTAGGACTTCACGGTTGTATTATGCATTCACGGTAAGAAGCTGCATTTAAAACCCAGTTACACCGAAAACGACACGGCTGCGGTGCGGCAACGAGTGCTTGAAAAGGCATAAATAAAAAATAAATATATAATGCTGTGGAAAATCCACACATCACTATCAAACACGACCTACGGCGCAGAAGGACTACCAATTGATCTGAGAGGCCAGTCAAAGGTTTGTTAAAAAGCCTTTCTAAAGAATTTGACAGCCTTCAAAACTCAGTTAGAGGGTGTAGGCTCCATACCCACCGAGAGCAAATTTTTGTGTGCTGAACACAGATGTTATTTCCCTGTTTGAGTGTTATATTGTATTTTAGGAAGAGAATAGAATGTACTCTAAGGTCTACAGGTTACCCAATAATATAAGTATGCAAACACCGCGTATTTCAACGTTTAATTAGACACCATCCTATTAGGTTAGGTTAGGTTTAATAGTACATTGTTACCCGAGTGTTGAAAGTCACGTTTTTTGAGTCCCGAGACGGGTTTGGCGCCAGAGCGTAGCGAGGGCGCCAATGGAGCTTGAGGGACTTAAAAGACTTTCACCCGAGGTAAACACTGTGCTTTTCATTACGAATAGAAGGAAAGTAAAAATAAAAACATGAAAGAAAAATTTGTGAAAATGAAGATTGAATTGCCGCCTTCCCGGTTTTTTTTCTTTTTCTCTGGCGGGCCTTCGGCTTCGGTTCGCCAGCATTATTCAGCCATTATTTTCATTCTCATAATTTAAAAAATGGTAAATTGTTTGCTCAAATCTATGTTATTTTAAATAAATAGTTGAAACTATATATTAATCAAGTAATTTAGAAGATATATTATTTATTTAATACTATCTTTATGTTATTTAAATTTAAATTTTACATTGCGCTCTAATTAGACTTTTTAAACTTCTTACCGTTGTAATGGGTTTCCAACCTACTTGCTGAATAAAAAGTTACGACCTCCTTGCAGTTAGAAAGACTTTAGAAAGTTGGAACATGGTTGGAATCGGTTGAATAAAATAGAACTTGTTTTTTTTATAATTTGACAGCTGTCAGTAGAAAGCGATTCTCCCTAGGGCTGAAAGTTTTACTTTCAATTAGGCCCCTCAGGCAACTTCAGACCTACTTTCAGAGTATGAGCAATGAACAGACATTTATTTTCTTATAAAACATAAAATGTTCACTTAAAAAGATGTTACTGTACTTATCAATCAAAACTGAAAATCTTACTAATGCAAACGTGTAACCCAAACGCAAAACAACGAAATTGATTATAGCAGTTTAATAGAAATGCCTAGGCCCGTTATAATTGTATTTCATATTTTTACTCTATAATTTTAATTCGCTCCAATACGTGCAGACAGATGTCGTTTAGCGACATGGCGGGAAAAGTTTCGATTTAAAAATAATAATTGTTCAACTGTCGGAGTTCTGTTTGGAGTAATAAAGAAGTTTGGATGATATCGAAAACCTAATAAATACTTTCGACAAGTCTGTCAACTCAGTTGGTCGCTCTGCCTTCTGCGCCGTAGGTCGTGGGTTTGATGAAGCAGCATCGCTGTGTTTTGGTTTGAAGGGTGTAGGTGCCGGTGAAATTACTGGCACGGGAGGCTAAACATTATATGCCTCAAGTTGATGGCCGCAGAGCAGTGCATCGCCGGGTAGGTAAGTTCCAGACATGCGTGACGTACGAAGCAATGCTTGGCAATGGTTACCACTTGACATCAGGTGTGCCCAATGCTTGTTCCATCAACTAGTTGTAAAATAAAGTTATTGCAGCCATAAATACGCACAGAAACTTAAAAATATTACACTGTAGAAAGTACTTAGCTGCACTCCAAGTCAACGTCTAAAGTTGCTTCTAAAAAGATAAATCGTTGCACAAAATGGAAACAAATTGGTAAAAACCCCAACAATTTGGCTTATTTCGTGCGGAAACAGTTCGAATTATGACAGTGGACGACACTTCCTAGATTGGACTTGGCTAGCTTAGACTTGGACTGAAGCCAACCTGTTTACTTTTCACTTATTCACTTATGCAGCGGTGAAAACAAACAAACCAAGAATATGAGGACTAACCCATTATTCCTATCTTTGTAATGTATTAAAATAAAACGGTTGACGATTGTAATTCATAGGCACATAACCCGTTAGTTTTTTCATATTAAAGGTGGTTCGATTTTCATACAAATCGATTTTAACCATTTATGGGCGATGAGAATATAAATGAACACTGAAATAACCCTGGTTGGCTTTTATATTGGTCTTTATTTACGGCAAACTATATAAAGTTGAAGAAAACTAATTTATTTATTTATTTATTTTTATTTACGAAGATTTCACTATGCTTGACCTACTCGTCGTACCCAATTTTGAAAAAAAATATGCATATCTTGGTTTGCTACTATTATTATTTAAGCAAATCTAATTTTTTCTTCAACCAATAAAGTATTCTGTAACAAAGACCAATATAAAAGTCAACCAAAGTTATTTCTATAAACTTACTTAGGTGGACTATGCCAGTACTCTTTTATTGGTTTATGAAAACATCATGAGGAAACCAACATGACGTAGCATCTAAAAATTCAAAAACATGTGTCGAGTGAACGGAAGGAGCCTCTTCGATGCTCAAGTAAAATCCTTTCATCACACTGAAATGAAATGAAATTGCATTGAATGTTGTAACAAACATAAAGCGCAATACACACTGAGCCCGCCGGGTCGCCGACAAAGCCCGGCAACACAACCGGCGGCCTGTATGAAAAGAATTATGTCAGCAACATGCGCCCGCGCGTGTTGCCCGCCGACATGTTGGCGGCTTGGGTACGCCTGCGCTCAGTTGCCCGGCGACGCTCGACCTGTAGTGACGTGCTTGTATTTTATTTTAATAAATTTCTCATCTCAAGCTGCCGACATGCCGCCGACCAAATTTTCTGACTTGTATTAAGTGAAGCCGCCGACAAAAAGCTGCCGACATAATTATGTCGGCGACCCAGCGGGCTCAGTGTGTATTGCGCTTTACAGTAACATTATTATACAGTTAGGTTACAGCTTACAATGTAGATTTCCTGGGGGATAACACTGGTTTGAAGCGACGCGATAAGAGAAGTCTTTCAATATACTACCAGTGCCCTAAGGGTCCAGAGTTGACACAAACAGAATTAGGGTAGTAGTTGCGTGAGGTGAGGGCTGAAGGCCACAATGACAAATGGCTGACACGTCCGCCAACAAACAACCGCACTCGACGTGATAGAATTAACTGCTGTGATTAATTACCTTCTTGTTTATTTCCATGATAAGTGTATTTGAACGATGCAAAAGAGTGCTCTATAATAGTTTGACAATAGTTGTTCGAGCACCTTTATATCGGTACAGGAAGAAAGAGTTTCGTAATAAATAAATATTGTATACAATTCACGCAACACAATCTAGCCCCAAATTAAGCAGAGCTTGTACTATGGGAAACAGATAGCTGATATTGTAATGCTTTAATATTTTTTTTATGTAAATATGTACATACTTAGAATACAATGATAACACCCAGAGTGAGAACAAATCTGTGAATTGAACCCACTACCAAGTGAGCTGAGAGGCCAGTCATAAAATATAAACCCTTGAACTAAGTAGTTTATTTATGTTCTCAAAACACAGGCTTTGGCAAAAAGCAAAACGCAACATTAGCGTGTTCTAGGAACGTTATAATTTTACTAACGCCCTCTAGTTCTACTCTCAGAACTAAATTTAAATTAGAAGATTTAACAATTGTATTGATTTTATTCTTAAAAGATTTAAACTAGAATGAAATAAGAATTAGATTTATGAATGCCAGTCATGAATCGATAAACGTATAAGAATAAGACCAACAGCAATGATCATGAAAATTTGGTGGATGGAAAAAGTCCAAATAGTTTCAACAACGCTAAAGTTTAACGCTATCCTTTTTGTTTCAGTTTTACGCTCAGTGAATTCTTGCTCGTTTACATATACCATACGCGTATTCTGTACCCTTCTGTAAACTATCAAAAAGAGTTGTTGTCTCATTATTTCTCGATACAAAAGAGAGAAACACGTATACTTAGGCAAAACGAATTGTTCAAAATGATCGAGTAAAACTCAGACTGTTCTACAAAGCTATTCCCGGTAATCTTTATTAAAGAGAAAATTCACGTAAATAAAACTAAATGACAGCGTTACACTGATTGTTACCGCATAAGGGCGCTTGTACACGCTAAGAAAATTTGCCGTTCCTGCGGCAGACAAGACAAATTCTTCGTGTAGACGACAAGAATTTTGTCTTTTCCACACACGAAAACGCAACAACGTTCGCCGCGTCGTGTCTTGCGCTGAAAAGATTTTTTTCGTGCACCGCTGCGAGCAGTGTACACAGTTATTTTCTAGTTACGACACGAATTCTTGGGTAGGCCCGGCGTTTTTTCTTATCGTGTACAAGCGCCCTAAGGCGTCATAAGAAATACGATCCATATTCTATTCGTATGTGATCGTAATTCTGAAACTTCGACCTATGAAATAATCAAACGCGTAGGCGAGCTTCTGAGCCAATGAGGATTTATTCACTGGAGTTCACTTGTGACCCAAATAATAGTAGTGAAAACACACTGCGAATAATATGTAAGGACTTTGGTCTTTGGAACTTTGGTCATCAAGGTGAAGTCCGCTGGTTTGAACTTTCTCCATTCACCGACTTCCCGCCACCTTCTCAATGTTGTTAGTCTATCAAGTTGTAGGTGTTTTTATTCTCGTCTGCTGTTCTGGTTCTACTATTTTTGAGGACTTTTATCCTGAGCAGCTTTCAAAATTTTTTCATAAGAATGCATAAGATTAATTTATTTCAAACTGGTTTTTGTTTTTTTTTAACTTTTTATGTTAACCTACTTAATAAATAAAATAATGGCTGAAAGCATTCCAAAATAAAACCATTTTTATTTTTTAAAGTAATCTTTGCTTATGCGTGATCTACGAGTATTTAAAAAATATATTTACATTATGTAAATACCGAGACTTACCACAAGATTCCATAGATTAAGTATCTAAGTAAAGAATTTATGTTGAAAGATAAGTTTATGTCTAGATGTTGCTTAGTTTGTTTTCAGGACATTCAGTCATCAATAATGTATGAGTTTCAAGCGACAAAGTATGAACAAACAGAGGAGGTTCATTTGCACTCACGAGCCAATAGAATATTCGTACGTCGTGTGGTAATGAGCGGATTATGGTCGGCTGATTGGCTGGCAGCTGGTTCGTTTTAACACACGTGTAATCTAGAATTCTGGATTCTAGTTCATCAGGATCATTAGAAAGACATCCGAAACTTTACGTGTCTTAGGTTTTTCCTTTTTTTTCTCTCGTAGACTCGACAAGCTTTTATTGTTATTATTATGACAAATGAATTGAACAGAACGAAGTTTTGAGGCTGATTTTAATTTCGTCCATAAAAAAAGTTAAAACTTGTTTATTCTGGGATACTTAGTAGCTACATAATACCATATTCATAACAAATAAACAACATACTTACTAAGATTGAAAAGGTGTATTACTTACTTAATACTTTACTTGTGACAATAAATCTATGTATGTCTATCTATGTACTTTAACAGCCGTGCTAGGTAGGACCTTGTGTTTCGGCTGCTAACTTCTTCCCAATAAAGTATCATGCTTTAACTTCTTACTATAAAACATTTTCACTAATCTAGTTAATAGCAATAGAACACACACGTAACATTAATAAAAATTACTTAGACTGAAAAACTTTATTTGTGATGTGTATTCTTTGTGTGTGAAGTGTTCAAAAATGATTGTTCTTACACCTCAGTAATTGAGTTCGTTTTCTGTTATTGACACCAATGTTTTTATTTTCAATTTTTATTCCCATCTCCCATTAATATTTTCCCCGCATTTCTGGAATCCTGACTCCGCTGCCACCGCCACCGTCGCGACGGAGTCGTGACGCCACGTGTCTTGCATGTCTAATGCTGAGAGCGGATTGAATGGTAGTCCCTAGGTATTACACTTGTAGTCGTTGCAATGGCGCTTTTTGTAAGCTGGTTCACACACCTATCCTATTTCCTACTAATATTATAAACGCGAATGTTTGTAAGTATGGATGGATGGAAGTTTGTTACGGATGCTGCTTGGGAAACGTAGTGTCCCAAAAAATTAGAGCCGAGAGGAATTTGAACACGCGACCTTCTCCTTGGTACGGGTCTGCGCTGACTCGACGAAAAAGTCCCTTCTTTCTGTTCTTCTATTTTCTTTGTGATTTCCTTAAGCGTAGTAAACACTATAAAATCAATAAAAATAAGAACCATCTAGGTATATATTTTGCAAGTTTGCTCCAAATAAATTCATTGTAATTTACCGTAATTTATATTATAGCACGGCATATTAATATAATATTATAACCAAGTGTGTGACGGGCTTTATTGAGTCACAAACTATCCTCGCGTTCCAAACCCTGCCCGTGCATTTTAAAGTTGAATGAATGAATGATTTATTTTGCAAAACAAGAGCTTGCATTAATAATAATTATAACTAAAATGTACAACCAACGCCGGCACCAGGTTCAAGAGTAGACCGGCTGGCTGGAACCAAGTTCTAACCAAGTGGTTATTTTTGCAAGTTAAGAAACCGAAGTTTACAATGTGATTTTGCCATTACCTTTTCCGTTAGCTGTAGGTTAGTATTGTTGAACAGATAAAATGAAAAAACGAACACCGGGTGAAGGGGGCACAATGCCTTTCAAACTCAAGAACATTTGTCGCAGTCAAATTGAATAAGTTTCCCTGCGGTGCAATGTTTAGGGTTAGCCCTTACTGCAAAGCAATCTTTCGTTTTCTGTGGTTGAAATTCCTTGGGATTTTAAATAATAAACCACAGAAAACGATTGTATGCGGGTGAATGCAAGGTTATATTGGGCATGATTGCTGAATATAACCGCAGCTTTTGTGACTCAATTTTTGTTTTAGCGTGATCTTAGCAGTTGACTTTTTGTTACGTCTGTTAGAGGTAAATGGATTTCACGGTAGTCGTAAGTGCCGCGGCGAAATGCTTGCTATTTTGAACGTAATTCAATTGTATTAAGCAAGTTATGAATGAGGAATACAGATTTTCTAACAGTGACCAAAAATTATACGCAACCGGTTGTGTAGTGTTTGTACGCGACCGGGTTTCGTAACTAGCTACTTTTTTTCTTAATAAGTTACGAACTAATAAAAAAGGTTCTATCATTCAGTTCTTAGTTCATAAACCGGTTATGAACTAAGAAAAAATCCTTCTACGTAGCTGCTTACGAAACTTGGTTACGTTTCTACTTAACCAGGTTTCGTAACCGTAACACCACTAAAGGGATAATAAAGAGGCAGGAAGAGGCTTGTTTGAAATACTAATCTTCTTCTCGACTGGAGGTGCTAATTTTGCTTAAAATGCTCTCATAGGTTGTCTCTAATGAAAAATGTAACACCGGTGACCTGGAAGGAAGCTAATTGCACACTGCCCCCCGGGGTGACTATAACGAAAGTGCATAATACTGTTACATGCTTGGCCAGGTTGCTGAATTCACCAAGTTGATGAAAGTTTTCAATTACAGTTTTAGTTTGAGTTGCTTCGTAATGTAGGCCACGAGCTCTATCTGGCTCTGTCTCTGGCTTTAAGTCTGTGCCACCAGTGTATTATGCTGTGTGTGTGACGTGTTGACGTAGAATTTATTTAGTCAACACTCACACAAACTCAAAACCAGAGCCAGAGACAGAGCCAGACAGAGCCTGTGGTAGGCTTACGTGAGTTCTGCTAGAGTAATTTCAGAAAAGGTTAGGTTGAATGTTGCTTTAGTAATTGAATTCAATTTGTAATTGGATATTATAAATTATGAAAAAGTGTTAAAAAAATTTCAAATAATTATTTTGATATTCTTTTACTAAATTACCATATAGTTACAGCTCTCTATGAAGAGCTCGTCTGTGGAAGTACTCCACCATGCCTATTTCTGCCGTGAAGCAGCAATGCTGAGTTTGGGTTTGAAAGGCGTGGGTGTCGGTGAAATTACTGGCACGTGAGGCTGAATATCTGTGTGCCTCAAATTTTTAGGCGCAGAGCAGTGCATCATAGGGCACGCTCTTGACGTGCTTGACCTATGCTTTGTTCTAGGTGATGGTTACCACTTAATATCGGGTGGCCCTAAGCGTGTTCTATCAGCTAGTCATATAAAAAAAAAAAAACAACGCATGCAATTAAAATAAAATGAGTACATTATAAAATACCATGTTCCATTTTTGAAAACTGAACCGAAACACCAAAATCAAAACAAAAATATAAATCTTCTACTTTTTCTTTTTTTCTTCTTTTACGATTTTAATTATATAAAGCAAAACGTTAGTCTTCGTTGATGACATGAACGCAATATCAAGTAAATTAAAGCATATTTTATGGTCTGGGCGCCATTGCAGCCATAAAAGCTGGAATTGAATTGTCAATGACGTCACAAGAAAGTCTAGTCATAAAATATCTACTGGAGCTTGTGGATTGCCATCCTCGCAATCAAACTTAGCTCAGTGAATGTAAAAAAATACTAATATTTGAACCTTTAAGCCTAGCATCCACATGTCCACATCGCATCACATGCGTATTAGACGCATTAATAAATCAAACAGATCGTTGTATTCTTTGTATAACAATCAAACAAGTGCGCCCTCTGATCATTACATACCTACAGTACCTGAAGTCGGAGTTTCGCTACCACATTTCGTCTAAAAAATGTTGCTTTCATGTGAGCACGTGTCTCTCTCTTTTGTATGGAAAATTGATGAGACAACGACTCTATTCGATCGTTTCTACGTAACGTATTTTTGTTGTCTCATCTTTTCTATATTGTATCTCTATTGAGAGGGACAATTAGGCGAAACAAATACAACATTTTCGTCTACGAAATGTTGTATTTGTTTCGCCTATTTGTGTAAATGAAGTGGGACTTGGCTCTTGCCAATAATTTTATAGGCTTGGTCATTTATTTATTTATAACCATTGCCCTATCCTTACAGGAGTATCCTTATAAGATAGTGCAGCCTTTCATAATCCGGTATTTCCGGTTTTGGCTCAAGCGCATAAGGACACGCGCACAGACGGATTTGTGCTCCACTTACATATTTGTATGTACTCTTTGTTCTGTTTACTATTCTGTTTTCTTTCTTTTTGTGTTATGTCCTCTGTTTGTGCTGTGTTTATGTGTGTTGTGTGTCCAAAATAAATGTATTTTCTTTCTTTTCTTTCTTTATAATCATGTCATGTAGAAATGGCACGTTGATTCATAAAAATAATGGTTTTATATTCTTCCGTTTCACACTTTTGCATGAAGTCCACCAGATCTACCAGGTTACTTTGAATCTTCTTGCAAAACCCTATGGTTTCTCGTGTTTTTCTGATATAAATTTAAAAACAAAAGAACAATGGAGATGATAATCAATTTGTGCATCTCTTTTACAATTTTACCGGCGAATTGGGATGGCTGCGTCATAACATGGTGATACATAAACTGGTCTCGTGGCTTCCTGCCAGACCTGTCTACTCCGAGACACAGGGACAGGCAGAATGGAAAATATTTATACCAACAAATTAAATTTTCCAGCTGTCTGAAAATCCGGCGGCATTGGACGACAAACGTGGATAAAAATAGATAGGGCTGTATTTGCAAATGCCATCCACTGAAGTAAAGTACTTAGTCAAGTAAAGTATTTTACATAAAAGTAGGTACTTAGTTATATACACACATATCTACAGTTACATAGATATATAACGGACTATAGTCATACTGTCTACGTCGCAGAAGGCTACTACTAACTGAGCCGTGATGCCGTGTGTAAAATTAGAGTGAATTTTGAATTATGTAGTATTGTAGAGAAAACTATCCATTAGAATATAACTAGAACTCTGTATGATACGGCAAACAATAATCTAAGCATTGAAGCGCCATCTTTTTTGAATTCCCCGACCAGTCACGTCGTCGCCCAGTCTCTACAGGTATGTCCTATTCCCAAAACCGGCTAACAGTATAGCTAGATCCTAACGGCACTTCAATTCAGTTGCTATTATGATGTTCGCCATGTCCATTGGCCCATGGTTCCTTATTTACTTATTAAACTTGATCCAGTACCGTCACTACCAAGTAGTTTGCAAGTAACTGTCACAAAAGTTCATCAGTCCGTTCGTCCGTAGCTCCGAAGCTTATAGATCCCAAGCATAAATCCGCTTGCGAAACTAGGAGAACGTCGATTCGATGTGTACAGTTTTGGCGCGGGTACCCTTGTAACTCATAACGAAATGGCGCTTTTGCCATGCCTTGTTCGACATGAGCGTATTGGTGATGTTTTATATTAGTCTGGGGTGAGCTGGAATTATGTTCATCAGGACAAGCTAGACACATTCGTGAAAATTATTGTGGAACTGGCAGACCGCCAATCTAGAGAAAATTTATGTCCAAGGACCTGGAAACTTTCATCATCGTCATCCGCAGCTCGATTTGACTCACTGCTGAGCAAAGGCCTTTTTTTGCTCTTGCCATTCACCAAGAAAGCTTTACCAGCTTCAAAACGTCTAAAACAACTTTATTGTTAAAATTGGTGTCCAAAATCCTGAAGGAACTTTACCAGCTCTTAATATCCTTTGAGTTTCCTGGTTTCCTTATTGGAGTGGAGACCACCTTTAAAATGTCAAAAACCACTACAATAGAGTCTTTGTTAAATCAACACTATAGTAGTTTAAAGTAGTAATAAAAACAGCGCTAAAAGTTGTAAACTTTACAACCTGCAAATGTTACCTTCCAACGTTTGCAATGGCAAAAAACAATTCAAAATTTCACACTCGCTCACTGTAATCATATCGCGTTAAATGACGGACCGTCGGTCGTTTCTGTTTACGTTCTCGTTCCGGCGTCCGTTCCGGGGCGTTCCGGTTGCCATTACCGAATTACCATACGGTGTTGCGTATTTCTGTTTTTATCCAACTCCAGAATTGCAATCGGCTGGTACGCTTTTGCTATTCTTCACGTTTTGTCATGTTGTGAATTTGTGAGAATCATCGTAAACAGCTGAGCAATTGTGTAATTCTGTTGCAATCGAATGTTTGATACTAACAAAAAACATCTCAAAGTATTAACAAGCGTTAGAGAGTAAAGTTCTTGAATGGCGACCACAAACCGGAAAATAAAACGTAGAGCGTCCACGTCCATCCACTAGATGAACTAATGACATTGTTAATAGATATATTATAATATATTGTTTATAGATCGCGGGAAGTTGGTGTATGAAAAGCGCTCAAAACTGTTCTTCCTGGAAATGTGTAGGGCAGGCCAGCAGTCCAGTAGTTGACATCTTTAGACTGATGATGATGAACAAGGAAAAGCAATCACCATATCTTGTTGCCACCAGTTTTTGACCACTATCTGTTCCTATTTGCAATCTCATGTTTTTTACGTTGCGTCAGTCTTGTTAAAATCGTTCCTTGTCAAAGACAATTTTTATTCCAATTCGTTTTTTATTGCAATGTAAGTTCAAAATAATGTCAAAATTCAGGTTAAATACAATTATTTATCAAAAGAAAATACATTTACACTAATAAAATATGAGAAATTAAAAATCAATTTATTTTGTTGAGCGCATAGGCACAGAATAGTATATTTTAGGTAGGTATTAATACGATAGTGTTTGCAATATGATCGCAATATCAATACTAAGAGCAAAATGAACTGTTCACGACTTGACATCTTCAAGTCCTTCAAAGTAAAATTCCTTGGTAGCAATTTAAAGTTGGCCCGCCTTGAGTCACCACGGAGGGGAACTTAAATCGCTTCGTTTATAGATTGCTCTCGAACGATTACCCTTATACAACCTTACTGGCTGATCTAAGACGATGTTACATTTTTGTTGGTGTATCAGTTTGTTTTGGGAAATATTTGACTGCAAAGTTTGAGCGCAGTTTTAAAGCAAACAATTGAGTTTATGGACTGTATTTCTTAAAGAAAGATCACTTTACATCGGAGAATTATATAAAGCTTCGTTTTTCTATAAGAGCACTATTTAAATTCAATTTACTTCGATTTTGTTAATGATTTTGATTGCATTGACATGTCTGTTATTACCAAATAACACTCAACTTTCCAAAGCGAACTTTAGTGACAATGGAGAATAGATCTCATCGATGGATGGTTTATGTTGTCTGAACTCATTTCAAAGCCTCTCAAACTTAAATCAAACATACGTGTGGGTTATAATGAATCCCATTTACCAAACAGATTGCAGTGAGATCACATTCCCGCAGAGTGCTTCAAGAAATTCAATCTTAGCTCACACAATGTAGTCACTGGTGGCTGAAGTCTTCACAATGGGAGCACACATTCTTCTTGAGACGTACACCACATTACGCTCCATTTTTATTTGTGTAGTGTAAACTGGAATAAAAGGAATAGGAGATAGTAGTCAAAGTTGGGTTGTTTGGCTTCTAAAGCTCGAGATTTGCTGGGATAAAACGTTCGGCGTCTGTGATTTGAATATCGAAACGGTTTTTTATTCTGAGCTCGTTTGTGCTTGTATTAAAACTAAATAGTTGGCCTGTTTATGGAACTCTTATGCATATATATTTCCATCTTATATTTGATTTTTCATTAAAATAGTGCCTGCTCAGGGCACAGTCAATAACAGGAAAATCTAGAAAATCAAACCCATAAAAGCAATTTTTTAAAACTTACGTAACTTAATCAAAGCATTAGTCCCCAAATGCCGTTCTAAATTCTACTAAAGTAGAGACATTCGCGCAATGGAATGATACAATACAATCATAAAACCCTAACAAGGCCCATTTCGGAATGGAATAAAGAAAATAACGTACGTGCACCCGTACGATGTAAATGCAAAGAGCATAAACCGGGCGTTATTGCGAGCGATGCGCCCTTACTACGAGTTTTAAAGAACGTATGACACTCAAGTCTGGGTAACATAGGTCTCTCAAATTTGGGTAAGGGACGTATTATATTTAAGTAATAATAAATTAAGTACAAAGATATTCCATAGACGATGTAACTTACTTTAATATCCAATGCTTTATTTTGAGGACATTCACCATCATTATTTTAATAAAATTTATGCAGTTATTTAATACTTAGCTTGATTTATTCTATTATTCTATTTTACTCTTGCGCAGCAATTATTTGTCCTCTTGACACATTGACCTCCTCCATTACTTTCCGATTATGTAAGAATACTCAATCAAACCAAAAGTTTTTTTTACATTTTTAAATTGTTTATTACGAATAGCTAAACGTTTGACTGCCATCACACCTGATGGAAAGTGAAAATGCAGCCTAAGGTGGAGTACACATAGCTATAATCCACTTGTTCACTCTTGACTTGAAAATTCCATAGGTTGTAATGCTCCGGAAATATTGACGACGGTAAGGAGTAATACGACGGGTGACGGGGGTATTTAGTCAGTAGAATCGCAAGGATCATTTTGAAACGTCCAGTTCCACGCGACCAAGCCTAGAAGAACAAGCAACAAACTACGGCTTGGTTCCTATTGTTTTTTTACAAGTCAATTTACAAATCATAATTAATTATAATTAGGACTGAAGTTCCTATGTGGTGCCACTTCACTTAGTGAGACAAATGCAAACTTGCTTTTCTAAACAGAACTTTCAAAGGCAGCACACGCTACGCTTCAAAGTAATAATACGAGTAGTACCTACCTACAGAGCTTAAAAAATTAATACTACTACCATTGAATAACCAAACCCTTAGAAGTATGTTTTTTTCGTGAATACCTGGTAGTCGCCATGTTTGTTTTAATGCGAATACCGGCGTTATGTTATCGTTCTATATAATTGAATTCTGTCCGCATGTCCCACCAGATGTCTTCGTCTATACCTAACTGTGCACCTTTGCTATGAAATATTTGATAGGCGCTTTCAGATATGAAATCTGTTCTGCTAGCTTTCTGAAATTGGTTTTCTGGTTTCTTATAGATTTAATAGAGCTGTATTCTAAATAAGTATCTTCTAAGGTTTGATTTTATTCAGGATAGTACAAAATATTACTACCTAGGTAGGTAGGTATTAACATGCAATCTAGGTGCATTTTTTTGTGAAGCCATGTGAAGAGAACGAGATAGAAAGGTAAAAAAAATCTACGTACCTTACGTTTACCTACATACTTTTGCTTACAAAATATAAATAATCTACTATGTAGTTTCCAAAATGTGTAAGTACTTTGCACTCTTGAATTCAATACGCACGCAAAAAACGGCTATTTGTTTAAAAGTACACGATAGAAAATAGAAAAACTTAACTTCTTCAATACTTTTATCTAGATTTTATTTGCTACAAGTCACGTAGAGTATGCGCATAGAATATAATAATGTGCCAATACAGCGCCGCCAAAGAAAAAGCGATCATGCAGAACAAAATATCCATGCGAAGCTCTTCAGATTTTCATGCACATAAAAACACAACTATTTTCAATCTATCAGCATGGAGAAAGCTGGTGGCCTAAAGGTGGCGGTCCTTAGGTCGTGAGTTCAAATCCAGTCGTGTACCAATGAGTTTTTCTACCCAAAAAAATATGTTTAGGTACTCTTTTAACGCTCTCAAACGGTGAAGGAAAACATCGTGAAGAAATCGACATGTCTTGAACCTAAAAAGATTGAAAATATGTGTTGTGTTCACTTAAAATCCTTTCACCACATTTGGTTTGAAAGAATTAGTGACACGATAAGAAGAAGAATATAATAGCATAAACGTATCCTACACAATTGTTATAAACAACTTGCTGAAGCAACAATATCCCTCTAATGTTACCCTACGATGCACTGTCCTGCGTCCATCTATGTGCCTAAAATACCACGATTTTAGTATTGTCGACATTAACCTCTCCAGCTTTATACATTTTGGAGTAAATAAATAAAGCCAGGTGGTGACATCTAGCCCGACGCGCTCTAAAATGTCACCCACTAATTCACACCTAATTCCCTACTTTTGACTAAGACCATCTGTTTGAAACGCAATAAAAGTTAAAATCACCCCATTTTAAGTGAGCATTGACAGCCGTGGGATTATTCTACAGCTCTCGGTTAATAATGCCGCGGAACTCGAGCACAAAATTAATTTTAATTTAGATTTTTGAAAGCCAAAGAACCTGTTCGATTAAAATTTTCAAACGTATTTCATCAGCGCCAAAAGTTGATGGATTAAAAAAAAAACAATCATAGTTTTTGATCTATATTTATTACTCATGCGCAACTGAATCGACTCACCCCAACAAAATATAAAAAGTGTTACTTTAATCGAAAATTTACTTGAGTAATGTGTATAAAATATTTTATTATAGAAAGCTTTATTTTAGGTAAAATAACACCACTGTCATTTAAATTCGTTCTGTCCTTTTTTTAATATCTTTATAATCGTGTAAGCATAAAAAAATGCGCTTTGTGCGGTAGCCGCGAGCGCGCCGGATCAAAACCTTATAAAATCCAAACTATAATTTTATTTTGTAAGCGTAGAAAAAAGTTTTCATTCGTAAATGAAACAATTTGCAACTCAAAAAAGACACTACTTTATCTATTCTTATACTATAATACGTAAAACAATATTGCAAATAAAACACTGATACAATTATATTTCATTGCTTCATTATTCATATATGATTAACACCGTAGTTTCCCTAATATACTGGGTAACAACCGCACCTTTTTTAGAGATTTAAAAAACAAACATTAAAACCTATTTTCCATCTGCTCAGCCCCGTCGTAGGTACGTCAATTGCTCATTCCTTTTTTGTGCGCGGTAACTGTCGCACGCACCTTCTGAGCAATATGCCAAAAAAGGTGTGCAGTGTCAAATAGAAAAATTATGCAAGAAAACGAAGAATTATTTCTTGGATTGATTCATCATCAAAATGATGAAGGTTGGTAAAACTGATTTGGAATGCTCTGGGATTGACTGCGGGTCTCTAACGTTGACATTTGCCAAATCAGAATAAAAAATAAATATATGACCAACCATGGCATCGGGGTTGACTGCGAGTCTCCAACGATGACCTAAGCAGAAAATACATACAATCTAAAATAGTTGTAATGTTCCTCTGCGAACTTAAGGTACTCGGGTACCTAGGTAGTAGTAAGTACTTACCTACTTTTTCTATTCCTCACAACCTCAATTTGCAAAATGTAATTTTGGGAACGAGGATCATGAAATAGCTAAGGACAGTGACTATAACTAAATCAAAGCCAGCACTGACTGCATCTGAAACCATTTCGGCCGGAGTCAACCGAATACTTTACTGAATGATGCTGTTCTGTTATGTAGATCAAATTGCCAGCACATAATCTGGTCTGGACCCCGAACTACTCTTCGCTTGTAGTGAATCTACGTCCGAATCACCTGACTTAGGCATAAACATACTTGACAACTTGTCAAGTACGATCCTTTGCAATGTTGCGTGACCACGAGACATGTGACAATCAGGTGTAAGTCCACGAGTCCGCAGTCCATATTTGTGGCACTTTTTACACTAGGAATCCTAGAGAAAATAAGGACAAGTTACTAAAAGACTGCTTTGTACTGGATAATTTGTTGTTGGTTGTTACAATCATCAAAGTTAAATGCGGGAATTTTCAGCCGCAGTACTGATGGTTCGAGTCGTGATAAAATGCTTAACGCTGGTTCTTTTCCAGCAATAACTTGGTTCGGGTCACTGCCGTCAACAAGAGACTTGCTGCTCAAGGGCGATAACATGTCCCATGATATATCTCGGCAATGGATGCCGTTTGTTGTGTCATTCGCATTACTAAACCACGTAAAGTTGAATATGGCTCGTCACTCCATACTTTGATAAATAAATTTTAAATGAAATGATAATAATATTTATGATCAGCGACGCCTGAACGAGATGGTTTATTGTTTGGTTCAACGCTATCCAAAGAAACCTGCTAAGCCACAAGAGCCCACTGCTCCATTGACCATTACTTGATCAACTTCCTACCAGTGAAACTGGAATGCGCCTCCTTGACATCCGGCAAAAAAGGGAGGGGGCGAGGAGGTTACAGCAGATGACCACTGATGACATCAGGAGCTTCCTGCCTCTACACAACAGTGTGGTGTGTCAAGACCCGTGCCCAGGCACAAGGTCATCATGGACGCAGGTACATGCAAGTAGACTTATCTCCACACTTTTATAATTGTTGGTTTTAAGTAACAAACAATAGTTTGTACTTGATTTGATCAAAAGGGTTGCTATATTCCATTCCGAACCGTTGTTTGTCAATCATAAATTCCTCAGAACAAGTTTTCTTGAGGAAAGCATAGACATGACACTGGTGACTTTTATCTGTGTCACGTGACAAATTCATAATCAGAGATATTCGTCATTCCATTCAAAGCCTATTCGGTGACAAGGGTTTTAAACTAAATTTACCACCCATGAACAAATACATCTAGATCGAGCATTTTAAAATGGAAGCTTACTGCCGTACAGCAGGCAAGGTAGTACAAGGTAATACCTAACCACCTTCGGCTTAAAGGGTGCATCCTACTACTATGCAGTTTTCTGATGGATCAGCCCTATAACTCGGCTAAAATAATACGTACCTACTTACTCCTTATGTATTATCATTTAGGATTTCAGTTGCACTTATGTTCACTAAAATCATGCGGGAAGTCTTTACTTATCCGAGTTATCGCGGTTTTCCATCAACATTAGATGCCATTTCGCGTAAGCGATGCGTACGATAAATGTATGAACTATTCAACGAAACACATATTGAAAATTATACTATGTTGTTGCGGTTTCGTCTTCAATTGCGTTATGATCAAATAAACGCCTCAAGAACCTGGACGCTGAATTCGAAGATTAAAACGATACTAATTTCTTCTCCTTGATAAAATCAGATGAGGCTTTAAATGCAGAGTTTGTTGCAAAGTTTTCTAAATGACCTTCATGTTCTATTTGCGAGTGCGCTCGGAGCTATCAGAGTTTTATGTCGCCACGTGCCCCGCAGCTAAGTTCAATTATATACCAAGATTTTAGAGCGACATAACTTCGTTGCTTTACTGAATAAGGCATGATAATTATGAAACAGAATTTCACTACCTAGTATTATATTAGATGATGATTTTTTCTGGTGATCCTCAAACATTGATGGCAACTTTATGGCCATTGGATATGGGTAAGAACATTTTTGAACTTGAGTTTATTATGCTGACGCTTTCAACGCAGGCTGGGGCGCTGTCTGTTAGTTTTAATCTATGGCAAATAGAAGGCTGCAAAAGATAAAAATGCATGCCATTTAAATAACTTATGGGTTAATGGCAGTTTTTTTTTCTGGGCCTGAAATAGGTATAACTGCGCAATATTACTACGCATGGATAACACGAAGGTGGTGCGATCAAGTGGTCTTTGGTTTTTCGCCTCATACGTATAAATTATAACGTGGACTCCGTGAACGCCGCCTTTAGATTATTCACACCAGTTACGGAACGATCACTTTCTCATAGGGTCTTTCGTGACGTTGTACAATATTTCGGTCAACCAAAAATTGGCTTGCTCGCATCTCATAATAGCGCAAGGTACACCAGAGACATGTTTCATGGACACAGAGCTCCGACGTGGTAGCCGTGGACGCATTTTTACAATGAACTTGCACGCAGACTGTTTTTACGTCTTCCCACTGTTTTTAATTTTTTCTGATTTTTAATACTCTAAAAAAGTCATTATAATGGCAAATGGTTATACTGGTGTATTCTTTCCTATTGGCCATCGCAACCATGTTTTCCGTTATTGCAAGACTTCTTAGTTACAGATGTTTAGTATTTAAGCCCCTATAAAAACTTTTTGCCAATCTTTTTTCAAAGGCTATAATCTCATACACGGGAAAGATTATAATATATACTATATATAATATATAATAATATATAACACTTCGCTTATGCTTTGGTAGCAGTGTTGCATTGTCAACAACATTGATAATACTCTAACCTACGGAAAGATACCACATTTCTTATATTAACATTTCAGACGACACATTGTCTAAGGCACTATTATTTCCCACCGTTAGGCCTTGTCAGCCCGTATGGGTAAATAGCACCGGGTCAAACGAATGCGTTAAGTTTATAAATTAAGAGCTACTACAAGTCCCAGGTACTCTAGTGCTTGGTGTTTTTGAATCTTATTTCAAAATGCTTTCCTAAAACAGAAAGATTGAGAAAAGTAATATTAATCATAAGAATTGTTAGCGGTTTGTACTAGCCACTGAGTCCAGACATCTATTCCTGATTTATGTTGACAACCTGTTATCTTCTAATACCTGATAGTATTAGTATAGTCATAGCAGATATTATTGAAGCATCCTCCCCTGGTGGAAAACCAAGCGGTTTTATTTCTGCTATATTTCGATAAAGCTGATATGGGTATCAGTCCGGGTACAGTTATTTCAGATTAAATTTATTTTACTAAAAATTTTAGAACTTTATGAATAGCAAGGAGTGAGTTGACACCGATACGTCCACTCACAGCTTCTACATCACAGAATATCAGTGATAGATTAAACAAATACTGTCAGAGAGTAGTGTTGTGAATGTCAGCGTTTTTAGGCGCTCACAGTGGGTAAACGACATGCGTTTACTTTGATTGCGGGCTACTCAAGCGTCAGTGTAGAAACTATTCGCATGACCGCAGGCTGATACAACAGGTGTAACTCATTTACTCGGTTTCTACAAGAGAACCATCCTGGACCAAGGTGAATTCACGCGGTCCGTCTGTTTTCCTATATACAGGAAGTTTATTGTAATGCATTAAAATTTACTACTATTGCCAACCCAGTACTATGTGATTGTACAAATATGTATATACACTTTGACTTTGAATTATTCCTAATATCAATCAATATGTTTGTTGGTGATTATTTGTGACAGGTTAAATTGAATAAGAAGCTATCACATTCTAATGACAGTGTTGTTATCTGTATCTTTAACTGATTATTGTTTGTGATTACTTACCAATAAATAATCCATAGTTATTGCAATAACTATGTATTTCATTCCAAAACTTTCTGCTCTTAACATCTACGGTGTTAATCATATATGAATAATGAAGCAATGAAATATAATATATGATCAAATGAACTTCCAAGTGAAGTTCTATCATTATTATATGAATTGCTTCATTAGAATATATGATACCCTCCCCTCCCTGGCGCAAGGCGCCTCCCATTACATAAAAAGTTTTGTAATTATTACATTATGTACTATCTCTAAAGAAATGAGCAATTGACGTACCTACGACGGGGCTGAGCAGATGGAAAATAGGTTTTAATGTTTGTTTTTTAAATCTCTAAAAAAGGTGCGGTTGTTACCCAGTATATTAGGGAAACTACGGTGTTAATCATATATTCTAATGAAGCAATTCATATAATAATGATAGAACTTCACTTGGAAGTTCATTTGATCATATATCAGCTTGCTTAGTTATGTCAACTTCGTTGTAAATATTGAGTGTACTTGTTTCATTGTTTTACACTTGTATCATAGCCTTCATGCTTCAGCTCTCTTCGCAATACGCTCTGCAGCAGCTAGGCAATATTTTGTGCATATAACAATAAATATAGACAAACAATTCAGTGAAAGGCCATTTGCAAAAGGTTAGACAGTTCTATATTTATTTAGCCATGAATTTTTCGCCACAAATCTTCACGTGCATATCGAATATAGATGACGATTAATTTCGAGTAAGGATTTTGAACTTTATCTCATTGAGATAAAGTAAAGTAAATAGTTGAATACGAATGGATTTCACTACGGTTCGTAAATCACGAGCGTGAATAACGCCCCTCGGCGCGTGCGCAACTTATGCTTAAATTCGTCAATGATTTTAGAACAGATGGGGCATTATTGTAACAACTATTATAATTATTCAAAAAAAACCTATTTAGATTTAGTTTATTTTATTTGTGACAACGTATTAATATTTTTTTTTGTTAGCCATTTCTCCAAGGTATTTTTATAAATCAGTTTAATTAAAGTTCACTATTTTATACCCGCTTGATAAAGTTCGGTGCTGAACATAGGCCAACCCTACACATTTCCAGGAAGTACGATTCTGAGCCCACCAACTTCCCGCGATCTTAGCAATGTCGTCGGTCCATCTGGTGGGTGGGCGCCCTACGTTTCGCCTTCCGGTTCGTGGTCACCATTCGTGAACCTTTATTCCCCAACGGTTGTCGGTTCTTCGAGCTATATGACCTGCCCATTGCCACTTCAATTTACTAAGTCTACGAGCTATTATTTAATAAATATTATAAGTTTATTTATGTTTCTAATTAACAATTATTTGCTTAAGGTTGCAAAAACGTACCTTCTATCTAGCTCATCCTTCAAAGACATTGATTTATCTGGCCCATTTAGTGCTTGCTCGGGCCATACAAATATATCATCGGCCCCGCTCGTGATCGGCGTGAACACAGTCTGGCTATCTATTTATTAATAAGCATCAGTAATTTGTGACATTTTTAACTTCAAATTACGATGTTTATGAGTATAATTTATGCCGCCTTAGATTTTCCTGGTGTTTGACAAATATTTATAATTAATTTATTATGCTTTCACATTTTTTAATCCTTTAGCCGCAATTTTTTTAGTTTTACTTCTTGAGGAGTAAAAAAAAAAAAATATAAAAAAAAACATTTAAAATATTTTCTTTTTTGGAATAACTTAGATTTCAGTTTGTACCATAAATATTTGTTAACAGGGTTTAAAGCTTGCTAATACGAGTATGAACCCAAATAAATAAATATTATGGATATTGCACACAACATTATCTAGCCCCAAATTCAGCAGAGCTTGTATTAAGGGAACCAAATAGCTTTATAGTACCTACCTACTAATATTATTTATTATGCATTTAATGCATACTGGGAATACAATATACCTAAGAGCCAAACAGGGAACAAACATCTGTGTTTGTTCTGAATTTGTCAGAGTATGAATAGGTTTGAGACCCGGAACACATTGTAAGATTTAATTAAAAATAGCTATAATTATTATGATATCATGAAACAATTTAACTAAGTTAGTAAGCTAGTTAGTAAGTGCAAAAAGTTCTCTTAAAATAGGTTGTATACTTATATCTTTAATAAACCAAAACAGTAATACAGTTTGTCAACGGAACCTTAATCCGTAACTTATGTGTTCTCGCAGAATAAAATGTATATAGAACAGATTTTGTTTCCAGTCAGACAAGTGGTAGTAATTCAGTAGAAGAGTTGCTCTTTGAAAAAGAGTAGGGGAAGGAATTAAAAGTACATAATATTACCAAAGTGTTTTGCTTTGCTTGGGAAAACCCTTGCAAGAGATTTTTAAAACTAAGCAAACATGCCTTTGCAACTATTGTAGGTAAAGAAAAAAGAAAGAAAACTTATTTATTTGACCCACAAACACGTTTTACATATTAGTCGGTATAGGTAACAGTACGAAGAAAAAAACAACTAAACATAAAACATAAAAATAAACATAAATTTGCTTGGACAGGTTAGTAGTTAGGTGATTTATAGAGCGTCAGGAGTAGCTGGTTAGTATTCATGCCCCTACTAACGGGACGCTATAGTGCCTGGGACAGGATTTTAGATGGAATAAGCTTGCCCAGCACCTATACAAACAAATCTTTATATACAAACTACCTAATAATTACTTTAACACAAACATCGTGAAGAAACCCGCGGCTTAGAAAGTTCCGCACGTATTGACCATGTCTTTCCTGTGGATTAAGCCGACTAGGCTGTCAGGATAATTTAGTGCAAGGTAAGCCTATTCCATCTAAAACCCTGTCCCAGGCACTGTAACGTCCTGCAAGTAAGAGCATGAGTAAAAAACCTTGCCCCTGAAGATGCAAGGCCTGTTTACTTTTTACCTGATAATTCTTCTTCTTCTTCTTCCTGCCCTTATCCCACTTTATGTGGGGTCGGCACAACATGTCTTCTTCCTCCATTCCCCTCTGTCAGCCGTCATCTCTGCATTCACTCCTTGTTTTCCTTTAATTACGAGTATTTGATGCCCATCCCAAAAGCTTTGTATGCAGTTGTTTCATTCGTTTCATGCTTAAAATTCTTTTTAAAACAACGGTTCTTCAATTAATTATTTCTCTGGCTCAGCTTGTTGTAATTTTAACCTGTATTATTTAAATCTGAGGCCATTATCGCGGCTTTATCTCAATTTATCGTGTAATTTACACTCTCCACATGTAATGATTGTTATAAAGGTGGTCCTTTTTCATCTGCGAACGTGCAAATTTCTGAAGCTTACTTTTACTAGCCTGTTTGTTATATTACTGCCGTTTATTATGTATTTTTCCAATAGAGCACTTATTAGGTTTGCGGAGAGACGTTGGTCGTCTCTGCGTGTGCTCTATCGTCTCTACAATGGGGAGTGTCCGAGGAACTGTTTGGTCTGGTGCCCGTGGCTGATTTCTATCATCGCACCACACGCCGCAGAACTAGATTCCATCCTCACCACCTGGATAGCTGGTTTTCCACAACTGCTCGTTTTTCGCGATCCTTTTTACCGCGCACGAGTAAGTTGTGGAATGAACTGCCCTCTGCGGTTTTCCCTCAGAGCTACGACATGGGGTGCTTCAAAAGGCGGGTCTATCTGAATTTAAAAGGCCGGCAGCGCATCAGCACCACATTTGGTGTTGCAGGTGTCTATGGGTGACGGTGACTGCTCTCCATCAGGTGGCTCGTTTGCTCGTCTGCCAGCTATGGCATAAAAAAAAAATACTAGGCAAAGTCAGTTTATAAAAGGTTTGTGTTTGTGAAAAAAGCTAAGTGACTTCCCAAAATGGCAGAAAACGAATCCCCAGTCTAAATATTTGACTTTACGTTGCCCGACGAGATTGTAGACAGGAGCCATAAGTATGTACATAAGCGAGAACAGAACAAGTGTGTATCATAGTGCCACCAACTTCTCTTCAGTAGACCTACCACAAGCTCTGTCTGACTCTGGCTCTGGCTCTGGTTTGGAGTCTGTGAGTGCTTACCAGTGTATTATACGGGGTGTGTGATGTTTCGACGAAGGATTTATTTAGTCAGCACTCACACTGACACAAAACGAGAGCCAGAGACAGAGCCAGACAGAGCTTGTGGTAGGCCTACAGGCAGGACTTGTACGAACCAAACGAAGTGTAATATTGGCAACTATAAGTTATTCGACTCGTCTAATGCGCCTATTCAATCAATTTCTTTCAGATTAGAATTCAAAAGACACCGATATTGCCAATTTGCAGAAATCCTATGACAAATGATTCATATAACTTTGCTGACAATAAAATAATTACGATTCCGTCTGATCGTGAAAAGGAGGCAGTAATGATGATACAATATTAATAACGGTGGATGAGGAAGGAATTCTGTCTCTTGCCGAGACAAATGTTCTATTAATGAGTGCGTCGTTGCGATGTGTAGAGTAGCTAGGTGCAGAGATATCATCAGCAATTTACTGAGGCTATTCTGCTTATTGTGTCGAATATCCTCATCAGATCTTCACCAAATTATTATAAAACCAACGCAAAGTAAACCTTAGACCTTTCAAATAATAAAAAAAACATAATCGGATGAAATACAGAGAAGATATCCTAGCTTCTTTTTCGCGTGTTTTTGAAGGAGCATGTCGCCTCTATTTAAAAAAATCCCCGACCCCAAAAAAAAGCTATAGAGAATCAAAAACTGTATAATCAATTTTGGTCCAGATCAGTTGAAAAATATGACCCGTAAAAAAAACTCAATAAAGTAACACGCACTCCACTTGAAAATATTCCAACTTCAAAGTCATACTGTATCTATAGCACTTTTTAAATTAACGCGATCGCTATGCATAATTATATGGAAGACACGCCCGTGGCCACGGCTGTTGTAACACGGTCGAAACGTCGGGATATAGAAAATAGATAGATAGATAGAAAATTCTTTATTGCACTAAAACAAAAAAAATTGCATTGTACATAGGCGAACTTAATGCTAGAGAGCATTCTCTTCCAGTTAACCTTTGTGTAATTCGGACATTCTTAGCGGGTAGTGCACATAAAATATATGAATACCTATATATATAGGTATAGTAAAGGTAATCGCAATTAATACCCGCTTCTTTCATGTTGTCTCTGTACCACAGATACTCTGTACACGCCGGCGTCCAGCAGAGGGCAACGCGCGTGTGACGTTTAATTTTGTTTGGTAATGATTGATGGTCACCTTGTTCATTTTCATATTTTTGTACTCTAATCTAACTGGATTCGTTATTGTCAGGAAAAATTGGTGCAGCACAGGGTACAGGTGAAATGAAGGTTCAGGTTCAATTGACTGGCCTCTAGCTCAGTTGGTAGTAGCTCTGCCTTCTGCGCCGTAGGTCGTGGGTTCGATCCCCACCGAGAACAAATATTTGTGTGGTGAACATAAATGTTTGTTCTCTGTCTGGGTGTTATATTGTATTCTAAGTATGTATTAAAAAAAAAAAAGTATTCAAGTATTATATCAGCTATCTGGTTCCCATATTACAAGCTCTGCTTAGTTTGGGGCTGGGTAGTGTTGTGTTAATTGTCCAGAATATTTATTTATTTATTTATAATTCTCATAATTTGATAAATGATTATGATATTTCTTCTTCTTATCGTGTCACTGATTCTTTCGAACCAAGTGTGGTGAAAGGATTTTAAGTGCGCATCAAAGAGGCTCCTTTCGTGCACTTTTCGTTGACACATATTTTCGAACTTTTTAGGTTCTACGACATGTCGGCTTCCTCACGATGTTTTCCTTCGCCGTTTGAGAGCACTGGCATGGTGTTAATACATTTTTGGGCAGTAAAACTCATTGGTACACGACTGGATGACCCACGACCTTAAGATCGGAAGGCGGGGCCGCTACCACTAAACCACCAGCGCTCTATTATGATTCTAAAAAAAACCCATTCTATTACATTCAATCCAACGGGAAGCTATTAGAATTGCAAAAAAAAACTTATTCCTTTGCCTAAATGTAACCCAGGATTCAACGACGTCATTGTTCTAACAATAGGCGGTCTTGTCTGGCTACAATATTTTACAGAACCTTTGAGTTTTATTAAGACATGAAGTTTTAACAAGACGAGTTTATTATTGGGTTTATTATTGGCCTATCGATTACATTTATGCGGGCTTGTCATGCTATATTATAGGGCTTTTGACAATATTGACACAACTAGAAATCATACGGGCTTGTCAATCCTATTTCTAATGAAAACCTGTCAAAAGGCGGTACAATTTTGTAAGGGCTGAGTCTTTATTCTGACGGGCGGATTTTTCCATTGACGGAATAAAGCTATTCGTGGAACAAAAAATGACAATCCATGTTTTGCAAGGTTAAACAAGAGATGAATATAATTTTTTAATTATTTTTGTAAGCTCGTAAATAAATAATTTGATTTTTATCTGGCGATCTGTTGATAGAAAAATTTGCCCTTCAGAGAATTTCACTTAATATAGAGAACTTCGTCCTTGAATTTTGGAATTTTTTAAATTCAAAAATGTGTATTTTATGATTATCCTAAAAGTTATTAGCCAAGTTTGTAGTACTGTTTGTTTTCCGAATAAAATAAAAATAAATAAAATAAAGTAAGATATAGATTCGATGGCGCAGTTGGTCAGCGCTCCCCTGTTTTAATACGTTAATAATTTGGCCATAGTTAAAGTAGGTATTGACGTATTATAAAATTAAGGAAACACCTACTTTAACCATGGCCAAATTATTAATGAACCTACGTTGCGTTTGAAAAGTTTTATTCATTTATTTTTGTTATTATGCTATGAGTAAGCCCGCGAAGTCGGGCGTTCAAACTGGCAACAAAGTACCTCACACAAGGCGCAGAGGCGTCAAATTCCCTATAAATTTCGAGGAGCGGGGAGCTCTCAAACGTATTCGCCATTCAATCTCACGCTACATTCTCTTTTAATCTGTTTAAACGACGACAAATTTACTGCTACAGATTTTCATTTAATGCTCGAAATACTTTGCACCGTTTTTTCATCAAACGGCGCTGACACATTTGTATCTTCTACTGAACTGGTAATTAAATTAGTTCTAAACAGTTCAGTGAAATAATTTGATATTAATTTATTGGTATAAATCTATTTTTAATTGTCTACAAAAGACTTTGTTTGTTTATTGCTTTGTTTGTTTGTTAGTTTGAAATACTCAAAAAAATATATGGAGATTTGTGAAGTCAAAGTCAAATATTTCTTTATTCAGTGATATCACAAGGATCACTTTGAAGCGTTTTAAAGCTAGGTGAGTCTAGATCTCAGTTCCACGTGACCAACAGAACAACTACGGATTTGTTCCTACCGTTTTATTGTATATGACCGGAAAGTACAATAGATTAAGTAATCAGGTTTCCGGTTCACATATCTAATTCACTTCGTATCAAATCTACTATGAACTGATATTATCTTAAATTCTAGTGCACAGAAAAGTATAGCATTTGTCATTATACCTACATTTTCTATTTCCCACGGGTTTACGTGTAAAGCTTGTAAGCTTTGCCAATCACACTTTGTTTTCTTTGCCTTCGACAAAAGTGCTGCCTATTTGAACTTGTTTAGAAAAATATCCCTTATTTGCTTTCCCACGATTGACCACTTGACAAGCTGGACAACGGTGTAAGCATGTTTGGGCAAATTTACATAGAAAGATGGTAAGACGGTACAAGTTTTCGTTTGGTACGTTTCTGACACAGACCACGCCGAGTTTCGTTCCTATGAGTGCCCTTGCGTTGGTTGCCAATAAAAAAATTGCATGGCTGAGCGTCCTCTACGCCAGGTAGCGTTGTCGGCAAAATTATCCTACGGATATAATCAGCATTTTAGGCCATTCGAAAAAAATACAGGTATTTGTTATACGCATAATTTATTAATTTGGTTTATTGGTTACAGTTCAATGCAGTTAAAATCATCAAAAGCCAGTACAATAAAAATAACAAAACAAAAACTTTTCCGATTATTATTTTTCCGAGTTCTCAATTAGGCAAGCAAGTTTTATTTCTGTTGTGTAAAAACATATTTTATAGGAGTCCCATTAAAGTATAAATTGGGATAAGTACACTTTCTTTATAAGTAAGTCTCTTGGGCGCTGAGAAAAAAAATATGTTGCAACCCTTTCCCTCACTCGCACACTCTCATTTTCTTTCTTGTGTTGGGCTCACTAAATTATGTCGCTTAGCCTCGAAACCATACTGGTATGCACTGCTCAACTGGAAATCTGTATTTTATGTGCACTGACTCTTGGTGTGTTGGTGTAATTCACAGCTTAAATGAACAGGTCATTAGCGGTGAGGTTTGGTAGAATTAAGGTCAGTGGGCAGAGGGGATGGTAACCTTGTTTGTTTATTTGGTTATACTTACAAGTGTAATCCCGCGCGACTTCGTTCGCGTACAGTTTTTTTCTTACAAACTTCATCTCCCATTTCACCCTTATTATAAAAAACACACCTTCCAAATTTCAAGCTGCTAGGACTAATGGCCAAATGACCAAGCTCTTTAATATACTCGTTAAATTGTGATGTCACAAAATAGATTTTTTATACAACTATAAAAAAACTATAGTTATAACTATAGCTGATGGAACAAGCATATGGCCCACCTGTTGTTAGTATTAACCATCGCCTATATCAAAGCATTACCTTGTAAGTCACGCACGTTATGAGCATGCCCTACGATGCACTGCCTTGCGTCTATCAACTGAGGCATGCGTTCAGCCTCCCGTGTCAGTAATTTCACCAGCACCCTTCAAACCGAAACAACAAGGTTGTTTCACCGCAGAAATAGGCAGGGTAGTACTTCCCCGGACGAGCCCTTCACAAAGAGCTCTACTACTACTGTTTACTGATATTGTGCGTTTTTTGATGAATAGAGTGAAGGTTGACATGGATAAGAAAGAATAGAATACAGAGATGACAGCTGACAGAGGAGAATGGAAGAGGAGGAATTTGTGCCAACTCCACATAAAGTGGAATAAGGACAGGAAGAAGAAGGATTTTTGACTCACTGAACAAAAATTAAGGCTAAAATAAATAAAATTTTAACCTTATCAGCCATATTAATAAACGCAATTTAAATTTAGTCATTGTTTAAAGTTAGCCCTGTCACTGTTTGTCATTACCCAGTGGTAAGAGATGGCAATAGTTTAAGCACAGCTTATCTTTTGACATATTTTTATAAGTAAGGTCTTATGAGAATCGCGTTATAAAACACATTAGATCGTAAACGTGTTCTATTTGGCGTATATATTACAGTGATTAATCATTAGCTTAATGTATGACGATGGTACATCTGCTTGCAGCAGATGTAATGTCAAAGTTGATACAAGAGCGTGCTGTGAACAATACAACGAAGAGTGTTGTGGACGCCCACTCACCAATATAATGCCACCGATGGGTAAAAGATCACGTTCTGCAAACAGTGTGTGAAGTAATAGAGATCGTAGTTGTAGAGAGCTTCAATTTCATTTATTTTATTTAGGTAACAAAGCTAAAAGAAAAAAAAGCAGCCAAGTGCGAGTCGGACTCGCCCATGAAGGGTTCCGTAGCATCAAGTAACATAATATAAAGGTTCCTGTAGTTCGTCGAAGGGTAAATTGCGGTCTATGATTTATGACGTATAAAAAAAAACTACTGACTAGATCTCGTTCAAACCAAATATCGTTGAAAGTTTGCATAGTAATGTACAACATATATTTTTTCTAGTTTTATCATTCTCTTATTTTAGAAGTTCTCTAACTTAAAAAAGCAAAAAAAACTCCCCCTCAGCAAAAAAAAGCTAAAAAAAAAAAAAAAAAAAAAAAAAGTTCAAAGTGTTCTTCCAAAGTGGAAAGACCAACTTTTTCAAGTGTTTTTTTTAAGTGTCTCTCGCGCAAACTTTTTAGTTTAGAAAAAGATGATATAAGAAACCTCAACATCATTTTTGAAGACCAATTCATAGACATTGGGTTTGATGAAAAACATTTTTTTGAGTTTCAGTTTCAAGTATGGGGACCCCCAAAATTTATAGTTTTTTTTCTATTTTTGTGTAAAAACAAAATACATATACTTGCCAAGTTTCATCAGTCTAGCTCTTACGGTTTTGGAGTAAAATGGCTGTGACACGGACGGACAGACAGACAGACAGACAGACATGACGAATCTATAAGGGTTCCGTTTTTGCCATTTGGCTACGGAACCCTAAAAAGTAAAGCCTTGTGCACATCTAGGCGTTCAGCTGTGATCTAATAATAATAATCAAATATGACACCAATTAATCTTCCAAATAATATTCTTATTTAAGTATTTACTAGCAGTTGGTGCCCGAGCTTCGCTCGGTATTTTTTTTTTTGGTAAACTGTTGTTGTGAATTATATTTAAATACGAATTACTTACATACTGATTAAATATTAATATTTTACGATCTTACCGACATAATAATAAACTCCACTACTCGTCAACAAATGGCGTTCTCTGTCCCACTAACTCATGACTTAATCAACAGGTGGCGCTAGGAGTTATGATTTTATGATAAAGTTGATTATTTACTTTACGATTAGGGGGACATTTTCTTAAAATGAATCCTAGCTAGATCGTTTTATCGTCCCCGAAAACCCCTGTATACTTAATTTCATGAAAATCGTTGGCTCAGTTTCTGAGATCCCAAATATATATATATATATATACAAGATTTTCTCGTTTAAAGGTATAAGATAATTCTGTGAGGCTGAACATCTGTATTCCTCAAGTTGACGGACGCAGGTAATTGCATCGTAGGGCACGTTCCTGACGTACGTGACCTACGAGGCAATGCTTTGTTAAAGGAGATGGTTACCACTTAACACCAAGTGGGCCATATACTTGTTCCATCAGCTAGTTGTATTAAAAAGAAGAAAAAAATGGCCCATAAAAATACCAGAATATCTAGACTCATTCAGACCACCCAGAGCTCAATACCTCTTGAAAACTAAACGATGCGGGACTCTTCAAGAACAATGCGGATGTCATAATGTGCTTTTAGCTCATGGTCAGGGTTCTAGACCTTATTTATAAATTAGGAGCAACGGAGAAAGACACAGTCATGTATGTTTGAGTAAATGGTATTTTGAGCATAAACAACTTTAAAGCAGATAATAAGGAAAACAGTTATGGGTTGAAAGAACTGAGTACTGTACTTATTATGAGACGGTATTCGGTGCACTATGCCAGTACTCTCAAATGGTGAAGAGAAACATCGTGTAGAAACCGGCATATCAGCCAAAAATTTAAAATCATGTGTCAAAACATCATGTGCACGAAAAGAACCTCTTTGAGGCGCACTTAAAATCCTTTCATCACACTTGGTTCGTAAAAAACAGTGGCACTATGGCAAAAAGACGGTAAATTACCCCTTAATTTTTTGCAACGCAACATTACGTCACTAAAAAACATTTATGATTTGTGCTTCTTATCAAAACCTCAGTAAGATTTTATACCAACTCAACCAAACTTGCGATATCTATCTTATAATAGGATAACGAAAAACGTCATCAACGCAACGCAGACCCTGTAACATCCATAGGTTCTTTCATCTGCGGTAAATGCGGCCGTGCCTGCCACTCTCGTATCGGTCTATAAATTAAAATGCCCAAAAATTTATGTACACTATGCCAGTGCTCTCAAACGGTGAAGGAAAACATCGTGAGGAAACCGGCCTATCGTAGAACCTAAAAAGTTCGAAAATATGTGTCAAGTGCACGAAAGGAGCCTTTTCGAGGCGCACTTAAAATCCTTTCACCACACTTGGTTCGAAAGAATCAGTGACACGATAAGAAGAAGATCGGTCTATAGAGCCATGAACGAAAGTGTTTCACTTCTGGATCATGTGCAATTACGTAACTGACGTCACTTATATCATTTGCAATAGATGTTACAGGCCAATGATAATAAACAGGATAACAATGTCCTCAATTCACAATTTCTGCATCACAGCCACTTCATTCAAATACCTCCGATTTTCAAAGCAAACCAACGTCACAGCTAAAATACCTTGAATGTAGCAAAGGAATGTAATTCCTTAATTTGCTGCATGTTCGTTAGAGCGACTGGACTGTTGTTTGGTAACCTGTTCTGTTTGATGTTGACTGAGTAAAGTGTAACTCGTTCCTTGTTCATAGTTGAAGGATTTGGTGTAATGCTTTTTAGTGTATCTATATCCACACTTAGTAAATTCGAAGTGTGTTGGTCTGTTTGTACATAATAAGACTACTTAACTTCTGCGTTCAGAATTAATATTGACACAAAGATAGTGAGATTGTAGCCAAAAGATGGTCTATATCATGTAAAAATACAAGGTAAACTCAATAGCCTGGCGCATATCTAGGTGATCTGCGATGGCAGTGGCGATCAGTTTCAACATAGGGTTTTGCGTACATTCGAGAGCATTGCCACAAACTTTGACAGCGATACACTGTAGGCGTACCACAAGCTCTATCTGGCTTTGTCTCCGCTCTATATGAATTATAATTATGAACACAGACTCACAACCAGAGACAGAGCCAGACAGAGGTTGTGGTAGGCCTACTGATCGCCATTGCAGGCGATCTAGATGTGCGCATGGTTTAAGAGCTCATTTATAAAGCATAAACAACTAATGCACTTGCATTCTCACAGCACGTTTTAATAAAGCTTTGCTCAACAGATGCTCAGCTGAGGTGGAATAAACAAGGTGGTTGAGGACTGGTGTGTTTGTGTACCTATGTGGAAGTAATGAAAGCTTTGCTGTTTCGCTTGTTAGTTTAAATATTAAACGAAATGCGCAATTGTTTGGCAGGTCTACGAAAAGTGGGTAAATAATGTGAATTTGCTTTTGAAATAGCAAACTGGTACTGAAATGTGAGATTGCCATGGCGATCACGTGAAACGCTATCAAGTATGACAGCGATATTTGACAGCATTTCACTGATTGCTATCGCCATCGCGCTACATGTGCGCAGGCCTTTATATGTGCGCAAGGCTAAATAAAATGTGCATAAAATGTAATCATCTTTAAAAATCTCGATTCATCGCAACATTATTATTAAGTTCAAGAAATATAAATATATAAATTGAACGGGTATTTATCGCGATTATCTTTTTATATTTTTCGATGTTCTAACGAGCCCGCCGAGCCCGCCCGCGACCGCGGCTGTTGTTACACGGTCGAAACGTCAGGAAATATAAAAAGGTTAGCGTTAAATACCCGTTTTATCTATATTATTAAGCATAACGATCGCGTTAATTAAAAAATGCTAAGATATTTAAAGTCTGTTTTCAAGTTTTGCTTAATTAAATATTACATTATTCGTGATGTTAAAGAGATAAGTGCGTTTATTCGTTATTTCGAAGCACGCGCATGTAAATGTTTGCAATAAAACTTTTAGTTTTGACGATAAATTCAATTGGGGCATCGATAAATTTAAAGCATAAATGCAAAGGTCCTTCGTGTGACATCGTAAAAATTTAATGCCTATTTATTCGGTTCGACGGATATTATACCTGTCTACAACTTCGAAAAGATTACCTAGCATTTTTATAAGCAAATGAGAACATTTTTTGCCTCTACAGATAAAAAATTGACGGTGTGTCCACATATCCGCATTGTATGTAGGTATATGCTGCCTTCTTACGGTGCGTGGTTCTGCAGATCATCACGCACCGCGCACGACAACGCACACAGAAAAGGCTCCTGTGCTACCGCGCACCTCGGCGCACGAGACCATTCCCATGGTGTGTCGTGCGAGCTGGTGCGGGCTGGGGCTCAATTCACTGACTCCCACTTCACTCAGACCAGTGACTTTTTTGTCACGGTAGATATACTATCACAAAAACTGTCAAATTAACTAAAGAAACTGACAGTTCTTGTGATATATATCTACCGTGACAAAAAAGTCACTGGTCTAGAATTGAGCCCTTCTGGTGCGCGATATCACGCACCGGTGGGAAGGGCCTATTAGACACATCGAATCAAAGATTTTGTTCATAAAAAGTTTGATACGATGCGTCCGATATTTTAGAGAGCACTGGTGGTCTAGTGGTAGTGGCCCCGCCTTCCGATCCGAAGGTCGTGGGTTCAAATCCACTCGTGTACCAATGAGTTTTTCTATCAAAAAATTTATGTGCACTATGCCAGTACTCTCAAAACGGTGAAGGATAACATCGTGAGGAAACCGGCGTGTTGTAGAACCTAAAAAAGTTCGAGCAACACGTGTCAAGGGTCACGCAAAAAGGGCCCACCAGCGGCCTACTTGCGGAAAAACCTGCCCGCACATCAAGTGCGCATGATAACTTGATGCGTCCGATACTTGCGATGCAGACGCACCGACGTCGCCACAAAAGGTGCAAAGATTAATTTTAATTAATTGCAAAGTTAAAGTCAAATATATATTTATTCAGTAGTATTACAAGGATAACTTTGAAACTTCATAATGCTAAGTGAGTCTAGGTACCAGTTTCACGCGACCAAGCCTATAAAGTACTTGAAAATAAAAAACTGTTATGGTTAGGGCGCTTGTACACGCTAAAAAAAAACGCCGGGTCTACCCAAGAATTCGTGTCGTAACTGAAAAATAACTGTGTACACTGTTCGCAGCGGTGCACGAAAAAAATCTTATCTGCGCAAGACACGACGCAGCGAACAAAAAAAAGTTTTCGTGTGTGGAACAGACAAAATTCTTGTCGTCTACACGAAGAATTTGTCTTGTCTGCCGCAGGAACGGCAAATTTTCTTAGCGTGTACAAGCGCCCTAAGGAGAATTGTGTGATGCGCCATAGCAAGGCCAATTATCCACAAGTATTTTCAGAGAAAACCAATTCTTTATTATTGAATTTGTAGCCATAGTGTTCAAATATTTGAACAAAGGTTTCAAATATTTGAACACTATGATACTATGATAATTTCAGACTTTAAAATAAAAATGAAAAAAATCCGAGACCGTCGCAGATATATTTTTTGTTTAATACTTTTCTGAGTTTCTCCACCCCTACAAGTTACCTGTGGGATTATCCATTATTTATCGAACACCCTTTATATTAATGCAAAGTAAGTAACAAAGATGTCCTGATATCCTCAAGTTACGAACCGCTTCCCCTTAATATGCTCTCTTCTAATGTAGATAGCCCCACAAAACGTAAAAATATGCAAAAATTTAAAGCAGATCATTTCAAAATTACACAAAGTACATAAAGTCATAGCCAAAACGATCTATGTAAATCTGGACCACAAACGCATAAACACTTTAACAACAATGTCTCGACCACATTTTACGATAGAACCTTTCCGTTGAGGAACCTAGTCTTAGCTATTATTATACCACAATGTACTTGATCAAAAATATTGAATTATTTTTTGGAATGCGAATATTAGTTAATAGCAAAATGAGGGGTCAAACTTGTGCAGTTTTGATTTTTTTGCGGCGTATGGAAAACATCAAAATCCACAAATAAACAAATATTTAAAAAAAATATAAAATTCACAAAAAATCTGTCGAACTATCTGCACACTGTTATATACGATCTAGAGATAGCTCAACTGATCTTAATCAGTAACAAAGAAGCGTCCCAAGACGCGGGTTTTGTAGTTTTATCTGAAAAAAAAAAAATATGTTATTTGATGGAAATTTGTAATAAATATCTTCAAATATCAATAATTATACTCCATGATAAAACTACGTGTAAAATACTGTATCACACGCAAAAAAACACAATCCACGCAATTTATTTCATTACTATAAATCTCAAAGCCCGAGTTATAAAGTTTTGCCTCGATCGAACCTAAACTAAAAGATAATGTTCTTCGATCAGGCCATTCTTTACCTTTCCACTTCAAACACTCCAAGCTCTACCCTGTAGCTCTGAAAATAGGGCTTAAAATTGCTTGAAGCTTTTTTGCTTTTCAAGTATTTGATAAGTAGAAAGATAGGTTACAAGTGATAATTGGCCCATTATTTATAGGCACATGATAAGTTTAAATCTCGCAGTATCAGAAAATGTGATTGGAAGTATTTCATCAAGTTAAGGAAATAGATTTAGATTAGTTTGTGGGATAGTTATTTCAGTATTATCGAATGGTGACAAGTGAAATAGTTCGAATAGGGAATTAACAAATTATCTACGTCTTCTTAATATTTTGTATTAAAAACTGCTGGTTTAGTGAATCGTTGTCTATTCGACTCTGCCTCTATATCAGCATTCAAAGACAACCCTGATTTCGATGTGCTAAGAAATGAGAAAGGCTTTTGAGGACCCATAGATGCCTCAAGTTGATGGACGCATGCAAGAACAACATAGGCTTTAGGAACTAAAACATTGGTTATTAATATATTTTGTTGCGTATTTAAAAGTAAACACATTTTAATCCAATCTCTATAGCTTAAACAACAAAAAAAAATCATAAATTAAAAAAAAAAACTAAAACTAATTAAAACTAAACCTTAAAAATCTAGCAAAAGTGGGTGTCCATGAAGCATGGTGCCAAGAACGCTGGCTGTATTCCCACGTTGAATAGCAATAGCTATTCTCTGTGCGAAAAAAGAGCCAGCCCTCTTGTCTATTTAAAAGTTCATTTATTACTCATGTACAAAATAAAATTAAAGCACAGGCGCCGTCCGCAGCTTCGCTCGCCCCATTCCCGTTAGGTACGTCCCGCTCCCGTTACTTTGTTGATAAAAACTTTATGCCCGTCTCCTGGTTATAAGCTAGCCTCCCACCAATTTTCAGCCAAGTCGGTCCAGTTGTTGACGCGTGATGGCGTGACCAAGGTAAATGGGAATTAATTTTGACTGGCCTCTCAGCTCAGTTGGTAGTAGCTCTGCCTTCTGCGCCGTAGGTCGTGGGTTCTATCCCACCGAGAACAAATATTTGTGTGGTGAACGCGGATGTTTGTTCTCTGTCTGAGTGTTTTACTGTATTCTAAGTATGTATTAACAAAGAAAAATGTATCTAAGTAGTATATCAGCTATCTGGCTCCCATAACACAAGCTCTGCTTAATTTGGGGCTAGATAGTGTTGTGTGGATTGTCCAAAATATTTTATTTATTTATAAATATTTATTAAAAAAATATTTTATTTATAATTTGTATAATATAGATTATAAAGCAGTATAAACGAATATCGTAAACAACATAATACCGTCGTTCGTTCAGAAGTATTTTTTATATAATTAAGTAATTCATTCATCTATCATACTAATACGAGGTTTGAAGACTATTATTTCAATCGCGTTGATAGAGCTTCCTCAATGATTTGATATACTTGAACTCATATTATTATTTCAATCGCGTTGATAGAGCTTCCTCAATGATTTGATATACTTGAACTCATATTATTATTTCAATCGCGTTGATAGAGCTTCCTCAATGATTAGATATACTTGAACTTGTATTTATAGAACCGTAAACCCTTTTACGATCAAGAGCATAATTCGGACATAAAATAATAATGGATATCGAAGCTGGTAGGTAGATTTCAAGCAATTATCAAAGTTACTTACTAAATGTACTTGCTATATAAATTTCAACTTTTCACTGATTCTGCAACTAAGCAATCGTTCTTCTCTCAAAGTAGCTTACAATTTTGTGTAAAAAAGATTGTGTGATATATCATCCCTAAATCCTTTGCGCACAACTAAAGGCCTGCGCACATCTAGGCGATGGCGATGGCGATCGCCTAGATGTGGCCTTAATAAGAATTGGCTTGTTAAAGTAACTTTTATGAAACCAGAAAAAGAAGATGGAAGGATTTTACGTGCGCCACAAAGAAGCTCCTTTCCTGAGACCATAATAACTTTCAATTGCTGAACATTATGCGTAATAATCTCCGCCAACTCATAATACAGTTCATACTTCAAACAAATCAGTTCAAATAGACCTATGCTAATTATAGTAAACTTAAACACAGTACCGCAACCTGTCTAATTAATCACGTCTCGCTACACGCCGGCTTCTGTACCGGTGACATGGACTAAGTTCATAATTGTATTCTGAGTTTGGACACTGCCTGATTGATTACCCTGTACAGTGTAGAACACGCTCCCATGGTGCGAATTAGGTCACTTCACCTGTAGATTGTTGCTGTAGGCCTACCACAAGCTCTGTCTGGCTCTGTCTATGGCTCTGGTTTTGAATCTGTGTGAGTGCTGACTAAATAAATCCTACGTCGAAACGTCATACACACAGTATAATACACAGGTAAGAACTCACACAGACTCTAACTTTGAAATTCGACTTGCCAAATTACTTAGCCGATTTAGCCAGTGCATTATACTGTGTGTGTGACGTTTTGACGTAGGATTTATTTAGTCAACACTCATAGAGACTCAAAAACAACTTACAACTAAACAACAAACTCAACAACTCAAAAACACCAGAGACAGAGCCAGACAGAGCTCACGGTAGGCCTACAGATCAGTTGGTAGTTGCGTCTGTGTGAGTGCTGTCTAAAATCTTAAACTATAAATTATTTCTAAAAAATATTTTTTATTTGGATCATTTTACAAATAAGACAGAAACAGATTGAAAAACGATGAAATTCGCAGGTAGTTAAAAACTATGTCGCGAAAATCAACGCCCTCCTCCGCAATAGCTATTAAGTTTCAAAATTCCAAATGCTAAAAGGTACTTAAATTAGGTGACGTGAGTCTAAATAAATCCTACGTCGTAACGTCACACACACAGTATAATGAACTGGTGAGAACTCACACAGACTCAAAACCAGAGCCATAGACAGAGCCAGACGGGGCTTGAGGTAGGCCTACTGACTATTTATTGAACTGTCGTCGGCTTTGTGTGACACCCACATACAATATTAATCATTATTGGTGTGCATATTTGATTGGAATAGAGGTCTCTGCACGGTTAAGTTTTGTAAGAACCCGTTTGTAAGCTAATATAAGTTTAGCTCACTGTTTTCACCACTTTCAATTATTTATTGGCTTCTTTTTGATTCAATAACGTTTCGAACTAAGTCATTTCATCTTGTCGAAAAAGCATTTTGTATGATTGTATATTCTGTTATGAAACATCGTTTACTTATGACTGCAAATTGCTATAAATAAACTTAAAAAGGGCTAAATGACGAAATAAAACCTCGCAAACAATACCACAGTCATTTTTTTGTTTTATTTATTGAACATCAATATAGTATCCACCAATACATTTAAAAAAATAGTGCTTAAACTTAATAATGAGTCAAGTGTTGTTACAAGTACAGATGAAGACAGCATGCGTACAGATAAGCGAACAACACGAAAGGAGCCTTGTGCACGAAAGGAGCCTTTTGTGCACAAAAGGCGCCTCGTTGAGGCGCACTTAAAATCCTTTCACCACACTTGGTTCGAACGGAATCAGTGACACGATAAGAAGAGGGAGAGCGAACAACAGAAGACCCGTTAACTAAAATGACCTATTAACTTTTTACATAAACATTATGCCTACATAATATTACATAACTAAGACTTAACTCATCCCCCTTTGCTAGTAAAAGGCTAAAGTCATTCCCCTTTGCTAGAAAAAGGCTAAAGCAGGATCTTTATTCTTACAATATCACAAACAAAAAGCAGTATCTCGATACGTCCTCTCACGTAAGTGTATCTATCTCAATATCGAGAACCACGAACAAACGCAACACTAACTAGATATTGGCTAGTCCAATATACAGGGCGGATTATATGCCGCGTGGGAAAATACGGTATTAGTCAACGGATATACAGTTTTGCTGGATGTGATAAATGCGGAGTGTAGAAATGGCTTTCGATATGCTGCGTGCAAGTAATGAGGACCGAACGGATTGCATAGGATGTTACTTATCGACTGGCAAGTTTATTAATAGCTGTGTTTATGTTAAAGTATTATTATGGGTGGTATTAGCATAGCTACAGATAAGATAATACTTATGGCTGTAACTTGGTGTTAATGACTGTTGGTGGTCAACTTGATCATTGTAAAGGTGAAAAAACCATGTTTTAACGTGGTGACATTTTTGATTCAGCCAATTTATTGTGTTCATATCATGGTAAGCTTGCTTTTCGTACATAAGTAGGAAAACGTGTTAGAATCAACGTTATTTTTTTTGCTAAACTGTGTGCAATCCGTTTTCTTGTGATTTTCAATAAATAATTTCAGTGTTTTTATATTTTTCAAACGATCAAATTGTTCAAGCGAGTAGTTATTTCACGGAGTTCAGCATCTTAAGAGGGAATCACGAGGGAAAAGGGAAGAGGGAAACACAGGCGACTCTCCATACAAACGTAGTTCCCTATTTCCTCCCTGGATAATGCCTCTAGAGTAACCATTTCGTCTCATATTCAAAATGGTTACTCTAGAGGCATTATCCAGGGAGGAAATAGGGGACTACGTTTGTATGGAGAGTCGCCTGTGTGATTCCCTCTTAATAACTCTTCCATTATAAAGCTAGCACATGCTAGTGTCTCATCTAGAAGTTGTATCAAACTTGCGCATGCAAGTCTGTATGACGCGGTACGCCGAGTCGGCAGTATCGCGCCCGCCAGAAACAATATTTTAGCGGTTTAAAAGTATAAAGGGAAACGGGAACCGCAGTGTACTTTCGCGTAGAGCTCTAACTTTTTAGAACTGCTTTTTAAGCCACGGTTCACAGAATACAGAATAGGAATATTTAGTTTCTTGGACGCAAGGAGTACCATAACTCATCATTATAATAATACATGATGATATACCCAATCAAGGGTTAAAAATTTTAGAAGTTTCAAGAAAGTCAAAGTCAAATGTGTATTTATTCAATGGTTTCACAAGGATCACTTTGAAACGTTAAAGTTGGGTGAGTCTAGGTGCCACGCAACCAAGCCTAGAACAACAGGCAACAAACTACGGCTTGGTTCCTACCGTTTTTTGTATGATCCTTTTACAAAACAACGAAACCAAAAGATGGAAAACCAAACTGTTGTAGATGTGAGTAGGCACTCTGAACAAATTGACTTATACATATGATAATAACTTTAGGCGTTCATGACGTACATATTTTAATATTTTGTGCAGAAAACTTTGGTGTCAAACTTTGAGTGACCACCTCTAAACATTCTATATACCTACGCCTATGCTTACTTATGTACCAAACACACACAAACAAATGACGACAAATGATATGATAATATTTTCATATTTAGGCAGAAGTTTTGGTGTGAAACTAAATAAGTAAGTAAAGTGACCACGTCTAAACATTCTGAACGCTTAGGTTAACGTAGATATAGCTATACCCACATTCAAAGAAAATTTAATAAAAGCATAAAACAAGTTGAACTCCTTCATCGTAAAAGGAACTGCATGAGGTGAATTGAATTAAAATTTGAAACAAAGCAGTAAATCTTTGAAAGAAACCACCAAGTCGGACTCACAGAAGAAATGGTAACGGTGAACTTTCAACGGACATTTTGCTTCAAGTCGTTTTCTCAAGCAAGTACCAAAGGCTAATGGAATTATAAATCTACTGCAGTTAATCTAAGAATAAGTTTACTGGCTAGCAATTTTGTTCGTATTTGAATTATGAATGTTCAAGCAATCAGAATGTTGAAGAAACTTACCTAGATGTTCGAGAACTACAAATATATGATAAGATCTCAGCACTCTACACTCTAGCATAATGAACCAACTATAGTTAAAAAGGAAGAGCTTCTTAATTCAGTTGTATTTTTAGCCGACTTCATAAAAAGGAAGAGGTTCTAAATATTTTTTCTATCTCTCTCTTTAATTTTTTTTTTGTCTGTATTGTAATTCCGCATTGGTCCCATATACATTTTATCAAAATCGGCTAAGTAATTTGGCAAGTCGAATTTCAAAGTTAGAGTCTGTGTGAGTTCTGACCTGTGTATTATACTGTGTGACGTTTCGACGTAGGATTTGTTTAGTCAGCACTCACACAGACTCAAAACCAGAGCCAGAGGCAAAGCCAGACAGAGCTTGTGGTAGGCCTACTGGTCTATTGTGCGAACAATGATCAATACAATTAAGATTTATATCGTATCAATATAATGTCCAATAATCTTAGCTTATGCTAAGTTGTAATTCGCAATAAGCTATTTCAACACAGCCTCTAAGCATTTAAACTCTTGTTGCTGTACACAAGTGTAAGTACTAAAATAAATACACTTGGCTTGCTCCATAACGATGCCAACTGCAACTGGGCTAAGCCAGTACTTTACTCTAAATTGGTTCATCTACAAACGAGGTTAGAACCGCTCTAAACTGCCACCTAGAGCTCGAAAATACCCTCAACTTTAAGTTGGATAAGTTTGGATTAAAGCTAAATGATGCTTACTATTGAAACATGCGTTTAACCTTCTCTCGGATCTCTGTTACCATCGCATTTTCAGCATTGCCCACGGACATAGTAGAGCTCTTCGTGAAGAGTTCGTCCGGGGAAGTACTACCACCATGCCTATTTCTGCCGTGAAACAGCATGATATAAAGTACCATCGATTTTAGTTCTACATTCATCATCATCATTTCAGCCCGGTATCGCCCACTGCTGGGTATAGGCCTCCTTCATTTTCTGCCAGCCTCCTCTGTCCTGTGCGTCTCTTGTCCAGGTGTTTCCCGCGACCCTTACGATGTCGTCGACCCATCGCGCTTTCGGACGCCCCAAATTTCTTCGGCCTGACTTCGGTCACCATTCGGTCGTAGTTCTACATTACTACGATTAATATAAGTTTAAAACATGAGAAAACGACTTCATCGCCAAACTGCTAAACCGGTTTTTATGAAATTTGGAAACAAACTGGATCACTTTTCAGATAAAAAAAAACAACTCTTTTTGAAACCAAGTATTTAAAATCAACAAAAATATACTTTGTCAATAGCCCCGGGAGATTTCCTTAATGAACCATCAGATGAGAATTTTAACAGGCACTAATGTACAATGTCCAGTATTTGAAGACCTATAATGTTTGATTCAGCTAAATGATGCCGTCTTCAAAGCGACTACAATATCCAACTAGCTTCAACTGCCCCAAGATCTTCGTAGCATTTTTCATAACCAGATTTTACATAAAAAGGATTCTTAAAATTAAAAAAAAGCCTCTTAAAAAGGTTCGTAACCGGGTTATATTTCTTCTAATTCTTTTGTTGGTAATATAACTAAATTAAAAATTTGGAAATGAACTAGAGCACTTTTAAGTTTGGTCTTTGTCATTAACTAGAAGGAAGTTTCGAATTATGTTATCACCACAATCATTTAATTTTCAACCTGTTTGTACCCAATGCTGATGATGATGATGATAATGTACTCACAACAATCTCGTTCAACCAACTCAATAGGTGGGTATGTCTACGTGAAAATAATTATTCATCTCTTTCGAAATCACAGAGCATTTTAAAATATTTATGAAGTAAAAAGAACAGTATTTGCATAAAATACCTGCATTATTTATTTAATATGCCGCAAAAGATAATCAGGGGTCAACGTAAACTGGTGCGTTTGATTGCCGAGGCAGTATTTCACAGCGGAATGAAACAATCGGTAAATATTAAAAAACGAAATTATTTTTACGCCTCGAGTGCTCTGATTTATTGCTGTGGGACTTGAATCAATGAGATATTCAATGTTTCATTACGAAATTGCCTTCTGATATTAGAGAATGCCGGCTAAAGGGTGTTGCGCCAAAAACTCTTACTTCACACAACATAGGAATTAAATTATTGTTAAAACTGTTATTCCTGTTAAATCCCAAATGGAACATTTAGCCGATGGGACCAAACAAGAATAAAGGCCTGCGCACATCTAGGCGATGGCGATCAGCTGTAACGCTGTCATCGTTATCACATCAACTGACTCAAAAGTTTTGCTCCACTTTGAATGAATTTTATAGAGTTTTTTTAGAATTCAGAAGTAACACTTGTTTGAAGAGATTATAAGCTAGAGTTTACGCGACGTGTTACGTTGAATGCAGCTTTATTTTATTAATCTTTCTCATTCACAGCTCGATCATAACGTTCAATTGCACTATCCGATCCACATCGGTTTCAATGGTTAATCGATGGCCGATGTTGAGCCATAAAGTTAGATACAACTGCCGTGCGCGTAATAAATCTATATTTTACATTATATCCATAGCAAGTTATAAATGATAAAGTTGGTGGTGGTTGGATGGTGGGTGTTGGAAAAAAAAAATTGTTATGGCAGTTTGCTTTCGTTTTTGGCTGTGTTAAACCCGCACTTAAGTTAAGTAAAAACAACGCTCATAATTCCTGGTGCGCGTAAAGAGAGCGCTGGTGGCCTAGTGGTAGCAGCCCCGCCTTCCGATCCTAAGGTCGTGGGTTCAAATCCAGTCGTGTACCAATGAGTTTTTCTTCGCAAAAATTTATGTACACTATGCCAGTGCTCTCAAACGGTGAAGGAAAACATCGTGAGGAAACCGGCATATCGTAGATCCTAAAAAGTTCGAAAATACGTGTCTAGTGCACGAATGGAGCCTCTTTGAGGCGCACTTAAAATCCTTTCACCACACTTGGTTCGAAAGAATCAGTGACACGATAAGAAGAAGACTCACCATTCTTTTCAATATATGCGATAGAGCAACGCCATTTTTGCTTTGTTTATGAGTCCGGATTATAGTTGCTAATAAATCGTCGCGCTAATAATCTCTTCTTCGAATAAACGGAACACCCTATAACTTTTCTAAAGCTTCTTTTATTTCAAAATCAGCTTTTATGCAGAAAAGTAATTTTACAACTCCTGAGTAACGCTACTGTTAGTTGACAGATAGTGTTTCAAATATTTGCGTAGTTGTTTTAGTCTAAAGAAGTCTAAAAAATCAGACGGATTTTTTATCGGACGGATAGTATTTATTTTAGAGATAGAAAAATCTGCTTTAAATAGTCGCTAATCTCGTGGCCTCGCGCCGAAATTCGCCTAACGCTTTCGCAAAGGACGTTATCACGTCCGTCCCGCGAGGGCACAGGTCGGGGGTGACAGCCCCAACTAATGACCAGGTTACGTTTACTCTGTAAATGGCCAGGAGTTTTGTGGAATTACCGTGATGTCGTACGGGTGTGAACGGTAAGTGTCTAACTACCCTCCTTTATTTTATTTTATGGGTGCGAAGGTGAAGTGAAGGAAAATGATTGTGAAAAATATGTCAGATTTTTGTGTAGTAATGGGATTGCATGTTTAAACAATAATTTATAAAATAAAAATAAGCTATGTCCTCAACAAATAATTCCAGTAAAAATAATAGGTTGTGTTCAAAGCTATGATCGGCTTTTATCTTATACACGCCCAAACTATCATCATATACCTAGCGACTAGAGTTTCTAAATGAAGACAAAAATCTTCAACTGTTTTCAGATGATTTAATCAAAATAATATTTTCCCAATTGTTGTTGAATAAACATTTAATTAAAACGGAACGGAAGATAAACCAGATATTAGGTTTGTAATCAAGAGTTTATCGTCTATCAAAGAAGAAAATAAAGAAACACTGAACGACGCAAAGTTTACGGATCTAGGACGAAAACGAGCCTTTAGAGCCCGGGGCGAGATTGTAGATTACGGTCTATAAAACAAAGTCAAATTATCAAATTCAGCGAAAATAACGAGTTTTGTAAACAAGCCCTTTGGGTAAGACTACCGATAGTAGAGACATACTGACTGGAAGATTATCAGATAAAAATCAAAATTATCTCTATTCAAACTGGGGGTAAACCGCGTAACCAAAATGATGATTGGAATCAAAATTTTGATAATATTTTTTAAATATAATTCAGCAGAATCTAGAAGATTCCGAACATTATATATTTAAACCAATTGATATTACTATCCCACAGTCAAGTTTTAAAGTATTTGGATACTGCTAGGACTGTAAGAGTTATTATGAAAGTCCTATAACCATGTATGGTTTGCGGAAAGATCCTTGCCTTGCCTTTAGAGTAAGTAGTCTTAGTTAGGGGTTTGGTAATAGCTGGTCCGGTAATGCGTTTTGCCATTGATCTCTGTCAGCATCATGAGAGCAGTCGGTCACGGTAGAGGGTGCGATGGATTAGATTAGGATTATACAAGTAGAGCTCATTACAACAAATCGATAAGACTATATTATGTAGTTGAAACTCTTAGTGTAGTTCTTAAACTATGTGAATATTGTGTTTTTTGTATCTAAAATGTTCGTGTTTTTCTATTTCCCGTCATAAAGATGTTCTATTTCATTAATATCTCAGGAAACTAAATCTATTATGATACAACATGAAATAATTTAAAAAAATATATAAAAATTACATTTTATAAGAAACTAGAAAATTTTATAATGAACTCTGTTTTCCACCTGAAAGTATTACAGGTAGAAAACAGAGTTCAGATCACCGACCGCAGGCAATGTGCCCAAAAGGCTGGCAACGTTACCTCTTTGAATAGCTAAGCTAATTCTTTGCCCTAGGTTAGCGCCAGCCCTTTGGTCACCAGTCTCAACCACCAGCCTCTTGGATAATTCTTCGAATAGAAGCCACGCCTCTGGACCCCATGGTCCTAACGTTTCCACCCCAAAAGGCAGAAATAAATAAGTTTAATTTCTTTCTTTCATTCTTAAAAACCAAAGTGATTCCGAGATTTCTCTCAAAATTAGCCAATAATAAGTGGCGATTGGCAGGCTATTGTATGAAAGTATAGGAGGACTCTCCAAAAGATCAACGATATTGGGAACATTGCGGAAATCCGGCGGACAGAGTGGCCTCAAAATCGTTCTGCGCGGAAATGCTTTGGGGAAGGCCAGTAGTGGACTTCTGAAGGCTGATGATGATGATAATTGCACTATGAGTGGAAACTTCTAATAAGCCTTAAGTATCCATCCTCTTTTTTGTACTCAATTTTTAGATTAAAGTTTTCCGAAGAAAAATTTAAGATAAAATCTTTGGTGCTCCGTGTTTTTAGCAACGAAAAAAATACAAGTACCTTACAACTGCTATAATGGACCATAAACATTATTAATAAAGAAACCTTTTCAAGAACGGGGGTCAGTGGTATGTTATATTATGCCTTTGGGAGTACTTTATTGATAAAATTTATGAGTATATTATAGCGACCATCAAGAAATCGATGAATCATACTCGTAAGATATTTTTTATTTTTGCAACATTTTTATAGGTTTTATTAGCCACATTCAAAGACAGTGTGTATAAAATAACAGTACCTTATTTTATCAGATAGAAATCAGCAATGTTTGCAGATAACGCAGTGGAAACTGTGGTCTACCGTTTTGTCAATAACAGTCTTTTATAAAACAATGTAACTAGTATTAGGTAACTGGTCTTTATAGTTACCGGTGGCTGTCTGAACTGGACAAGTTAGTAAATAACGTGATCGTTTATAAACTGTTTTTTTGTATACTAGCTGCCTGTCCCGGCTTGGCACGGGTGCTTACTCAAAGTGAATGTAGCTTTTCAATGGTGAAAGAATCTATTGGAATCTAATAGAAAAGGTAATTAAGTTTTTTCATTACAAACATACTCACAAAAATACAAATTTTTCCTCTTTATAATATTAAAAGTATTGAGTGGATTTCCACGCGTAGTGATAAAAATTTGTTCCTAAGTATCAGTATTTTGTGATTTCCAGTGATTTCCATCAGTATTTTTTGACATGTATGTAACAAAATAATACATTTTTACGATAAAAAGCTAAGTAGCATCTCGTGTAGTAGAAGTAATGAATAACTAACAGACATGATCCCTTTTTCAAAAAGTTTTTATAAAAATGCTAAAAGACTAGCGCAACTTAGTAAAGCTCTATCGAATAACGTCTCATTCAATAAAAAAGCGCATATTCCGAAAACGCACGATGCCAGAGGGGCAAGACATCATTACTTTAATTGAATTGGCGATGTTATCTTTGCCTACGGATAAGGCTATAGGGCTTATCACGAGTATCACTGTCAGGGTAAGATCAATCGTTCCCTCGTTACGGCGAGCCTAGCAAATTGATTTTAGAATTATATTCTTGGTTTATTTTTTAGTTGAAAAAGTCATCGCTAAAGTATCAAGGATTGCAGGTTTTGCAACATTGTATCAACTTTATCGAAAAGTTTAACAAAACTTATTTTTAAAGATATTTTGAACGCATGTGATAAACTGCATACCTAAAAACAACTCAATACCAATATTGAGTCGTTTCTAGGTATGCACTTGATAAATTTAAATATTATGTAGGTACATATCAAATCATATTAGAACACTGGTGGTCTATTGGTGGCAACCTCGCCTTCAAATCGTGAGGTTGTGTGTTCAAATCCGGTCGTGTATCAATGAGTTTTTCTGTCCAAAAATTAATGTCCACGATGCCAGTACCCAAACAATAAACCGGTAACCGGCATGTCGTAGAATCTAAAAATTCGAAAACATAATAATGTCGAGTGCACAAACGGAGCTCCTCAACGCACCTCTCGTACACCTAAAATCCTTTCCCACACTGGTTTAAACGACACGATAAGAAGAAGAAAATTAAACCATTAATAAAAACCTTTAATTTATACCATTAATATCTAGCGGTTCTTAAAGTTACCTTTTTAATAAGTTTTATGCAAATCAAGGAGTCAATATAGATCGCGGATGGAGGTTTGAATTGAAAGGAAGCTACGTCAAGTGTGTCCGCACTTGACGAAGGTACCCTAAGGCTTTGATGAGGAGCTGACAAACCACATTTGATATTGAAAAAACCTACCTAAGCGTGTCAGTCCATCTTTCATAAGGTAATACAAAATCTTATCTATAATTTATATCAAGATTTTGTGATAAAAAAATATGATTTTTTTGGGAATGAAAAATTTCAAAAAAAATTCAGCAAAACATCAAAGTGCAAAAATTATGTTTATTCACTTGTATCACAAGTATCACTTTGAAAAGTCTTAAAGCTAGGTGAGTCTATGTGCCAGTTCCACGTGACTAAGCTTAGCAGAAAAAACATCACACTACGTAATAAAAATTCCAGTGAAGTTCCAGTATGGTGGCACTGCATCAGTGAGAACCAGGATTCAGCGTTCTTCTATTATCGTATCAATGGTACACACTAGACGATTCTTATGTATAGTATTTTGACACCTCTAATGTCTGTGGCGTTGGCCAGATCGTCCCTTAGAGCCTGTCCAGATGGGGCGTTTTACGCGCGAGTGTCCTCGCGCGTAAACATTCGCGCGTTCTCCAGATACTAGAGCGCTATACATCCCGTCCAGACGCTGCCGTGCGATTCCTCAATCGTGCGTAAAACGCGAGCAACTCGCCGGACTCTCGACTCGCACGTGTTACGCGCGAGCGCCACGCGAGTCGAGATACTCTGGTGCCATTGCTGCGTCCAGGGGTACGCGCGAGTCCGACGCGAGTGGACGTATTTGGAACGAAAATGGAGAGTGATAATTTTGATAATTTCTAGTAAATCATCAAACGATGTTACTGACATCCGAAAGTAGTTAAAAAACTTTTGTTTATGTTCTCTGAGCTTTAGGTATAATGTTATAAACATACTATGTGTCATTCTGTCACGTAGAATTGGATGCACATTAAATCGTCGACTTTCTCTTTGTTTACGACGTTTCCATCTGCGGTATGCAAGCCACAACACGACTGCTTTGTCTGGCTCCATGTTTATGTCCCTGGGTCCCTCCCAAATACATCGCGCGTAGGAGCGCGCGTAAAACGCGGCATCTGGACGCAATATAAATTGAAACGCGCGAGGGCACTCGCGCGTAAAACGCCCCATCTGGACAGGCTCTTAGCAGATGTTTGGACACAAAGAACAGGGCAGTAGATGCGACATGAACTGAATCTGAGTTCCGCAGTTGCAGCCAGTTAAACCATTGTTTTGAGCCGTTTCCAGCTAAACCCTACAGAGATAAAAAAGACCAACAGAATATTGCTAAAACAGAAGGGGTAACTTAAGGGGTAACGAAAGAGGTACTTATGGTTCATAACAATAATTCAACTTTACCTTTACATTACAACGCTGTATCATTTCCCAAGGTACGAGGAAAGGAGATCCCGTAAAACTCGCGACCTACATTACCCCGCATTATAAGTTCAAATGTTGCAAACATAAACTTCTCATCAGCGGGTCTCGCCGTAAATTTAAAAGCCTTCCTTGGGGACTTTACACTCACATCGTGATAGCCGGGTCTCTCTTGCAATCATAAATTTGTAAGGGTGAGAGTAAATGTCAAAATCTATCAGATCGCTTATGTAAACTAAAAGAATCAGCCATGCGACTGCGCCTAAGAAAAAAAACTGGCAATAAACTGACGCCGCAATAATTGAGAAGAACATCGGCATCGGTTTATTGTAGGTAAAGATGTACAATTGTGAATCATTGATTAGTTATAAAATAATCAACAATGCTGAGCTTCTCCTTCTTCTTATCGGGTCACTGGTTCTTTAGAACCAAGTGTGGTGAAAAAGAGGCCGCAAAAAAGCCCCCCTTCTCGTGGCCTGATTGTAATCAATGACTATTCATTTAATTTAAATCTAAATTTGAACACTTTTCGACGACTTCTTAATAAAATATATCATTGACGTCATTTTAATAAAATATTAAATAAATACTGTGGACAATCCACACAACACTATCAAGCCCCAAATTAAGTAGATAATTTTAATAAGCGAACCAGCAAGCTTATATTTTGTTTTAGTACATGCTTGCATGCAGAGAACAAACATCTGCGTTCACCACACAAATATTTGTTTTTGGTGGGGATCAAACCCACGGCCTACGGCGCAGAAGGCAAACCTTCTACCAACTGAGCTAACAGGCTAACCAACTTGGCCTCGCAGCTCAGTTCAGACCAAAGTATAAAATGGCACTGTTTGGCACATTATGACATACAGCGCGCTGTCAAATATGTTTCCTGACTTTTTTACCGCCATGTGTATGAGGCTTAACCGACGAGTTTGCGGAGTAACCTCCATTATCATAAAATTACGTGATATCACTTTCTTTTGATGTGTCGTAAAAAATAAAAAGCACACACGGGGCGGAGGCACCATGGGGCGTGGGTGATGTTTATTTTAGTCAGTAAGTTGTTAATGCACCATTAAGAGCCTTATCATTGATAATGCATACGAATAAATCATCAGCAAGCTAATATTTAATCATATTAAAATAATGACGCAGACACATAAAATAAAAGTAGTATGCAAAAAAGTATAAAAACTTTTTTACTGGAATTGTATATTGTTATGTAACCCATTACAAAATAGTATAAACCTAATACCTATTTGGTCTAACAGTCTAACAGCAACAAACGCGAGAACAATCATAAAACATAAATTCAGTAAAACACATATTTTACTATGTTATAAGGACAAAAGATTTGTATTTTTGGTATAACAAAATCAAACAGTTTTTCAATTTATTTATTTTTTTCAAAAAAGCTTTATCCACTCCGGCTTTGCAGAGATGAAATTATTTAAAAAAGTTGAAAATGCTGACCTTTTAATTTTCCACCCGCACAAAGCTGGGGCAGATCGTTAGTAATAAATAAATCGGCCGATAGTCATTTGTGAACAAGTAAACAAATAAAGTATGGCACGTGTACCCACTTCGCCAGTGACCATGGACGGATTATATTTTATGAGCATACATTGTATCCAAATTAATAAATGTTATTCAGTTCAAAAACGTGTAGCAATTTTAACAATATTAATCTAGACATAATTGATTAACATTCAATAAGGTTTCAGCAAATCGGTTGAAGTCATAAGTGAAGACTATTGGCCTTACTTAAGTGTGACGCACTGCTTAAAGTTCGCCCTGTCACTGTTTGACATTACCAGATGGTATGAGATGACAGTTGCTTAAACACTGATTATCTTTTGAAAAACGCTTGTAAGTAATGGGGTTAGAGTTTAGAGTTTAATTTAGCTCACAAAAAAAGTAGGAAACGGTTTAAAAATACGCTGTGTTTTCGTATAACTTATTTAATAGAATTACGTCTAAAATACGCGTTCTTTATCCAACAGTTTATAGGCGGAATCAATAACATTCATTACAGCTTAAACTTTATATAGCCCCACTGATATTATAAATGTGTTACTCAATCACGCCAAAACGGCTGAAAGGATCTGGACGAAATTTGGCACAGTAATAGATTCGAGTCTGGAAAAGCATACAAGTTACTTTTCATCCAGGTACATTTATGGTTCCCAGAGGATAGATTTTTAAAGATCAGAAAAGGACAGGTCAATTTTCATCCCAGAAAAATGCACGGTTCCTGAGGCGTAGTTTAAAGAAGGAGGAAAGTACATACTTTTTAATATGAAACTTGTAAATACAATTGTATTTATAAATTATCTACTTACTAGCTACGGCTAGTCAGTATTACTACACTTTCTTGCATGTTACATAATTTTTGGTGGTCACACGCCACCCTCGGCTTATCGTGTTGTTTATACATAACTCGAAAACCCCACATTGTGACTGTTTACGCTGCGCCGTAAATAATAATTCAGTAGGACTACCACAAGCTCTGCCTGGCTCTGTCTTTGGCTCTAGTTTTGAGTCTGTGCGAGTGTTGAATAAATAAATCCTACGTCGAAACGTCACACACACAGTGTAATACACTGGTGAGCACTCACACAGACTCAAATCTAGAGCCAAAGACAGAGCCAGACAGAGCTTGTGGTAGGCCTTCAGTTGCCGTAAGCATCGAAACGCAAACCCACTTTGCTTTTGCGTTTTGTTTTATTTTTCCCGAAATGTATGCAAATAGAGTTAACGTGAACTAACTTGACAAGTTAATTGAATTAACTTGACAATCAAAATTGGCGTGCCGACGAGATCTCTTTTAAATATCCTCTACAAATAAAACTTTAAAATGTTTCGGGTTTCAAATGTTTGCAGTAAGTAACGTGTTGTATTTTAAATATTGCGGACAAATAATATTGTGGACAATCCAAACTGCATTAACTAGCCTCAAACTAAGCAGAGCTTGTTACTATGGGAACCAGACATCTTTTTAGGGTTCCATAGCCAAATGGCAAAAACGGAACCCATAAAGATTCGTCATGTATGTCTGTCTGTCTTTCTGTCCGTCCGTCCGTATGTCACAGCCATTTTTCTCCGAAACTATAAGAGCTAAACTGATGAAACTTGGCGAGTAGATGTACATAGTGAACCACATTAAGATTTTTACACAAAAGTAGAAAAAAACAAAAAAATTGGGGAGTCCCCATACTTGAAACTGAAACTCAAAATTTTTTTTTTTACCAAACGCGTACGTGTGGTGGGGTCACTATGAATAAGTCTTTAAAAATGATGTTGAGGTTTCTAATATCGTTTTTAACCGACTTAAAAAAAATATATGATCTTAGGTACATTACTATGCAAGCTTCCAACGATATTTGGTGTGAACGAGATCTAGTGAGTAGTTTTTTTTTATACGTCATAAATCGTAAACCGCAATTTACCTTTCGACGAACTACAAGTACTTTTATATTATGTTACTTGTTGCTACGGAACCCTTCATGGGCGAGTCCGTCTCGCACTTGGCCACTTTTTTTTGATACATTCTTCTTAATGCGATTGATTAATTTACAAAAATAAATTTCCAAATACAACATATTTACAAAATACACAAGAAACAGTTGAGCTATCTGCACACCGTTACAAACGATCTAGAGATTTTTTGCTTTTAAAGTGAAGGCCTGCGCACATCTAGGCGAAACCGATGGCGATCAGCTGAAACGCTGTCAAATATAGTTTCTGCTGATCGCCATCGCCATCGCCTAGATATGCGTAGGCTTTGGTAGCTCCATGGTACACTGACAGCATAATTACACGTGTGGTTATCCTTATATTATAATGCGAAAGTAACTCTGTCTGTTTGTCTATCGAACTGTCACGCCAAAACTATTGATATAGTAGGGATCTTTGTGAAGGTCTCGTCCGGGGAAGTACTACCACCATGCCTATTTCTGCCGTGAAGCAGCATTGCTGTGTCGGATGGAAGGGTGCCGGTTAAATTACTGGCACGTGAGGCTGAACATCTGTATGCCTCAAGTTGATGAACGCAGAGCAGTGCATCAAAGGGCACGTTCCGGACGTGCGTGACCTACGAGGCAATGCTTTGTTATAAGCGATGGTTACCAGACACACACACTTAACATCAGGTGTGTTAGTTGTCCCGTCAGCTAGTTGTATATAAAAAACTGATTCAAATGAAATTTGTTACACAGAAGAGATAGATAGAGAGAGTCTATACTAGAGCCTTAGAATTTGAGTAGGTACTGTGTGCCTACCTGAACGAGTAGAATAAGTGTGCGATTTTATCTGCTGCAAATTCAACATGCTACCGAAATAACTAATAAATAATACAGAAAATCCACACAACACTCACATCTTGCCCCAAACTAGGCAGAGCTTGTACTATGGGAACCAGATAGGTGATATAATACTTATATACGTTTTTTCTTCGTAAACACATAGAATACAGTATAACACCCAGACAGAGAACAAGCATCTGTGTTCACAACACAAATATTTTATCACGGCTCAGAAGACAGAGCTACTATCAACTGAGCTGAGAGGCCATTTCACCACAAATACACTACTCAACGCAGACAAAGTCACGGGCACTGCTAGTTGTAGATATTGCCAATCATCACGGAAAACCTGCTTATTGTTTGCACGTGTCGTATCTAGTAGATAATAGGGGCTAAAATTTATTCAAAATAATAGATTTATTTTATTTTATTATTATATTTTTAGAAATGAGTAATAATCTTTATAAGTTTTGAAATGATTGATAAGAAATTGGTTTTTATAAATAGTTTAATTTGATATTTAAATGCTTTTATAAATCTGTATTAAAATAATAATGATTATTGAAGTAAGACTGAAGGATAGTCTTTAATGTTTAAAATAAAAAGCTATTTTAGTTTATTTAATTTAAGAACATTGTAGTTGCTTTAAAACCATTTCATAAATAATATTATATTTTATTATTATTTGTTCGAAATTAATAACAATTTATTATATCAATAAATTGTTATTGGTAGTCAGAAGCTACGCAGAACGGAGGACGATATTGCCGATAGGGGGCGCGGTCTATCAACTGTCATGTGGGTCGCCTGACTGAGGCTAGGCGGGACGGTGGATTATTCTGGGCTTGAGACTCGACTGAGGAGGTTATCGTGTCGTTCTGTGTACTGTCGATGTAATTCGGCTCTGAGTACACCCCTTGATTGTTAAGATAAGTACCTAGTTCTCTTTGTAGTTGATATATTTTTACTGTAAGGTAGTTTTGTGTTGAATAACGTGTCTAAAGCTATAATTTAGTTAAATAAAGTGTAAATTGTAAAGACATTGATGTAATTAAATCATTTAGTTACTATCTATATTTTCTTTTTTTAATATAAAGTTACCCTGATCTAATATCAGAAGTGGGATAGAACTTTTGCCCACAGAAAACTAACATTTATTCTTATTCCAGAATGTGAAGGGCCGTAACGTAAACTGGAGGCATTATCGGCTGACAAATGAAGTGGCAGTTCCTACGTTATCCGAAGTACGATACAAAGCCGTTTATGTATCTGGAATAAAACAGAGTGGACTTCAAGCGATGTATAAGTAAGGTAAGGCCTTATGAGGCTCTGCTTTGATTTGGTTTGAATCTTGATAGCCAGAACTCCAGATCTTTTTCAAGTTAAATTTAAATGACATTTTGTGATTGACCCAAATAGTGTTTAACGGTATCCTATTCGAAAAAGTTTTATTTTTGCCAAGAAACACTTTTATTTTTTTTTGTGGGAGTACCCGCATTTTTATTGCTCGTGCCATATTTTTTTCAATACAATTTTGTAAGTAGTACTGGGGCAGAATGGCCAAGCTATTTGTTCTTTACTACACTACAACGGACCTTTAACAAGCAACCTACAAGTGTGGGTACTTATGACTTGTTTTTCACAATGAGTTTTTGTTCAAATTTGTTATCAAGTGCTATGTCTGGACGTACCACTAACTACCCCCTATGCCAGAGAGGATCTTAAGTTTTCCGAAAGGGCATTTCAAGATTTTTACTTAACCACAGCATTAACTTTTATCATTACCTAGTAATCTAATAACCATCTAGCTGCTTTTTGCCTGGTGTACAGTTTATACAACATTACAAAGCAGCTGTGATGGAACTGAACACGACAGCCAAATTTTGGGGGGGTTGTTCAATTTTACGGTTGGACTGGTGTGAAGTTTGGACATCGCGATAGTTGCGATTACGTGATGGAACTGAACACGACAGACAAACGTTAAAATATTAGGGGAATCTTTTAAATGTAGGGTTGGACTGGTGTGACGTTTGGACATTGTAGTAGTTGCGATTATGCGATGGAACTGAGCACGACAGTCGACAGCCAAAGCTTGATGATATTTATATAAATGTTGGTAGACCTAGTTGGCCTGATCCTTTGTTTGGACATCGCGATGCCAACTCGCAATGGAACTTAGCATGACAGCCTAACCTGGTACTTTATTATTATTCTTCCTTACATAGGTATGGTGAGTAAATTGGCTAAGGATTGTTTAATAGTTTTTATGTTAACATTATCCTTGTGCTTTCAGATTTCATATCAGGTTATCCAGAACTTTATTGGCCTATGTAATATCAGAATCTCAGACACACTAGCGCCCTGACTTGCAGGTGAGCCAGTGGGTTTGGAAAATACTTGGAGATACTTCGGGGACGAAGTATTTTGCAGAATGGCCGTGTCGTATCTAGTAGATAATAGGGGCTAAAATTTATTCAAAATAATAGATTTATTTTATTTTATTATTATATTTTTAGAAATGAGTAATAATCTTTATAAGTTTTGAAATGATTGATAAGAAATTGGTTTTTATAAATAGTTTAATTTGATATTTAAATGCTTTTATAAATCTGTATTAAAATAATAATGATTATTGAAGTAAGACTGAAGGATAGTCTTTAATGTTTAAAATAAAAAGCTATTTTAGTTTATTTAATTTAAGAACATTGTAGTTGCTTTAAAACCATTTCATAAATAATATTATATTTTATTATTATTTGTTCGAAATTAATAACAATTTATTATATCAATAAATTGTTATTGGTAGTCAGAAGCTACGCAGAACGGAGGACGATATTGCCGATAGGGGGCGCGGTCTATCAACTGTCATGTGGGTCGCCTGACTGAGGCTAGGCGGGACGGTGGATTATTCTGGGCTTGAGACTCGACTGAGGAGGTTATCGTGTCGTTCTGTGTACTGTCGATGTAATTCGGCTCTGAGTACACCCCTTGATTGTTAAGATAAGTACCTAGTTCTCTTTGTAGTTGATATATTTTTACTGTAAGGTAGTTTTGTGTTGAATAACGTGTCTAAAGCTATAATTTAGTTAAATAAAGTGTAAATTGTAAAGACATTGATGTAATTAAATCATTTAGTTACTATCTATATTTTCTTTTTTTAATATAAAGTTACCCTGATCTAATACACGCGACGCGATCTAACCTCTCTGCTGTTATTATATTCGTAGGCACATTATGGATTTAGTAGGAATCCCAGATCAAATAAAAGAGGCAAGACTTTTGCAGAGTGAGAATTAAATAAAGAAAATAAAGAATATATACACAAACAAATTTGCTTCTAAGTAATAAATTACTAACAGTTGGAAGGATTTGGGGGAGAGCTTTGCCCAGCAGTGGGACGACATAGGTTAGAAAAAAAAAACTAAAAACGACCATTATACAAATACTTGTATTCATTATTAGTTTAAAAAATTCAGTTTTCAGTCGAAATTTAATTTGATGAATTAGACCTTTCGCACATCTAAGTGCTCTGCGTTGGCGAACAGTGAACCGCTGTCAAATATTACTGTCATATAATATTTGATTTTCACTGATCGCCTTTAATAAAACATTGTATTTTCAAGTTCACATAAACAAACATTTTCTGAAAATGTGGATTGCACACATTTTTAAAAAGTTTAACTCATATTAAAGATCAAGTTAGGGTGAACCGGGTTAATAATAATACTGTAGAAATACATTTACATTACATATTGGCAGCAGATGGACCGACGACATTGTAAAGATCGCGGGAAGCCAACCAATGGATGGAAAGGGCTCAGAATCGTTCTTCCTGGAAATGTATAGGGGAGGCCTATGTCTAGCAGTGGACTTCTTCAAGCTGATAATGAGGATGATGATGAAAAATACTTATAAGAAAAGTAATATTGAACAAGCTTTGTACACTTTCACAACGATATTTCACACAAAGCCTTCAATTCCCTGAAACTCGATATTAATGTTCTTTCAACGGATTTATGTCAATGAAGTTGGAAAGCCCCCTCCCCTTTTCATATCAACACGTCAATATATCAGAGGCGTAGTGCCATTTGTCAGCCATTCCCTGTTTTAGCAATTCATTGACAACGGAACGAATACGATACGGAGCACTCATCATCATCATCACTAGCTTACTGCTCAGCTGGACGATTGTGTAATTCTGTTGCAATCAAAAGTTTGTTAATAACAAGGAACAGCGATCTCAATTATGTTTTTGCTTATTAAGATAGTTGTAAATGTATCTTTAGAGATCAGCAAAAAACTAAAACACAATTCAAACCCAGAAGTAATAACTAAACTTACAAAATCTATAGCCTAATTTGCGTCTAATTATAATTCCTCGCTACAAAGACCATTCCTAAGAAAGACTAATAAACGTTAAATATCATAGAGCAGCATATTGTCTAACAGCATTCCGTTGTACAATAAGGACCAGTTTTCCATATTTGGCTACTTTAATAGTGCCATTAACACGTATAGATTGAATTAATCAGATATAACTGTACCTAAGTCGCTGGATAAGCAATTCAAACTTTTGCTGTCTATTAAGTTACACAATCCAAATATTTGCAGTATAACTAGCGGCACGTAAGTTTAGCGCTGAGTGATACAGGAATAGCTGCGCTTGTGTACTGACGCGCAGCCAATACAATTACAACTTCAATTAATTATTCGCTAAATAACGATAATAACATTATTTTAATGTAATGTCAAATAGTAAGATGTCCAAAGATATATAGTAGGTACCTAAGACATCTTTTTTACAAGTTTATGGGGAGTTGAAAAATAATAACATTATCTGTCGTCAGCCAATCGGCGCTACGCTCGCCCGCTCTTCATCCAAGCGGGATGCCCCCTCAGGTACCTTATTTTTGACTTCTGCGTAATAACGGTCAGAGCTAAAGTTACGTGCCGCTACTTATACGAGTATTTGAAAATTGTAAATGGACTTACCTTGTAGACAGCCAGTGGCCGAAATAGGCACGGCTATTTCAAATAAAACAATAGAAAAATTCTGAAAACGTCGTATGTGCTTAAGCAGATTAATACACTTACGATTTTTTTATTGGGGGACTATTGTAACAGCCACAGAATACAATACATATAAAGGCAATCATGCTTCGTTTGTAAGGGAGTTGTTGTAGCCAGTTTTAAAACACTATTTAATTTAAAATAATCATAAAAAAATGAGGAATCCAAGAAAAAGGAGGGAAGGAGAATGAAAAGAAAGTGTTGCTTTGTTTTGATTTGTCATTTGACTTCTTGTTCCGAAAGTAATTATTGCTCAACAAGTCATTCTTTATTCTATTCTTTATTCTTTATTGCACACACATATAGACAGTATTTATAAAACATAAAGTAAAGACATGTACAAAGGCGAGCTTAACCCTAAAGAGAGTTCTCTTCCAGCAAACCTTTAAGGATAGATATATGTGTAAATAGAGGTGGGTACGTGTACAAGAAGGGGATTTGACAATATTATTATAATATAAGTAAAATGTATTAATAACACAATAAATAAACTAAATATATCTACACATAATTTACATATACATACACACAATAAAAAAGTATATACATACATGAATAACGATATATACTAATACTATACATATAATATATATACAAATTATATATAAACTAATGTATACTTATAAGGAAAGATAATGCTCTTTGACTCTGCGCTTAAAAATACCTAGCGAAGGACTCGCACGTCATTTTTAATTTTACGACTCCCGAAAAAACTTCAGAATTCGTATAAAAAAATGCTAGCTTTAAGACGTTTCAAAGTGATTCTTGCAGTTAAATTGAATAAATACACTTTTTGATTTTTGAATGAGCACAATATGCTCATGCATTTTGGCTACACTTTTCCGGCTACAAAACCGTTCTACTATATTCTGTGGTAGCAGTATGTTACTAATAATATGACCTATTAAGTTCTGTAACAGATATAACTGATAAGACTAATGGAAGATGGGAGTCGGTGATTATTACAAGCGCTCGTGAATTGGGCAAGTGGTGTCGTTAGCTTGTTTTTGGGTCGGATAAATAATTTATTGTTGTGTGAATAACTTGTTTTGTTAGTTCCGCGTTCATTACTCTGGTTGACTTTGAATGGTTTTGTTATGATTTGTATCTCTTGCTTTTATTACATACTGCATTTGTCTTCGGTACAATGTAGAAAAGTACAACGTTATTCATGTTTTATTCTTTCTTTGTAGTTTTAGCTAGTCAAACTACTTTTTTGTACTTTTTCTATTTAGAACTGTTTCTTAGATATTATTGTGTAAGTCTCATTTTAATTCTTAATAGCAAGTGCATACTATTAAGCGAAAACTTTTTGAATATAGCTAGAGCTCTGTTTTCCTTTAAAATTCGGCAAACAACCAATACCTATACGCATTACGACGCCATCTTTCTATCCACGACTAGTGATGTATCTAGTCGCCCGTTCTCAGTAGGGATGGCCTATTCCCAAAACTGGTTAACATTACATACATAAAATCACACCTGTTTTCCAAAGTATAGATGCGAAGACTACAACTACATTTTCGATATATTTAGAGGTGAACTTACATTTCCCTGTAATATATGTAAAGTATGAAGTTGCCATAGTTTCTTTTGCTGTTTAAGCAAGAAAAAGTACGGCAACTTAATATTATTATACCATATCATATACTTATTATTATTTTACTGTCTATTGTTGCCTTAAAACCCTTTCACCACACGAGCTCAAGCACTAGTGACAAAACTAAAAGAAGACCAATAAACTGCTCACAACATTGCGTTTTCGCCATTTGGTCTAGTTGATTGCTCCTGGGCGTCTTCCGATTAATCCCCTGGCGTTAATAGACAATTACCGATGCTGGTATTCGTTTGCTGTCTTCAAGCCGTTTTGTCTTGTTAACGCGTCCACGAATGGGTTCTATTTAAAATGTATTTTGCATTTATTTTACTACTTACTACTAAAAAGCACTGGTGTTCTAGTGGTAGTTACTACACCTTCCGATCCTACGGTCTCGGGCTAGAATCCAGATGCGTGACCTATGGATTTTTCTATTAGAAAAATATACACAATGCTAGTGCTCTCCAATGGTGAAGGAAAACATCGTAAGGAAACCCGCAGCAAGTCAGCTCCGCACGTATTGACCATGTCTTTCCTGTGGATCAGGCCGACTAAGCTGTGAGGATTGTATACGTGCTGGGCAAGCCTGCTACATCTAAAAAACCCTGTCCCTGCCACTATAGCGCCCGCAAGTAGGGCTTGAGTACCCTGAGGCTATCTATATCAATTACAATCAAAATATTACGTTGAAATCTCAATTGAAATAGTCAACCTGCCTATTAGATCATGGCAAAATTTTGTCGAGGCGACTGATTGAAGCGACGCGTGACCGAAGGGCAGGTGGGTATCTGGCGCAGCGCATCATTAGCATTGCTATTCAGTGTGGCAATTCCACTAGCGTCTTAGGGACGCTTCCTTCTTGCACTAATTTGGATCAGTTCAGCTATCTCTAGATCATTTGTAACGGTTTGCAGATAGCTACTGTTTCTTGTGTATTTTGTAAATATTTGTTTAATTGTAAGTTTCTTTATGTAAAATTATGGTTCTGTCTCAAGTTCTTAAATCCGATTAAAACTAGCGCCATTGTCGTAGCCATTACGTAAATTAGCTTTGTGCTTATTTTTTAATTCCATTAACTTCATGCATTATAGATCACACTACACATCAAATCATAGCAGGAGCGACATCAATTACTCTCGGTAGCACTAACATTCGAACAAGGGGTGGATAAACCACCACATTCTAAAGGGAAAGTGTTGCTATGCAGGGATAATAGGAATTTATGTGACTATGGCCCATTTACATGGAGAACTTCTAGAAGATACGATTATCGGAGAAATGAGTATTGAAGTGATTCAAATTCAGAATACGTGCGGCGTAAATTTGATAAGCATAAGCTTCTTATGAAAGAATAGGTTTTCACTAAGTTTAAACAACTTGAGAAACCAACTTTATAGCCAAACTATAAAATTTTAATGAGTCTAATCTGGAAGTCTCTCAGATAAAAAAATATTTTCATTTTTTTTCGGCTTGTAAATTACTTGTAAATTACGATGTTATGCTAAAACAAACATAAAAAAATACAACCTAATGGAGAACCTCGTCCTTTTTTATTTAATAATGTTTGTGCCAGTGTGTATTAAGATTAGGCTAATTTTTAAATATTTTTGTGTGTTGCAAATATGCCTGTTGCAAAGTCTATTCTAATAAATCCCTTTCCCAAAAAGATACAAAAGAAAGCTTTGTAAGTATTACTGTCTTATTTCGTATCTCTACTATATTTTTAGGAATAATATTTATTATTTTACAGTGTTGTTTGGTTTTTCTTATGTAATAAATCCTAAATCTTCTCGAAAATCTATTATACGCTGCAAATACCAATTTACAAAGCAAAGTGGTTCAGTCTAACTTTGTGGGGAGACAAACAAAAGGTTCAAACTCAAAGCTCCTTCCCGACTTCTATCAGCATTGTTTCCAGATATTGCATCTGATAGGCTTTCTCCTCTTTCTAATGAACTGCTGCATCTCACCTCGGAGACTCATTCCTAGTCTGGACACGTCTGAGGGAGTCACCCTTCAAATTCGGAGGCGTAAAATTGCGCTTGATGACTTAGCCCGTTTGGTAACTATTGTTATTTGGCGAAAATCGAATTGACATGGCGTATTCTGTTTATATTTTCTTTCTTCACAATTCTGCAGATATTTTTTCGAATTGACTAAATGTTGGTGATCGTCTGACGATTCATAAAGCGCTACTGGACAATAGCGAGTGCAGAGGGCGTTCAACTGGAAAAACATTTTTTCAGAGGTTGCTGGTGGTTCTTAAAAGTCTAACCTTCATTGATATGAATATAATTACTAGTGGTAAAAGTTATTTAGACTAGCAGACCAATAAGTCTGTTGCCATCTTTATTTGTTGTTATGAAAGTGAGAGCGACAAGAGACTTTTGGCGAGACGTTAAAAACTGTCCGTTATTATTATGAATAAAGCCAGAGTAAAAGTAAGTATATTGTTTATCGCGAACATCACTTTGAGAAACTCTTTATGTTGGTCGCGAACAATACCAAGCGAAGTTTTAGGCACCCAGAACCCTGCTACAATTAACCATAAGTATTAATACTGTTTCCCCAATGTTTCCGCGTTATTTCTTCTCCGCTTATTGCGTGGGGTGTCCGCTATTTTATTAGCACCGATTGTATGTACTGTGTACTCTGCGACACTTCCCTTGTACGAATACTATGGTTTACTGCCCGCTCCCCTTTTCTGTTGATGTTTCTGAGTAGCTTCTGAGATATTATGACTTGCGGTTGTAGAATTTACAAATGGAATTGGGAAATATTTTACAGCTATGAAATCACCCCAAAGATAGGTAGTTCGGGTAATTTATTTTGTTTGTTTTGTTCGTTACTTTCAACCGTTTGTGAGATTGTTATTCTGAGTATGTACTGGATAGAGCCGTCGACGGTTTATTTATAGAGGAAAACTAATACAACACATTTCCTTTTCCAACCAAATTTCCTTAACCAAAAGCATAGTCTTACAGAAATCATGCATATGGAAGCATAGTCATTGGGGAATAAAGGTTCTCGAATAGCGACCACAAATCGGAAAAAAAACGTATGACGCCCACCCAATGGACCGATGGCATTGTTAAGGTCGCGGGAAGTCGGTGGATGGAAAGAACTCAAAATCGTTCTTCCTGGAAATTTATAGAGGAGGCCTATGTCTATTGGCAGGCAGTGGACATAGGCCTGACTTTTTCAGGCTAAATATGGCTTATGTCTTTTTGATAAGGTCTTATTGTCCTTTTGGTTACCAAAATAGTTATGATTTAATCATCAATAATTTAAAAGTTATTATCAAAGCAAATCATACGAGTCCACGCACATTTTTAAAACGAAAATGTTGACCATAAAATGAACTGTAGCCTCTTCAATTCACTCCATTTTCTTACTAAAATAACTATGGGGGATCTCTTGACAACGTGTTAAATTAGTTGAGTACGTGAGTGTCATCTATACAACTTATTAAACTCAGAACGTGAGATGCAACTCGTAGTACCTTTGCCTTTGAATAAATAAAATCATTTTTCTTACAAAATTGCTAAATCGTGAGATGCATTCAATAATCTCGTAAAAAATCTCTTTTGTACGTTTGTTTTATTCTCACACGTATTTTTCATTTATTTGTTTGTTACATTTGCAGAACAGATCTTTCTTTGATTAGTCTTTCGCATTTAGTACCAATTTATCAGATAAATTGAAAACTGTATCCACATTTTTTTGTCCCCTAAAAGGTCAGCCCTCGTACCAGCGTAATAGACATAAAATAGACCTTTCTGTCTCGTGAACAATATCCATTAGGGAAATTTTATCATTGAGGACGATAAATTATAGAACCCCTCTTAAAACTCTGTACAGCACCACCGGAAGGCTATGTTTAAACAAACTACATTACATTCTAATGACCAATTTTGTCGACAATAACTGTGTATGATAATTTGATCAGGTGATGTAAGGGGCTCGCTCCCTCGCAGATTATTAGGCAAACTAATGGCGGCTTAGACAAAACAAGTGCCGATATTGCACCATAAAAAGTTCCATTGAAGTACTACCCCATCCGCACACCCTTCGATTTGAAATTATTCTTTTGTTGTTCTCAATTTGAGCGCTTGAGAACCAATAGTCGTAGAAAAACGGGATTGATGTGATAAAATTGGTTTTAAAAATACGATAAGATCAATGGCATCATAGGCCACTCTCTTTCACTCCACTTCTCGACAGTAACTGCCCGCGACCACGGCTGTTGTAACATGGTCGAAACGTCGGGAAATAATAAAGGTTCACAAACGGGTATTTAAGGCGTTAAAAAACCGTTTCTACTATATAATTACGCACTCTCTTTCATTTTTCAATACACCTATGAAACGCACAGTCATTCAATTGAAAGAGTATATATTTCGCTAAAGCATTCGCTGAAACAAATTCAGCGAATTTCAGAAAAGCAACCCGTAACGCTACAAATGTTGGCCCAAAGAGTAATCCTATAAATCCCCGTGAATGGACGACTGCCCCGTTCCAATTCCCTCGACATTTCCAAAAAAAAACTTTAGAAAGAAAAATGCAACAGCTCCATTCAGCCCAAGGACGATAGTGAAGAAAAAGAACACGCATTTGTCAGTAGTGTAAATATAGAGTTGTAATGAAAAGCATTTTACGAATAGGTATACCGAAACGAATTTTCCACTGGTTTAAGCTAGTAAAATGAATGCCAACGGTTGGAATTCCACAGATAATTCAGTTATTTCTACTAAAGATTACACAGCATTTATTTTACGAAAATTCCCACAGTGTCAAAAGTCTTAACATTATAAATTAGTTGATATAAATGAGTCCTTTCATTTGTATTAGTTATTCAAAAATTTCATCACAATTTCTCATCTATACAAAGACGATATGCATAAACTAATAACAATAATTGATCAAGTGAGAATGTGAGAAGTCACAAAAAACCATCTCGTATGTATAGTTGTTTACAAAACCGAATGCATAAAAGCAAAGTGGAATAATAGTTAACAGGCAACTCTAGTAAATATGCAAAGTATGGTGAGTTGTATAGAAAGAATCGCGATTTCCCGGTTTCCTGGGACAGGCGTCTGTAATAATGGATTACGAGTCTAGACGCGAGACAAAGCCGTTTCGAGCCCTTAGAAAGTTGTGCTTGTAGTGCATGATCTAAGCGGGAAGCGGAGCGATTTCACAGTGATGTTATGACAAATTTATCAAGATCCAGCCGTTTTCCTGAAATATAGCTCACAAAACTAGCAAGTTGATATTGTGTTGAAGTTAGGCCGGCTCTAAAAAGCGACATACGCTGTAAAATAGATAACACTTTTAACATTTTAATAAAGTTAGTAAAAAATATAGAAAATGGAACCAAAATAACACGAAGTCGAAGTTAGAAAAAATACCCACAAATTGCTAAATCTGATTTCAGAAAATTTTACCAATAGCGCTCTAACGCGTACCTAACCAAATGAAGCATCACTTTTTACAAGCACTTCATCATTGATTTAAATCTCTTTCCGTAACTTTTTCTTTCTACCGTAGAAATAGAATCGTTTAGAAGTGAATGCGACAACAGCACGGCCCCTATGGCGCAATAGCGTTCTACCGACAGCTATACATACACATCAACATTTTCTAGGACCCGTTTTGAATGTTATTTGAGATTTTTTCCTTACTTTATTTTTTATTAATAAACAATATCAAACATTTGTTTTTTTATTTTTATTAATAAACATCACAAAATAAAGATAATTGCCACACCTAGTTTTCTGAAAAAAATATTTTCAGTTTTTGTAAAAACCAACCAAATGCTGAATATCCCTTAGGCAATGTTGATGTGTGTGCCCTCCGGCTCGCTAACGTTCACTACCACATGTCACTCTCACTGCTACTCGATGCGTGCGGCTCGCTAGTCTTGCTACCCGGCTCTAAGATTGATGGTAGGTTCACATGACATCGCTCGCCCTCGAAGCTCCCACCCTTTTGATGACTTCACTAACAGTTATTTATGGAGAGGATTTACTCTGAATACTCTGATCCCGTTTAAAATCCGTTCTCTCCAAATTTTAAATCCGTTTTTAAATAACGCTACCCGGACCGATTGAGGTTGATCGCTTATTTGGTTTTGTTTTTGTTATTTTTGTTAAAATCGTTGATGGAGAGGCGCAATCCTTTATATTGGATTGGAATATTCTCTGGTGTTTGAAGTAGCTAATTTGAAATAACTTGTTTACCTTCTTTATTCAAAGAAAACAGCTGTGTGGCTATTTCGAATTTTATTCTGGTAAGCACGGTAAAACAAATAAACTAATAATTATAAGAAGTTTACAACAAAATGTGCACGTAGAGAGAAAACAAAAGAAGCAAGTTTAAAATAGGTACCGCATATGAAGTTGCAAAATTTTAAATTACAAAGAAAATAAGCAAAGAAGTTTCACCGGAAACAGGAAGTTACTGCGTTGTTATGAACTGTATACAGAAACCAAGTTAAAGTTTAAATAGTGTTTTATCGAGAACTTCTAAGCTCCAACCCCTTTGAAGCATTACGTGAATTTTAAATACAAATATAGCACCCAAGCAAACAAAACCAGCTAGTGTATCCCTCCATAATTCCTGCGTCAAAGCAAAATGGCTTTGAAAAAAAATGCCGAAACCAGGATATCGAAAAATTCCATCAGTGTTTTTTTGTCGGTTTTTTTTTGCTTTTTCCTATTTGCATTAAGGATCAGAGTGCAAACTTCTCGTTTATGTCATTTACACCCTGTATTCATAATGAAAGAAGATGAGCTTATGTCTACTGTTTCTAAAGTCTTTGCCACTTACTTATGTTATGTATCTGTGAACTCTTCTTATTCCAAACTTATTTATGGAGATTAAACAAGATCAGATAGAACGACTCAATTAGCACTTGTTTATCATGAAAAAGTTGCCATAACCTTGACCAAATCATCGTGTATCGAACTCTTGTGTCCGCAATTGGACTCAAAAGTCGGTCCGTTTTGCGTCAGGAAACACTGGCTATACTTGTAGCCAGCCTAACTCCTCCGAGAAGCGCAGAAGCTTCCTGGGGGCTTCACAGGCTTGGAGGAGTGACCTGGGGTGGTCCAGGATTTTACGTCGTAGAGTTGCTACACCCTCGCATTCCAGGACTACGTGGGCAGCTGTTTTTTCTTCGAATAGGCATACTCTGCAGAGTGCCCCAATTTAAGCAGAGCTTGTATTTAAGGGAACCAAATAGCCGACATAATACTTTTATAAAAAAAAATATTTGTAAATATTTACTTTGAATAAAATATAACAAACATCTGCCTACACCACACAAATATTTGTTCTCGGTGAGGATCGAACCCATGACCAGAAGGCAGAGCTACTACCAACTAAGCTGAGAGACTTGGTTACGTAACCAATGTGGTGGCGGCCACTGAATCACCCGTTGGTTGCGCAACCTGGTGAGATTAGGCCCTTATAATAATTGTGAAAGGGAGAAGTTTCAAAGCGTAACCGCTTGGACATTAAATAAGGGTCGTGTTGGCATTCCTTTTGCATACTTTTAACGGGACGTAGTTAAAATTAAGGGTCAATTCCTATTGATGCTCGAAAATGAGAAAATATTTACAAAAAATTAAATATTGTTCCTAAACTTTTTCACGAAAAAAAGTTATTTTGCTTGCGTTCTAACCCTAGTATTATCGTAAGTATTCATTCTATCAGTTTGAAAATATTTCTCGTTAAAAACTCAGAAAGTACCTAGAATGTGAATATGTCCAAAAAATTAAAAAAACTCCTCTTATTTCATTGAAAACGTGAACCGTTGAACAGGTATAGAACTTTGGTATTACACATTCTGTCTTGTTATTGTTCTAATTTTGCCGCCTTGTAGCAGCCTCTTTAGAGTCCTAGGAAGTAAACTATTTTTGTGAACACGGTCATAACACAATACTGAAACTACGACTAGAACATCAAGTGAGGGTAGTTTGTAATGCTTTCTCCACTTCTTAACGAACGGTACACTCATCATGTCTATGCTTCAGTCTACCCGCGAACAAGGTTATTGCAACATAGCCGAAATGTAAGGAAAAATCATAAAATATGGGAGTCTTCTTCTTCTTCCTGTGCACTTTATGTGGGGCGGCATAACATGTTTTCCTCTTCCATTATTTTCTATCAGCCGTCATCTCTGTATTTACTTTATTCTTTCTTCCTTCATTTTTCACATTGTTCATCAATATAAAATAAGGTAATGTACGCGATAAATACCCGTGTAATATAGTTTCAATATAAACTATCTCATTTTCCAGCGCTAAAATAAATTATCGCAAATACAAGACGACGGCGACGGTTTGATAAAATCGCTTACCCATGCCTCTCCGTGCCCGCAAGGGGTGTGACGGTGATGGCCACTGACAGCCTTGTGGTTGTGGCGAAGCGATAAGTCCACACGGCATGCTTCGTGACCGAAGCACTGATGTTTATTTATCGAAAGACATTAATTTCGTTGAGATTTTAAATTAGTTATGCTATTTTTATTTGATTTTTTTTTTTTTAACTGAAGTACTGTCTTGATACTCTGCCAGAAAATATTCTGGCAGAGTATCAAGACAGTACTTCAGTTTGATGTTAGTAAAATTACCCAAAGAATAAAAGAAAACAAACTATGAGAAGATAAAGTCTTTCGTCAAAAAATGATATTAGAATGTAGGAAAACCATGACGCAATTTTTCCCGAAAACCGCGCAAAAATGGTAAACGAGGAAACTATTGAAAAAAAACTGTCGAATGTTCGCTCCTAATATCATCTTTATAGAAGCAAATTTCCCGTAATGTATGAATAAGCAAAAACGTGTGTTTTCAGCAGCGTATTTCTTTTCGCCACAATAAAAACTCTGTTGTTTTGACTTTTAGTGGTTTCTCCAATAGTCAATTCACTCCCAAATCTCTAAACTCATTTAAACATCAAATTACTCCCACTAAAATTGGATCCGCAACCACACCACACCAGTCGCGTCTCAACCTCGGCCGAAGTCGGACGTGCGTTACGTGTACAGCATGCTTACTCAGCTCGTTTGGCCAGCAGGAATTGGCGTGTTATAGTACTAGAGCCGATTTCAGATTGCACACGTAGCAAGACAAAGTACAGCCATTGTTATTGACAGTCCTTTCAAGATTTCTTGGCACTATTTGAGGCTTCCGTTTTGTGACGTTGCAGATTCATCTTACTGTCTGAACAAAGTACCTACTGTGCTTTGATAAATTTTCCGCTATTTTTCTTATACGTAAAGATTTGGTTGTACTTTTTCGCATAACTCGCTGTTGGTGAATTAATCTAGCTCAATCTCCTAGTTTTTAATCATTATAAAAAAATAATATCTAAAACTTTGACTTTCAATAAAGTTAAGAAGAATGTCACAAGTTCAACAAGTCAATGTCTAAAGGACTCAATGAAAAAGTTTTTCAGCATGTTTATTTTAGATTTAACATTTTTGTATTTGAAAATTAACATAGTGCGGCGGGGGTGAAAATTAAAAAAGTATTTATGTGTAATAAAATCAGACTACGTTAGTGGTGGTTGAATACAGTTTCAGTACATTTAATTATTTTAAAAATAACTGTCAATTTGTAACAAATTTTGGACAATCCAAGCAAAGGTTTTAACTCAAAGAACTTTGCGAAAACAGCAAAAAAGTTCGGCAAATCCAAAGCCACAACATGCAGCTTAGTTTCCCCTTCTGAACAGATTACAAGGGGACTTAAAAATATTCAAACTGACTGGTCCCCTTGACTCCGATCAAGTAAAAATCCCAAGGTTTTCATCTTGTGTAAAAGTATTCGTATTCTTTTAATAGATTCTGATGGAACTAGCCATGGGCCCACTTGATGTTATGTGGGTATCCATCACCTATAAAAAAACCTGCAACAAAGTATAAATGTCCAATTGAACTCAAGTTGTACTTACAACGTTACTTTTAATATTTCAAAACTCGTACGTTCTCGAATTTCAATGAATCAAAACTTCGTAGATAATTGAAAAATGAATGCATAGTTTCTCACTCTGCATGTTCATTAGAGCATCGAAATATTATAATTCAAACTTTGCTTCCCACTACACTGGCATACTACACTACACTCGGCTAGAGGAGATTTTACACACGATCTTTACTATAAGTCATAAGTCAAAAGCATTTATTGGTAAAATTATTTACAGGTCTTGACATATTAAACAAATTGTAATAATAAGTGTACATAGATAGTACCTAGGTACAATAATAATAGTATTACATTTGATTAAAAAAAAAAATTAGCAGTATACAAAATGTCATTCAAAATAATAATAATAAAAAATACAATAATAAGAGTAATTCCGATATATGAATAAACAATTAACAATAGATACAATCATAGATAGATATCTATATCTCGCTACTATATTATTACATTATAATAATATTCTTTTTGATTTGCAAATTAAGTTAATTTAAACCCACTTCTACAAATATATAGGTATACAGAAACATGACGCACTTCTCCAAGTATCGATGTATTATTTGTATCTTTCTTTTTTTAGTGTCCATGTTTCTTACTGTATTATGTGTGCTTATGTAACAAATAAATAAATATCTATGTCTATATTTTATATATTTACTTAAAAATTTACCTATGGTTATCTTTATCATGAAAAACTAATAGAAACTAAAGGAGTGACCAAGAAAAAACATGATGAGAATAACACCAAAAAACGTACAGTAAAAACAAGATTGCCCTGCGCACATCAAAACCGCTTGCAATGGCGATCAGTCCATCACTGTCAAATGTCTCGATGTTTGACAGCGTGTCACTAATCGCCATCGTAGATTGCCTATATGGGGCCGTACCCTTAATTTTACCTATATTCTATAACGACTAGTGAACAAGTCTCCTAACACTAAACGAGTTTAATTGCGAAGCTAACGTAAATCAGTTTATGTGTTCGATTTCACGAAGTCAATAACTGTCTGTAGACTGCATCTGTTCAGTTCGTGCTAATTGAATGATCATTTCAGTTCTAACTGAAAAGGGTCGTGGGTTTGGCTAAGTAGGCCGATCGAAGGGCATGGCTGTATGGCATAGCAGGTGTCGGTGAAATTATTGGCACGTGAGGCTGAACATCTGTATGCCTCAAGTTGATGGACGCAGGGTAGGAAAGATCCTGACGTGCGTAGGTAACCTACGAGGCCATGCTTTGTTAGAGGCGAAGGTTACTACATAACATCAGAACATCAGGAGTTCTCGTATGTGCATAGCCTATGTCCAGCAGTGGACTTCTTCAAGCTGATGATGATGATATTTTGGTAGAAGAAAGTAAAAACGAACTCGTCAGATTCTTGCGATACTTCAGAATCTTAATCCTATAAAACTCGACATTATTTACAATGGGAATAAACTGCCCTATAAATTTATTTTCGAGTTTACGAGGCAGACGTTCTAACCGGCGCGTTTCTACACAATTAAATTTAATTAATTTGAATAGTTCGCGAGTCGTGTGCGCTAATGGGCTGAATACGTCTGTTTCCACAAAGGACGATTAATATTGTGATGTGAGCTACTAGAAGGTGCCCCGAAATTAGTCTGCTAACCCAAATGCTTGTTCGGAGTGGTGACTCTCTTATGTAACTACAAACATACCCAAAAATTGTGGAATGAGCTGCCGCCAGAGGTCTTTCCCCTCAGCTATAACATGAATATAGGTTTAAGAAAAATGTAAAAAAGTTCCTTCAGGGTAGGCAACGCAACGACAGCACCCTTGGTGTTGTCGGTGTCTATGGGCGACGGTGACCGCTTACCATCAGGTGGGCCGTAAGCCCGTTTGTCTATCATTTACATAAAAAAAATAAAACTATATAATGCATACATCTGTAAGCATCAAGTTGATGGACGCAGGGCAGTGCATCGTAGGGCACGTGCCTGACGTGCATGACCTACGAGGCAATGCTTTGTTATAGGCAATGGTAACCTGTTAACATCAGGTGGGCCATGCTTGTTCCATCAGCTAGTTGTATAAAAAAAAACCTTCTGCAGGTAGTCCGACCCGAGTCTTCATATTTTTTATGAAATATCTGTTTATGCCGAATAACGTCAATGTTAAATTTGAACCTTGCCAAACATCAAAAGTATTAGAACAGATTCATCATCATCATCATCATGCATCAGCATCATGCCCGACTTCACCCACTGCTGGGTATAGGCTTCTCTCTGTATGTGCCACTGTTGCTGGTCTTGTGCCAATCTCATCCAGGTCTTGCCTGCGATATTCACCACATCGTCTATACCCAGTTCTTGAACGCCATTCAGTTAGCGCCTCACTTCACCTGTCATCACCTCGCCTTGCCAGGTGTCCTGCCCAGCCTCATTTTAGTTCCGTTAGAACAGATAACTATTAATAAATAAATGGGTCTCGAGCCTATACCTACGAGTAAGTGACGAGTAGTATGCTAACATACCAGTGGTCTTATTGATAATTGTTCCATTTTCCACTTCTATCGGCATTCCTAAAGTGCCACGTTTTTTTAGGTATGGCACTAGTTTTTGCATTTGAAACCCAAAAACCAATAAACTGTTTGGATGTGTAATCTGCTGATACATAATTTGCAAATCGTATAGTAAAAAAACTTTGTGGTAAAACCTACAAAGATTCCGTAGATACTTTGCTGAGATCATTTATGCAAATCGCCCCTACAAATCGTGCTGAATGGAAGCAAGATTTGAAAGGCCATTGACCTCAAAGGTTACGCAAAGATAGTGAATAGAGACATTTCGATAGAGATGGATCGCGGTTTCGGAGTGTACAAAAAGCGAAGGGCTCCAATTTCTTGACACGAGTGTGAGTGTGATCTTTCAATAAATCAATTTATGAAATCCCGCTTGACTCGTTTGCGTAAAGTTATTTTTATACAAACTTGAGCCTCTTTCGTGGACGAATTCACCTAACGATATACAAGTAAAATCAATCAAATTTTTTTAAAACTTCCTTAACAAATCAGTACACTGTAGATAGATAGATAGAAAATTCTTTATTGCACAAAATTAAAAATTACTGTACACAGGCGAACTTAATGCTAGATAGCATTATCTACCAGCTAACCTTTGGGTAATAGGGAGATAGGTTGGGTAGTGCACATATAAGATGAGGGCTTACGTAAATACTAAACTAAAAATAAACACACAGTTAAGTGACAACTATCATCACTAATACACATAATCAGGAGATTCCTGCATAGTAAATTAAAACTAAAAAATACGCAATACTTATAATCTAACCTAGCATAAACTCACTTACATACACAGTAGCAGGGAAAAATTATTTATTTTTATGTTTATAAGATTCGATCATGAGGGATAGATAGTGGGCAAAGATTTTGGATTTGAAGACTTCAATAGAGGAGGCCTCGCGACATTGATGTGGGATACCATTCCAGAGCCGGATAGCCGTGCTAGTGAAAGAATCTGAGTAGCGGGATGAACTATGCTGAGGAGTCGACAACATCAGATTACGTATAGGCCGAACAGGGCGATCTATCACACGCAAAGGAGTGAAGCGTTCCTTAAGGTAGTTGGGAGATAGAGGATTATTTAAGATATTGTACAAAAGACACAACATATGAACATCCCGACGCTCTCTTATCTCAAGCCAATTCAGTTGCAAGCGATAGGCGGATACATGGTCGTACTTACGTAGACCATAAATGAAACGGATGCAGAGATTTTGCAATCGTTCGAGCTTGTTCAACTGATCTTCTGTAGCATCAGGATAGCACACATCAGCATAGTCAAGTATGTACATTATTCTACTAGTCAAGCCATTTAATTTGATACCAATATTGAAGGAGTTCTGAAAAAAAAAGCCTTTTGTGGTCGCGGGCTACTTGAATTTTAAATGTATCATAGTGAATAGCATTTTACTAGTCATTATACCAATATTGAGGTTGTGAAAAAATGTAATCCGCCATTTTATGGATGATGTGATATAAAACAGTCATCTTGGATCGATTTTCAAAATCGGTTTATCCATTCGGGAACTACGTATCCATACACATACAGACACCTCATAGTTATAACACCCTATCGTTTGTATCGCGCCTTAAAAAGGACTATTAGATCAAAGTAAGGTACAAATGTAAGAGAAATTGTTTTAATACTTCTGTAATTTGCATTACACCATTAGTCACAAGATTAACAGATTGCAATTTCAATGCAGCAAGGGATCAAAACTCAATTAGCACGATCGACATCTCAAAACTTGCTGCACGATTTTGAGCTTTCTCCACTTGAAATAGAGTTTATCTTTGTAGTAGGTTAAAATTAGCTTAGGGACTCATACTGAGACATCTGGCACTATGAAAGCTACTTATTACAGGCTTTGCGCCTAGGGAAATGATCTGTTACTAGCACAATTATTGTTGAATCATTGTTGAATTTTTCCTCAGAAGATGCATTCTAGATTATAGATGTGTTTTGTTCGATTTAATATTTCTACGAAAATTAGAATTAGTTTTGATCTATAAACGATTTTTATTTACCTCGTTGATGTCATCTCCATGTTGTACCTAACATAGGTATAGAGCAATGTAGGTGCTAAAAAAGGTTTAGTTAAGTAAGTACATAATGTGATATTTAGAGTCACCAAAGTGGGAAAATTAGTTGCGGTGCCCTAACAGGGGTTATGTTTGAAACTAGTCTACTATATTACCTGTACAGTATCTAACAACATAAATGCAATCAATTATTTAAATTTGAATTCATTATAAAAAATAAATAAATGCGGAAAATACACGTCAAAATAAATAACGCTATGCGGTATTGAAGTAATCGTTAAAATAATCTTAGAAATCGAGAAGTAATCAAAAATTTGAGTCACACAACTGTCTAATATTTGATTGGTCGATTAGCCATCCGTTAAACTGTTCTTTAGTCTAGGTGGTAGTAGCATAAATATCTTGACAATGCATTTTATTTAGCTGAAGGGAACTTCAATCATCAAGGTTCTTTCAAGTCAATGTGGTGAAAGGATTTCAAGTGCACCTTGGAGAGGCTTCTTTCGTGCACTCGACTCATGTTTTCAAACTTTTTAGATTCTACTACATGCTGTTTCCATTATTTATTAGTATAAAGAGACTATGATTAGATATCACTGTCAAAACGTGTTAGATTTGCAGTGTAACCTAGTGCAAAATTGAACTGTACCTATCTACGGGCATGCTTTATTCATGACGCCATCGAAACTATTGCATCCATGCAATTGTATTGCGCACTACGACTGAATTGGAATTTTGATGCGGATTTTACTTGACATCCAGAATATTGTATTGTGGCGTTTAGATTTATAATTTAGCGTTTGATTTGTTTGCTTTCGTGAACATTTACGTAAACACTACTGTCGCAATGGTTCAGTGTGTCTGGTAGAGATTGCTGCTTAACGATAACACCGCCTATTGTTTCTGCAAATCGTTTTTAAGTTTTCTACCTATTGTCTGTTTTTTAGTAGTGCGTCGTAACCGTCGTTCCGCCGTTCCGTCGTTCCGTCAAGCCTGAGCCCGAGCCCGGGTAAGGGGATCCGAGTCGAGAGAGTTTTCTTATGACGTTGTCACGTTCAACTATCGTCAGTAAACCGGCTTTACAGACAATCAATTTTTTTTTTTCTTTGTGATTTTACACTTTTTATAAACCCAGCACCCGTAAGCTCGTGACATTTTAATGCGTGCACCAGTAGATTGAAACATGGTCTAGCTAGTTTGCTTAATCATTGGTAGCAGAAGTTTTTAAGCTATGACGGAGGCCTACGGATGACATAAAAACTCCGCCACCAGTGTCGAGCTCATTGAACATAGTTAGCAATCAATTTTCCCATTCGTAAAATTGCATAACTATACCTATTACCTAACCATTACAAAAATATACATACTTCTTCAAAATTCTCTTTATTTTCTTAAAATTTATTGCTTTTACAGCTGTAAGAAACGTCGGATTAAAACATAAACCATTTATAAAAGGAGACCTAATACAAAGAAAACATAAAAATGTTGCTTCGAAATTGTCAACGCCAAAGGTTCGGCACTCGTATATCACGAGGATTTATTCCCACCTTCGCACCGTTCTCGATTTTCACTAACACCATAATTTAATATTAAATTTTCCTCTCTCATGTTCGTGTACAACATTTCTCTGCGTTTTGTTACCTTTTCATATTTGTTGTAGGTGTTCATGCATAAGCTTAAATCATTTCTTTTAAATAATTCAAGTCTATTTTCTTCATACAAGGAAAATACTTGATTTGATGACATTATTATAAATAATGTTCTTTATTCTTTAAACTATTTTATAGATCACTATTATTCATTATCTTCTACGTGAGTCAGGACTATAATATGTTATATTCTGAATTTTTTGTAGCAATTTGTTATACTCTTTTTTCTATCACTAATTATTCACGAGAGTTTTCTGTATTGAGATAAAAATAAAATTACTAGTTATCATCCTACTTTGTTATAAAATCGCTTGGAAAATTAGACCCATAGCCAATTTTAATAACAATTTCATTTAACCAATTGAAATACATAGACATTGAAATTCATACTTGTTTTAATGAAATTGATCCCATTATCAAACCAATCTAATGTGACGAGTAGTCCTATTTATCTAATTAAATTTATTATTAACACTGCATATGATGTACGCAATAATCTGATTATTTAATCAACTACAATAACTTGAAAATGGCAAATATCCGAGCTTTTAAACCAACAAATCATACAAATTAAACACAATCACAAAATGAATAGTTCCATAAAACAAACATTCATCCGGTCCAATGCGCACGGGACTGTAATTTTCCCAGCCATCGTCCAAATTAGCTTGACACGTGTCGTTGTATTGACATCCACGCCTTCCCTGTGTTAATTACTTGTTTGGGGAGGGGCAATAGGTCAGTTTAAAGTGGTGGGTGTATTCTTAAGGCGCGGTGGGGTTGTATACTCATTATACCGTTCCGGTCGGCTGTCAAGTGAATGTCACACGCCCTGTCATTTGAAGAAGAATGCAAACAATCAAAGTTTCAATTAAATTAATTGGTTGAAAAAGTTAAACATGCATGAATGTTTGAAAGCTTACCAATGTGTTGGTTTCCTGTAGTTGTTTTATGCCTAGTCGCGTAAAACTGGTGTCTAGATTCAACTTGAACTTGGTGGTAGGCCAAGCCACATCAAAGCGATAAAACCGATTACATGACAACGATACAAGCAAAGTCAAAGGGGACCATGATTTTGATACCTAATTGATTAACTTTATTACCAAATCAAAAAAGAACATAGAGAGAGAGAAATGCTTGCATGTAACTCATAATTGGTTACGCTCAATCCAAGAAATTATTTTTTATTATAAAAAGATCCAATAAATTAATAAATAAGCCATGTATAATATGTCTGCTCCCTCTCATAGTAGGTAGGTAGGTTATTATTTTTCGTGGGGAGAGAAATCAATGTATATCTAATGTCAAACAATTTTCAACCAAACAAAGCTAAATTTCAATATTGAAAAGGCAGTGAATTTTAATCAAAAGAGCATTAGTATAATCGGTCAGGAATGTGCGTGGCTTCAAACTGACACACTGCTATTTAACTATAAAGGTTTCGAAGAAAAACACCACCACATTTTCTTCAAAACAGATGACGGCCGACTTGTCTATTGACTGACTCGTCTTAGAACTATTTTATTTATGTAATATAGCCTCACTTTACCTTGTGCTAAATGTCAAGACCATTAATTTAGGAGAAGAAGAAGAGGAAAAAAGCCTGCGGCATATTTTATGCATGTGCCACAAAAATACACCGGGTTTTTTTTAGCTCTATTCTTGAGTACAACCAGCTTAACATTATTCCGCGTAAAATTCACATCTGCATTCGTTTTCTTAGCATCAAAGGGATAAAAATCCGGTGAGCGTAGTGTATGTAGAAGCAAAGATGACACTTTATTGTACACCACAAGAATAGGACATTACACATAGCAAAAATACTAAAACTAGCGATGCACAATGAGCGGTCTTATCACTATGAGCGATCTCTTCCAGACAAACTTTTTGATGGACAGGATTCGATTGAAAAACGAGAAGGCGGTGCCAAAAAAGCTTCTGCACTGTATATTATTATGAGAAATTAGACAACTTATTTAAACTAAATGCAATTATTTATGTAGGAACTATAGAAACAAATACATATTATACATACACAGTACCTACCTACAGTTTGTAAGCAAATTCTATGATGATGTTCATCATCGCCGTGTGTATCAAATACCCAGACCACGTCACGTGGCCGATCATATCCACAGCATTTGCAAGGGGGCCGTAAGCCCATGGATTTAAACAACGTGAAACTAATAAATTGAATATTAAATTTTGTTTATTTGATCACATAAAAGATTACCTACTTATATGAAAACCAAATAATAAAATAGGCATATTTCAAATTGAACCTTGAACACTCGTTTGCGAAAATCGGCCTCGAAAATTTTCATGGATAGTTTTTTACAGTCCCGAAACAATTGTCAAACACCGTATTGAAAAGAATTCCACTCAATTTCACAACCAAAAAAATTCATTAAAAACCTTCCAGCGTTCTTGGCGAAATTGGCATACCAAAGGGGGCTTTAATCAGAGTTACAAATTCAATTTACCCCGAGTGGGGCCGATTGGGGACGTATCGGTATAATTTGCATAGTTATTATCAACATGGGTCAGTCCTGCATAAACTGTGCTCGATGACAGATCCCGTCTCTCAGATGCAAATACACGATTGAATAAGATCTCATTGAACAGACATAGCCGTTTATTGCTCGGTAGCGCTGTAAAGGCCTGCGCACCGCCTAGGCCGCTGGCGTTGGTGATCAGTCAAACGCTGTCAAATTTGACAGCGATATTTGACAGCGTTTCACTTATCGCTACCACCAGCGAACTAGGTGTGCGCAGGCCTTTAAGAATCGTCAAACGATCATCAGCATTTAGTCAATTCAAAAATAAAGAAAAAAAAAATACAGCCAATATTTTGTTGGTAAAAGCACGGCCTAGCGCAAAACTAGTTCTGAAACTACCTGAGAGTTTCAAAAAGAATGTCCAAGAAAAAAATCTCGCCAAACTAAAGTCAAGTCAAAGGTAAAAGAAGACTGAAATCTTAAAACTAACTTATCCCTATCTCACTCAACTCACAATGCAAGAAAGAGCTCTCTCTTTAGTATTTCTCTATCATTATCAAGTAGTATTAGGAGTGCAGTTGTCTCTTTTACCCTATAATGACTCAATAACTGTGCCTAAGATGACGGACTGTTCTTTTACGAGTAAAGATTTAGAGAACAGTCAGAATAATTATATCTAAAACAAAAAAAAAATGCCTACTTCTCATACTGCCGTATCAAACCAATCAGTTGGATTTTTTAAAAAGATTTGCACCTTCTCATAAGCCAACCTATTAAACAGCCTGTAACGATTTATAACAAACATTTTATTCTCTAACGCTTCCACTAAAACAACTTCCATGACATCGAGAGTGCTTCACCCAACGCTTCAGGTAAACACGTCCAATTTGAGTAGACCTGTGATAATGCTTTCAATCACCCCTTTATCTGTTGTAATTCAAACATCTGCGAGAGGAAGGGTGGGTCTTGTGTTCTGGACGTGGTCTATGAAAAGCGAGTATAGAGTAATCACAATCACAGGATATATTCAGGCTTAGTATTTCACAATCTGATGCATCGTAATAATCGAAGAGGGAAAAACTTGCTTCAATTTGAACGATCGTTCTAGAAGTATTTTTTTATGAGAGCTTTTGAGGCGCACTAAATCTTTTATTGCTCTAGTTTTTTATCAATGTCAAAACTTATTTCGTCCCTTCTATTTCTTTTTGACGTATCTGTAGTTCTTATGAACCATTGTGGTGAAAGGATATTTAAGTGTCCCGCAAAGAGAATGTACTTATACTTTAATTCTCCTTATCAATAAATACTGTGGACAATCCCCACACAACACTTTGTATAGCCCGAAATTAAGCAGAGCTTGTACTATCGGAACTAAGCGGTGATAATAAATATAATAACTTTTATGCATATTTTTTTTGTAAATACATATTTAGAATACACACGCCATCGAGCGCAGAAGGCAGAGCTACTACTAACTGAGCTAAGAAGGCTATCAACACAAGAAAGATGTGCGTATTCTAATTACAATAGATTGAAAAAAGTCTCCAACCATTGTATAAAACATTCCCTAAATAAATGATGCCTGGTCTCTTTTTATACTAACACAATGTACACAAGGGAGGCCTGGGCATCACATTGTTTATTCAGTTCAAACCTTCGGTGTGGTTTCGCCTTAATCCTTATCGACCAGTCTATGCGCTGCCTACACACACCCTCGTATTCTAAGTTAAGAAATTCGAAGTTCACATTAAATAAATACAGACAATGGAGAAATTATCTCGCTGTGTGACCAGTGAAACACTGTTAAATGTGACAGCGACATTTGACTAAGACGAGACTCATAATGAATATTACCAAAACTACAAACCCTAGAATCTTTGGTATAGAAGGTGCTCTTTGAAGGTGCGACGTGTAACCATCGCAAAGCATTGTCTTGTAGGTCACTCACATCAGAAACGTGCCCTAGAATGCACTGCTTTGTGTCAATTAGTTTTAGAGCTTGCATATATTTAGCCGTGCGAGTAATTTCACCAGCACCCACACCCTTCAAACCGAAACATAGTAATGCTGCTATACGGCAGAAATAGGCATGGTGGTAGTATTTCCCCGACGACCCCTTCAAGAGCTCTACTGCTCCTAAAAATTCATTGGGATGTGTAAATTAAGTTGAGAATCAGATAAGTGAGGGCCAGTTGATACTAAAGATACGAGGGTAAGCAAGTTTACACTAGTGTATGTGTAGATAGTTGTCTAGATTGAGTGCTTGTCATGAATTTATATGAGTATTTTTCAGTAACTGTTTTATGTTACTTCAACCCCTAGAGCTCCTAACAGTTCCACATAATTTTTGCAAGGACCCAATCATGTTGTATTTATTGGCACAGTTAAGGTACATTTAATAACCGTAGTGCTATTGTACTAAAAACTTGAGAGAAACTTAATTTTATAACGTGTAAGTTTGATCAATGTTTGCAAAACAATATAGTGTAGGTATAGAACATCCTTTTGTTCTCACAACTTGGAGCACCCGTTTTTAAAAGGGTTTTTTTCACATCCAGTTGCTACAGAAGATGAACTTAACGTAGACATAGAGGAACGTACATACTTTTTAATAGCAGGTATCACGGCGCAGGGCGCAGCTAGTATAAATATAAAATACAAATTGATGATACCGTATACATATAATATGGTACATATGTAATCACCACACGCAAAACTTTGACTCAGCCCTTCAATATCACGACCACCTTATCATCGATTACATTTGGGCCCGCAGACACATTGTCGCGTAAATTGGAGATTTACAGTCACCATAAATCAGTCAAGGGCTCACTAAGCCAACCCGATACGTCACGGCCCAGTCACGGGCCAATGTCACGTTACATTGGGCCGTTGGACCACATTGGCAAAAACTCTATTCAGTAAGTATTGGGTACAAGATTGGGGTCCACAATTCGATGGTGATGTATGGTAAGTGGCCCGATTTGGGTTTTGATTTACAATGTAGATTGATTGTTCGGTTATATTGTTGAAACTTACTCTTACACAGTTTTTTTTTAATTTTATATTCAAAAACTACCATGATCATCAGCCCAAAAAATCGACGACATAATATACATAATTATATAATTATCCAGCAGAAATGATGAGGCCCTGTCCATTCAAAGGATCATACATAAAAACGGTAGGAACGAAGTCGTAGTTTGTTGCCTGTTCTTCTATGCTTGGTCGCGTAGAACTGGCACCTAGACTCACCTTTAAGTTTCAAGGAGACCCTTGTGATACTATTGAATGAATAAGTTTGACTTTGATTTAGATTCGCTGACTTCCCGTAATCTTATACAATGCCGTCAGTCAGTGTTGATTGAGTTGCAATATCTACTTCTATAGCTTATTCAAAATCTTTGACTGGCCTCTCAGATCAGTTGGTAGTAGCTCTGCTTTCTGATCCATAGGTCATGAGTTCAATACCCACCGAGAACAAATATTTGTGTGGTGAACGCAGGTGTTTGTTCTCTGTCTGGATGTTATTATTGTATTCTAAGTATGTATATTTACAAAAACATAATCAGCTACCTGGTTCCCATACAAGCTCTGCTTAGTTTGGGGCTAAATAGTGCCTTGTGGATTGTCTATAACAATTAATTATTTATAAAAATCGTTCAAATGTAGTAGAATAATATTGTATTTCTCTCTATTCTCTTCTTCACCTTCCATTAGACGTTCATAACTTTTTTATTTACCTATAACCGCATAAAAATACGTGGCAAAACACACAAAAAACTCATAAATAAGTTTACCTTCCCTCTTATTAACATCGCTAAATTGAAAAATATTGGTTAACTTCACCGTCCGAAGAAACTGTCATGTGTGAAACGCACTCAGCATAACAAGGAACCGCACTCTCTGCCTCATTAGAGTTTGAAAGCTTGTATACGTGCGTATACATAAATTGTATAGATATATCCCTGGGGAAATAAATCTGTACGGGAATATGGAAACATTCAAATTATGAAGTATGTGTGGTTATGCCAACGAGTAGTTAACATAATTTGATTGATAAGTAGTCCTATTTCAGTGGACCAACTAGATTTAATTTGACCATCCTCACAGTTGCGTTGGTGACAGCTCTGCCTTTTGCGCAGGAGAGCGTGGGTTTGATTCTCACCGAGTTATTTGAGTGGTCAACATAAATGTTTATTCTCTGACTATTGTATTCTAAGTTATTTACAAAAATATATATAAATAAGTATTATATCAGCTATCTGTACAAGCTTTGCTCAGTTTGGGGCTAGATAGTGCTGTGTAAATTGTCCACAATATCTTTAATTGAGTAGTGAGTGAGTAGTGTAGTGAGAATATTTTACAAAAAAGTGTTTTTTTTTAACATGTTATAGGTAAAACTTGTTATAACTATCAGAAGGATCCCATAATAAAGATATAGACAGTCCATTATTATTTATTAATTTATTGAGTACTTATTTATGATTGTACAATCTGGTACCCTAGAGATGGAAAACGCAACAGAGGGCGGTTGAAGCGATGGGAGGATGAGCTCCCTAAGGAGTGGCGCAGAGCATGTCTGGACCACGCCAAGTGGCAAACCCTGGAGGGGAGGCCTTTGTCGAAGGACAACCCGACCTATGTACCGCCACGTCGGTGTCATAATAGATTAAACTTTTGCTTAATTATTATATTTAGTAAGTAGGATAAGTAAATGTTTTTTAAGGTCGGAGTAATAAAAGTTTTTTTTTTTTTTTTTTTTTTATGGACCAACCAGCACCCTTACGACATTGATGAACGTGTCCAAGTCATTCGATAAAAGTAATTTCTCCAGAATAAAAGCAATGTAGCCTGTAGCCTCCGAGCAATAAATAATGCATCGTACACTCTCAATGGTAATTACGTCATAATGAGTGGCATAATAATTATTTATTATTCTGTGTACGGTGCATCGTGAGGTGCGTGACTACATTTTTAATTTTTCTGCCCCATTGACAGGTTGTTCGTCAAACGATTGCTTTTTAATGAATTTCGGTTCGTGTTTTATTTGCACGACTGTAAATTATGTATGGAAGATTGATTGCAGGTCATAAAAGCTTGATTTTTATTTTTTACGCGCTGGATGGAGGTAAATAAGCTAAAGGATTAAACAAATAAGATATTGATAATGTAAAAAAAGAAATAAATATCTCCTAGGTTCTTCTAAGCTTTGAGAAGAAACTAGCGTTTGGTTCATAGTAAAAGTAGTTTCCAAATAAAAATGTCTAAGCTTCTAAAGCATTCCCAAGTCTGAATGCATAATAAATGTGCCAAAACGCTTAGTCTGTGCCTACAAGACTCGTATTTTATTCATCAAACAAAACTACTGTGTGTCCCACTCGGTCACAGAATATATGGCATTACTAAATTGCGTGACGGCCTTTTTGTCCTCTTTGACAACTTACGTCCTTTTTTATCACTTATAGAGATCACATTTGGACATTATGAAAAAAAGATAGCCGGATTATTTTTCTTTGTTTCTGACCTACCTCAGAGTATATTCAGCAGTATTCTTCTACTCAAATCATGGCTTTAATTGTAAAAATAGCAAAAGACTGACTAGGCTAGTGAAAGCGTAACCTTAAACATAGTAGAATTAAAAATAAAAACATTTATGAATCAAATTAGGTACAAGTGTGACAGTAGAAGTAGGGTTTTGTTTTAGTTTTACTTACAAAGAATTCATATGATGTTGACCGATTGGTCTACTGAAGCAGCGCTGAAAAATTATGTCAGGCCGTTTTTTATGACAGCAAAAGATGACTGAGTTGGTGTCGACAAACAGTCCACCCTCCCTATTTACCAAGAATTCACTTAAAAAGTCATAAAAACTTTCCACTTTAGGGGATAATTTGGGATGAATATATTATGCAAATATTTTTGTATTATCATAAACTAGCCAACTCCAACAAATTCTGAGTATTCGCAATTTTGGTGAAAGCTAATTTGATGGCTGATTTATAGCCTCAGGATACGAGCAAATCATCACTTAGGTTGTATAAAACATTCTGGATTCCGCTGTTGTTTATTTTTAAACGTATTCTTCAATACGTGATCGACATACAAAACGTAAGTATTTCAAAAGTCAGATACTCCCTGATGGCTAGAGTAAAAGTTCACAATTAAAATCCACTATTACTATGAGCTTTGTACTATATTCCGGTATCTGGACCTGTTTAAACTAGTACAGGTATAAACAGGTATAAATTATCAGGCTTATCTTAGTTTGGATATTATGTTCAAAAAGTTACACCACACACGTGTGTGTGTACAGTTAGTCTAAAACTTTAGCTTTACCAAAAAATAATATTGAAAAAAAAAACAAAGACTGCGGTATCTATGCGTATATATATATATGAGTACTTACATACCGCAGTCTGTGGTGTTCAAAGTTCCAAACCTTGTTTTTTTTTATTTTTTTTTTAAAGCTAAAGTTTGTTTAACTGTACTTGCCTCAAAGTCAAAGTGGATACAATACTGTCAAATAAATGACATTCAAATAACTACCTCCTTTTTAGTCAGCTTAAAATTCCAAACAGGGTTATTCATCAGCTTCAGTCTTGAACCAAAGCGAATCAGCAAAAAGAACTCAAAGTAATTTATTTAAGTCACAATAATCCGAAAACCAAAAACGTAAAAATATTGAGCTCATTATTTTTGTGGTTGATTAGCTTACCCGATACCCAATCCGGGAAAATAATCTGAACCAGAACTTTTACTGGCTTAATTAGGAGTGGAGGAATATGTTGTATGAAACAGACTTTTTTTACACCAAAGAACATAATATTTTATTTTACACAAGTATTATAAAATGTACAAATACACAAGAAACAGTTGAGCTATCTGCAGATCGTTACAAACGATCAAGAAATAGCTCAACTGGAGCATTACTTAGTAGGATATTTGAAATTACTTAAGAATTTTAAAAGAATTTCAGATATTTTTTTTTTTATTTGTCTAGATTTTTCAGCCTCCTTTGTCTTTCATCAAAGTCTTTTATGATACAGATTACAGACTAAAGAGACCAATCAAAAGTGTGTTTATACCTTAATTACCTTCGCATCCTTCCTTAGTACAATTTTACCGTTCCATTTTTAAAACGCCAATAGAAGGAATGCACCATTTTAATAATTAAAATGTCATTTGGTTGGACCACATGCGTGTAACCAACTCTTAATACACAATTATAAACTTTATTAGACCGCTACAAGGTTTATTGTTACGTGAGTTTTGACAAAATGAACCTCTTTATTTGTATTAACGGGAGATTTGCATAAAAATTACGAGGACCGAGAATGCTGGGACATGGGCCAATGCGGTAAACGAACGGCCCACGCTTGCATGTAATCAGATATTTGGGTGTTGTCGCAGTAGGCATGCGATACAGGATGTCTTAAAACCATTCATTCATTTCATATAATCTTGAACAATTTGCAAAAATCGTGTTTGAAATTACATTATTAGACACCACAACACATAGTACACAAAAAGGTTAAACCGATCAAATAACAAATACAATAATTTATATCAACAAATAAAATGTCAACAATAGTACATTGTTACCCGAGTGTTGAAAGTCACGTTTTTTGAGTCCCGAGACGGGTTTGGCGCCAGAGCGATAGCGAGGGCGCCAATGGAGCTTGAGGGACTTAAAAGACTTTCACCCGAGGTAAACACTGTGCTTTTCATTACGAATACAAGGAAAGTAAAAATAAAAACATGAAAGAAAAATTAGTGAAAATGAAGATTGAATTGCCGCCTTCCCGGTTTTTTTTTTCTTTTTCTCTGGCGGGCCTTCGGCTTCGGCTCGCCAGCATTATTCAGCCATTATTTTCAATCTCATAATTTAAAAAGTTGTAAATTGTTTGCTCAAATCTATGTTATTTTAAATAAATAGTTGAAGCTATTAATCAAGTAATTTAGAAGATATATTATTTATTTAATACTATCTTTATGTTATTAAAATTTTACATTGCGCTTTAATTAGACTTTATAAAAACTTCTTACCGTTGTAATGGGTTTCCAACCTACTTGCTGAATAAAAAGTTGGAATTCCAACGACCTCCTTGCAGTTAGAAAGACTTTAGAAAGTTGGAACATGGTTGAATAAAAACGAACTTGTTTTTTTTATAATTTGACAGCTGTCAGTAGAAAGCGATTCTCCCTAGGGCTGAAAGTTTTACTTTCAATTAGGCCCCTCAGGCAACTTCAGACCTACTTTCAGAGTATGAGTAATGAAAAAAAATAATAATATGAAGGCAAAAGTTATGATGCTTAGATCTTTGTGGCTCACTACGCATCCCACGGATTTGTTTTAAATTTGGAACAAATAGTACATTGTTACCTGAGTGTTGAAAGTCACGTTTTTTGAGTCCCGAGACGGGTTTGGCGCCAGAGCGTAGCGAAGGCGCCAATGGAGCTTGAGGGACTTAAAAAACTTTCACCCGAGGTAAACACTGTGCTTTTCATTACGATTACAAGGAAAGTAACAATAAAATCATGAAAGAAAAATTAGTGAAAATGAAGATTGAATTGCCACCTTCCCGGTTTTTTTTTTTTTTTTCTCTGGCGGGCCTTCGGCTTCGGCTCGCCAGCATTATTCAGCCATTATTTTCATTCTCATAATTTAAAAAATGGTAAATTGTTTGCTCAAATCTATGTTATTTTAAATAAATAGTTGAAGCTATATATTAATCAAGTAATTTAGAAGATATATTATTTATTGAATACTATCTTTATGTTATTTAAATTTAAATTTTACATTGCGCTCTAATTAGACTTTTTAAACTTCTTACCGTTGTAATGGGTTTCCAACCTACTTGCTGAATAAAAAGTTGGAATTTGGTCAACGACCTCCTTGCAGTTAGAAAGACTTTAGAAAGTAGGAACATGGTTGGATAAAATAGAACTTGTTTTTTTTTATAATTTGACAGCTGTCAGTAGAAAGCGATTCTCCCTAGGGCTGAAAGTTTTACTTTCAATTAGGCCCCTCAGGCAACTTCAGACCTACTTTCAGAGTATGAGTAATGAAAAATAGTTTGTAGTTTTGATTAGATAGATAACTCTTTAATGTCGACCACACATAAGTTAAGTAGGTACACGCCATAAAGGTACACAATTAGGCAAAACAAGGGGCCACCTTATCGCTGACAGCGAACTCTTTTAGGCAACCTATTATTTTATAAGCTGGCTACTTTTACTCCCAAAAATAAATGGAACGGGTAAAAATGCCACTTTTTATGTTAGTAATTTTTTACATTGGTATTTAGTAAATGATTTTATTAAGCGTTTTTCCGCGTTTAAGTAAGCATAGTGAAAGACGCCTTCCGACAAAGTGGGGCCACGATCTGCGAAATGTAGCTGGTAAGCACTGGAGGAGAAGAGCCGAAGTCCGGGTTCGGGCTCAGTGGCGCGTCTTTGGAGAGAGCTACGTCCAACAGAGGACTGTTAAAGGTTGATGATGAAGTGTTTTTAAAAAATAATATGAGACACCCTGTTTTCTTGGCTGTCTGCTTAAGAATTTATGCCATGCAATGTTAAATATTGCCGATGCTTTCAATTTAAAGAATACCCACAGAGCGAATTAACGAGTGGCCCTCGCAATAAAATCCATTGATTTTATACGCGAGGAGCAAATTTCGTTTCCTTAGGAGGCTGGCACAGATTGATCGTTATCATTACTAGTAAGTTTTTTGAAAGTGGATGTCATCTTCGACTTAAATAAGCCCAATGAAGAATGTATTGTCCCATATTTAGAGTAATAGTAAAACTATTTGAAAACGGCTTGCCTGGGGAAGTACTAACACCATGCTTATTTCTGCCGTGAAACAGCATTGCTGTATTTCGGTTTGAAGGGTGTGGGTGCCGGTGAAATTACTGGTAAGTGAGGCTGACTCACTGCCAGCGTGAGCTATGTGGCTGGCTTGAGGTATGCCTCAAGTTGATGGACGCAGGGGTGTGCATCATAAGACACGTTCTTGACGTGCGTGAACTACGAGGCAATGTCATGAGTAGGTACTACTAAACATCAGGTATGTTATTATTGTCTTCAATATAAATACATGTTACACTGGGCTTAAAACCAATCATGTGTAAACATACTTAAAATCACCCCATGAGATAGAAAAATCGAAACGTCCAACGACATTTATTTTATTTGCAAACAACTGACAGTTTGATTTGATTTGAACGTTTTATGATTTCTTAGGTTAGTGAATTTGCGGGCACAATCCCGTTTACACCCTCGATATCGATTTACACTCGAGAGGAGTGTCCATCGTCAAGGGACCCGTGTACTGACAGCGCCACGGATATTAACCACTCGATAGCTAATTGTTCCCAGTTCAATTATCGAACAGCTGTCAGCGTATTCAACTCGATAGCGTCCCTGAAACCAGTTTAGCGACGATTCGATTAATTCTGTAACCTGAATGATGCTATTCGCTTGTTGGAATGTTTCGTATTGGATTGTCACTGCGATATTGAGAGCACTGGTGGCCTAGTGTTAAGGACCCTACCTTCCGATCATGTGTTCACTCTCAGACGGTGAAGAAAATACATCGTGAGGAAACGGCATGTCGTAGAATCTAAAATGTTAGAAAACATGGTGTCTTGTGCACGAAAGAAGCCTCTTTGAGGCGCGTCCCTAATCATTATTAACTAATATTGTATACAAACAATTTTCACATGTCCCCTAGATCGTATATCTAAAATGACTGCTTTAAGACGTGCCAAAGCCGCCAAAAAGCTGCAGCTCACAAAACTTCCGTTTACCCAGTACCCGCTCTCCCAAAGGATACCACAGAATATTTAGTAGACAGTACATTCATAACCCCTTCAGTACACGTTGACCGAAGTGGGACGAGAGTTCATAAAGGCAGTAACACACTGCATCGTAAAACGCAGCGGTACGTGGACGAACAGCTTGACATTTTGCACTGTGAACTCTGTGGTACTACAAAGTTGCATCATAACTCATCCTTAGATAAAAATATAAAATTAATAAAAAAATATTTGCGAATATTCTACACAACACTATCTAGCCCCAAACTAAGCAACGCTTGTACTATGTGAACCACCATCCAGGCAGAAAGATAGTAAATTATTTATAGCCAAAATAAAAAGTACCTACATAAATCTATGGAAATGGTGTAAACCAAAAACATTTGGTTCGAATGTCAAAACCGATTGAAAATAACGAAAGGCTAAAGCTTTGAGTAAGAATGACATAACACTCGCCTGACTGCGTGGAATCGGGCCGTGGGCGATGTTTCTACTCCACACGGCGTGCTTAGCCAGTCAGTGTGTCATCCGCCTAATTATGACTGGTATTATGTACCTTACACTACCAGAAAACAAAACTCATCATCATTAGTCTCCTCCTCTTATTTACGTGCCACAGATTTTCTTCCACTCCTTAGCAGTTCATTTTTCTACAACAAGAATAAAAATTATTAGTTGCTTTTATGAGGGCTTTTTATTGAGTTTTTGGGAGCAGTTGCTTGTGGGTGTACCTACAAAGTTAAATAATTCTTGAGACATATTGTTAACAACCTTATAAGTGACAATATTTCTTTTTTATACTACTACCTGATGGAACAAGCATGGCCCACCTGATGTTATGTGTTAACCATCGCCTATTACAAAGCATTGCCTCGGAGGTCACACACGTCAGGAACGTGCCCTACGATGCAGTACCCTGCATCCTATTATATGCACTATATTATATCTCTATTTACTCTACAAGCTTGACGAACAAACTTTGTAATATTTGCCTTGTTACTTGATAAATAAAAGCAGTTGGTACAGCCAAAGGCAAAAGCTAGTATCGGTCGTGTTCACGCAAAGTTTCCCATTTAATTTTATGGGTAGGACGGTGCGAAACCCGCCAGTATCCTTTGCTAGTCTTTTATTGTTTGTATTTTTTTGCGACCGTACTCGCGTGGAAGAGCGGCATTGTTAACGTTTCACGGTTTTACAGAATAGGGAGTTTCGTTGAAGAGATGCTTCGAATTTTTAGAGGTTTTGTAGCGGTACCTTTGTAAAAAACAAAAGTGTATCACACGGAGTATTCCACTTTTTCGTTTTTCAATACTGTAGTGCAATGCCATGTGTAAGGGGTTTCATTTTAGTGTGGTTCAAAAAATTACTTTTTTGTGGGTCTTGGGACTATTAGCGTACCAAGTACTAACAACAATTACAGCAAAACAGTGATCTATTGTGGTTGATCAGAGATGTTTTACGATATTCAGAATCATCTTCCTCAAACATTTAGAAACTTTAACAAAACAGGAAAACAGCGTAAATAAATGCACGCAGAAAAACAAAACGTCAGCGCACCAATAAAATAAGGAGTTGTGGAAAAAGGTTGGATTCCGGGTTAACGAATGCTCAGTACGTGCGGGCAGTAGGTCGAACTTATGAAAAATGACTATACTTTTGAATGTTTACTAATTTTGGAAAGTTTGAAGGGATATGCACGAGCTTTATACCTCCTTGCAGTTGAAAATCAAATCAAAATAGTATTTATTCACTAAAACTTTTGATATTTATAATGAAACATTAGAAATTCAAAATTAGAACACTAGCACTGGCATGCATTCGAAGATTATTTATTTTATTTGCTGTGATGAAGATTAATGCAAAAACATATTGCATAGGTACTTTTAGGTACATACCTACCTACTCAAATAAACTTTGGAATGCAGTTTTCTCATATGTGCAATACTTACCTAATTACCTATGTACACGAATGTAGGTTTTTTTCCCCCCAAATTGATGACCCAAACAAATTGATGGACAAGCTTCCTAACGGCCCACTAATGTTACCGATTCATAAACAAATCGTTACGTATAAACGAAAAAACTACAAACAGTAACTTACTTTTTATTAATATTTTACTCAAAGTTTGATTTGTTTAAGTTGAGGAGTGATTTGGCACCTCAAAATGCCAAAAACCTTAATTTTAGTTAGCACTTCACTTTCCACTCAACTTTAATACAAAGGTAAGACTATTTTCTTGGAGATAATGTTCGAAACTTGCTCTAATTTTAGTAAGATAATTAAGGCAAAGGCGACGCTAAGTAATATTAATGACATTCCTGTAATGCTGTTTCTTTGTCACATCGCACAGTTTCAAAATGTTAGCGTTTAAACGCTACCTACGCTGAAAATTGTCTAAGTTTAAGAAGTCAGTTTTGGAATTCTTCTTCTTCTTATCGTGTCACTGGTTCTTTCGAACCAAGTGTGGTGAAAGGATTTTAAAGGCTCCTTTCACTTGTCACATATTTTCGAACTATCAAGGTTCTAAGTACGACAGGCTGGTTTCCTTACGATGTTTTTCTTCACCGTTCGAGAGCACTGGTATTGTATACATACATTTTAGAGCAGAATAACTTTAACATTGGCACACGACTGGGTGACTTCAGACCTCTTGATCAGAAGGTCTAAGTAGCTAAATGTTCAACAGTTAGGATGTTCAACGGAAGGCGGGGCTGCTACCACAAGGCTCAAAATAACGCTATCTAGCCCCAAATTAAGCAGAGCTTGTACATACTATGGAAACTAAGTAGCTAATAAAATACTTATGTACATATTTTTTTGTAAATAAATATACATAATATACTTAGCACCCAGATAGAAAACAAGCATCTACGTTCACCACACAAATATTTGTTCTCGGTGGGGATCGAACCCACGACTACGGCGCAGAAGAAGGTAGAGTTTCTACCAACTGAGCTGAGAGGCCATTCAAGTATTGCATTTTAATCTAAAACTTACAAAAGCTGTTTTGTCAGTTAAGTTTTAATTTAAAATTATTCTAAAAGTTTTGACTTTGTTTTACGTAAATTATATTTAAATTTGAACAACTACTATCTAAATTAAAATGATAACAGTGCGTTCATCAGCATAACTTAATTAGTGAGCGTAAATTTAATTTGAGTTGGAGATATTTGTAAGTTAATTTGAGTTTTCTTTTACAGGGGATGGTAATCTAATATGCAAACTTGAAGATTGAAACAAAGATGCTAGAGAAGACAATCGGGGTTGTTGCACTGGAAACGTGAAGACTCTTATTTCATGGCAAAGAAGATGTAGAGACACAGAGGAAACAACCACGCACGTGTTACTCCTGGGTACATATCGGTCTTATAGTAGATCTGTTTACCAATAGCTTCTAACGGACAGAAATTGCGAATTGTAAAAATGACAGTATGTATAGCATAATAAGAGCAATCATAGATTTTAATTAATAATAAATAATAAATATTGTGGACAATTCACACAACACTACCCAGCCCCAAACTAAGCAGAGCTTGTAATATGGGAACCAGATAGCTGATATAATACTTGAATACATTTTTTTTTTGTAAATACATACCTACTTAGAATACAATATAACACCCAGACAGAGAACAAACATTTATGTTCACCACACAAATATTTGTTCTCGGTGGGGATCGAACCCACGACCTACGGCGCAGAAGGCAGAGCTACTACCAACTGAGCTAGAGGCCAGTCTTAAGGGGGGAATTAAAAGTTTGCAGCAAAAAAAACAGCTATTCTATGCTTTACTATATCTCTAATTCTGTCATGTCAAGGTTCTAATCTGAAATACTGGCAAATTGATTGCCAGATAAATACGTGAATCCCCCTGATTGCAAATCTGTCAATGTGTCAGCTTGCTAATCTGCTATCCGGTAGGTAGTCCTACCCTGAAGTGCAACAGCGTGGTTCCTCAACAGCAAGCAGATCATCTTGGTACGCTCAACTTTCCTAGGGAGGTTGGCGCTGGCATAACTAAGCTGCTAGCCTTCTTGGAGGGAATTAGGTGGCTGAACTAACAAACACTACCCGTCACGCAAAAAGAGTCCACCAAGCGGCCTGAACGTTATTATGGGATCAAATTGAACAGTTTGACTAGTAAAAAAAAAACATAACTAGTTTTGGCGTATAGTTTTTAAGGTAAGACAAAACAAAATCCTGTATGATGAAATAACTGAAATTGTTTTTTTTTATTCATAAAAACATTGCATTCAATACAAACTACAAGTACTCAATTTTATTTGCAACCGGTACAAATATATTACCTTCTGTATTCTTCAACAAGACGATAAACACGCACGTGAACTCGATAAAAGTATCACACCAATTTCGTCCCATTTATTCGTGGAAGTCGAAACAGGAATCTCCTTAAATTGGCACCCACTCGTGACTTATCGGAGTAAACATCGATTAGCGAGATCTCGGGACGCTCACGGAAATTATAGCCTTGCTAGTTCCCATAGCTAGTTAAGAAAGCAGCTGGGTTTTTTTGCTTCTTCGATAAAATATTTTTTGGCTAGTAAACTGATGACATAATTTTTTTCTAAATTTATACATATCTACTGTCTTAAAACCTCGGCCTACCTCCATGTTGATTTACCCTATACAGGACCCAAGCGTCTGGTAGACTGCAGATAAAATATAGTGCACATGCATGTAAAAAAAGTCATGACTTACACCTAAGTATTTATATTATTTATTGCATACATAGATGTAATAAAAATATATATTGTGCATTGAGTATTTTTTTACATCTATGTAAATTTGACACAAAATGAGCCTTACATCATAAGTTTCGAAGCATTATTTTGTGGAGAAGAAAGAAAATCAGAAAAAAGCTACCCAGCCACTTGCTCATTGCCCTGTGTCTTTGCAGACCACCTGCGAAGACGTGACCAAGTAATAAACATGTTCTAAATGATATGTCTAGATGTGGGACTGATTTTGTGGACATGACGTGTTTATGTGCAAAGTGATGTTTAACGCTTGTTAAGTACCAACCTACCTATTAAGTACACAGTAAAATGCTCGTTGAGTTAGTACGAGTAAAACTGCCAGGAATGTACCTCACAAGAGCTTGTAACATTGTTTCCGAGTTGTGTTAACTCACAACGAATTAATATGCATTGTTATTATGCTGAACATATTTTTAAATGACAGCTAGTAATGAAGAAGAATTTGATGAGTTCATTTGTTTTAGACCCGACCATCTTCTTTTACCTCTCGAGATTAAATCCGTAAACTTCAGGCGATGAAGTCTTTCCTAATGGAAAGGAGAGGATCTGTTTCTGGATTAAGGACCCGCCATCGATACAGTTCAGCAGCCATCATGAACGAGAGACACTGTCTTTAAATTATACGTCCTTCAGGTGTCTGCAAAGCATCTGTACATGTTTCTCGTCGAAGCGTATATCGGCGCTTTAGAGGTCACATCAAAAGCCCCTCTTTTATCCTCTTTTATTTTTGTCTTCTAGTAACTAATAGCCCTTTCCCACTGGTGCGTGATATCGCGCACCAGCCCGCACCAGCTCGCACGACACACCATGGGAACGGTCTCGTGCGCCGAGGTGCGTGGTAGCACAGGAGTCTTTTCTGTGTGCGTTGCCGTGCGTCGTCGTGCGTGGTGCGTGATGATCTGCAGAACCACGCACCGTAGGAAGGCAGCATAAGGTATTTATTAAAATGGACCTAAGATGTTTAATTTTTGTAATGTACATTTAATTAGTTCTCTGAAATAAATGACTATTATTATTTTACCAGTTTAACCATCATCAGATGGGCGTACAAAATCGCACAACAAGGTTTTCAGCTTGAGTCAGAACCATAAAAATCGCGATTGGGTATACTTACTATCCAGTTTCCACATAAAATTCAGCAAACTTGCTAAAATAGCACAGCCTAACCTCGCCAAGAGCATTTCAATATTTATTGTTAAAAGTTCAAGTTTGCGTAGAAATTATGGCACTTGAGGTGCATTTACATTCCTTACAGACCTCCTGGGAGGTAGTGTCTGCAATTACTTGGCTTGGCTTGCGGTGTGAGGCTCATTGCCTGTTTGCTTAGAATACTCCGAACCGAGATTCCATCCTTACTGTAGGTTATCTTAAGATAAAATATTAGTTCCAAACTTAAAGCAAAGAGCATGAGTCAGAGTTGCTTGGTTGATCACACATTTTTTTTTAGTAAACTTACATAATCTTCCTGCTAGGCAAAGGTCTCCCCAAAATCTTCCAATCAACTCGGTTCTTGGCGGAAAGCGTCCAACACTATGCTTTGCTCCAACGATTGTCTGTTCTACGGCAAACATGACCGGCCCACTGCCACTTCAGCTTACTAATCTTTTGAGTTTTTTTTTTATGTAAAAGATCAACATCAACAGACAAACGAGCTTACGGCCCACCAGATGGAGCTATGTTGACTATTTTCGACCTTTTTTCTCTGTCAGATAACCCTGTTTAGGGTTTCATATGTACTTCATGGACATTTTATTTGGATAATGTTGGCCAAACAGATTGCCTGTGTGTATTCCCAAGTTCACTAAACCTGTGTTTTCCTATTCGTAACAACTGATGCAAAAGCATGTTGGGTTCAAGCTTGGCCGGTTTACATGTTTAATTAAGCCTCATTATTGCTTTTATGTGGGTATAATTTAACGAACTGCTCGATGGCTTATAAATACTTGACCATCTAAGAACTGAACTGCATTTCCTCTTAATTACTTTATCAAGGAGAGAAAGAAAAAAAAAATATTTGTTTGGGAAGCAACCAAATCTCACAATAACAGTATAAATTTAAATACTTATCACTAGGTAAACTACTCATCTACAGAGGTGTGTTTTGTGCGTCGCAAAACGGACTCTCTGCCTCATCATATTATATCAATATAGCATTAATTTGGACAAATTCAACACTAGACGTCCCGAGTTCGTCTTCAAAGCTAGGTTGAATAATTCTTTTCATAGCCATACTTGTACCTAATTAATATATTTATATATAATATCTTCAAAAATTTATAAATAAGCGTAAAGTAGCCAGATGCTTGTCAGCGCCTCAGTTGGGCGCAGCAAAGTACATATTGCATTGAAACCAATAATAAATAAAAAATGTTGCGGACAATCTACACAACACTTACTAGCCCCAAACTAAGCAGAGCTTGTACTATGGGAACCAGGTAGCTGAAATAATACTTATATGCTTTTTTTCAATACATAGATTATAATATGACACCCAGAAAGAGAACAAACGTCTGTTTTATCACAAATATTTGTTCTCAGTGGAAATCGAACCCACGGCCTACGGCACAGAAGGCAGGGTTACTACCATATACTGACGCCTGTTATGATGGTCCTATAAAGGTGTTCTACATCGCCAAAAACGTAAACTGAGCTTAAGAGTGATGTCAAGTAGCAGTCTACCAGTGTTTGCTATGAAACAACAGCTTTGACCAACCCACCCTAAGCCGTACCCACCCTATTCCGATGCAATAAAGTTGCAATTTGAATGGCTGCGATGTCCATTTGATGGGTACAAATACGTGGCCCATAAGCGGAGAGGTTCAATCGTGTGTGTGCATTTGCTAGATTGACATTGTCTATGTCATTAAACATGAATGTCTGTCACTTGGAGGGATTAAAGCTACGTTTAAACCGACGTGACTTATTTAGCTGAATTGAAATTGAGCTGGTCATCTATGATACGCCAGGTGAGCTGTGGGCAAAGGTTTTATAACACAAGTCGTGTTTTTTAAAATAAATATTGTGGATAATTCACACAACACTATCAAGCTCCAATTAAACCAGAGCTTGTACCTCGGAAACCAGATTTTGAAAAACACTTGTAAGTAATGGGGTTAGAATACAATATAACACCCGATAGAGAACTAACATCTACGTTTAACACACAATTTTCAGTGTGGATCACACCCTCGACCTACGGCGCAAGAGACAGAGCTACTTTCAACTGAGCTCTAAGGTCTGTCAAAACAGTATTAGTAAAGGAGTCTACTGGATTTATGGACTTTATTAGCATTCTAAAGACGTGATAGAATCAGAAATGAGGATATCCGTAGAAGAACCAAGGTCACCGACATAGCTCGTAGAGTTAGTAAGTTGAAGTGGCAATGGGCAGACCATATAGCTCGAAGAACTGACAACCGTTGGGGAATAAAGGTTCTCGAATGGCGACCACGAACCGGAAGACGAAGCGTAGGGCGCCAACCCACCAGATGGACCGACGACGTTGTTAAGATCGCGGGAAGTCGATGGATGGAAAGGGCTCAGAATCGTTCTTCCTGGGTCTTCAAATGTGTAGGGGAGGCCTATGTCCAGCAGTTGACTTCTTCAGGCTGATAATGATGATGATGATGATGAAAGACTTGATTGGAGAACACTGCACCAAAACCCCGACAAGAGATACACTCTTAAATTTAAGAGAGAAGACCGTCCACACACTTTCCGTGATCCTTACAACAAATTGTTTCTACAATACTGTATAACTAGGTACTTATTATCCTGCCAATGGAAGTCCTGGTTTTAAAAATAAAAGTTAATTGCAGCAGCAGACATGCAGGTAAACACGTTGGACACCCGCGTCGGTTTCGAAATAGCTTTTAGCTGTGTTTATGCATACACCCTTATTATTACAACGCGCCCTAGGTCAGTGCCAACAGAATAATGTTGAATATGTAAATAGGTATCAGTAGCTTGTAGCAGCCATAATATAGATAGGCAGTTCAAAATAGATTAGCTCACTGTTTCAGCTATTCAGTGCTTATTTCCTTTGGTCTAATTTATTGCATTAGTAAATTCTATTTGCAGATAGTATAAAAATAGCTCTTACAGTTTCGGAAAAAAGTGACATGACGAATCTATAAGGATTTCGTTTTTACCATTTGGCTACGGAACCCTAAAAACAATTTTTGTAGGATAAAAATAATTACATTTCCTTTTGATATTGGATCCTAAACGCAAAAGTAAACAGTGTACTTTGTAAATTTCATCTCCACAGTTAATTACAGTTAATTTTACCCATTTTGTTTTTTTGCTTGCACTTAAAAAAAAAAATTACAATTTATTAAACCGAAGGAAATAACCCACAATAGTGAATCTATTTTATGGCTGCTCTAAAGCATAGCTACTAATACCTATTTACATAATCACCGAGCAACTATCGTCACTCCATCATGTTAACGGTTAGTTATTTTTTTACCAGATTTTTTTGAAACAATCGAACTTGTAGTCAAAAGTATTCACACATTTATTAGTCTCTACAGTTCCGTATATTAATCCTGCATAAACTCATTACGCAGACAAATAACCGCCGAACTCATTATACGCGGGCTAATAGAAAATTTTACAACCAAGAAATTGCGGTGTTCCCCCGAGTCCTTCATCCTAAGATTTATGCACGTGCGAATTGAAAAATGGACGAAGGTGGATGAGAAATGGCATTGCGGAATCATAAGTCATCTTGTAATTATAAATACGAAGAGTTGAGAGCTCCCACTTGAACTTAGTTTTTAAGAGTAAAGCTAAGCATAACTTAAGTAAGCAATAAGTACAAATTGAAAAATATTATAAAAAATGATGATGAAAAGAACCGCGAAATCATAAGTGTTCTTATAATTATATATAATTATGAAAAGTCTAGTTTTAGAGTCATAATTTGGATTAAATTAGGACGCCTAATAGTTCGTGATCTATAATTATTATATAGAAATAAAATGAAATTAAATGTAGGTATCATAATTAAAATCCTTCTTCCTTTTTAACTATGTGACACGTGAGCTGAGCCATGGCACAGAATATAAAAAAAGTTACAAGATACTAAGTTTCATAATTACTAGTTGGATTCAAACGTCTTATTGCATAGCATTTAAGTAAGTATGAGATTTCCTTTGCTATAAAATAATGACCAAGTAAAATAATGACGTACTTTTATGCACATAAACTGTTAATTATCCCCTATTAAATTGTTTTAACTCTAAAAGGTATTATTACGATGTGGGTCATTACTTTTTATTACTAGTACAGTCAGCACCAGAATTTGATTAACAGTTTAGGTTATTTTAATTTATTTTGACATAAAATGGTGAATGAGCCTTGGAAAATGTTATCTTGCATAAAAACTTTCCTGTTTGTTCCTTGACTGTTCTTTCATTTAAAATCATTCAGTGCCTTTGTTTAACTTATAGCTTCAAACTATAAAAGAAGCCATTTCTAGTTTTATTAGTAGTGATTTATGTCTTTTGTACCTGCTTTAGAGAAATAAATACATTTTGAGCCTGTAAAGTTACTATGGCAAGTAATCAAATTTTAATGTCGAAGTGGGATAGGACCAATAAAAAACGTATATATTTTTGGATTTATTTATTTAGAATCCATGTTTGTAAACAGATGTAAACTTACAAGTAGTCCGTTTAAAAAAATATAAATATAGCTACGAAAAAGTACAATTGCTGCAGTTATGGCTAACCCCCAGTTTCACACAGAAAACGACTGGTTAACGTTTGAAACCAGGGTTAAACAATAAAATGAAATTGTTAAAATATACAGCCTTATTTTATCTTAAAACAAATTATAATCATGAAACTATGGAAAATCGAAAACTACCTGAGCATTAGAAATAATTTCTAAATCGTAAATAAATTAATTCTCAACATTATTTTTTAATAAAGATTAATTTATTGAATATACAATAATTGTCAAAAGAAATATATTCTATCTACAATATACAAGTAACAAACATTTATCTATATACATTTTAATAGTCGGACTAGTACACAATTTTAGTCGAAAAATGTGAAGAGTTTTTACAAATTTATACATACTGTTTATGTTAGAACCACTGCAGGCAGTCAAGAGTTTTTGAAATGGTTTTTATATACAGCCACTTATGACAGAGCCATGTGAGGAAAGCCCCTTCGCTTATTGCTTGAATTAAAACGTTTAAAAACGTCCTTATAAATGTATTTATAAGTTTTTATAACATTCATAAACAAATACAATTTTACTACAAAAAATCTAATAATATTTACAGTTACGAATTGAACATATCCTCTCTCTGATATCCTCATATATAACACAGCCCTATATTCCGTAGGTTAAGTACAGGAAAGTGCAAAACACATTAATACAAAGATAATAAAGTACGCAAAATGCGTGCTGATTTCAAACACTGTCAAAAAACATGATCATTGAACACTGTGAAATATCAAGTTTTTTCAATAAACGAGTCATTATATTTTTTCAATTGAAGGCCTGCGCACACCTAGTTCGCTGGCGAACGCGATCAGTGAAACGTTGTCAAATATCGCTGTCGGATTTGAGATTTGACAGCGATATTCGACAGCGTTTCACTGATCGCTACCGCCAGCGAACTAGGTGTGCGCAGGCCTCAAGTCATGGAAACAAACTCAATTATTAATAGTCTGAAAAAGTTCACTGTTGAATATTTAGAAGAAGAAAATAGCAAAGACGGTGTTCCTATTGAAACCAGATACGAAAACGGAGGTGAAAGTGTTTGAACATAACTGTACCCGCAAAAAACTAAAATGTCAGTACAGGTTGACATGCCCTAGTTTTACGAGCCTAGTCACAAGTGGCAGAATCGTAAAATCCCCCAAACGGTTATAACATGACTCGGAAGATTCAAAGTGAAATTCTGAATTTCACACTAAAACTATCCTGTACAGCATAAAGCTCTCTTACAAAAATTACAAAAAGTTTTCAACGTAATTTAACCTGTATTTACAAATTATTGCTATCAAATGTTGCGCTTTTAACGCTCCAGTTTTTCAACTGGCTTATTGCCTCTGCTAATAATAAATACACCTTAACAAATGCTTGACAGTTTCATATTCTGCTCAAAATTATTATATTCCTCTAATAAAAGCAACCAAACATTTCGATGTTTTAAATAAATAAGTAGGCCAATGATTATTAATATTCATAATCACATTTTATTATAATCAATGAAATTGTTGTCTTCGCATATAATATTATTTGAATCCTGCTAACTTTTGAACATAAAATTTGGAACAGAATATAAGATGTCATCTAAGCTACAGTTCGCGCATGATAACGTTGCACGTGAAAGATGGCGAAAAATTAAATAAAACTGGTTTTTAATAATCTCCTATTGAAAAATATAAACGCAATGTAAATTCAATTTTTTACCCATTCATATTTGTCATCGGAAGATACATTTCTCGTCCATTTTATTAATATTTTCCGCCATCTGTAACTCGTACACTTATTTTGCGCGGACTCTACAACCATACATTGCCGCTGACAGTGATATGCTTTTTATATAACGGAATGATAATAATGCGATTTCAAAATCAATTAGTAACAAGCAATTTAAACAAAATTAAAATATTCGTTTTTCAAAACATTTCTATATTTTATCATCTAGTAACACCAATATTACTTAAGATAGAGAAAATGGGTTAAATTGTTAGTGAACTACATTTTTTTAAGAAAACTTAGGTCAGTCTTTATCACCTACGCATAAAGATGTACTTCTTCAGAAATGAACAATTAATAGATATTTCTGTTATTTACTATTCAGATTTGCTACTTTCTCTCAAATAATTTAAGAAATACGTCTAGAATGAAGACATTTTGTTAACTACTATTATTTACACACTCACTCTACCAAAATGTTGACAATTTGCTGAGACAAAAAGCTAAAATGAATGATCATGCAATTCAGTCTTAATTCAAATGAATATAATGCATGTATAAATTTGAAAAGCAAAAAATCAACCCTTGTTCTAAACGTATAAAAAAAATATTTTAAAATCAGTGCTGCAGTCTAGACGGAGATATCTATTCCGTCTCTCTTATGTTACCTGTGTGCTCAAGTCAAAACGTTACTATAAAGTGATGGCTTTGTCTCAACAAAAAGGCGGTGTTTTAGCAGTGGAAGAATGTATGGGCGGCAATGCCGTATGCACTCGCGCCTGTGCCAGGGTCTAAGCCAACGCAGACGCGGCGGTCCATGCTCATGGTCGGTGTGGATGAGCGGAACTAAGAGAAGAACTGCTCACACCTGAATCGCTGCTTTTTTCAGACGCGCAAGGTTCACCACCAGCGACAAACTTCACAACGTTCAACCTGTGATCAGATTCACAGATGTCATCTCTGGCACCACCAGGCAGGCCTCCTCCTCTGTTTGCTGTTCTTTCGGGCACCGTACCTGGGTAGCGTTCGATTCTGTCACATTCCGCATCATCTGGAGCTCGTCTGCGGATTGAGCGTTTAGCTTGTGGAGCTGGTTCCGGTGGTCTGTGGCAAGGCTCGTCTGCTCTATGGACCAGCGGCGAAGTCCTTACTCGAACTCCACCCGCGCCAACGACGCCTGCTTCGTAGCAGCCGGAATCACGAGGAAACTGCCGACGGCCAAACGGTGAATCTCCTCCTTCTGAGCTGGATCCTCCTCCATCATTTTCCATATCTCCTTCGCCACCTATAAAATATTGTTTACATTACTATGCTGTACCAACCTACTTAGGTACTTTGAAAAGGTTGGGAACGAACACAACTTTTTATTGAAGTAACAATCTATTTAAACTTACATTCAAGCTGATGAAGTAATTGTACGGCAGCTAGAATACGGGTTCGGTGCTCTGGAGTCATGATTCCCAAGTAGTCAAGATCAGATGGCTCAATCTCTTTGAATAACTCAATATCTTCATATCCATTTCTAGCAAAGGCAACTGTGTACTCTGGTAAATCTATCCTCCTCAGTAACTCCTCTACCGATCGCGGTCGTTGCTCCCAAAGTCTTTCACGGCTCTTACACCATTTTGTGCTCCTAGATCTGACTGTTTCTCTTTCTGATAAAACTTCAACGGTCGCAAACTTGAAGTTCCCAACTTTGTTGTTCAAAACTCCTCGCCAGATACCCGAAGCGTTCATGTTAATGACCTCGATGATGTCTCCTTTCTGTTAACAAATGGTTCTAGGTTAGCAATTTGGACTGATTGCTCAGTATAGGCAGCGTTTCGTTATTAAGATGTCTTACCTTGTATCTCAGGGCATCTTTCTCATAAATATTGGGTATGTAATCGACGAGTGCGCGCGCCCGACACAGCAGTTGCGGCACGAGCAGGCTCCGCCCGGCCGGACTTAATTCTATGTTTTCTTCTGCTGAGAGAGATGAGTGATTACTACCGGCGCGAACCAACGCTTGTGTGCCTGTACATAAAATATCTAAGATTACCCCCTTATCCGATCAAGCTACCACCAGCACATTAGAAACAAAAATACCTGTGAATACATCATTGTATGACTGCGAACAGGATTATTCAATTTGTTAATAAATTAGTAGGGTAAAGGGTGCAAATAATCAAGTGTACAAAGTGTTCGGTAAGTAACAAACGGGGAGTTATGGCACAAAGAAAGGAAAGACAAACATTATGTACAAAAACTTTTTATATTAACACGATACGAGTAATTCAATAAATCCACTCACTACTGCCTGATCCGCTGGGAAGACTTTCGAATGAACTATTAGAACATGGAAAGGCTTGGTCTCCACTTCTCCGGTCACTGCTCTCGGGCCCTCGTTCTTGTCTTAATCTTGATATTTTTCTTTGGACATCTTGCCTCAAACCCCGCACCTTCCCCGCGAGGTGAGACACTCCTTCGCAGTCTTCGGCAGACTGAAAATGAAGTTATGTATTAGCAGGGTAAAGGTTTACAAAAATTAAAAGCAATGTTTTGCTTGTATAATTTTTTTGCATATTTATTCATCAATTTAAGAATAGGAAACAAAGCTTACATCATTTATTACCTGATGTACAGTGGCTATGTGTTGAGAATCGGTTTCGCTTTCCTGATCTTCGTAATCTGACGATGCAGGTGATAAAGGGTCGGCTCCTATCCGATATCCGGACATTTGTCGGTAACCCCTTCTCGAGTCTCGCTCCGATCGGCTGGATTCCAGTGAAATGCCTGATAGCCGTGATCCTATAGATTGGATGTCAGATGCGGCGTAATCCCCGCTCTCCCGATCTCTCGCTGTTCGCAAAGGGATCACGGTAGTCGGGTAGGGGCCACTTTGTGGAATTATTAATCCTCTTCGAGGGGTTCGCGCTAAACTTATATCACCCGCGCTTCTCAGAGATATCACGCCTTCGCCACGTGGCTCGTTCCGAAGGTTGAGCGTAAAGCAAACTCTCCCGTTTTGAAAGGTGGCTGCTGGCTGACCTCCGCCCATGAGGAAGTCTTCGGGGTCGCTCTCGTAAGGTGGCTCGTCGTACCAGTGCCCTCGACCAGACAGACACCGCGCTTCGTCGTCGTACATGTACGTATCGTCTGTAAACGAGCCGTTTATTAGACTTCAGATGAGCAGGCTCGGCAATGCAAATAAAAAGTACGTGCTAACAAAATTGCGAAAAAAGTTTACCGTAACAATGCTTCCCACAAAGTAGCGGATCCACTGACATCACTGCGGTCAAAGCTGTGTACCAACATCGTAAAGCCGTGCGTTGCAAAATATTTTTCCAAAAACATGCATTCAGCATTTTGACGCAAAGTAAACATTGATCAGATGAATGGAGATGATTCCGCTTACTCAAAAACGTTGTATGCATTTTTTTCAATATTTTCCACGTTTTTATTAACATGAAAAATGTATGATATTGGCGCATGAACGATGCACATCAAAAGCATGTATACCGAACGATTAAGATGCTGTAAACCATTCCGTACAAAAAACAACAAAACAATAATAAATAAATGAATATTAAATAACGAAACATTGTGCTGTCGACATGCGAAAACTTCACTGCACATTATTTCGATATTTTTCCCAAAATATACTTGAGAATGCTCACAAGATTGGCGCTTCGATATTTTGACAGATTGTTTTATACCAATCCTATAGGAAAATAAGCTTCTGTGATTTGGAAAAAACAATAAAAAATTACAATACGAGTAAAATGAAATATACGAATACGTTTGCAAATTACAAAAGCTAAAGCCAAAATGGTCATAAAAAGAAGCGAAATATAATTTATACATAATAATATTATAATCAAAATATCGAGAAGCGTCACAGAATCAAAAATACATTTCAACTTTGAGATTTCAAAATCCCATTTCGAAATTTTAAGAAAACAAGTGGTACCTCCAAATGGGCCCCTTACACCGTCTCTTCCCATATTCATCAGGCCGTGCCTTATATCTCTCAGAATCTGAAACAAAAACAATTTTGCTAAAAAAATAATGCAAGTCTCAAAATACGGAGAAAACCCTCTGAAACGGCACCCTTCATACAAGATAGCATTATATTTTAATTTTGAGAGAAAACTGAGCTTGCCGTTTTGAAGGGGAGTGAGCGTAGATAGGAACATTTTAATTTAAAAAAAATAATAAACGATTTTCGTCGGTCTGTTTCATTTTCTTCATCTACTAAGTTCGTGTTTTCTCTCCAAACATCCACTAAAAATATATGCGTGTTCATAAATACCGATGCTTTTATCGCATAAAAAGTTTACGGTTTTTACAAGGAAATGGGGCTTGGTTTATTTGCCATAATGTTGACGTGTGCTTATATCATGCGAATGATATTACATAATTTAAACAATGTTTACATGTAAATTGAATATTTTTTAGATCACTACAGACAATCTCAATTTTATTGGAAATATGAATTAAGATTGTTTGTGGTTTTCTAAGAAACTAAAAATTGCTAACTTCATGTAGAGGTTTTTTTTATCGTAGCTGGTAGTGGATTAAGCCAGAGTTTTGTGTTACGACTATGAAAGTAAGTATCAAAGTACTACTTAAGAGGAAGGACCTCCAGCAGCAAACCAGGTAAACAAAATATTAAAAGTATATTTTAAAAGTAAAATATTTCCCTAAACGCGTGAACACGGTGATAAATATTCAGAAGGGGCAATAAAAAGACCACTTTCTCGCAAGTAGGAAAGTATTGAACATTAAGTTAATTTATGCACGCTTTGTAACCAAGACGGTTAGCACACGAAAAGGATTTGCGTGTACTGAAAATATACGAATATACGTTCGAATGTTTATTTTCCAGTGAAATGGCGGCGATATTACATGAAACGTGAAATGGTACGGTGCTACAAATTAAATCGAAGATCCTAGACTAGACTCTCTTCTTCTAGAATACTGAATACTCTAGCGTAAAGGACTAGAAGTATAACCCGAATTAACACAAACCTACCGTTATTAGAACTATTGAAACGAAGAGATTCAACCAAAATTTGCTTATTTTTTAAATCAACCAGAGAAAAACAACTTATAACGTCTCCAAGAACCGTTTGATCGAAACTCAGTGAATGAAAAAATATCTGGAATTTAAGCGATACAAAATTAATTCAACCGTGCCAATCGATAGCAACCCCAAATTTTTAATAAGCCGCAGGACCGTCTCGTTCCGGACGGTGTCACCCAAACTTGAGCAGCAAACAGTTTATTGGTGTACTAAAATTTCAATGTTCAATATACCAAAGTACGATCCATAGTTTTACGAGTGAAATGTGCTGAGCCACAGGGCTTCCGAAGTTTCGTTGGGAAGCAATACGACTGCCTATAATAGGCTTAGCTTAAGATTAGGGCACGATTAGCTCATGGCTCGACAGTAGAGGCTCCGAAAGATTACAAGCAAAATGTGACTCTCACATCAGATTAGTTTCGGTGTGTGAGTGATAAGGTAGGGATTTTCGTATTTGCCGCATTGGGGGGCGAACGGTGCAAATTGCGATTTCAGTATTAGCAGGAAATAGATGGAATGAGATTGTAATCAGAAAATGAATCTTTGAATGGATCTTTTTCAGTCTATTTATCTATATGATCTAACGATTTCAATAGAATCTTACCTCTTCCTGCTCTCTCGCTAGTTTATCTTTTTTTTTCATTGCTTCTTGGATTTTTAACTGCAACAAAGCAAACATCAATAGATTATCTTTTTAAAATTGCAATGACTGATCATATTTTTTTTAATGTATTTTGTTTAGTTGATTTATTTGAAATGACCCGTTAGAAATGTTTTGAGCGTGCTTCAGAGCAACCAATGCATCATGCTCACCACAAACCAAAAAATAAAGTGCAATTTTCTGATACGATTTTGATAGTGCAGTTTTCCACAAAAATGACAATCCATGCAGTTCTAGATTTTTAACATTTACGTGCATAAAAGTTTAGAGTAGAGTGCGATGTATTTCATGCAATGTGCAAAATAATTACGTGCGTAATTATATTTTCGATACTCTGTACAGAATATTTCCTAGTAAGTAGTTGTTTTTTTTGTTTAGAAAACAACTCAGATCCACCTTTAATTCTTAGGGCATGCCAAGTAAAATTTGAAGCCAAAAATGCAGGGTAAAATTTGGAATTTCGAAAAAAATCTGTTGCTACTCTGTTGGCAAATAAAAATACACACATACTATAGAAAAATAATTAATATACCTACAGCTAAATTTATTGAACTAAACTAAACTGGATAAATAAGTAGACGTAATTAAAATGTTAATACAAATTAAAGAAATACAAATAAGTTGTTTTATAATAATACCAAAAAAACTGTTTATGATACTATAATTCTATTTATAAATATAAAAAAACTAGATATTATATGAGTATACTACTAAAAGTATTTAATAATTGCCATTCAGAGTATAACAGATTTAACCATTTCTGCTATATGACTTTTAAGAACCTTAAAAGTAGTCATAATAACTATTCCGTTTGGAACCAAGGCCTTATAGCAGAGAGGTTTGAGGCTCACCCTATGTATAGTTTCTTCAAAGGTGTTAGGGTGGGCGGCATTCATTTGTAAAAATCTGAGGCGATCATAGTCCCTTGGGTCAACCATGGACCTAAGGGCGGTATCGGGCCCAGGGCCTAAGCCAAGCCCACTCTGTAGTACGCTGTCCGGCGTGTCGACCTGAAGGAAAGTTTCATAATTTATCGTGGAGGGTTAAAAGTTACGTGACCTTTTTTTGCTGTGGTAGCGGATTGTCTGAATTTAACAGTTTTATCTGCTGTATAATATTCATGTTTTAATTTGCACTATATTTTCATATTATTTTTATAACAATGAATATTCGTTGAATTTACAAGTTAATTAAACACTTGTAATTTTTAATTATTAAACAAGTGTGTAATTTTTAAACAAAAAAATAAACAATCATGCCTATATTTTATCTTTTTTACTATAGCTGAAGTTCAGCCCCCATGAACTTAAATAGGTCAAATTAAGAAAATCACGCATTTTCAAACAAACTTCCTGATAATTTATCAACTCATTGAAGAGTCATTTTTCTCATAAAGATCCGCGAAAATACACCTACTATCTTGCGAAGCTCAAAGTTTTTCACCAATCACGCTGCTACTGCTATGATTTATCGTCTATCTGTTCTAAAACTTTTTATGCAATCTTATTTTTAGTTTGACGGCTGAAACTTTAAAAGTTTCTACTCATCTTGATATCTCGTTTCGTTAATGTTTTGTGAAAGCTATAGTAGTTAAATATAGATACGAAGACAAAATACAGCGCATCAAAATAACATGCAAGCAACCAAAACACACTTCTAACGTAGGTGGTACTGTCAATTCACAATCTGTCAGGCAAAAATGATAAATTTATTATATCTTGTTTGGGTTCACTTCCAGTTTTGTAAAGATGGATCGCTCACATAACATTGGGATTAAAAACTCTGCATTAAATTAATAAAAGCTGCCTTTCAGAAATTTTCAAATCTTATATTATAGGTCTCAAATCGTATTATAGGATCAAAATTGGGAAGATAGGAATATACTTGGAACGAAGTCATGAACGAACAATCCAGTTATAGCCAACAAATCATACAAAAACAACATAACATTCCAAACGTATATATCAAATCATCTCAGCATACATCGCATTGGTTTTGAAGAACTTGCACAGGAAGAAGAAGCTTTAAATTGAGTATTTGTGTTTATGGCAATAAATCAAATATTTGTGTCTAATTGACGATGTGTTTTGTTTGTTAAACCTTCAGAAATATGCTTTTTGCTAAAGATTTTGATTGCGACAAAATAATTGAATTTTTCTATAAAAACATCGTATGCGTTTGATAAGGGACCGATAAATTTTGCGTTTTCAGGCTTGTCGCATTAGAGGGCCATTGTAGGCTATTCGCATTATACTCCCTTATCAAGTGCGAAGTTAATGGTCGAGCTTTGTTCAGTCTATGATTAATTGATCGCACCCTCATTGTGATGCAGAAATCCTTAGCTTTTTCTATACTAAGTGAATATGAAACTACCGAGTCGCTCGGTTTCACTCTCGCTCTTGTTGTAAAATTTTTGACTTCCTTCAATATTAACGATCCTTCCAAATTCAAAACTTAAATATAATTAATAATAATTTATTTCACAAAAAAATAAATTTAAGTCCAAACGAGCATCAAAAATAATTCCTTTTTTTTGACAAAGATACTAACGATTAGTAACTAAAACATTAAAGTAGTAGTGAGTGGTGGGAGTCGGACGAGATATTTCAAAACACATTACAATTAAAATATTCTCCGATTCTTCTTATGTGTCAAAGTCTTCTTCAAGTATAGGTAATGCGTTGGTTTTCAGTCAGTCAGCCACTATACAGCATTATTACATTTTAGAAAAGATAAATTATGAATTTCGTGTTTGTCAGTCATGCATGGTAGTTATCGTAGTTTGATTTTGCACTGTTTTGATTTATAAATAAGGTTTAAATGGAAACAATAGATTCGGCATAGTGAATAGCATTTTTGATTGAACAATAGTGTTTGTTTGAGCTTTTTAAGATAAAATATTGAATGAAAGCTTTATTAAAATTTAATCATATTTTAATCTTTGTCACACGCATAATAAAAAAATGAAGCCAGGTCAACAGTGCAGAAGCGTAACTTATGGCTTACAAAAATATAAAGCTGATGCAGTCAAAACCAAAACACCTAAAACAGTGGGATTTTAATAAACAGAACTACTATGTATAAAGAATGCCACATTGCAGCATAGCTACAACCTCAGCACTAACAGAAAAGAGCATGATAATACAAGAATAAATAACGACTGGTCAACAAAAGTGAATTATGAACAAATGCAAAATTATTCAACGGAACACACATAAAACTTGCAGCGGGCGTTCAAAGAAAATAATTCGCTTCAAAAACATTGCTATGAATACCGCAGACGTGATAAATGTACCACAAGAAACAACCTTCCAAGTTGTGCATACTCGTAACTGGGTGAAACTTTTATTTATATCGCATTTTATTTGACAAAATTATCACGGAACATTGAAGACTATCCACTCAACACTATCTACCCCAAATTAAAAAAAGCTTTTACTATAAGAACCAGATAGCTGATATAATACTAATAATAAGTATACTTTACTTGTAAGTAGACTTACTTAAAATTCAATATTACTTTTTTATTTCAAGAATGACTTAACCGATTTGGAAAATTGGTGGGGAGGTAGCTTAAAATCAGGAGAAAGACATAAGACACTTTTTTAGTAATGGAAACGGGGCGTAAAGGGAACGAGGAGAGCGAAGCCGCGGGTGGCTGCTACTTCAATATGACACCCAAACAGAGAACAAACATCCATACGTTCACTATACACATATTTATTTTCGGTGGGGATTGAACTCACGGCCTACGGTGCAGAAGGCAGAGCTACTACTAACTAAGCTGAGAGGCCAGGCAATGCGAAATAGGTAAGAGTATAAAGAATTTTTATTTAATAATTATAGTCAAATTGGACATTAAATGTCCACAATGGTAAGTTGTACCTACATTCCACATCAGGTATAATTACTACGGAAATCTCTTACATTTCATTTGCATATTTCGTGTCGGGTTTTAACGAATGAATTGAAATTGTTCAATCAGATATCAGTTGACGTAGTAAGTCGGTAAAATATTTCCAGTAAGCGCATTAACGAAGGCTTTTACAATAACTTTATTACTACCTAAGTTAGTCACATCACGTCAGGAAGTTGAGCAATATTTTATTTATATGTTTTGTAGGTTATGCGTTTTTAAGCCAAGTGAAAGTTTTGCTCATGCGAACATTTCGGTTTTATTTACATTTAAGATTACATCTTTTACAAGTAAAAGTAAAAAAAAGACCACACAATGTTGAAATAAGACTCTTAATGTCTATTTTCATCATTATATTCTTTGTGGTTCATTTTAAGAAGTCATTCTTAAAATGAACCACAAAGAATATAATGATGAAAATAGGAATAAAGTTAATTTTGTGGCTTTTAAGAGACATCTTGTGATAGATAATTTGGTTCCAGCAAGTTCGGAAGTACAATATTACTTTACCCTTATTCTTCTTCTTCTTGCCTTAATCCCATCCGGTAGGGTTGGCACAACAATGTCTTTTTCTTTCATTCTCCTCTATCATTCGTCATCTCAGTACTCAATACTTTCTGAGACAATATTATTTTACCCAAATGCTATTAGAATAATAATAAGATTGCAAATTACTTGTGCTGTATTATGAAACAATATTAAGTTATCTGATGGCAACAAAATATCCGAACAGCAACGATGCAATAATATGTTTATCGGTACAAGATGGTCGAAATTTACGATCATTGAAACGTTCGCAAGCGAAGCAACCGAACAACTATAACGTTTTATTGGTACTATCGAAAGCCTGAAAAGCCGTAACACGAGTAATATTCGCCACAAGAAGCCAAGGCAAGGTGCCAATAGCCGCAGACTAGCATACGTCAACAATTACGATGCCACAACGATACAAAAGAAATGCTTTGCTTGAAATGTGTGTGCCAATTTTCACAAAATGCTAATAAAGTTGGCTGGTCCCGAAGTAAGTTAGTATGAGCTAGTGGTCGGTTCAAAAGACAAAGTTTTTGGGTTTCTTTAAAGCTTCTGTCATGTTAACGTAATAAGATTTTGTATAAAATAACTTGATGAAAACGTGTAGTTTAGGCATTAATTAATGAAACTATCGAAATCTGTATTTATAAAGACGTGTTTTGAGCATCTACGCTCAATACATCTGTTTTGTTTTCAGGCGGAAACCCACAAAATCAGCTTTCTTAGCATCCAAGTGATGACGATAAGCACGCAACCAATGAAAATTAAATTTGTAGAAGTGAAAATTAAATGAATTTAATTTCAAGGAATTTATTTTACGGAAGAGGATTTAGTTGATGTTCTCAAAGAAAAACGTTACGGATTTTCATAATTAAAATGGTGGATTTCCGTTAAAAGATCTTTAAATCGTTTGAACAGTGCAGTGTAAATTGAGTTTTTTGAGCTTTTTAAAAGTTTACTTACGATACTACTAGACAAAATATTGTTTTCGTTTCGTCTATTTGTCTCTCTCTATTATATGGAGAAAAGATGAGACGGCAAAAATACGTTACGAATTTTGTTACGCATAATATACGTTAATACTAGAAAGAGAGACATGTGCTCACACAAAAACAACGTGTGGTAGCAAAACTCAGACTTCGGATACTGGTTTGTAATTTCAGTTATCACAGTGATGTGACCTTTTGTCTATCGTGACTTAAGACGACAAGATTTTACATCCCGCGTAGACATCAACACAGTATTTCCAATGTTGAGAAACGTTTTGTCATAAAAAATAGAACACCAAACACAAGGAACAAGAGTCGCGTGCCGTTAACATATTACATATCCCCGACCAATCCTTTAATCGCAGCTGTACTCGGCATGGTCAATAACCGAAAAAAGCAACTTGTGACGAGACTAATCCTAAGTGCAAGTCCGACGATAAGGATTATACCCCGCCTCCCTAATGGTCTTTATCCGCTGGGCCAACAAACGCCCATAACTCAACCCCGTCTTGGCTCAACCGACTTAACTTTGGCAGGCGTCATTTCTCAAAAGGCATGCGGTGACGTACCCCCCTTCAAGATTAATAAATATATAGGTGGACGTGGAAAAATGTAGCACTTAATTTGGTGAGAATGAGTTGCGTATCTAATATGAACAGCCTACCGGCATTGCTCTCGTTGATAACTAGGGATAGTCATTGTGTGATGCTGGAATTTATGATAAGGTAAATATTTCGGGCTCTAGGTTGTAGAACAAAATATGGCATTTGTTGTACCTAAATTGGGTTTTTTGAAGGCTTGTTTAGAAGGTTACGCTGCGTACATCATCATTGAAATATGCTGCTAATTACTGGAAAATGTCTATCAAATCTTTTGCTACGGTTTTCTTAGAAACTTCTCTGGTTACTTGCTAGTGTTCATTTGAGCATTTTCAAACGTGTGAGGCTTAAAAACCGCTGCTCTGATTTTATCCTACAGCATGTTTACGGATATCACATCAACCAATTTTCCGTTTCGTATAAAAATGTTCGTCAAACGTTTAACCAATTAAAAATTCAAATTTTGACAAGCTTTTCCCAACTTCCTGGCATGTAAACAATACTCTCAAAATATACGTTAAACGTGCACCTATACTCGCCCCCCATATACGCTTACTAATTGCTCCGAGTGCATGTCAAAGGCGGACCGGCGTCGCGCCGGATCTACATAATGGGGGACGGGGGTGCAAAAGGGAATGTATGAAAAAAAATAGTGCGACTGACGCCCCAGGCTGGAACTAAGATTCGGTTACACACAGTTGCTAACGAGAAAACAAGACAATGCATTTTTTTTGGTGCCGTGTGCAATGTATTTAAAACTATTCGAGGCGAAGCGAAGAGAAAAGTTTCGGAACAAAACAAAACTTCCAAATTGAAACTAGAAGTCTAGGTAGAAAATAAATGAGACATTGAAAAGTCGATGCTACGCCAGTGGTGGATAAATCTAAAAGTATTCGAGATTGTACACAATACAAAAGTCGGGTTCGACAATGATTAGTCTTTGAAATCTATGCAACTTTAGCTTGAAACACAGACGAGAATTCTTTCCTTCACCGTTTGAGAGTTTATCTTACTTGACGAACTATTTACTTTATTAGGACCACAAACTATTGCGATTTAAAGCATAGTTTGAACGTAAGTTACACAATTTAATCATAAACACGCGATAAGTTGACTTGATTTTGATGTGAAGACTCCCGTGAAATATAATTATTGAAAACCATTTGTAAAATAAATAGTGTTAAAATGAGACGAGCTGGGTATAGAATGTAAGCGTAGGTATATATTGTTTGGTTTGGTTTAAGATTACCGATACCGATTATACTGATCTTTATTTGTAGTACAAACGGATACCATGTTTTTTTATTGATTACTAACAGGGTGAGTCAGCTTTGTTTTTACAAGACGCCCACCAACTTAGGTATTTGGAAAGTTCTCGATAGTGGTAGCCCATGTAGCGCGCAGAGGTTAAACATTAATTTGGTAGAGCGTCGAATTGTGAATATGTAAATATTTAGGCGTGAGCGTTTTTTTAACAAAACTAAAATCGAGTATTAGAAGTTGTATTTGTATCTCATCAAGTTTTCTATTGATTTCAATTTAATAAAGCAAATAAAAAGTGCTGGCTAAAAAATGTATGGTATTAACTCTACTTACCCTCTGTGGAGGTATTGTTTGTCTTGGACTGTGTGTGTGCTTCGGCGAACAGGATCCATGCTTCTCTTTTCTATGAGACTTCAAGCCGCGGAGTAGCCTTGAGAATGTCGTGACTTTCTTCTTAGCTGTGCCGAGACAATTATCTAGAATATAACAAACCCATTCACAACAAATCTTACTTCTCAAGCTTTGCGTAAATCTAAGCGTACTGCGCTGGCGGTCAGTGTAACGCTGTCAAATATGACAGTGATGTTTGACAGCGCTTCACTGATCGCTTACCTCAGAACGTCTAGATGAGCGCAAGGTTTTATTCTTTTAGTAACTTATATCCACGCAGCGCATACTAAGAGACCTTGAAAGGGACATTATCATGTCATCATAAACATTATCAGCCTGTCCACTGGTGGACATAGGCCTCCCCTACACACTTCCAGGAAGAACGATTTTGAGCCCTTTCCATCAACCGACTTCCCACAATCTTAACAATGTCGTCAGTCTATTTGGTGGATGGGCACCCTACGTTTCGTCTTTCAGTTCCATAATCATGTATGATATTACTTTCTTCCTGCCCTTATCCCACTTTATGAGGGGTCGGCAAAACATGTCTTCCTCCTCCATTTCCCTCTGTCAGCCGTCATCTCTGCTTTCATTCCTCTCATCTTTTATATCACCATTTACCTCATTATTTACATTATACATTATCCTGTATGACATAAATAATGAATAAAGTCTTTCAATAAAAGTAATTATTTCGCACTATTACTACGTTGATTTTGCAAGTTCATAACAATGAGTTTATTACCTCCATCGTAATTTGGGTAATAATAATCAAATTTCCAAATTACTTTACTTTAATGTTAGTTCAGTAGGCAGTTTGGCTTTCCCTATGTTTACTTTCGTTACATCCTGTTACACAAGTTCAATTAAAATCTAAATTGACTTTAGTTAGAAGTTGAAGACAATTGATAGACTTCAGAGTTGGTAATTACGCTGAAACGACTTATGCAGACAATCTTCAGATAACGGAATAACTCTACTTTCATTATTGGATGCATTGAATTCTTCAATCAACATTTTTTGAGCACCTTTTCAATACCTTAAATGTATCATCATCTTCTTGCCCTTATTCCACGTAAAGTAGGGTCGGCACAACAGGTTTTCTTCTTCCACTCACCTCTACCATTCGTCATCTCAGTGCTCACACCTTTCCTGCTCATGTCATCCTTGACGCAGTCCATCCATATTTTCTTTGGTCTACCTTTTCTTCTACCACCATCCACATCCATATTGAATATTATTTTATTATCCGTATTCAATATTATATGACATTATAAGCTTACACTCGCCAAATATTAATCCAAAATGACATGTTTTTGGCTTATTTGTGTTTTCAAAAGTGTTGTGGTGTAGTGAAAAGGTGAACTTACCACTAGGTGGGAATTCGTAGAAGTATGCTGATCTTGGACTAAGGCAACTGAAACAAGGAAATTTAAAATACATAAATAGTTAGTACATTACCACAAATTATAAGGTTTTGTTAAAATAGGTTTGGCCGCAGAGGCTAATTACAAACAATTTAATAATTTCCTGTATGATCTATAAAATAATTTAAAAAAAACTGTCAGAGTGGCCTTTCCTTCTCCGCCTACTCAATTAAAATAATTTTCAAGAGACTACACCTATAATAACGGGAGTAAATAGGGGTCTAGGGAAAAAACTGTCGTGGTGAATAATATTGAATTGATAGAAATGAAATAAATTTTCGTCAAAATTTATTAGAAACTTTAAATCTTATGTATTGTATGCCGGTTTCGGGAATAGAACATCCTTACTTCTACTTCATATCGTGTCACTGATTCTTTCGTACCAAGTGTGCGGTGAAATGATTTTAAGTGCGCCTCAAAGAGGCTCTTTTCGTTCACTTGACACATCATATTTTCGAACATTAAGGTTCTTCGACATTCCGGTTTCATCACGATGTTTTTCTTCACCGTTTAAGAGCACTGGCATGGTGTACATAAAATTTCAACACTACTGGGACCGAGCGACGAGACACATCACTACGGGTAAGTAAAGATGGCGTCGGAATGCGTAGTTGATATTGATGGTTTGCCGTGGAATAAAGTTAAACAGAGTACCTTTGTACTAGGTAAATTAAATTAATAGTTTTAGCCGTAACAGTTTATAGGTTTTTAAACGTATAAGTGAAGTATAAGTACGTACTTACATAGGTACGAGTTATTAAGGTACTTAGGTACCTTAATGACTCGTACCATTTCCATGTTATTTTTTCTGTTCACTGCTACTTTGTACTATCTTATTGAAGAAACTTTTCTGGTTCATATGTTTTATATGTTATTTTCTAAAATATTATTATTGTCTGTTGTTTCCCAAATAAATGATGGTACCCTAAAAGCAAAACCAGCGTGTCAGCGTGTCGACCTTTTAATAAAGTGTCCACACCTGAAAATCCCAATCAAAAAACAATTAACTCACCGAGAACCACAACTGCAAAAACGCACAAAAACTATCGGTATTCCGAAAATGGGATATTAATCGACAACGACATTAACAATACTCCGCTAATGATAATGATTCTCCGAAATGAATGCTGATTAAAATGAATTTGTAAAGGGTTTGCGGGACGTGGTTTGGCTTGATCGAACAACCAAGTTCCCTATCATTTTATATTTAATCAATTGGGATTAATTTTAAATATATATAATAATATAAAATGTATAGTTTCTAAATCAGAAGATTTTATTGAAAAACAAAACATTTTTGTAACCCTTACAACTTGATAATGATAGGACACGATTGTTGAGTAAATTATTATTGTGATTCAAATGACGCTTATTTATTTTTAGTTTATATCTGTACCTACTCTTACTTTCTTAACCAACATCCTACAAACGGAAAGGAAAGAACACGAAAAGAGCCACACTTGGTTTGAAAAAGACACAAGAAAAAGAATAAGACCTTCCCCTGAAGAAGTCCATTGTTGAACATAGACTTTCCCTTTACACTTCCAGGAAGAAAGATTTAGAGCATTATTATTTTACGAATTCTCGTGACCGTTACAATGTCGTTCTGCCTTTTGGGTGGAGACGATTCTACTATATATTCTTCTGTTAAATGCCTAGTGAGCTAGAGTGCGTGCTAGAGTGAGCTTGATGAAAATAATTAAGGTTATCTGCCCACGCTTTCATGTACTTACTACGTTTTCTGTACGGCATAACTATAAATGACTGCTAGGGTGTTATTAATAATCCTGGCGCAACGCTGGAGTAGTTAAATTGTGTTTTGTCACATTTGCTCGAGTTGACAATTGCATGTCAATGCAAGAGACAAAACACGGATTAACTAGTCCAACGCTACGCCAGGATTATTAATAACACCCCTAGAGTATAAGCTTTCTATGTGAAAGCTACTAACCTTTGTAATAGAGCAGATATCAATTCACAATATGCCAAAACAACAGCTTAATATGTATTTATTATATTCGCATTGAATTGTGGGAAAATCAATATTCATTGCGCCGCGTAGTTGCAGATATGATACAGTTCATACTGATTTATGGAGCAGAGTTATAGGTTTTCATTTGCGCATTCACGTACAAAACCGGTTTATCTATTTATTGGTCGAACGAGCAATGCGAGGAAAGATTCCTGGAACAACTAGAACAATTTGGCGTTCTGTTTTTATGAATTTTTCCCAAACACAGTCAATTTTCAATAAAAAATTCAAAATCAAGGAATTATTGTAGATTTGTGATCTTGTTGCTTTGCTCAAAGGGCAACAAAGGCAACAACGTTTCAAAGAGGACACGCTTTGGGCGGACCCTGGAGAAGGCTTTGGTTATATATAAAAGTTGTAAAGATGAATCTGTTTTCTATATTCAGGCGCACTTAAGGGGCCGGTGGAGGGTGAATTTTCATACAAACCTAATACCAAAATTATTACTAGTTTAGGCAGATTTTCACTATATTATTGTAATAACTGTATTCGTATAGTATTTATCAAGGTTCCTGAATAATTTTGATTTTAAATTACTTACCTCAAATGAAAGAAACACAAATCGCATTTTACACATTTTTTTCATTGCAAAATGTGATTGGCGTTAATTTCATTTGAGGCAAGTAATTTAAAATAAAAACTGTTCAGAAACCTAGATAAATACTATACAAATATATTTTTTACAATAATAACTATATTATTTAAGCAGATTTTCACTAGAAAATCTGCTTAAATTAGTAATCATTTTGGTATTACGTTTGTATGAAATCTCGCCCTCCGCCGGCCCTTTAATTCACCACACTTGGTTCGAAAGAATCAGTGACACGATAAGAAGATGATATTAATAAAAAAATGCGGGCAATTCACACAACACTATCTAGCTCAACACTATCTAGCTCCAAATTAAGCAGAGATATAATAGGAATTAAATATACTTATAATATTTAGATTTCTTGTTGTGTCACCAGTTCTCGCAAACCAAAGTATTCAAAGGATTATCAATGCGCCCCTTTCGTGCAATATTAGATTTTGATCTATATACTTAAAATACAATACAACACCTTGACAGAGAAAAAACATCTGCGCTCACCATACAAATATTTTTTCTTAGTGGAGATTGAACCCACGACTTACGGAAGGCAGAGGTACTACCAACTGATTACCACGAGCTCTGTCTGGCTCTGTCTCTGGTTCTGGTTTTGAGTCTCTGTGAGTGGTTGACTAAATAAATCCTACGTCAAAACGTCACACACACAGTATAATGCACTGGTGAGCACTCACACAGATTCAAAACCAGAGCCAGAGACAGAGCCAGACAGAGCTTGTGGTAGGCCTACTGGTCTGAGAGACCAGTCAGATAGTGAAGTCAATAGATAGATATGCTGTGATATCAAGATACTAAGTGATAAAGATGAATCAGTTATCTAAATTAATGTATCCAGTATCTAATTTAAATGCAAACAGTTACTGATATAATTTATTTTTGAATTTATATGAATCAGTCGATAATGCAATGAATTTCTCATTGCGACAGTTTACAACGGAGTGGTTTTGTAATGTGACACTATTCGTATAACGACTATGTTGATTTACGATTATCTTCTTATTGAATCTGTTTAATGTTTCTACTGCCGGAACTTCTGTGGGACTCTCAATTATCTACTAAGCTAGTAAATTATGTGGAGGTCTTAAACTTATAGGTAGTTTTTTTCATATAAACAATTGTTACCAATAACCATTGTATAACTAGTTTCTTGCATCGATATAATAAATAAATAAAGTTGTGGACAATTCACACAACACTATATATCCCCAAACTGTACAGAACTTGTACATGGGAACCAGATAGCTGCTATGTTTTTTTGCAAATAAATTCTTAGAATATACAGCATATACTCGTATAACACAGACAGAAAATAAACATCTGTGTTCACCACACAAATATTTGTTCTTGGTGGTGATCGAACCCACGCCCATGCACCAGCGCAGAAAGCAGAGCTACAACCAACTGAGCTAGGAGGGCTGTCTAATGAATCAAATGATGGCATTTATAATAATATATATTGTGATACCAACAATATTTATATCTGTGCTAAAACAAAATATAAATCTGTATTTGGAACAACAATTTTCTTGCTCTTGAAACAAACACTTGAAATGTACTTACTTATACTCCCGTACATTGTACGTATCCCGAGAGTACACGGAATGTATCGGTGTACATCAAAAACACAGTTTAAAATCATACTCCGACTGAGGCACGAAGCTCGACTAAGGTATGAATTGAACGAGTAACACGCGCCGTTTATCGAGTTATTCCTAGTATAATTTCATCCTATCATAGGTACATTGTATTTGCATCAATAAGTTTTATTTGAAACGTATAGTGATTAAAATTTTCATTCTTTATTCTTTGTTGAACACATTTCATGATGCTCACTTTGTAATGTTGATAACATACTACTCGCTCGTTCCTCGAGATCGTTTTTTCCTCATACCCTCTTAACTGCAGCATGAATAGCTTCAAGAAAAACGTTAAAAATCTCTTCTAGGGTAGGCAACGCAACGACAGCACCCTTGTTATTGTTGGTGTAACTATGGCTATGGGCAAAGGAGACCGCTTACCATCTGATAAGCCATAAGCTCGTTTATCTATCTTTTACATATAAAAACATTGTGTAATGTATTATTGGCATTTAATACAAAAGCGAGCAAAGAGATTTCTATCAGCACACCTAGGAAGATTTATAGAGATGATTTTCATCGTAGTCGGTAACAAACTGAAAGAGAACTAAAGTAGTCGACATAGCTCAAAAAATTAGCAAGTTGAAATGGCAATAGGCTGGTCGTGTTTGTCGTAGAATAGACAATCGCTGGAGCAAACAAATACGAGATACCACGTTTAGGTAAGTTAGTGTAGGACGCCCTCCGCCAAGGTGGAGTGACGATCTGCGAAATAGCTGTCAAGTACTGTAGAAGGGCCGAAGACCGGGTGAAATTACACGTCTTCAAAGAGACCTACGTCCAGCAGTGGACTGATATATACAGGAAGTTACAAAACTACCCATTAAGCCGAAAGGAGGTTAAATGGGTTCATAAAACGAGTTCATTCATAATATAAAACCGCAGTAACGCTTTGTATCATACCCCAAAAAAAAAAACTAACATAATGAATGAATAATAGAAAAACTATTAAAATAGACAATTGTTAGGGTAATAAAGATACGAAAACTTTTCTGCTAAATAATCTGGTTCCCTGACATGACAGTTTACTAGGTTTGGTAACATTTTTAGCTTTGATAATTTTTAGGGAGTATTTTGTAACATGTTGTTTATAGGTTGATGAATGATGACAAACGAGGCAACAAACGGATTGATATAACGAAATATTTGATAAATTCTTTCAATTTTTTCAATATGTAGACTTTGTTTATAAAATATGCATCAAACCACATGTTCTTGTTTATCAGTTCAGACTTAATACACGCATTTCTATCAATTCAACACAATTTGTGAGATTCAGATAAAATTACCATAAAGCGTAGGTTCGTTAGATATCAATGTTTCGCATTATGTTTCCGAACATGTTTCGGGTGTAGGTGTATTGTGTTCCAATCATTTACAAGATTGGTGAGTTAATATACAAATAAAGTTTTATGATTTAACAATTTCATTGAATATTAAGCTTTTATTTTATTGAAATGCAAGCGAAGCCCGCTGGCTTTGACATGGTCTATGTTACCATAGCAAACAATGCCGTCATACTTTATGTCATTTTACTCAACTTTTTTAGTTTATGTCAATTTATCCTCTATTTTTTGTCTCGCTTCTATTCAAATCAGTTTTCTATAAAGTAGCTTATTGTATTGAAATCTAAATGATCCTTACGATTTTATTAAATAAAATGTGTTTCACTTTGACTAAACCCTTGCGCTCAACTGAGCGTTCTACGGTGGCATACAAGAGCATGTCTTTGTCACCAATATCCAAACGTCGTAGTAGGTACTTTGTTGTTTCACATCTGCAAGGAACTTCCTTCCTTATCATTTCTTCACTATGGTGCTTGCTTCATCAACGGTATCAAGGTAGGTACATATCAGTGCCAGTATTTTACCTTTGCTATTGACTCAGTTCCTTAGAAGGCTATTTTGATCAAGCGTAGATCGAGTGAACTAGATAGATAGAAAATTCTGTATTGTACACCTTACAAACTAACAAAAAGAGAATTTAACACATAAATACTAGGTATTCAATAAATGTACAATGGGCGGTTTTATCGCTATAAAGCGATTTCTTCCAGACAACCTTTGGATGGAGAGGAACTAAAAACTATGGAAGATTGGCTGGGTGCACTTGAAAACATAATTTTAGTAAATTTAAGTATAATCAATAATACCTACTTTACATAAGAACTAATAACTTATAGGACACAATTTCTCAAGATCTTGAAAGGTCTATAATAGGTCTAGTGTACTTCTTCAGGCAACTGATGATGTTGGGTAAACAATTGCACCATAAACTAACGGTGATTTTTAAACCCTATCATGTTCACTGGTCAATTAAGTTAATGTTTTATCAAAGCGTAGGTGGTTCGATTACTTTAATTCTCAAATATATCCATTATCATGTTCCAATTGCCCATCAATATTCAAATGCAATTCACTTTACTATACCTCCAGCTGTTTGTAAAATAATCTTTATTTGCAATCAAATCTGTTAGCTGGTTTAGTTTAGAATATTTTATTCACTTTGTGTTGAACTTTTTCTAGAACAGCAGACTTTTCAAGATTGATATTGTTATGGCTATCGTAAAGGTTCATCAGAAATTACTGGCAGTTGAGGCTCAACAGCTGTATGCCTCAAGTTGATGGACGCAGGGCAGTGCATTGTAGGGCACGTTCCTGACGTCCGTGACTACGAGGCAATGCCTGGCGATGGTTACCACTCAACTAAAACGCATTGCCTTAACTTATTCAAAGTTATATATTATAAGACTCGACTGTACACTGTACAGTGTACAATCCAAATGAAAATTGCACCATTATTTGATCCGTACCAAGATATCTTAATCTCGATCTGAATCCTTTGCGCTTCCATTTAAAACAGGCCGTAAAGTTGATCAAACGACAGAACTAAATTAGTCTGCCGTGTATAAGATAACCCAAACAAGCAATACTGAAACCCGCACCAATGCCACAGGTAATAGAAAACAGCTGAATCTCGTCTTTAAAATTCCAATGCATAAGGACGACAATAAGGACGATGCATAAACTTGTTCCGACTGTCAACCCTCGCCTTCGGCTCGGGTAGACATTTGTTGGAACTCTTTGCAATGACAGCTTTTCCGCACTTGTAATGAAATATACTATTTTAGGATGTTGATTTAAGAAATATATATCAGCTATCTGATTCCCATCGCACAAGCTCTGCTTAATTTGGGGCTAGATAGTCTTGTGTGGATTGTCCACTATATTTATTTTTATTTATTAAAAAAATACTTTGGTCAAAAGTGTGCCCATTGTAAAACTTGAGTGTACTCAAGTTTTACAATGACACTAAAAAATGAGTGAGCCAGCTTCATATAAGCTTTAAAAGTAATCCCGGACTATTTCTTTGAAACCTCCGGACATATCCATCAGATAGTTAATTTGAATTTATTTTGCAGCGAGCATGCAAGTAATGATACTTTGAATCGCTTACATTCATGTGACACACGGTCGTTACGTTTGACGAATATATTACTGCGTTCTAAGAAACCGCAGGATTTATGGTCGAGAATGATACAATGTTGGAGTTTAGCTGTACTTGGTATCGTATTCCATTCATTGGATTTCCCAGTTTGATGTAGCTTGTCAGGTATTTTACATCAGCTTTGCTTGTCAAAGGCTTTTCGTTTTACTATCAATTTTAGATTTACGAGACTGCTGTGTTGGTAGGTTAGAATAAGCCACAAGCTGTGTGGTTTAATTAGAATTGTAATCAAATGTTCGAAACCGCATTCCAACATGTCCCTTTTAAGTCCCAACAAAATGCTTACAAAGTTGCTAGTTCGTGCATCGCTCGGTTTCAAACTGGAGTTCGCTTCTGTCGCCAATCGAACGTCTGATTTCAATTAAGATTAGCCTGTATAAACATGCAGCGCAAACGCTTATCTAACGAGTACACCTGTTAAAGTCCAAATAATTTATGACTATATGTCCGTGTTTAGTTAGGAAAGGGGTTCGAATGCTCCTGCTTTTCAATTTCAAATGCTGTGTGTGACGTTTTGGACAGCTTTGTGTGTGTTATATCAAACTTTATGACATTAATGACGGATTTGTATTTAAGTTCCAGAGTCTTAATCGATTTTCAACGACAAAGTTACAGAATATAAATATCTTGTTTATTGATTATTTTATGAAAATCTTAAACTACCCTCACTTGGTCTTCAGAATTAAAATTTTCCACGTTTATCATTTCTTATTATGTTTGTTCCATAATATAATTATGCATAACGATTGCGTTAATTCAAAAAGTGCTAGAATCTAATTATAGTTAAAACAATAAAGCCTTACTTCGGTTTAAGTAAAATAATGTTGGCAAAAAAAATACGACAGCTGGGTATCAGAAATAACATTTTCATTGCTCATACTCTGAAAGTAGGTCTGAAGTTGCCTGAGGGGCCTAATTGAAAGTAAAACTTTCAGCCCTAGGGAGAATCGCTTTCTACTGACAGCTGTCAAATTATAAAAAAAAACAAGTTCTATTTTATTCAACCATGCTCCAACTTTCTAAAGTCTTTCTAACTACAAGGAGGTTGTTCAACCAAATTCCAACTTTTTATTCAGCAAGTAGGTTGGAAACCCATTACAACGGTATGAAGTTTAAAAAGTCTAATTAGAGCGCAATGTAAAATTTAAATTTAAATAACATAAAGATAGTATTAAATAAATAATATATCTTCTAAATTACTTTATTAATATATCATCCATGTCAACAATATTTATAAAAAATATGATAAAAATTAGAACTGCCTACTATCCTCGTGTGTTGATCCCTTAAACGGCTTAATTATTATATTCGTACTCGTACGTTCAACTATTTCTTTAAAACAACATAGATTTGAGCAAACAATTTACCATTTTTTAAATTATGAAAATGAAAATTTTGGCTGAATAATGCTGGCGAACCGAAGCCGAAGGCCCGCCAGAGAAAAATAAAAAAAAAACCGGGAAGGCGGCAATTCAATCTTCATTTTCACAAATTTTTCTTTCATGTTTTTTTTTTTACTTTCCTTGTATTCGTAATGAAAAGCACAGTGTTTACCTCGGATGAAAGTCTTTTAAGTCCCTCAAGCTCCATTGGCGCCCTCGCTTACGCTCTGGCGCCAAACCCGTCTCGGGACTCAAAAAACGTGACTTTCAACACTCGGGTAACAATGTACTATTTATGCCGCCCCCGTCTACTAATCCTTGAGTGCGGCCCACCTTACCGTTCTCGTTAACGAATAAAGCGCGGTTTCCTATTTCTATTCTACGGGATAAGCCTATCTTTTATATAAACTATTGGGCCCATTGATTGCTAGCTATTGTGATTGCACCGGTTTAACCTTTTTTGGAGCTGTTTTGTTTCAATGTGTTTCCGTCGAACTTATCAAAGTTAATTATAAAATGTTAGTAAAGTAATATAAAAAGATTTTGTACATCTTAATTATGCCGTGTGGACATCTAGGTGTTCTGCGGTGGCGATCAGTGAAAAGCTGTCAAATATCACTATCATATTTAAAAACGCAGAAACTTACAGTGAAGCAAATATTTACAAAATAAACAAGAAGCAGTTGAGTTATCTGCAGACTGATACAAACGATCTAGAGATAACTCAACTGATCCGAATCAGTATTTTTATGAAATACTTTTATCATATTTTATAAGCTTGTTCTATAAACAAGTTGCATAAAAAAGTGTTTACCTACACTCATATATTATTCTATTCTAACCATAAGAAATAAACGATTATTTATCGTGATTATCTTTATTATTTCCAGACGGCGACGGTTCGACCATGTTACAACAGCCGCGGACAGACTGGAGTTCATTGGAGTTACCGTCGAGAAGGTCTTCAGAATTAGAAATGTCCGCGTTCATATTACGACTAACTAACTGTATCTACACACTGCGCTAATCTTTTACGTTGACACACTTAACAAAAATAAGATCCCAGGACGAAGAAAGTTTATAGCCGTCTTTACGATTGAAATTGGGGTACTTTTATATTCGTTTCTTTCATATAATTATGCATTAAAAAGTGCTATTCTATTGTATTCTTTTAGGACAATACCTTTGATAGTTGTGTTGTTGGTTATGCATAAGTGGCTGCGTCGGCTGCGCCAACAGCAACTGCTTCTGCTGCTGTTGCCGCGCCAGCATCTGCTTCCCGAAGACACCATACCCGAAGCCGTAGATCTCGTCTTCCTCCTTGTCCGTCAAGCAGGACGACGGCTGCGGGGTAGAGAACTGCGTTGGTATGTTATACTTGCACTAGTTGTTAGTAATTGGGGGTGGTACGACAGTATTACTTATTAATAATATATACCAATGAATAAATAAATGTTGTGAATAATCCATGGTTGTGTGGTTGAATACAGACTCAGACAGAGAACAAACATCTGCGTTCAGCACACAAATATTTGATCTCATTGGGGATCGAACCCACGACTTACGGCACAGAAGGCAGAGCTACTACCAACTGAGCTAAGAGACAAGTTATTGGGACTTGTATTTTTTCTTACTATTTGTGCTTAAATAAAATATTGGTGGACATTCCAAATTTCCAACACAACACTTAGTTTTTATTTCGAGAGTTAAGCTACATACATGATCATAGCAATTAAGTATTCTAAAGGGTTGTTAGTAGAGGGATTGAGAATTCTGAAAAAAAAACAACAGGGCCTACGACAAGCTCTGTCTGGCTGTCTCTGGCTCTGGTTTTGAGCCTGTGTGTGATACTGCGTGTGTTGCGTTTAGACGTAAGATTTATTTAGTCAACACTCAGACAAACTTAAACCAGTGCCAGGCAGAGCTTGTGGTAGGCCTACTATAGAAAGAGTACGAAAGCAATTATAATTACAATAATGCAAATTTTAAAAGCACATTTATATTTCTTAATGTGATAATTAATTTTGCCCTTGTTTTAATTATGGTAATCATTTGAATTTAGTTTCATTTTGCTAGTGGTCTTTTTCACGTTTTCAACGTGGTGATATTGGCAGTTGTAACATTTCTCTAACGAGCTTTGTCTCCTATTTGGAGACCGTTCTCATCAGGCTCTGTTGACTGTGGCTTGAGAGTGGGAGTTACAAGTGGTGAGCGGTGCTGAATCTAAGCCAAGTTTATGATTTTAGTTTATTTTATTGCTAAACGTATTGATCCAATACAATTTCCAATCGATAAATTCTATCAATTTTATTAGCATAAACATCACATCATTGGCACTGTTCGCGTGAAAACCATATCATTACAGGTTTTTGGCAGTAGGTTTAACTAAATTGACCCATTCTATGACTTTATAATAGTAATTTGAATATACTTTATTACTGCTTTTGCAATTTCCATAACTTTTATGAAACAAAGAAAGAAATACGTTTATTTGTCGCACACCTCGACGGGGAACATTTTGAGCTAAAAAACTCTAGGCGTAATTAATAATAAACTAAAACAGAAAACATCAATTTTGCTGACCATCCATTTTGGAGGCACTCTGTCATTTATGATCCATTAATCCGAAAGAGTCATAGATTTCGAGCTCCAAATGAGCAAAAACGTTTTGCACGTAAAGTTCTATTCAAACAAAGCACGTAACGATACCTAGATCTCATTAGACGCAAACTTTACTCCGCAGAGTGATTACGTGCTTGTAATCTTTATACTATCGGTCTGCCGTACAAAAACTCAACTTCATTTTTTTTGCCTTTCATTCTGCACCTTTCACTAGAAAAGGAACGTGTTGATATCAGACAATTAATTTTATATTCATTTTTGCCTTTCATTCGGCACGTTTCAAATTCATTCATTGAACACCGAATGAATGAATAGTGCCGAATGAATTCATTCGGTTTAGAGAATTTTTATTGTCTTAAGAAATAATTACATTTCACTTAAAAGACAACTTAAGATAACTTATAAAATAATGTTATACAGTGAGCAGGCTAAATATAGGTTACAGAATAAAAGTACATTTAACAACACAAGATTACATTTCTACCTGCAAACTAATATAGGAATATTATATCGGAACGTTTTCAATCACATGTGAAGCAACTTTCTTTTTAAAACTATTTGTACATTCTATTTTTTTAATGGCTTTAGGTAAATTGTTATAAAGTTTAGCTCCTTCAAACATAATATTTTTAGTGCCATATTTAGTTCTCGGAAAGGGTAGATTTATATCTTCAGCATTTCTTAATGTTTTTTTGTTTAGTTGATCGTTTTTTGTAAAAGTTATTTCTGATTGTATTTCATTGTTTAGTAATTTACGTATTAGGATAAGGGTTTTGTATGTATATATTTGTTTTAGGTTCATTAGTTTAGTTTCTGCGTATATTTTTTTCGTTGATGTTAAAAAATCATAGTGGAATAACACTTTAATGAGTTTATTTTGTGCTGTTTGCAGGGTTTTAAGGTTAGAGGTTGCAGCATTACCCCATACTTCTACTAGGTAGTCTAGATGTGGTTTAGCTAAAGAGTTGTATATATTAACACGAACTTGTTTTGGTAAGCAGCTGACAACACTTCGTAGTGCTCCTGTTAACGAGGTAATTTTTGGTTTTATTTGTGATATGTGTTCCTGCCATGTAAGTTGGCTATCAAGAATTAGTCCTAGGTATTTTTCGTAGTTTTTCTTTAGTATAGTCTCACCATTGATGTGCAAACCCGCCGTTGTATCTAGATTTTTATTTTTTGCCGCGAATACTACATAGGAAGTTTTGGAGGCATTCATTGTTAGTAAATTATATTGGAACCAATTGAAAAGAACATCCAAATCGTGTTGAGCCCGCTTCATGATTTCAGTAAGTGAAGTTCCAAAATAAAAAAGACACGTATCATCTGCATAGAGTGTTAAGTGGCCGTGGAATTTCACTTTGTGCAGGTTGTTAATATAAATAAGAAAAAGCAGCGGGCCTAAGATGGATCCCTGTGGCACACCGCAATTTATAGGTTTGGGGGAACTCTCCTGATTATTGATTTTAACTATCTGGTACCTATTTTGTAGATATGATTTTAGGATGTTGTATGCTGCTCCTGTTATACGATAACGATAATATATCTTTCAGTTTATGCAAAAGTAAGGAGTGGCTAACCGTATCGAAGGCCTTTTTTAAATCAATAAATATACCAAGTGCTATATTTTTTGAATCTATGTTGTTTTTAATTTTGGTAATTAGATCAATGGTAGCTGAAAGGGTGTTCGATTTTTCGCGGAAGCCGTATTGGCGTTCAAATAAAAAGTTAATTGAATTTAGATATGTCGTAAGTCGAGTGTAAATGATTTTTTCAAAGATTTTTGATATTACAGGCAGCACCGATATAGGTCTGTAGTTTCCAGGTTCTGATTTACAACCAGATTTGTATATAGGTGTAACTTTGGCTAATTTTAAGGAATCCGGAAACAAACCTTTTTCTAGACAGCTATTTATACAATCTTTTAGTTCTTCGGCAATAAGAGTCTTTACACATTTTATGCTCTTAGTGTTAATTCCATCTAATCCTGAACTTACATTAGAGTCCAAATTTGTTATGACTTTTAAGACTTCGGTTGTGGTAGTTGGTTCTAGGTGCGGTAATGTATCCGCTAAGTCGTTTTCACTAGAGGTAAAACTACTTGGTAGGTGATATTGTGCTGGTATGCTATTACACAGCGTAATGCCTATAGTAGTAAAAAAATTGTTAAAGTATTCACAAATCATTTTCAGGTCGGTTAGCGTTCCAGAGTCACTTTCAAGTTTAGTAGGTACACTATTAGTCTTTATTTTGTTTTTTGCTAATGAGTTAATAAGGTTCCACATCTTTTTAGGATTTCTTGTACATTTTTGAAACGCTCCATAGTAGTAGGTCTTCTTTGTTTTGTTAATTTTTATTGTTATTCTGTTTCTTTCTCTTATAAAATCGTTATGTATTATCTTATTTTTGGGATTTTTCTTCACATTTCTCCAAATAGCATTTCTGGAGCTTATTCCCACAAGTATATCCTTAGTAATCCAGTCCTCCTTCGGCAGGTTTTGTATTTTTGTTTTAGTGATCTTACTTTCTTCTAGACTTAGTTTTATTTTACATTCCAGGTTACTGTAGTTGTGATCTTCACTTTTGAGGTGTATTTGATTCATATGTTTGTACAGCTTGTTATAGTCTATGGTATCGTATTTAAGTTTCGTTTTTTTTTTTTTTTTTTTTTTTTTTTTTTTTATTCATTTCATTTTATTTTTTTCATTCATTTATGAACCAATCCAACGATGTTGGATATTTTCAATCGTCATATTTCACTGGCATTCCGAATGAACTTTGAATGAATTCATTAGGCACTATTATTTAAATCTCTGTTCATACGTTTCATTTCGAGTAAAGGTGCCAAGGTGGTGGCGGTGGTGGTGGAAGGTGAACAAAGAGTGCAAACTGTGGAATAAAAGGCAAAAATGAACATAAAATTAATTGTCTGATATCATTTTAAAAGAGTTAGAACTCACCGAGTATTTTCCTGGCACGTAAATTGGTTGTGAATGCGATGTGGTCAGATTGTTCAGCGCTAAGGAGCCGGGACTGGCTGAAGGTGGAGTTTGCGGCGTCCCAGGTCCTCCGAGCACCCGCATTCGAGGAGACATCTCATCCCACTCGTGACGTCGCAGTTCTTCCAGGTGGTCGAGTACGTCGCCGTAGTGGGTGGAGAAAAGGTCAGCGTAGCGGGACGCTAAGCCTTCCAGGTACCCTCGGTCGCCGTCCTATGGGGACAAGGGAATTGAGGGTTAGTTATCAACATTGAGTACATCGTCTGAATAAGTTTTTTCTTGAACGCAATTTATTGAGTCTCGTTCTTACTTTTATAACGGTCCCATCTGGTTATTGGAAGAATTCTTTGCTTAAAGCTTGTTTAGTATAACGCAGATCGTTTTGTATATAGTTGTAGTATGTATTATTGTTTGAAAGAAGTATATTTAGATAAAAACTGTGAGAAAAATCCACACAACACTATCTAGCCCCAAATAAGAAAGAGCCTGTACTTCACCAGATTACTGATATACAAACTTAGAATACAATATAACACCCAGACAGAGAACAAACATCTGCGTTCACCACACAAATACTTGTTCTCGCTGGAGATCGAGCCCACGACCTACGGCGCACAAGGCAGTGCTACCATCGACTAAGCTTAGAAGCAATCTTATATTTTTTTTATATATCCGTAGAAGGCAGGTATCATTATCATTTAATATAAACTTTTTTTTTACATTATATAATAGTCAATTTTTTGGCTACAATCTCACCTGATGGTAAGCGACGATGTAACCGATGATGGAGCAGGATGGCCTAAAAGACACCTAAGTATTCACCTATTTACTTATAAGCCGTCAGTACAACATCACGTGTATAAAAACACAGTAATTTTAAATTAAAACAAAGGACTAAAAATGAGCTGCTTTGGTGGATGAGTACTCTAACTAATTGTATATTTTCTGTATAAATGCAAATGAAAACTATTTCATGTAGCGTGAAGCGGGCAGCGGGCAGCGGTCCAGACAAAATTAACGAATTAGGACAGAAGTTGTGGGTACTTAGTATAAAATTTGTACAACTAACTTCATGCTAATGCTTCCGAATATTGTGTAAACTAATCCTGCAAATGCATTATTCATCACAAAGTAATACATGTAGAAGTGTACGTAATTTTGCCACTCGTAACATAATAATGTTCTGGGAGAGTATTTATGTGGCCTGTATTCCAAAACAATGCATGAGTCTGAGTCGAGCTTCAAACGTAGATTTTATGACAATTCTTCATTGAAAAGTGTCAATAATCTGTGCTTGAGGCTCGACTCAGACTCAAGCACTGTTTCTGAATACGGGCCTAAGAGAGTGATGATTATAAATGTAGATGGATATTATGGGTAGAGATAGACCAAAGAAAAGATGAATGAACAGTGTGAAAGATGACATGGATAAGAAAGAAGTGGATAGAAAGAGGATGGAAGAAGAGAACATGTTGTGCCACCACATAAAGTGGGCGAGTGGTTGACAAAAATGCAAAAGAAAGAGCTGAATAAATAACTTTTGTTAAGTTTTTATAATGTCCCAAAAGTTAGGAGCCGAGTGGGATTCCCGCGACCTTCTCATAAGTACGAAGCTGCACTGTGCACTGCGCCATCGGATCCAAATCACACTCAATGAATAACTCTTATGGACTGTTAGTACGGCACTAACAAGATCGTGGCTCCGTCTACAGGTTTGACGTTACTGTCAACCTTATATATTCGATAACCAAAGTTGCATTCAGTTGAATTGACGAGAGGCTGACTGATGAGAGAATGACTATTATTATGACTCTCTTGAGAAATTAGCCTTAGTTTGAGCAAACTTTTTTCTACTGAAAGTCAAGCGCAAAATATGTTAAAATGTCCCAAAAACATGGAGACAACACGCCGGTACTTCAGCCCAAGTATCTGTGTTTATATCAGTTAAAAAGTTTAGCTCGGCCTTCACGCAACTTTGCTGTAATGTAACCATCCAAATTTTACTTTATTACACCCACCCGGACTTTGTTTTACGACATAAACTTGGTAGACGCATAATTTCTCATCACGTTGTCAAAACAGTTAAATGTATTTCCAAGACAGGCTGTTTCTGCCCAAAGTTATGCTATCTATAAGTATCTTTCTTTTAACTAAAAACCTCGACCTACCTTCATGTTGCTTTACCCTATACAGGGTCCATGGGATACTGACTCTTACCAAAGAACTATGGAGTTATTACGGCGTAAACTATCCACTGAATTTAATTAGAACTCTGTATAACTTTAAAACAAGTCTATATAGGTATTCCGACGTCATCTTTCTATTTCCCGACTACTGATGTGTCGCGTCGCCCAGTCTCAGTAGGAATTAAAATCCTATTCCCAAAACCGGCTAACAATAAGTACCAAAACTAAACCACATGGTTTGATTTTGGTATACATACCTACATACGGTACATACGGTATGTAATAAATATATTAGTGATCCTTATCCTTCTTTATTTGTCCTTATTTATTTGTTTCCTTCGAAGATTAAATATTAGATATGAATAGATTCCCCTTTGTGTTCCGCAACTGCCTTTGGCGCTAGTAAAGAAGTCAAAACGTGCTAAAATCATAGTCGTTCTAACAAAAAATCTAATAAGACGGTGATAATTGGACGCACAAAAAAAACAAAATTGGTCTGGGATTTTAAATAATATTTTGTTTCACGCACTTCAGGAAATAGAGTATAATATAGTTCCCGTAAATAGAGGTATAATATAGTTTGCCCCTGAATAATCTACAATAGATGCAAAGACCTCTTTCTTAACCCTAGAATGTTCTCTGCCCGTAGTGTGAAGACGCATTTCAAACCTCGGCTTTAAAAATATTTCAAAGAACATTAACTTATCTCACACGCTAATAATGTAGAATGAGTAAAATTTTGCAGCTATACAACAGTTATACAATATTGTGCTCTATTTGCTGCAAGATAAGGTGTAAATTACTTCTTTTGTGAATATTAAATTTTGTATCTGTTTAAGAAAACGCAAAATTAGTGCCGGAGGTCCGTGTCTTTGGCTCAGTCTTAATGAAAGTTTGTGGCGGGATTATTATACGCTTTGTTTGTTTTTGACATTATAGCATTCTGAGATACGTTTATATTACAACTATTGTTTTGTAGAGAATAAGAGCTTTAACTTTGTAGGCAATGCTCATGTATATTTATTTATAAACTCTTCCAGTCCCTATTTGAACCTAATATTCTTCTACGCCGTTGGTCGTGGGTTCGATCCCCCACCACGAACAAATATTTGTGTGGTAAACGCAGATGTTTTTTCTCTCTCTAATTGTATTCTAAGTACGTATTTAATAAAAATGTGTAATTATTATATCAGCTACCTGATTCTCATGGTACAAGCTCTGCTTGATTTGGGGCTTGATAGTGGTGTGTGGATTGCCCATTATTTAATACTTTTTTAATGTGCAAGTAATTTTGAAGCATATATTCAATCTCGCTAGAATCCCACGCAACTTTGTTCACGTGTGCTATTTTCATAATAAACTTCAACCCCAAGTGCACCCCTTTAGGGGTTGAGTTTCAGGAATTCCTTTACAATAGTGCACCCTTTACAATATAAAGTTACCCTTCAAATTTCCTATTCTTAGGACTCCAAGACTTTCAGACTACTACGGTCTTCATCAAAACTTAGTATTGTTTAGGCTAAGGTTTGATCATGAGATAATTTTAGGTTGATTCCAAATAAACTTAGGTTTGTCCAATTCCAATGTATCTTGTGTTATTTTAGGACAAAGTTAAACAAGTACTTAAACGAAATAAGAGCGCTAAGAATGGCAGCCGAAATTACGTCAACGAAATCTAGGCCGTACGAAAGCACAATGGATCAATAAACTCGTCAAGGTCACAGGAAACACCTGGATCAGAAAAGGCTGTAAGAAAATAAAAGAGGTTTATACTATACCTAGCTGGGTTATACCAGGCTGAGATGATGATGAAGGCTTAGGCTGCGCGTTAGTTTTCATAATTTTCAGCCAAGCAATCAAAGTAGATGTTGTAATATTTTAGATAAATAGGTACATTTTATTAGAAGCACTATAGAAGACGTCCATTAACGTTGCTATGACTACAACGCCTTATCTCAATTCAAGCTTAAAATTAGTTTTATCACAGGGATCACTTTGAAACGTCTTAAAGCTGGGTGAGTTTTGGTGCGAGTTCCACGCGACCAAGTATAGAAGAAACAGCAACAAACGGCTTAGTTCCTACCGTTATACCGTATGATTATTTCATAAAATAAAAATAGCAGTAAAGTGCCAGTGGTGCCACTCAAACTTAGTGAGACGTAGGCAATACAAAAGTATTGAAAAAAGTGACGTAACTGTTTCGATGCTATTTTGAATCAACATTAACCAACACGCGATGTTAATTAAGAATTTCCGAACAACCCCAATTTGAAAGCCTATAATTCTTATTCGTTGATCTTAATTGCCGTTCTTTGGCACATCTACTTTTTTCCCCTTTTCCTCTTTAAAGGGGTACACAGCGGAAATTGCGTGGAAGGAAGGGATCACTTGATGCTAGCGTTTCATAGTAGGTATACACATAAAAAGTAGGATAATTACTCTTTTTCGCTTAATTTGGCAGCGTCAGTCAGTAGTTTAGCTAGGGCAGTAATCTCTGCAAACGCTTTTACAATAAACTTGTTCGGCTATTTTGGTGAAATGAAGTTACAAGTAATTCGAATTTTGGGAGCATTTTTTCGGCCTTGGAAAAAAAGAGATAAAAAAAGTTCTCATCAACCTTTATAACCTTAAAGGACCTTTAAAAGGATATAGCATCGTAAATGAAATAAGCCAGATGATTCCAAGTAAATGGGCTCAATCGCACACAATTCCAATTTAGACAGATCGATCTAAGAGTACTCGGACACTTGGAATTCATCTAGCGGTCGCATCGAGTCAAAGATGGTCGAGAGTTTATTTCCATTTTTAAATGAGAGCGGTTGAGAGCTTTGTCGGCTACGAGTTCTGCTCTGCGTTTTAAGTGGATTAAATCGCTCCACGCTCGTAAAACCGACAAGTGCTCTGGCTAAGAATTAAAGTAACCGTTCGACTTTTGCATGAGAAAGTGCCAGACTCGCACCCACTTCCCTCGATGCGCCGGTTTATTTAGAATAATCAACTGAAGAAACTCATTAACATCGTCTGGAGTGATTTTATCAATGGTTCTCACGAAAAGGCTCGACTGCGCAAGTCAAGTGCAAAGCTTGGATTTCTTAAGCAGTAAAAAACGTCTTAAATAACATTGCTTTTGCCAAGTCCAATAGTGTGCTCTTATATTAACTCATCTCAGGTTTTAAACAAGCATATTTGGCAAATTGAAAATATTCTTAGTATTTTTTCAAGATGGTTTAATGATTTTGATTAATTCAGCCATACGCACATCTAGATTGCTTACGATGGCGATCAGTGTATCGTTGTGAAATAGTGAACTGTCAAAGTTCGCGGCAGTGTATGTAGACATGAATATAAAAATATAAGATACCCTATGCTGAAAGTTATCGCCATCGTAGATGTACGCAAGGCTTTATTCTAATAGAACGTGGGGTTTGAACTTTGGGGGTCTTAAAAAAAGTTTGCATTATACGAACGCTCATCTTTCGTTCATCCTCGAACCGCTATAAAAGACAACAATAAATAGCTCATGATACTTCGGCAGAAGATAGTACTGCTCTTGAATTTAAATCGTATATTTAGACCGCGTCCTCCCGTTTAGAGCATAGAAACGAGTTCATTGAATGTTTTGCCAACGACAACTGGAATGTTCGAGAAAAACGACCAAACGAAAAGTTGGGTAATAGAAACAAAACATTGAATTCTTGATGCCGTTGTTGGAGAATCTTTGTGAAATAGAGCTTCGCTTTGTTACAACATTATGTTTTCGAGAACTATGAAACAACTTCTGGCCCGCACACTCTTGACCTTTTGAAAGATGTAAAAACACTGAACTTAAAAAAAATGGGGGCAACTTTTTTGTGTCCAATCCGATTACACACAGATAGGCAAAAAAAAAAGGATCTTAAAAACAAACATAAAAAAATTAAAACGAGTTAGGATCAAAATAATTTTTTTGCTAAACTGATATTTAGTTTCTCGCGATTTTTAAATAATAAGTTCAATTATTTTATTGTTTTCACTTTAAATCACAGATAACGAGACAAAAAGTTTCATTTTTAATGAGAATTGTTAAAAGTGAATAAAAATGGAAATCATATTTATAAACGAGTTATTTTAAGTTTCGATCAGTTAGTTGTGTTCCTCATTAAAAACTTACAACGAAATGACAGTATCGGTTAAAAAGCGAGGCATCTGACTGCAGACTCTGTTGAAATTTTATATAAATTGCAAGACTCGTGAATTATTTGTATCTTTTCTACGGCAATTTACCCCTTTTTTACCCGACTGCGGCAAAGCAAACGGGATGGTTATTACTTTGACCGCTATGTATGAAATATCATTTGTTCCCTCATTACTTGTAAACTGTTTATTAGAATTTGACAAATGAGATATGAATGGAAACGTCTTCTTTTCTAGAGAACATCACATTAAATGAAATGTGGCGCTCTGTAAAAGACAGAGGGGAAAAAATATGATGTGTGGGAGATGACGGGAGATGGACGAAGGTGGCTACAGAAATAGTGGCCAAAGGATGCTCAAAGACCTAGAGGTAGACCACCCGCCCGTTGTTCGAACTATGTAGGTACTAGGGCATGCAGTATAGGAACCAGTCTCAGAACCGGGAATTCCCGGGAATTTCAATACTTTCGATACTGACTTAATTTTTTTAATAAAACTGACCGTATAGATATACAATGAAAGAAAACCTACTGAAAAAAAATACACGAAATATTCTCATTTATTTCACATATTTCTTTATTATTATAACTAGCTGCCTGTCCCGGCTTCGCACGGGTGGACATTTATTTTTAAAACACACAAATATAGCCTTTTTTACTCAAGGTGAACCTACGTCCAGCAGTGGACTGATATCAATTGATGATGATGATGAAAGAACATTCTATAACGTTTAGGAGCACTATTTTCTAGAACATTTTGTCCAAATCTAGAATTCAGAACCGTTTGCATGGGTATATTTGAGTATTCTAGATAATTCTGGATTACTAACGTTTGGGTGGGAGCATTCCGGATGCTAACCGACTTTAAATTTGATTATTCCAGATCATTCTAGAGCGTCTATGTGCATTCTGTTCTCGTCAAAGTCGAGAATTTTCTGAAAAATCCCTAAGCGATAGAAAGGGATAAACATATATAAGTCCCTACGTGATAGAAAGGGATAGACATAGATTTTGAAACTTTTGCCCCTTATAAATTAATAACACCTAAATATTTAATATAAACTATCTTATCTTTTAAGTCCGACCATATTAAAGGCAGTTGCAAAATTTTATCGAAATCCGTTCAGTAGTTTCGGAGTTTATCGCGTTCCAAATTGTGACACGAAAGATTTATATATATAGATAATAAAACTCTCTGTGCGTAAACGCAACAATCAGAGCTAGGTTATATCAAAGTTAAATCGGATATCTATTAAATAAATCTGATATTATCTGAATTATGTAAATTATAGGTTCGTATTTTGTCAAAATATCTAGCAATGTATACAGAAAAGTGAAACTGAACGCATAGCTAGTGTTTTTATCGACATTTATTTATATCGTACTAGAAAACACCAATAATTGATCAGTATCGAGAGTATCGGGAATTCCTTCGTGGAGAACCGGTACTGGAAACGTTCAAAATCAGCGATAATTCCCGGTACTTTCGATACTGATACTTCCCGGGAGCATGCCCTAGTAGGTATACATTGTTGTGAGCGCTGGGAATGAGTGGATGAGACTCGCAAGGGACAGGAAAGAGTAGCGCAATAAAGAGAAGGCCTGTACTCAGCAGTAGATGCAAACGGACTGAGATGATGATGATGATGTTATTGATGATGATGATGATGTCAAAATAAAGAGCTTGCTAAATATAATGTTAGCTCTTGCACACGGCTTTGCTTGCGTAGAGACGAAAATTGAGAATGATTTCTAAAATAACGTTTATTATGCTATGCTGGTAGATATTATAAACGCGAAACTTTCAGCATGCATTTAAATTTGGTTATAATATGCGAGCAGTTAACGCAGTTATAGGCTAACTGAGTTTTCAGTTTTAATTGTTTGGCTACTAGAGTTTTAGAGAGCATTTACCTTTAATGGCTTTATGAACAGGCATTTGTGGTGTTTATGCGGTAAACCTTTGTTCTCGATAGTCTCGAAATTGTTTTAAGGCTATTTAAATAGATATCAAGCTCAACTAGCTATCGGTTAGTATGTGCCTTGGGACTGCGATTAAATTGTATTCAGATAGCCCTTTTGGTTGCTAGTTTGGTTTTGTGCTGGTTTCAGTAAACACTTGCAACCAACAAATAAGTAGCTGTACACAAAATTGTATAAAAATTTGCAAATTTTACTAGAACAAACTCAAATGTATTTTCAAAAATATAATGGAGTATTTTGCAAAACTAGCGATTTATCATCAATTTTACAGATTTGATAATCAATTTTCATCATCAGCCTGAAGAAGTCCGTTGCTGGACATAAACCTCCCCTACACATTTCCAGGAAGAACGGTCCTGAGTCCTATCCATCAATTTTACGCTTTTGTAACGTCAATATTTTAAATGAAAACCTTTAATACAATTAAACGATGAAAAATGCCACATCTTGTTCTCATTACACCACAGTATCTTTATATCGAAACGCCACTGAGCGAGTAGACTCTAGATCTGTCATAAAACTGGTCCCAGCCGCACCACGGTAAGTAGGTGGATGAAATATCGACATTATACCGGTTTTATTAATTGAAAAATAATTTATGTAATTGCACTGGGGCGTAATGATAGCCTGTAGAGTGTGTTTTGTAAATTATAACGACTAAGTTATTGGTGGAAACGAGAAGTAATGGACATAATAATTTATAAATACTGCAGTACCGACAGTGATGTGTGTGATGATGAACAAGAATGGGTCACCATTTATTTAGATATTTATTATTGAACTTTTTGAATTCAGTCAAAAATAAGTTGAGTCTAATATTCTTGAATCACAAGCATCACTTTGAAACGGCTGTCAAGTAAGGTGAGGTTTAGGTGGCTTTTGTTATAAAAAAAACTGACTTCCAGTAATATACCTAACGATTGTTTTTTCATGTGTTTAAATTAGATATGTATACTTATTTATTATTTAACAATACATTTTTTGAACATTCCACACACCACTAGCCCCTAACTAAGCAGAACTTGTATTATGGGAACCAGATAGCTGATTATAATACTTCACTTTTTTGGTAAATACCTATATGCTTAGAACAACATCCAAAGAACAAACATCTGCGTTCACCACACAATTATTAGTTCTTGGTGGGAATGGAACCTATGACCTACGGTGCAGAAGGCAGTACTACCAACTGAACCTGGACGCCTGTCGAATTAAGATATTGTTCGTTTGCATAAGATTTTTATATTTTTGCAAGTGGCTTAATCCTTTTAAACTTCGTACAAAAACCGAAATGAAATCCAGTTTCCTTATATAATTCCGCAGTTCATTGAACTGCTTATCCCAGCTACTTACCACACCGCGGGCGGCTCAGCAAGTGACAGCTCGCCCTTTGTGATTCAGACGCTTGTCCGTTTGTGCTTACTATTGTAGGTTCAACGTCCAAGAAAGTATTTACTAAAGTATTTCCCAACTGTAAAATATAATTGGATTACCTTTAAAGCGCAATTCTCAATAACTGGCAGGTGAATAAAACACTATTTTTCACAAAACGGAAAAAAGTTTGCTGCGCTTTACTGGCCGATTTTGAAAATATGTATTTGGCTTTCTCCAAATATTTTTCTATCATTCAAAATGTCTAATTCCAAACGATGATAACGTTTGTTTTACAAAAAGTTGTGCTCGTATTCTGTTTGCTGAACTACTACTAGTAGGTATTAAACCTTGCGCACATTTACGCGTCTGCGTTGGTGATCAGTAAATGTTAATATGATAGAGGTATTTGACAGCGTTTCACTGATCACTACTTCGAACGCCTAGATGTGCGCAATGCTTTAGTGATATTAGCGTTAAATGCATTGAATCGGAAGCTATCACCGTGTCATTTTCAAAGTGCTACGCGGAAAAAACCAAACAAGCCTGTATTTATTCTACCCCGTAGGTTGTGGGTTCGAACCCCACCGAGAAAAAATATTATTGTGGTGAACACGGATATTTATTATTTGTCTAGGTGCTATATTGCATTCCACGTATGTATTTACAAAAAAAATATTATAAGTATTATACCTACCTGCTATCTAGTTCCCATAGTAGCTCTGCTTAATTTGGGGCTAGATAGTGTGGTGTGGATTGTCCACAATATTTATTTATTACTAGATACTCCACATGGACAAGGGTTCTTCCACCATAGGTAGGTATTTTTGTAGTTTTTCATTCACTGGCTTCCGATCATCACAATGTCATCGGTTTGGCGCATGGAAAGCCCTCATATGCTTCGTTCTTAACAGACATCTAAAAAACATGGTTTTGTGTATTTTTTCATACGTCGATTTCGAATATTTTGGTTTGTATTGCATTGGTCCGGTTCTCATATCGTTTTGTTTTTAGTTTTCATTATTCATAATAATAAAATATAATCACACATGTCATGTTCAATTTGTGGTCGATATTGAGAATCCAGCTTCCAGCACTTGTCTGTTCTAGATACTTCTACAGGCTATAAGATCTACATTCTCACGCAATTGCCAAACGGGTATCTCAATCTATGCTAGTGAAACCAGCTATGCAGGTATTAATCAATCTTATATCTACAAGCAATTAATCAAATGAAACTGTTGATAAATTGCGATTAGTATGTGTCAGATAAAATTATTAATGTTTTTATACCGATGATCGTTCGTTTTATAGGATTATCATAACTATCTAGGTCTAAGCTGTAAATAGTATAGCGGAAATTGTGATTGCGGGTAAGTCATAAACAGCATTTATATAATAATAATATAATAAATATTCTGGATAATTCACACAACACTACCCAGCCCCACACTAAGCAGAGCTTGTAATATGGGAAACAGATAGCTGATATAATAATTGAATACATTTTTTTTTTGTAAATACATACTTAGAATACAATATAACACCCAGACAGAGAACAAACATTTATGTTCACCACACAAATATTTGTTCTCGGTGGGGATCGAACCCACGACCTACATGTTTGAGGCTTCGCTACGAAATAAATAGGCCTCTACTTACATCCACCGGCGGCTAGCGAACAAACCAGTTCACACGCTTTAACCGACTTGACAATAAAGTTTCTCAATTTGGCATGTACTTTTGATACTCTGACTGGCCTATTTTTATCCTCAATTTTAAGTAATAAGTGGAGCACTGGTGGTCTAGTGGTAGTGGCCCCCGCCTTCCGATCCGAAGGTCGTGGGTTCAAATCCACTCGTGTACCAATCAGTTTTTCTGTCGAAAAATTTATGTGCACTATGCCAGTACTCTCAAAAACGGTGAAGGAAAACATCGTGAGGAAACCGGCGTGTTGTAGAACCTAAAAAAGTTCGAGCAACACGTGTCAGGGGTCACGCAAAAAGGGCCCGCCAGCGGCCTACTTGCGGAAAAACCTGCCCGCACATCAAGTGCGCATGATAAAACTTGCCGAACTTGCCGAAGTAATAAGTGATTTGATAAAAACGTTTTCGAAAATAGTCCTTTTATTTCTTTAAACGTGCTTCAACTATAATATGTATATAATATAAGTTCGAGGTAGCTCAGCTTATTTAACTAAGCATTGGCATTATCTATAACTGGCATTGACTTCTAGATCCACTATTCTTTGAGACTCCAAAAAATCCTTGTAATTTAGGCATGTTCTTTTGGCTTTGAAACTAACTTTCGATGTGACCGTGGCTTCTCCTGGCAAGTTTATTCAGTAGCTATCGAACCAATGGAATAGAATACTATTAAGAGATCACGAATCTAAAATAGCTTTGCACGCTTTACAGAGCAAGAACAAACGAAATGAAACAATGGATGTAAGGATAAGTATTTGCAGGGAAATTTTTCTTTTAATGTATCGAAGAAAATACTTGCCTTTAACCTTAAGAAACGCATTATTGAGCTATTAAATAAAATTGCTTTATTTATGGCAAAATGCCTACAATCTCTGCCTATAACAATGCATTATCACACAGACATTGGCCTATGTAGCTCTGCGGCAAGCACTCTGAGAAGGAAAGGTCACATCATGTGCTTATAATTGTACCAGCATAAGGCACCCAAAGCCTTCAAATTGGAATACACCAGTACCGCTTTGCAGCATAACATTACATGCTGAACGAATAGAACTACAAGTTGGAAGCAAAGTTAGAATAAAATAAAAATATCAAGGTAATTCCCCTCCTACAGTGACTACCAATGTTTTGTAGTGCTATTCCCCGTAGCCCAATCAATCTACAGAAAAAAAATAACAGATAAGCTGCACTGAAGCAATGTACTTGAACAACTGTCCTATCAGTCCTTAGAGATCTCAGACCTAAATAGTACTGTCTCGTCTTATTTTGGCTGAAACGACTGGTATCATTCGGTATTGAGCAAGGCGCCATTACTGCTCCTGTTTTGTTTGTAGACTGTCCACTCCATTAGAGCTATTATGCGCAGCTACTTTTTGTAGCAAGCGATTTGTGAAATACTTGCTGCTTGGCATATCAATTCAGCAGTGTAATTCTGTAGCGAGTTCGTCGCTACAGAAAAGCTGTAAAAGTTAACAGTGCGTAACCAAGCTTAGGCTAGACAGTAGACATTCTTAGAATGCAAAGTTCATAAATGAAAATCAATATGAAAGAAAAAACGGCAGTTTACAGGTTTAAATGTCATATAGTGAGAAGAGTAGTGGGTACAAAATGTGGTTAGATATAAGAGTAGAGGTAGACCAAAGAAAACATGAGTGAAGATGACATCTGTAAGAAAGGAATAAGTACTGAGGCTGAAAGACAAGAGTGTAATAAATACACCTTCTACTTCTACCGACCCTATTGGGAAGTAAGATACGAGAAAAAAAAGGTTGGAGGTCAATTATGAATGACCAACGCAACACACAACAACACGTGCAATTATATTTTGAAGGACTTCTGACTACCCCCTTTGACATGTCCAAACAATTTCATGTGGTTTCTCGGTACTAAGAGATCAGAGAGGACATCTTTGGTGCATGACGATCAAAGTCTGTTTAGTTGTTACTGTTTTGAACGCAACATTAACCTTTTGACGAGCGTTAAACAATCACAAACCAAACAGAAGCTGAATGCAAATCCAGTATCAGCCGATCTCTGAAAATAACGCAGTCAGTACAAAACAAAACGAGGTATAAGACGAGGTTCCGCGTGCCACCGCAAGGCGACAGTCTGAACGCGATTTATGTCCGACAGCGCTGGTTGTACTTATTTTACTCTGTTCATTCAGGCGTAGCTGATTCTTCTTGGTCGATAGATTACCATTGAAGATAGCTACGTACGTAGATGCTATTGTTTTAGGGTTGCGTTTTTTACTGTGAATTTTATTGTTTGCTTTCAGTTGCAGATACAGTCAGTATCAGCTGATGTTGATGACCTAATCGTTTTTATGAAAGTTTTTGTCAATAGGTTTTCATTATCCTTTCTTTATGTATGGTTTGGTTTTGACTTCGTAATCAAAATGTAAGATTAAAAAAAACTACTTTTTGTCATCTAAAATATAAATAAAAAATATTGTGTAATATTTTTTTTTATTTATATTTTTATTGCATTAATTAATGTGAACGTGTACCATATTGCGACCACTGATATGAATTAATACAAATTCTTACATAAATTAAGACCTTTTAATTTTTTTTACCGCTAACATTAATTTATAGACCAAACAATATGGTTCAACCAAAGGTCTGCCAAATTAAGCAATAAATTATTTCGATCCTTGATAACAAAACCGCTTTATTCCGATCATAACCTGATACTATTTAGCCAAAGCCACAGCCAAAGGAAAAAGCTGGTTCAATTACTTTCTATGCTAAGGTTGCCTGGAAGAAATTGCTTTCAGCGATAAGGCCGCCCATTGTACTTTATTTTGTTACGCCTAGTTTTTATAATGTATCCTTGTGTACAAAAAACAAAAAATTAAAGAATAATTCCAGTGACACAACTAAAATGATTGATACCAAAACGAAATACTGATCACCACCGTATACACGCCAACGCCATCTCGAACGCAGATCGAACCACGAAGTAAATTAAAAAACAATTGGACAATAAGAAATTCCGACTATGTACGACATGACAGCTTTTACAGAAATATCATCGAAGGAAAGGTAGAAGGAAAGAGAGGAAGGGAAAGACCAAGGATAAGCTACATGAGCCAAGTAAAAGCGAAGATCGCAGTCATGTCGTATAAGGAGGTCAAGGAGGTTGCATAAATTACGCCAACAAGAGCATTGTTCTTAAATAAGCAGAAGAAGAAATTCCGAGTAGCAATGACAGCTAACCAACTGTACTTATAAGTCTGTGACGCATAACCCAAACAAATAACTGGTGAAATATAAGTATAACGCATTCTCATAAAACACAACCTAATAGGAATGTAATTGATATTTCATACAAGAAACCGCTGCCAAAGAAGAAATGTGAGACATAATAAAATGTATCTGTAGGCCTACTATGAGCTCTGTCTGGCTCTGTCTCTGGCTCTGAGTGCTTACCAGTGCATTATACAGTGTGTGTGACGCTTTGACGTAGAATTTATTTAGTCACTACTCACACAGACTCAAAACCAGAACCAGAGACAGAGCAAGACAGAGCTCATGGTAGGCCTACAGACGTATACTTATACTGGATTTTGATATCTTGCATTCTCAAGATAATAAAATGATACACTACTCCTGATATTTTATGTTCGCAGAAATATTGGATTTGATAGACACATGCGACACCGAATATTAAACTTTTACTCACTTTGCTTCACAATATGCCTTGTGAAAATATCAGGAAGTTGGTGGATGGAGAAAGCTTGAAATTGTTCTTTTTAAAGGTGCATGTTTAGAAGTCGATTTAAAAATGACTAAGTGATTTGAGATATTGTGTTACATCATATCTACAATATAAATAACAGAAAGTCAAATCAAATAAAAAATATATTTACTCAGTAGGATTGCAAAAATCACTTTAAAACGTCTTAAAGCTAGGTGAGTCTAGGTGTCAGTTCCACGCAACCAGAGCAGGCATCAGTCGTGTTAGCTACACTATTTGTAACTCAAGAAAGGCTGAACGGATTTGGCTGAAAATTAGTGGAGAGGTAGCTTAGAACCAGGAAACGGACATAGAATAACCTAAACTTTTTTATCCTGAAAAAATAAGTGGACCAGGAACGGGGTAAGTGAAGCTGCTATTGACTGCTAGTTTTTTATATTACAGAAACAACATCACGTCTCAAAACACACTGTAGATATCCCCTTAAAATTTCTTAGCACCAAGTCTAAAGTCAAGACTATTGGAGAATCCAAAGCAATTTCAATGGATTACTGTAGTGAGCATGTATACAATCTTACTTCTTTAAAATAAATGGCGATTCCATCATCATAACTACCAAAACACACCACGAAATTCGTATAATTGGTCGTCCCAAGATTGACAATGACGGATTATTTCCTCGCAAGCCTATGGTACATACGTGGGTGCAACAGTACAGTGATAACATCAGTGATAACATAAGCTTGTGAAATAACACGCTGGTATGGTGTTATGAGTCATAGGACCACATGACACGGCATTTTTATTGAGGAGTTGAAATAGACAACACTCTGAGCCTATTTAGCGTAGTAAAAGAAAAGAGTTGTGGTATTCAATAAGATCTTGGTGTATCTTGGTGGCTTGGCTCCCTCAAGTTTCAATCTAAACATTTTCTTTATGAAATAGAAACATAGCCGACTAGAGAATCTCTTTTTGAAGTCAGTTAAAATCTGATTGCTTTAATTCGGTTTTACTAAAATGGAGTTAGTGTTGAGGCCTGATTGTTTACAAAAAAATTACAAAACTTAAGTGAATTACGCTTTGTATCGATAAAATGCCATAAATAACAAATTCAACTTAAAAGCAGTTCGACAGCTTAACAATATTCGGTTAACTTTTATGATCGATAAACTTGGGACCTTCATTGAAATATATAACGTTTCTGTAAACCGCGGGCGTATTCTGTAAAGCGTAAACCACGAAATACACAAACAATAGCTTTAAATAAGTCACGTGGGCAGCGAGTGACATGACAGCCATACCGACTGGCGATGCGTGCTACACTTACTGCGACGGTCGTATCGTAAATATTCGTTTCCACGAATATCCGTCAGCATTAGCATTGAGTTTATTGCGCTATCGAGTTCACGGCTAAGAGTAAAACTACAGCCATCAAACTTTGTAAGTCAAAGTAGCAATGGACGGGTCAGAATGGCTCATAGAACTGACAACCGGTAAATAAAGCTTCTCGAATGGAAACTACGAAATAAAAGAAGGGAAAGGTGGGCAACCGATGAACCAATGACATAACAAAGATTGCGAGAAAGCGCTGGATGAAGAAAACTCAAAATCATTCAACTTGTGGGGGAAGACCAATGGCCAGCGAAGTATGTTTTGGGTGGTTATTTAAGACGAGCTTCTAGCCAAACTGTGTAGAGCCATGTGACTTTAAAAAAATTTAGTTCATGACTAGGACGTTGCAAATCAACCGGAGTAGATCCCGCATAACTTGGCTGGCCTAAATCTGACATATTTCTCGCAGTTCCTGGCAAATTAATCCACCGACAGCTAATTTCAACGAATCTAGATACTCTAATCGGAACCAGTCATTTGTAACTGAATTGCGCCCGAATCGAATCAATCACACGAATAACTCGTGCTAAGGTACTACGGAATACCTTTAGTTTGTGAAATACTATTTTGATATTTTATGCTATTGCCTTCGGAAGTCCTTCGCTATTGATTTTGCATTTCAACTTCACCATTGCTTTAATATTGGCAATAAGATACAGCACGAAAGTGATGATAAATAAATCTCGCTTCATTTTAAATTACAGTGTGAATTTACTAAAAGTCAGGGAGAGAAAGATTGGGATCGACAGCCAATTATTCATTCAAGATTTATCCTTAAAATAAGGGATGAGTATTCTATAAATAAAACGTCCAATCTGTCAACGGTTGAGCGCGCGTGTTGTGCGACGATGAATGCTTGCGAACGATACCTACATTTATCTATTTTAGGATTTGACACTGTTGAGACGGCGAACGTATGCGCCGGAACTCGACAACTCTTTTTTATTGAAACCCTTTTATGAAAGGGAGCCACGCAATCAATACTCCAAAACATCGCTATCGTATTTACGTCGTTGCTCTAATTTCAAAATCTTTTGGTTTAATTTTCGATTGGTGCGGTGCGGCGTCCCGCCTTCCTCGGTTATCGCAAAGCTTTGTTGCTCGATGCATTAAGCTAATTTGAATAGCGAAGGGCTGCTCAAAAATCCGTTGTTCGAATTCTTCTCTTTAACCAGGCGGTTGCCGGTTTGATTGTGGGAGCCGACACTGCACGGATTGCATTCTGTTCGTCGCACAAGAAGACGGGCGCATTGATCGCAGCTTTTTGATTTAACCGAATAAACGTGCGCCTGGGGCATTCGTGCTTTAAATTTAACGCGCCCATTACCGCCCCGACTTTTATTTCATACCGACTGCAGCAATTATTGCACTAATGAAACGTTTACAGCTTGATCATTTAATTTTTAGTCTTGGCAATCTTAATTTATGAGTGTTGTGATTAGCTGCTGAATTCAGACCAAAATAAACGTTTGGAGACGATGAAATCAGATAATCTAGCGATCTCTTGTTTTCATCAAGCGAACTAATAGACGCTGCTCGCAGAAATATATTCTTTATTAGCTGTCAGTTAAGGTTCAAATTACTGCTGATGATGAATGCCCAAGACGCACCGCGCCTCGCCGTGGGTGAAACCAGTGACAAACGAGCCGTTCTGCTGTCACATCAGTGATAAATAACTGATTATGTTACAGTGCATTTTGCCTTCATTATTAATTGACAAGAGTTATCTAAGCGGCATTAACAACAGCAAATTTTCCAGCGTAAAGCGGCCCGTTTGCTTGACAACTCATAATACCCGGTCCATTATGAAATATTGGACAATTATTATCGCGGGCAATGAACGAAATGGAAGCAATTTAAAGCTCTCCACGCTTGAAACATGCACCCTGTGGAGTTGGATTTATTTTTTATTACTTTATTATTTTATTGGCGTTGCAAGCGTTAACTGCCTCTCGTTTTTACGGTTTACTTTTAGAGCGTTTTCTCATGGTTATAAATTCCGCAAGCTTCGAACGAATGCTGCCTGGAGCCCCGAGCTAAAGTAGCGGCATTATTACTGGTCGAGATCATTCGTTATTGCCTCCAGTTGTATGCGCAACGCTTTAATAAGGAAACAGATTAATGTGTATGAATGAAGTTGTTACATTCCAACAAACAAACAGACCAACCCGCTTTGATGTTGCTGATGAGCGCGCTATAATAATTTGTAGGCATACTTATTTTCGTTGACAAAAAAGCGTAAACAGTCGAAAATAACGAGCGAAATGATCGTTTACAGAAATAGTAACGGTTATTCTGGCTCATCTGGTAGTTAATTGGTGCATTTTTTCCGCGTCCGACTGCCATGGATTCCGTCATTTGTCTTCCTAGAAATGAGTCGCGTCGTCGAACGCAAGATGCGTGAATGCATGAACTTTTTTTGGGAATACGAAACTTTTTGTTGATACCCCTCAGATTTCAGAGCGTAAATTACGCTTTAGTATAATGCCCCGGGGAAACGTTAGACGGGTTCTTTCGTAATTACTGTTTTAACTGCTGGGACAGAAATGTCAAACGTTACTTATTTTGTGGCTGAAATTACCGCTGATGTTTGTTTTTTCTTGAAAGTGAATTTGTTTAATTTGTTTTCGGGGTTATTTCGGAACTCAATTGTTTTTAATGTCGGCATTCTTATTCTGTTTGTTTAAAATATCTATTAAAACCGATTTGGAATTTAAAACTACAAATTTATAAATATCTACGAGGAGCAGTTATAGTAAAATGTGCTTACGTGTAAGAAGATATGTTTTTGTGATAATTGCGATTGCATGCTGGGATTATGTCGGTCCAAACCTCAGAAAGCCCTATCCCTTACTATTTACGCAAAGCACCTTGGTATTACGAGTACGCTCACGCATAATATTGTGTTTGTGATTGCTTCGGCCGTGACCCCACCGACACTTTACGCACTAATAATAATTGCAGAGGTAGTATCGTTTACCCCACTACTTTTTTATAAGTTCATTATTCTAAGGTTATTTTCTTTACCGATTTAGTAAAAATAACAAAACACCACCAGTTTCAATATCAAACAGGGTAAGCCTGGCCTAAAACACGACGAAATGAAAGAAGCAATAACAAAAACTATTTAAAGGTCTTTGATGTCTGCAAATGTTTTGCTTAGTCGATACTTGAGTATGATGAATATGCTCTCAAGTGGCTCTGGCAATGTTTAGGGCCTTATCTTAAAACCATTATGGACGATAAAAACAATTAGAATCTTGAGATAGAGAGGTATGGGGAGATTTTATAAATAATTATAATGTTAAATTATCCAGAACTAATATAATGTTGTATATACATATATATATGTGGTACGTTTATACGGAAGTTTAAAAGGCTGGCATGGTACGAGCATGTCATGGAAGGAAGAAAGTCATGTGACCAGGAGAGTGATGAGTTTGGATAGGTAGCTAAGTGAGTAGAGGTAAACCAAAAAAACATGGATAGACTGTGTGAAAGGTGATATGGATAGAAGAGAATTGAATGCAGAGATGACGGCTGACAAAGGGCAATGGAGGAAGAAGATATGTTGCACAACCCCACATGCAGTGCGATAAGAACAGGAAGAAGAATCATGTCCAGAACTCTCATATTACCGAAGAGTAGAAGTAGTTCAGACTAAATCATGTACCAATAGATTGATAGATATAAAAGAATATGACCATCCTGCTGGGACATCGCAGTTGTAAGCTTATTTAATTTTCCATTCCAGTAATGTCAGTAAAAGACAAAGACATTCTAATGATAGACAATACTGGTAGCATTGAACCCATCCTTGCAGTTCCAAACATAGCCACAAATACCACGGACTATTTTATCGACGGACGACGGACAAATTATAGTTTGTGTTGTCCGGCCAATAATTACGGCACGCTATCGACAATACCATCTAGTGACAGCAAGTAAATTGTTTTATGGGAACTCGTCAGAAATAACCTACCCTTGATTGATTGAACCCTTCACATGCATATAGGTAGGTATACTGCAAGTTGAGATGAAGTACTTTGACTGACACAGATTAGTTAGATAGAGTTTTGCATTCTACACTTTAAGGCAATAACAAGCCTTAGCATCTATTGTAGATGATTTATATAGCTTCAGATGTAACTGGTGTCTACTCATGTCCCTAACTACGGGACTATAGTGGGCAGGATTTTTGATATACCATCCTGACAGCTTAGTCCACATCATCCACAGGAAAGACATGGTCGATACGCGGGGAGCTGACTAAGCCGTGGGTTTCCTCACGATGTTTTTCTGTAAAGTAGTGGATTTGATTACTTAGGCCTAACATTTGGAGAAAGATATCATGTCTTTTGAAAACATATTAACAAAATTATCATGGAAGGTAAAAAAGTATCTTAGCTTGCGGGGCGATTGGAAACACCGTATAACAGATTAGCTTAAAAATATCCAACGATTTTAAATAAACATTATAATATTGCATGCCATGCATGATCTATAAGCATTAAACTAATAATGAAACCTTTAACAATCTAAATAAAGCCCATTATTGTAAAAGTAAATTAAATAAATAGCTTCAGAATTACTGTAAGGCCAATTTAACTAAGTGTATTTTATTTTTTTAAATAAATTAGTCATCTTCAATCACCAAAATCTAACGAAAACTTGAATTAGTATGCAAAGAAATGATACAATCTCAAAAAAAAGCGATTATTAAAAATGAAAGAAAATTAAAAGTAAACCGATTAATGGTTCAATATCTTAGCAGTAAAGTATTTAAGGTGGAAGTAAACTGAGGCCGAAACGGCTAGACGCATTTAATATTTAAATATAAAACCTACAAGAAGGAAAGAGACGGAAAGTCTGCAATATTCAGCAGACACCTAAGACAGTCTTGGGCGAAGGTACGATCCATGTTGAATAAAATACTTCTGGTGAACTACTTTTCTAAAATGCGAACGCGAACGCTTTTATCTCATTCAAATTGTAGAATTAAAACTGTTGTTGCATGCAACTATTGTTATTTAATCGTAGATAGATAGCACTAGCACCTACAAAAGTATTATTATTGGATTAGAAATTTGGTTCCAGTAACTCTTGATCTATGCTGCGTATTGTTTGTGTCAAAAATTTGACACAAACAATACACTAATCCAATATTATTCATTCACAAATTTCAAACAATTTTAATATGCAGCTTAAACATAAACTAAGTAGAACAACAAATATATAGTACTAATCCGCTAATCTAATCTAAGTAAGTTAACTTAATGTAGACTTGTGTGTGCACCCCACGTAACACCTGCAAATTCTGCAAAGCGAAATAAGGTGTATTAGACACAACAATAATACCACAAGAAATAAAAAACTTAATAAGATTCGACACGTGTTTCGCCTCTCTACGAAGCATCCTCAGGAAAATCGACTCTCTGTGCACTATTAGGACGTGTTGCCTTGTCGAGTGCTGAGCAGAAAGTGAATCAACCCCTCGGGCGGACCGGTATTTATACCTGAATTTATACCTGACCGACCCGACCCAACCCTACCCGACGAGACCGTTGAGTGACTGTTGGTTGTGATTCACTGCGCCGTTTGCAAAAATTCTTAATAACGGCGATCTTGGGAATGTGTTTAATTCGTTCAACAGTGTGAAACTATTTGTACTATGTTTTGCAATTTCTAAACATTCCAAAACACACATTCTAAAACCTTTATCACAATTATGTAAAATATTAAAATTGTGATTGTTACTTAGTGAATGAGAGGATTCGATTAAATGTTTTGCAAAATGAGATCTTTCTGGGCAATTGTTTCTGTAAGCAGCAATGTGTTCTTTATACCTAGTTTGAAAATTACGACCAGTTTGACCTATATAAACAGCACTACATTCGTCACAGACTAATTTATAAATACCAGCTTTTCTATTATTTTCTAATGTATCTTTACCGTTACAGATATGTCTCAATGAGTTATTCGTTTTATACGCTACCCTAACTTCGTTTTTTAATAAAAATTTTGAAATTTTTTCGCTAATCCCTCCTAAATAAGTAAGACTACCTAAATATTTTTTTGGTGTATCTGTTTGGACAGGATATAAAAGAGAGCGAACAATATTACGACGTTTTCCATTAATCATCTTATGCAGCTTAAATCAAGAGTTACTGGAATCAAATTATTGAAGTATAACTGGGTTATTTTCAAACGATTTTAATGTTAAATACGAGGATACTAATGTTATATACGAGGATACTGAGGTAGCAATTTTTAGTAGCTAATAGTGACTGACAAAATGTGCTCAAAATTTTTTTTTGAAGTGAAAACTTCTTTAGCGGCGTTGAGCACTTTCTGTAATGGGTATAAAATCTTAAACTCGCGTCAGGATCACGTGACCCTGATCGAAAAAGCGTAAGACGGATGTTTTTGTAGAAATGTACCCTAAGACTACAACGTAGATTTCATAATAAAAATCGAAAAAGCGTAAGACGGATGTTTTTGTAGAAATGTACCCTAAGACTACAACGTAGAGTTCATAATAAAAAAACATTAAACTGCACGAGAATTGCCCACTTTCACAGAACTGCACAATTATTGTGCAATAATTATAACAAGTGAAAAAAAGCCAAGGATCTCCAAATTAAATTATTGCAAATAATAAACAATAAAAAGCGGAGTCAATATAATTCTTATTCTATAAATGCAAAGTTTTTGAAGTGAAAACTTCTTTAGCGGCGTTGAGCACTTTTTTTTTTGGGTCATGTAGGGAAGGTGAGATTATTTTGAAAGCAATATAAATTTTTCCCCCCTTTCCCTCTAGACCCCTTTATTATTTAAAAAACCTAAAAATGCCCTATTTTTAAGCCTTTTTTTTCGAGTGGAGCATTGTGGCGAGCGAAGCGAGCCGTGCTGTGACTCCCCCCAAGCCCCCCAGAACCCCCTCCTCCTGAACCCGGGGGGAGCGTCGCGGCGAGCGAAGCGAGCCGCCACGTGACCATGGGGAACAGCGCGGCGAGCGAAGCGAGCCGTGCTGTGACCCCCCCTAAGCCCCCCAGAACCCCCTCCTCCGAAACCCGGGAGGAGCGTCGCGGCGAGCGAAGCGAGCCGCCACGCGATCACGGGGAACAGCGTGGCGAGTGAAGCGAGCCGTGCTGTTACCCCCCTAAGCCCCCCAGAACCCCCTCTTCCTGAACCCGGGGGGAGCGTCGCGGCGAGCGAAGCGAGCCGCCACGCGACCACGGGGAACAGCGCGGCGAGCGAAGCGAGCCGTGCTGTGACCCCCCTTAGCCCCCCAGAACCCCCTCCTCCTATGTCTGCCGTTTTACTTCATTTAGGACCTACTTGTAGGTCGCGCGACAAGGTCCCTTCTAGCGGTTCCGACCCGTTGAGGATTTGGCTTTACGTAAAATTTAGGGTTCCGTATAGGGTTTTGATTGGGGTTATACTATATTGAGGAATTTGATTAAATGGTCGACTTTTAGGGTTCCTTAGGACTTTGATTGGAGTTTCAACTACACTTAGAAGCTTGATAATGTTAAAATTTTTAGGGTTCCTTAGGACTTTGATTGGGGTTTTACTACATTGAGGAATTTGATTAAGTGGTCAACTTTTAGGGTTCCTTAGGACTTTGATTGGAGTTTCAACTACACTTAGGAGCTTGATAATGTTAACATTTTTAGGGTTCCTTAGGACTTTGATTGGAATTTCAACTACACTTAGGAGCTTGATAATGCTAAAATTTTTAGGGTTCCTTAGGACTTTGATTGGGGTTTTACTACATTGAGGAACTTGATAAAATAAACAATTTTTAGGGTTCCTTAGGCCTTTAATTGGACTTTCAACTACACTTAGGACCTTGATTATGTAAACAATTTTAGGGTTCCTTAGCACTTTGATTGGAATTTCAACTACACTTAGGAGCTTGATAATGCTAAAACTTTTAGGGTTCCTCAGGACTTTGATTGGGGTTTTACTACATTGAGGAACTTGATAAAATAAACAACTTTTAGGGTTCCTACGTTAATAATCAAGTTTTCACTTCTGCCGGCACTCCCGGAGTGCAACCCGTATTTTTTTTTTTTTTAAGGTAGGTAGGTAGTTTATACTTTATCATCATCATCCCGGTATAGCCCACTGCTGGGTATAGACCTCCTTATTTTCTACCCGCTTCCTCAATCCTGTGCATCTCTTGTACAAGTTTTCCTATTTCAGTTTATACTTACAGTAGTGTAGTGACAAATACGTTAATCGCAGACCAATCTTTTCTATAAAGCATGTAAGCATATCCTAAGTATTTGAAATATTCTAAGGACTTATTTATTTTAACCGTCGTGCATCTAGTTTTCAGTTTACCTTTCGCTCTGACGATCAATCTCTAAGCCTTTGTTTGAACGTTGTCATAAAACTTTACTGCAATCGAGGTGTCTCGCTGCGAGTGCAAAGCCACCATTGTCTATTTATATTGTGCTCCTAGGTGAAATACTTTCGTGTCTAGGATAGAACGCAAACTGAATGGGAAACTGAAATTGGCAATATAATTATGCCCTGTCAGGCAGCAAAAAGCTGATTTGGAGCCTATTTAGTATATTTGATTGATCTACTATTATCTATTACAAACGTCTTTTTAGGGTTCCGTAACCAAATAGCAAAAACGGAACCCTTATAGATTCGTCATGTCTGTCTGTCTGTCTGTCCGTCCGTATGTCACAGCCATTTTACTCCGAAACCGTAAGAGCTAGACTGATGAAACTTGGCGAGTAGATGTATTCTGTGAACCGCATTAAGATTTTTACACAAAAATAGAAAAAAAACTATGAATTTTGGGGGTCCCCATACTTGAAACTGAAACTCAACAATTTTTTTTTCATCAAATCATACGTGTATCTATGAATAGATCTTCAAAAATTATGTTGAGGTTTCTAATATCGTTTTTTTCTAAACTGAATAGTTTGCGCGAGAGACACTTCCAAAGTGGAAAAAAGTTGGTCCCCCCCCTCTAACTTCTAAAATAAGTGACTGATAAAGCTAAAAAAATATATATGTTTACTATGGAAACTTCCAACGAAATTTGGTTTGAACGAGATCTAGTCAGTAGTTTTTTTTTATACGTCATAAATCGTAGACCGCAATTTACCCTTCGACGAACCTTTTATTATGTTACTTGATGCTACGGAACCCTTCATGGGCGAGTCCGACTCGCACTTAGCCGCTTTTTTTTGTTTTCTTTCTTTCTATGAAATTAGCAGAGCATTAAGTGAGATAGAATAAAATAAATAATAAATCAAGTAGGAAAGAGACAGATGTCGAACGCTGCCCAACGCGGAGGCCGAATGTGCCTCTTTGTCGCTCGTTCCGCGCTCTCGCGTGCACTTCAAGCTTTAAATGGAACGCCTCAGAGCGGGGTAACGCCACATTTCGTGCTTGCAGCCGGCTCTATCGAATTATAAGACGTTGTCAGGTCAAAAATATATGAAAAAGTTTTTAGGCTGCACGCACGAAATGATACAATCTTCTTCTTTTATCAAAATACTTTCAAATGGGTCACAACAGACATCACAAATATTTTATTCTACTATTGGAAAGTATGTTTCAATATTTTCTCCTTCTCAAGAAAAGCTGAAAATCTAAACTAAGCGAAAGCCTTGCAAAATCTTCGGAGTTGTTTTCAAAGAAAACATTTTACTAGAAGAGTATTTTGGATGTAAAACTAAGTACCGTTTGTTTTGAACGTTCTTGTTAGTTGTGTGGAAAGTTAGATGATAAAACAATAAAAATACTTACTTCAAGTCTCATATTCTTGCTAAAGTAATAAAATAATCTGTACTTAAGAAATATCATTGCGTACAACCGAAAACCAAGGCAAAGATGTAAAAAAACTTAGAATGCAAGATAATGGAAACTAATGCAGGAAACTTTTTTTTTACATTATATAGACCAAAATTTGGCTAAAATCTCATTTAATGGTAAGCGGCGATATAGCCGACGATATTATATAAACGATATTTAATTTTAAGACAACCACAATACCTATAATCGTTTATAATCATTTTGATTATGAGTAAAAACGCGGGCGGAAGCTACTAGTTATTACTACAGCCCAAAACTAATCGTATTTTCTTAGCTTATTCGTTGTACAAACAAACACAGCTAAGAAAAGTACACATCTCGCTTAACCCTTTAATGCATTTAGTAACAAAATTGTAACATCACATTCAAATCAAAATTAGGTACAATATTTTATTATCTATGGTAATTATTGAACGTCTAAACGTTCCTTTAAATATTTTTTTATCATTCTACTCAAGTTTGACAGTTTTCATTTGTGACATCTTGAATTTATGACACTTCCAAACTTCAGTGGCGGCAAAGCAAACTTTTTAAAAAAGGCGGGATATTGATGCGTAAAATTTTAAACAAAGTGAATGAGTTTTGTGATAAAAAAAATACATTATGGATGGTAAGTTTATCAAGTATCGTGTGATATGCGTATTTCTTGATTTTGTTTTCGTGAACCTATTCAAAACTAACATTTCATGCTAGTATCATTTATGTAACCCTATGCACGAACGTTTATTTTGATGACTTGATTTCTTCATGGTTTTGGATTTTTGTGGCGGTGCTCTTGTGCTGGTGATGGCTATTATTTGCATGTTTTTGGTGCTTTTTAGATCTGGGTATTGAAGAGCTCCTTCGAAGACTAGAAAATGGAGAGGTTTCGGACGACGGCCTGGAGTCAGACGGAGATGATTTTCAATACCTCCCATCTCGTGAGGCAATGCAGGTGGAATTGGAAAATCTGGGTGATGATGAAGAAGTTACGGCTTCTGACCCTCCCTTGTTAGAAGATGGTATTGACGCGTATGTAGGAGCACCAGCATTACCAGGTACCAGTACATTATCAGCCGCAAATTCGCAACCTCCAGTTTGTAGTGTGAATAGCACAAGAAACCTGGTTTGGAGAAAAAGATCACTAATATTCAACGAGAATAACATTAGTTTTGGAGGCAGTGAAGAACTTTCATCAGCAGTTATGGCATTGCAGAGTCCTTACCAGTTTTTTACTTACTTCTTCTCCAACGATTTGATGGAGCATATTGTGACAGAGACAACCCGGTATGCTGTACAAACACAGCCTGACAGACCTGAGGTTATTACGACTTCAGACCTTCGTAAATATTTAGGAATCTTGGTATTCATGTCGGTTTACCATTACCCAAGTACAAGATCCTACTGGTCTACCAAGTTTGGATTCTTTGCCATAAAAGAAGCGATGCCAGTAAACAAATTCGAGAAGATTCGTAGGATTTTACACTTCAACGACAACGACAAGCACCTACCGCCCAACCATCCACAGCACGATAAACTGCATAAACTCCGACCTGTCATAGACCATCTAAATGAAAAATTTTCAAGCGTCGCGATAGACCAGCGATTATCGATCGACGAACAGATGTGTTCAACAAAAATTGGCCACTTCCTCAAGCAATACCTGCCGAATAAACCACACAAATGGGGTTTCAAACTGTTTGTTCTCTGTAATTTGATGGGATATGCTTACCGCTTTCAAATCTATGCTGGAAAGGAGGTTGATGACAGATTACCAAACGAACCAGAAAATATTGGGGTAGTAGGACAAACTGTTTTGAAGCTTTTGCGAGTAGTTCCACGTCAACAAAACCACATAGTGTACTTTGACAATTATTACACGTCACTGCCTCTGATGTACACGCTGGCCAAAGAAGGAATTCAATCCCTGGGTACAATTCAAAGAAACCGCCTCGGCAAAACTTGCAAGCTGCCGACAAAACAAGAAACTATGAAAACATCGGTACCAAGAGGCGCGTTTGAGGAATACGTGACTAACTTTGAAGGCGTAGACATGACTACAGTCAGTTGGAAAGATAACAAGCAGGTAATCCTAGCATCTACATATGTGGGTGCACAGCCTGCAGAAAATATCGAAAGGTTCGACAAAAAAGAAAAGCGGCGAATACCTATTCCTTGCCCAAAATTGATCAAGGAATATAACGCCCACATGGGTGGTGTCGATCTTATGGACTCATTCCTAGGCCGATACAAAATTAGGATGAAGAGCCGAAAATGGTACATGCGTATCTTCTACCATGTTCTTGATTTGAGTATAATAAACGCATGGATACTATACAAAAAAGTATCTATTCGAAACGGCCTGTTACCCAAAAACATTATGAGTCTTGCAGAGTTCAGAGGTGAGCTGGCTGATTGCCTGTGTAAATACAACCCTCCCGCCACCAGAGGCCGCCCGGCTACTTCAACCAGCACTCCCAGCACGTCAGATGTGCCCCCACCGAAGAAGCGGAAGGGCAAACCATGCCAGATATTACCACCGTTTGAAGTCAGGTTGGACAAGGTGGATCACCATATCGTAAGAAGTGTTTCCCGTGGACGCTGCATGATGCCTTCATGCAAGACCCTAAGCACCGTAAAATGTAATAAATGTAATGTATTACTATGCTCAAGAAAGTCTAAAGACTGTTTTACGGTGTTCCACAATGCAGCGAATATTTAGACCCTTATTTAACCTTGTATAAATTTTGTCCCTAATGCATGGTGTTACAAAATTGTAACTACTAGTTTTTTTCAAAAATATAATGATTACAATTTATTTAGATTTTTTAAATTATTTTTTCCATTATCTAGGACCCTTTCCTTTACCAAATAATTTTTTTCCGATAAAAAATACGTTTCTATGCATTTAAGGGTTAAACCATTTAGCTTAGCACTAGCGGGAACTAAATGACGCGTGCAATGCAACTTAGAGCAATTTGGCACCAACTCAAAGTGCAGGACGAACAAAATGCTGTTCTAGTGAGTATTCATATTGATTATGTCACTGGAAGTTTTGAAGATGATGCTGGGAATAAGGAAATTGGATAGGATTGTAAAGACTGCAGTAAAATTGAAATAGTTTTCGTTTTAGCAGAGTGCGAATTCGGTGAGATTGCCCGACCTTTCCGATTTTAAAGGCAGGTTCGATTTCCCATCTTAACATTAGATTTGGCCAAAAAAAAGACATATTATTTTAATTTGACGAATAGCGTTAATCTATTATGGTAAAAATCCTCTTAGAAAGTAAAGTTAATAGGTTGTACTAGGAGTTTAAGATTTTAGAGATAAAACTACATAGAAAAAGCAAAGTTGTTTGTGAAATGCTATTAGAACTTGAAACATGCATTTTATAATGTACAAAAAGTTATAAGCAAAAACAAAAGTAAACATACTCGTACTTAGGAAACGCTTAATGAACTGTTCAGCACTTCAAACGACACTGTACAATCGCGCACAAAATACCACAAAGACGTTTTAAACACAGTATAATCGCGCACAGAAACACATCGCCCACAAGAGACGTATTTATGCCCGTGCAATTTCCTATAAAAAGCCTCAGAATTTATGAAATAAAAACGTTTACTTGCTAACATGAATAACTAACGGCAATCATGGCTTTGAAATAGGATTTTCATTTTATTTTTTCTGATGTGGTATAATATATTACAATTCGGTTTGTGAAATACGCCGTCTTCGAACGTTTTATTTTGTATTAAAAATTAAAACTCATTTGAATTTCTACTTCGAAATAATCAAATTTTTATGAAAGTAGTTTCACGGTTTCAAATTTTTATTCAATTACGTTCAAGAACCTATGAGTAAAGATTTAACCGAAACGCTAACTCTATTGGAAATATCCATAATAATCATGTGAATGCGAAAGTCTGAGCGCTAAACCAATATCGATAAAATATATTATCTCTGGACGGTCATTAGGTGCGCAATTTCTAGATATACATAAATGAAACACACACGAAGTCACGGGAAACGCTACTAGCTTTATAAGTACTCTATCTAATTGATTTTCTAATCGTGTCAAGCATTAAAAATTAATTTACCACCTGCTTTTAGTCAGCTGTCTTTGTCGTAAGCTTAGCGAGTGACAAAGAAGGAAGTATCGGATCTGATAAATTCCTGATAATGGTAGGAAGCGGCGTCAAAGCGCACATCCGGCCCATTGAGGTTAATGCCATAGAGGAGTTAATAGTGTTTACTACGAAAGTCTCATTTCAAATACACTTTGATGTCATCCGGTCATTTGCAATCAACTAATTTACTACTGGTTACCCTGATCTGTTCGCACTCGTCAATCTACTCGTTAGTGTCACAACGACATATCCGGCGTCTTTGTTCGCATCGTATTCGCAAATCTGTTTAATTACCACGTCCTTTGTGTTATCAAACAATAGCTCCACTGTTGAGTATTACTAAAATACGACACAGGAAGCCAATTACGATTTGAAGTAGTTTTTACACGATGGCATTCCAAATACGAAAGTTTAAACGAGGTGAATGGCTTGGTCGTATGCCACCAGTTCCAAGACCAAGCTTAGAAGAACAGGCTAAACAGAAAACGAAGACGAAAGACAAATTGGTAGAAGGAATGTTTACCGAACACGAGACTAAGTAACAAAGGCAGCTCACAAAGATAAGTAAGCTATGAGAGAATCTTTATGGAAGCTGGAGAATAAATAACTCAAATAAAAATTAGTTCTTCCTGAAAATTTAAAGGTGTTTACATTCTTTACTAACAGCAGTCTTCTCTAAGGGTGTTGTTAGATGAACCAATGATCTCACATTCAGCGAAGTATTATGTATCGAACGCATTAGTACGGTGCGTATCGAACACGCTTCCTGCCCATTCATTGTCATTTACTTTGATGCTGTATTGATCCCGGCGTAGGCACGTACGTTGCAAGTTATAACTTAAGGCAGTTTATTACTGCGGCTCGATGTTCGGAGGCTTTTCGGTGCTCGGTAGCTTTTGGCGGAATTGCGTAAAATCTCTGCTTATTTGGCGTATTGAGGATAATTTTGGGGTGAGACTGTATTATGAATATTGAGAATGCTTGTAAGATAAGGTAAGCTTTTAAAATATTATTAGGGTTACCACAGCGCGATAGCAAAAATTGAATGGCTTTAATTATAATAACTCAGCCTTTAGTAAGATCATTAAGAGTCAAGGGGTTAAGGGAAGACGTTCTTTCGGTAGGCAAAATATTGAATTTAGAGCCATGTAAAAGCCAAGAAAAGAATAATATTCTTTGTGAGCGATTCACTAGCCCGAAACAGAAAACTTCAAACGTTAACTTATTATTTTCATACGCGTTACATAATCCAAATGTAGGAAACTATCCCCTTACGCCGTAAGATCAAAGGACTTTATCAGTTAGTGGGGACCGGGGACGAGGCGTAATTGACGACGTCTTTTGTACATTATTAAATAATCACAGCTTATTTACTTGGCGTTTTGTACTCGTAATTGAAAATGGTTTATGTCATTCACCCTGACATAGTTTATGTCTGGGCGAAACTTACATCGTTTGTAGAATAGAATATAATTATTTTAAACTAAAATTATTTTAGAATAAAAATATTTTAAACTCGTTTTTGTTAGATACAACAAAATTTGATTGTAATAGAACGAAATAATGCGCTTTGATAATATAAGTATGTTTTTGATTGACCTACAATCAATAATTAGTGTGATAATGCCAGCCGAAGAAAATAAGAATTAGTTGTGTAAAATATGAACTTAAAATGAGTAAGTTAATGAATAAAAGAGAGGTACTGAGAGAAATAAATGGTAGAAAAAAATTGTGTTCTAGCCTCAAGAATATACAGTACCGTCTAAGGTATAGAAACGTTGATCAATATAACCAAAAGCATGGTAATAATAGTACGACATTGTACACAGTTTGTAAGGATACAAAGATGTAAGCCGGCCTTGAGTATACACCGATTGTAATACCAACACAGTGCCGTTCCACGTACAATACGGGGTACTAAATACGCGATTACCTACGCACAACATCCGATACGAAATTGCGGATCGCTGTACTCTGGTACGCTCGTGTTAATTTTCTCAATATTGAGCTTGTCATATTATTCTGCACCATAACCATTTCTTTCTAGCATTTGGAATTACTCACAAGTTCTCTGATATTTTCCCTTGATCCATGATCTTCTTATTTACGGTTGAAATATATTTATTTCTCTTAAGAATTAAAAATTCACTTACGGAGAAAACTAAGCTAAATAAGTAAAGTAGTGTGCCTTTCAGCGTAAAGATAGGTCATAAATTTAAAGTGTACATAGTGTTAAAAAATAATTTAATAGTAAAATCATAGTGGGTAGTTTTGTGCGTTCCGGCTTATTATGTAGCAAGCGCGTACGCTGCCGCTGCGCCGATCGCAGAGCGCGCCGGTAGATTGCTGTTGTCGCGATAAGGGCTATGCCCCAGCGCGCGAGTAAGATATGATATTATAGCATTGCTATAGTTCGGTTTTAGTGTTGTTAAGTAATTAATGAAAAATCCTTTAAAATGTGATTTAAGAGCAATGCTCTTGTCAGCGTATTATTTGCGCCTCTCTTTATACGACAGACGGCGATCTTCGTTTTTGTTTGACTCATATAGCTTATCCTTGTTCTTCCTCTTCCTCTCTTTCATAATGTTAAAAACTAGTGCTTACAGCACAAAGGCCAAGGTTGAACTTTGAGCAGACTCAATTAATAGGTCATGAATAATTTTATGCATAATGTATGGGAATCTCGCTGTTGGGTGATATTCCCATATTAATGTATTAAAATTGAGTTTTTTACAATAGCTTATACAAAGGCAGTCCTTCGTTTATTTCATCAAAACTTTTGTATTAAAGACAAACTCTGGGTTATTACAGCTAATGATGGTTTTGTCATTATCCAATAATGAAGTAGTCGAGCGGCGGTTAGTTCTCATTAATTCACACTCGATAAGATAAAATCATCGGTCCCTTTGTTCTTATCTTTGTGTCAAAATATTTTATGTCCCTGCGATTGCTCGAGCGGCCAAAACACAAATTTGACATTATAACTTGGTGCTTGACGTTTCCAAAAATATCATTTTAGTGGCAAAGTTAACTGTTAACTAATTCCTCAATTTCTCCCGAATTATTGTCTTCAACTTTTACTTCTTCTTAACCACAATCTTGAAAATTGAATGACTCAACTAGTTCAATCGTCATAACCGTAAGTTCACGATCCTTATTTTTACCATCATCATCATCAGCTTGAATAAGCCAACCGTTAGACATAGCCTCCCTCTTTATCGTTTAATCAACATATTTAATGTGATCTTTTTCAAAATGTAATAATGTTATTCCATTTAAATGGAAAACTTAAAAATAGGTGTCAAATAAATTTCACGAAAGTTTTATAGAAACTTTTCCTTTTTGAAAGGATCAGAAAAGCTGACATGTCAGTCGTTAAATTACACAAGTTTAAATAAAACAGGGGCCCATTATAATGATTGTTTTATGATCTGGGAAAAATCGTTGGACTAAAAGGTTATTTAAAAACGTTGGCGATGACTTGGTAATCCCAACAACTTTACAGAATTGACGAGACTTATAATATAGGTATACTTCGTACAAAACAAAAAAGATTGTAATGTTCTGCGATGGGCTAAGGTTAAGAATGAAGATGTTAATACTAACTCAATTCAAGATTGATCCAAACCGCACAATGATAGCATAGATTAGGAACCAAGCCGTAGTTTGTTGCCTGTTCTTCTAGGTTTGGTCGCGTGAAACTGGCATCTAGACTCACCTAGCTTTAAGACGTTTCAAAGTGATTCTTGTGATACCATTGAATAAATACATATTTGAATTTTAGTATGTATTTCTGCTAAGTTATAATGTGTGCTTTCAAAAAAGCGTTTACAAAACTTTTAGAAAATTATCTAGTCATTTTGATTTCCATCTAAAAAATATTTAAGTATAATTACCTGTTTTTACGATGCAAGGGTGTCAGACCACCTGCTATTGTTCTCTCTTTACAGAAATGCCCAAATTGTGGTAATTTCGGGTGCCATGCGTAATGAGACTTTAATTTACGAGGCACCTTTGGAAATAATGACTAAGAGTCTGAACGTCCATTTTCCATCTGTTATTATGAAATACTTAAAATATATTAATGTTCCTTGCGCACATCTAATGGTTCTGCAGTGGCAATTAGTAAGACGCTGTCAAATATTGCTGTCATATTTGACAGCGTTTTACTGATCGCTACTACAGAACGCTTAGATGTGCGCAAGACTCAAGACTTCATTGACCTCAGCGGTTCGTGTGACCATGAGAACTGAACTGATAGAGCAGTTAAAGATATTAGTTTACGTTGCTTCGCTTAGTATTGCAACTATTAAATCTGATTAACTCATATCAGCTTTTATGAAAACCTTCACTAAGCACCAGCTTTATACAAAATCAGACCTAACGTGTGATTTATTTCTTTTCCCAACTTTTCATCAAACAAATATCTACGTAAATCAAATTCAGGGTGATTGTACGATGAAATTGTAACGCAGCTTACTGCGCTCTTTTGGTCCGGGGGTTGTCTAATCCCCGGGATGCTCTGTCAGATTGCTGACTATCTTGGAGACTATGCGATTGCATCTTATGAAATAGAATTTGTGGAAAGATACGCTCGTATTAAGCTCATTGAAAAATTTATAGCGAGTAAGAATAAGGTGCTGAATTCTACACCTAATTTTAGTTTAAAAACTTTCAGTACTTCATTTTAAAGCTTAGGCTTGAAGACATTGAAATCCCCAATGGTAATATAATATACATATAAAAACGACGAGTGAATAGTTTAACCGTTTTAATGATCGTTGTTATTCGTGTGAAGAATTCCCTAATTGATATAATAAATAACACTTCGTAGTGCTTCGGCGTCTCAGATAAGTTGAAATTCGAAGATTTATTCGAAACTAAACTGTTTTCTAATTGGTGTTTTATGATAACTTCACCAGGAAATGCATCAAAGAATGCTTTACCATTGTTTGTATTAGATACAGTTATTAAAGTAATCGCTGTTATTGCTTTAAGGTTCATTTCCGTCTGTGAATAAATTTCTCAATTCTCTTATTCTAATTATTTTTTATCTTTACATGATCTTCAAAGCTCACCGCTTTAGTATTCTTACATTACAAGACTTTCATATCGAAATAGTTTATGTGATATTGTTAGTATCAGTGACCTAGGTATGTTTCATCTTCCGGACCATTTTAAATTTTCTGGAATATAATATAATAACTTTTCCTCGAAGATCGTAGAAGAGTGTTCTTGAGATTTATCACATACTCGTGCACTTTCGTGTTCAACCGAGCAGGTGACCTTAAAGCAATAAGTGCTCTTTGCAACGGAAGTATAAAATTTCCCGTGGGATTTTAGCATGAATCGATAACTGTAGTACTTCAACTCTTTTGTCGGTGTATCTGTCTATTGTATTTTATTAATGTTGAAGAGAGCTCGTTTATCTATCGAGATCGACAGATCGCATTCAATTTGCATACGCTAGCTGCTCTAATAAAGTGATGTGAAATAATCGATCTTTCAATTCAATCTATATTTTATACAACTTTAGAAAAGTTGCATTTATATATACAAGTATTTTCACATCACTCCTCATAATTAAGTATAAATCCAAACTTTTTTATAACTGTTTCGTAACTTTTACCGTCTGCGTTCATCACAGCATCATAAAATTAATCTGAATCATCTCTAATAGGAAACTTTACGTCCACATAATGTCTCATCATTTTGTTTATTAGAATATTAAGAGAGGCTAATTCACTGTCACATTAAGTTACCTCTTTGGTGACAACTGTATAAGATACGTATTTTATGATTACTCCAACGGTATTTATTACTTTTGTCACTCATACTCATGACGTTGTAAAATGGTACACGTCTTATTTTATGTCACTGCGATCGGAATTGTATAATGTTTACGATTGCTTTGAAGATTATGTATTAGTTATCCAATTAGGGATCATAAACACTTTATTTTAAGTAAGCTGTTTATGCCAGCTTATTGCGGCTGGGAAACCTTATTTGGAGGAGGGGTATATCCAGTTCTGCATTCGGTTCGCTTTTTATGAGTTTGTCGTTCGTTTGGTTCAGATATTATCAGCTATTGCCAAAATATACTTTTATTACTAACAAAAAAAAATATCTTATAAGAAGAAGAACTAACTAGTAGAATCCCGTGATTTCATTCGCGTTAACCTTTTTTTATACAAATTTCAACCCCCGCTGCAACCCTTTAGAGGTAGAATTTCGGAAATCCCTTTCTTAGTTCACCTCTCTACACTACACCAGGAATCTACGCCCCAAATTTTATATTCCTAAAACTCATTAGTTTAGGCTATCCGTTGATTGCCAATCAATCAGTCAGTAACGTAAGAACTTTATATATTTATACAGAAGATCATATATTTTAAAGTGATCAATCTGATAACAGAGCTAAAGGAAAACATTCAGGATTTTAAAAATGTTTGTTAGAAAGTTGTATTTCTTATTCATAGCAAAACAGTCTGCAAGCAGACTAGAGAAGTCCTTACAAAAACAGCGATAGAGTTATCGATAGAAAAGTACACAATCATGATCTGTTCTTTGTGTAATGGTTATAAAAGAGATAAAAATAGTATTGCCAATACAAATACACTTTCTACCAAAGGTCTCGTAAGTGATATGATGTTGACTCAAAATGTAGGAGGGACAGCGTGTTTGCTCTCACCACAATCTGAGATTGGTAATAAGATGCGACACATGTATTATCCCGATTAAATCCCCTCAGAAAAGGGGCTTAAATATAGTGATGTCTTTATGTGATGGTCCTGAATGATATCCGATCCCTATCGATAAGCGATACGAAATCGAGAAAAAGATTTTGGTGACAATAATAGAATCTACAAGTTATGTTACTACAGCTTGGGGCGTCATAATCGTTTATAAGCTTGAATTATTCTGAGTGTAATGTGATCTACTCGAATGCCTACGTTGATTTGAATTTTTATTCAAGTATATGTTTGTGTGTATTTTGTTTATAATAAAGTTAACTTCATAATTATATTAACTTGGGCTTGATTTTGATATTTTCTAGTAAATAAGATGGTCTTACCATTTTATTTAAAAAAACTAAACCAACATTCAACATTCTATCAAAGTAACTAACTTGGGCTTGAATTTAAATATTTTCTAATCAGTAGATTGGTGTTATCATTTTGCTTAAAAAATAAATAAACTGATATTAACACATGGACCAATGTCCATGTCTTTTCATGAAGAAATGGACAAGAGCTTATCATGTATTCTTCTCTTGACCAGTATATACCGAGGGCTATTATATTTTATATGTTTAATTTTATTTTGTATTTAGTTTTAACGTGTTTGTTTTTCGTGTACTATGGACTCTGTAATGGTATATTAATAAGTGGTATAAGAAATAATCATATGGAATTGAATTAAAATTCCATCGAAGTAACTATCGATAGTGACATGATCACAACACTATCCAATGATTGATCACCGAGCGTTGCAAGCTCGCTTGTCAAGACGAGAAATAACATTGTTAGTGCTCTTGGTAAACGTCTCGACGATGCAAAATCCTCTTAGCCGCGCCTACGGAGCGTAACTATGAAAATGGATTTTGAAATTGTGTTCTAACTTACCCTGGACGATAGTGTAGTGTCTAGTAAGCTCTTATGAGATGAATGAGCTACTCAGAATATTGGTAAAATCATGCTCCTTTGTAGCAGGCCAACACCATTTAATTACCTTTAACATAATCACAAAAATTCTGTTTTACTGTAGTACCTATTTGTTGACGTATGGTAACTTTAGTAGCTCTTTACTATGCATTGAGAGCACTGGTAGCATTGTGAAAATGACCCTGGCCTTTGGATTCAAATTGTTTCAAATCCAGTCGTGCACGATGCCTAGTACTTAAAACCTATAATATAATATCCTATCTCGCCCAGATTCTCTCAGTTCCAAGATGAAACAAAAATATCACATAAAGAGTCAATGTAAAATCAACTGCATAAAACAATTTTATGAATTAAATATCATACAGACGGACAGATTAATTGAATTCGTACAAAAGATGAAAAACAAAGTAACGTGTAAAAATAAAAATAATTAATACAATTTCGTATGTGTATTCGATCCGTATTATTAGCAATGGTAATAGGTGGTGGGCGTTTTAAACGTGCTACATGCAAAAAGCTTTTAGAGATTGAATATTCGATAGCTTTGAAAAAGGCAAGCAACTTGACAGCTGTTATATTTTTGATGTTTTAATCGCGAGAATAAAGAAATATAAAATAAAACTCGTTTTCAACAAGCCAATTTATTAGCATAAACTTGTTAAAAAACTAAAAAACATACAAAGATAATGTAAAGATATAATGTGGATGGTAATAGAAGTAGAATATCAAAGAAGAAAGAGATGCACTGTGGAAAATAGCATGAGTGTGAGTGAGTAAAAAATAATGGACGACCATGTACGTATAAAAAAAACTATAATAAACGACCTACATAAGTACTTTTCACAAACCTAATAATTGTTGTGGCTCGCCTATGTACATGTACTTTGTTATTACTTTTTTTGTAAATATTTCTGTGTGCATTAAAGAATTAAAGACAATTCACACAGCACTACCCAGCCCCAAACTAAGCAAAGCTTGTACTATGGGAACCAGATAGCTGATATAATACTTGAATACATTTTTTTTTGTAAATACATACTTAGAATACAATATAACACCCAGACAGAGAACAAACATTTATGTTCACCACACAAATATTTGTTCTCGGTGGGAATCGAACCCACGGCCTATGGCGCAGAAGGCAGAGCTACTACCAACTGAGCTAGAGGCCAGTCAGTAAAAGAGAAGTAGATATTAAAAGTAAAAGAGAAGTAGACTTGGATATAGTAGTAAACCGCAATATCCATTTAGCATAACGACCGTCTTGTGATCCTATAATGGATATAGGAAGCCATATGCAAGCCGTCGACGGAATAAAAGGAAGAAACTATAGCTGTTGGACCACCGGCGGAGACTTCAAAGGACTATAATCATCGTGACAGACGTAGATATGGTGATACTGGAAGGATCAAACGAGGCAGATAACTTAAGGCTCGAACACACCTAGTTCGCTGGCGGTAGCGATCAGTGAAACGCTGTCAAATATCGCTGTCAGGTTTGAGATTTGACAGCGATATTTGACAGCGTTTCACTGTTCGCTACCGCCAGCGAACTAGGTGTGCGCAGGCCCTTAATCGTTGTACTGAATTAAGTATGAGTTATAACTTTAAGTTTTTAAAGTAGATACTCACGATAACACACATCCCTTTCATTGCATTAAATATTATATCCTAAGCCTTGAGCACAACTAAGCGTTCTGCGGTGGCAATCAGTGAAAGACTGTAAAATATTGCTATCATATTTGACAGTGTTTCACTGATCGCGACCGCCGAGCAAAGGTTTTACCTAACCTAACTTACTCATACTCAATATTATATTGTGTTTTCTAATTAATTATAATTAGAAAACATATTATAATATTGAGTATGAGCCCTAGGTAGTTTTTTAACCGACTTCAATTATAAAAGGAGGAGGTTCTCAATTTAGTTATTTTTTATGTTTGTTACAGCATAACTTCATCATTTATTAGCCGATTTGATATATATAACATAAATATATGTTTAGGGATATATAAATATTTACTTAACCAGAAACTATGGGTATCATAAAATCACGAGTGAATTTTAAGCTGAGATTCATAGACCGCACTTTGCTTTACAGCAAAGCAGTCTTCGCAGAGTAAGCTTTGTTCATCAAAGTTTCCTATCAATATTTTGAATAAAGAAGAGCTTGACAGAACTATGAAATATAATTTTGGTTGAAAGTTGATCTTTCCATCAAAGTAAAGTCAAAGTTCGGTCTATGAATCTCGGCCTTAGTTTCTTCCAGTAAAACTTTAATCTCTTTGCCGTTTTTACCGAGTTCAATTTTAGTGCTTCTGCGAATAAAACTACAAATTATTCCGTTGACATTTCTAGCGGTTGGAGCAGCCAATGAATGGCGTTTATTGGCTTCAGCTCAACGGTACTACACTTTACGATACCATCAAAGTAAACCACTGAAGCGTTTTCACTTCCACACCTTGCAATTAACTGCTTTATTTGAACCGCGTTAGTGCGTTTAATACCTGTGTTGCAGATGTTTGCTACGGTAACCGCTTTCAATGATAACTAACAACCACTATCAGTAGACCTGTCTCTGGCTCTGGTTTTGAGTCTGTGTGAGTGTTGACTAAATAAAAATAAATCCTACGTCGAAACGCCACCACACAGTATAATAACACTGGTGAGCACAGACACACAGACTCAAAACCAGAGCCAGAGACAGAGCCAGTTAGAGCTTGTGGTAATAGGTCTACAGTTATCTCGTTATAGTAGTATAAGCATTGCTTATTCAGAAACCATATAGATGGCGGTGTGTGAAATTTCCATTTTTTTTTTATTATCCACACGTACTTATTACACGTAAATTTGATTTGCCTGGCCTCTCAGCTCAGTTGGTAGTAACTCTGCCTTTTGCAACGTAAAACACATGTTTGTTCTCTGTCTGGGTGTTATATTGTATTCTAAGTATTTAAAAAATGAATTTTAAGCTATCTTGCTCTCATTGTGCAAATTCATCTTAATTTATCCCTAGTTAAGAGAGAGTTAGCAAAAGAGAGAGCACTGAGATGACGAATGATAGAGGTGAGTGGAAGAAGAAAACCTGTTGTGCCGACCCCACTTAGGCAGGCCGCACACCAGCGCCACATGCTACATGCATCGAACATTTACGTTGCCACAATCAATGCGCTACAATTCAGCTTGCTACAAATGTATTGTATAGCGCACATCGAAAGCACAGTTGTAGCGTGGCACCGCTTTAAGAATGTCGACATCATCGTCTGACGACGACGATTTCTTGTACGCTTGACGATGTGGCGCCACAAATAACGAACGTGTTCGATCTTGAATTCGTGTAGCGCGGACAACGTCTCGCCACAAAGTGCGCCCGCTACAAATGTTTCCTCAGTGTGCGTGCTCACGTACAGATATATGGGGGCGTTAATTAATGTGTCGCGTTTCAAATGTGGCGCCACAATTATCGAGATACAAGTGTATGCCTGGTGTGCGGCCTGCCTTAGTGTGGGTTATGGCCAGGATGATGATGATAGTGTTAGTGGGTACTTAGCTCAACTGTTTCTTGTGTATTTTGTACATTTTGTAAATATTTGTTTATTGTAAGTTTCTTTTTACAAATAAGGAGAAGTATTTTGGCATAAATAAAAATATGTACCAACCAGAAACACACCATGAACTCGCACTTCTAAACACTTTGATAACTCAAAAATTTAAAGTAGATTATAATTGTTTCACATGAAGCTCCCTTAATATTCTCTGTCATTTGCATAGGACGTTTTATAAAATAAACCATATTACCCTCCTTTGCAGTTAGAATAAAAGATTCAACACACTTTGTAGACTATACCGTAGTATTAATGTTTGAGTCATTACCTGAAACAAAAATAATGGAATATTAATATTAAAAAGTCAGGAACTACGTTGAGAAATTACTTAATAAATTACATTTTTATGGCAGTTGGCACGCTAAAACTTTTAGTTACGGGATTGCTTCAGTAGTTTACATAACATTGCTAATTTAGTGTAATTTTAACCGCAACTTTTTTTTATACAACTATAGCTGATGGAAAACACATATGGCCCACCTGATGTTAAGTGGTAACCATTACCTATGACAAAGCATTACCTCGTAGATCACGCACGTCAGGAACGTGCCCTACGATGCACTTCCCTGCGTCCATCAACTTGAGGCATACAGATGCTTAGCCTCATATGCCAGTAATTTCACCAACACCCACCACACCCTTCAAACCTAAACACAGCAATGCTGTTTCACGGCATGGTGGTAGCAATAATAGGCATGGTGGTAGCACTTCCCCGGACGAGCCCCTCATAAAGAGCTCTACTACTACTAATATAAACTAATCTTTACATCAATACTAATCTTTAGATTAAAAATGAAAGCATACTCTAGCTAACTAATCAACCATCAATAATAATTAATGATTTAATAAATATCCAAAGAACTACAAAATGTTTTAATTAATTAAGATCTGTTTGTAGATAGTGCTAGAAAATTGTAGGTTTAATAATAATTTCTTATGGATATAAGAAGATGAGGAGGGCATGCTTTAAGAGGCCGGCGGAGGGCGAATTTTCGTACAAACGGAATACCAAAATGATTACTAGTTTAAGCAGATTTTCACTATATTATTGTAATAATTGTAATTGTATTTCTATAGTACCTGAACAGTTTTTATTTTAAATTACTAACCTCAAATAAAATAAACACCAATCGCATTTTACACATTTTTTTCATTGCTAAATGTGATTGGCGTTAATTTCATTTGAGGTAAGTATAATTTAAAATAAAAACTAAGAACCTAGATAAATACTATACAAATACAATTATTACAAAAAATATAATGAAAATCTGCTTAAATGAGTTAATCATTTTGGTATTACGTTTGTATGAAAATTCGTCCTCCGCGAGTTGGAAGTAATTAATTTGCTATCAAGCCCTAATTTATCTTAAAGCGAGAGATTTCAAATGTCAATAATAAGGGCCGGTCACATTGCAACGAACCGCTACGAACTACAAGGCGAACACATATTATTATAATTCAAAGCCATAAAATAAACTTGATAACTCTTTTAAACAAATAGCTTCATAACGTTATATAGCTTGTTATACTGTAAATGCAATTCTAGATTTCCAGTATCGTTATCATAAAAATACCTAGTAAAGACGCTAAACTCCGTGAAACCACTTTCACTAACCACGCTTTCTTTCAAAAAATATAAAAATACTGAACTCGAAAATATAAGACTATTTTTGCGCTATCCAAAAGCACACAGTTTATGAAAAAAAAAAATCTTAGCACTTTTTTTTGCTTCAACTGTATTGATGTATGTTTATTATGCCAACCTTCATGTAGAAAAAACGTGTGAGGATTCAAATTATTATTTGCCTAAACCGTGTGTGCTATCAGATAATTTTGTAAATTTCTTCTTTCGAAAAATTTCGTCAAACTGTGCAAGCGAGAAGTACATCGACAGTTGTCTTTGCCTTAAACAAGAAATCAACAAATGCTAGCTGTCTCTCTCACTCATTCCTTCAAAGGCGAATAAAAAATAACGAGCAAGACTTAACTAGTTAAAATACTGTTTTTATAAATAAAGCTAAAGTTTATGGTCTTAGAATTGCATGGTATTAAGTTTAAGTAACTAAATGCCCATAGAAATGTCCGGTGTATGTCTGAAAGTACTCGAGTCAATTGGTAAATTATTCTGAGGCTTATCAGCACTGGTTATGTTAATATTATAGAACGCCCACTGACTTGACCTGTACCTATACCCTGTTTGTATTTAATGATATAGTTTGTTTTATTTTGTGTTTATTCAATAAACTTTTTTCATTTCTTTGACTTCAAAATAACACTGAATCACTAAATAGGCATAAAATAAGATGAGCACGTTTTTAAATCAAGAACTATTGGTTTGGATCACATAATTTATATGAGATATAAAATGCTCGCAAATAAAAGTCACCAAAAAACTCGTTACCCTTCAAAGTTGCAGCTACATTTTCGAAGAATCGGAAAAACTAGAAATGTATTAATGGTTTGTTTGTTAGTGTGTATATCTTGTAGTGCAGAATCTAGGTCCATTGATTGATATTGAACATCAATGAAGTAAAGGCCTTTGCATCTATTTTAGATGATTTATATAGCGTCAGAGGCAACTGGTGCTTCCTCATTCCCCTACTTGCAGGACGCCATAGTGCCTGAGATCGGATTTTAGATGGAATAGGCTTGCCCAGCGCCTATCCTGACAGCATAGCCATCCTGACAGCATAGTTAGCCTAATCCACAGGAACGACATGGTCAATATGTGTGGAGCTGACTCTATCGCGGGTTTCCTCACGATGAATGATGTATACATATTTTTTTTACACAAAAACTCATTGGTACATCTGCGTTTCAACCCACGACCTTAGCGTTGGAAACCGGAGCCACTACCAATAGACCACCAGTGCTTTGACATCATTTCATCAATAATGACATCAATGAAGACCCCCATATTCATCCAAATATAGTTCATGCATTTCACGAAGACGCGTCAACTAGAGCATTTTGGCTCTTATTACAACCAGATAAATATCACTGGATGCGTTTTCGTGAAATGCATGAACTATTATGCATATAGCAGGAAGTGACTAGATACTATGTATTTAAAAAATGCACAATAATAAAAAGCACCTTCTTTAAGAGTGTACAAAATAAAACATTAAAATCTTGTCTCTTAAATACTGTCAAATAATTTAAAAATTGAAGGTTGTTCAAAGTTAGCTTGAAAGTGAAGCCGCGGATAAAGCTAGCAAGCCAATAAAATTTTTATAACACCTTATTCTGGGTAATAATGTCGAAATCGAGGTAGTTACTGGATCGCGTTTCGCTTGCAAATTGGCGATTCGTTGAATGGCGCGCTTTTTTCAACCTTAATTTCGTTATTGGACCCTTTTTGATACCGTTACTGAGTTGCATGAATAAAACTTTTCAATTTATTTTATTGTGATGCAGTGTGGGCCGATAATGTAGCTCGTTTTGAGCTGAGCCAGTCAAACAAGGTTAATTTAAGAGCTTTAGGCGCAGGGGTGATTTAGACCCATACAATAATACATTGTTTTCAGCATCCGTAAAAAATTACACACCACACATTGAATAACAGCTCGATTTATTTTCAAAAAGCCTGTCAGACACATTTTTCTTAACAAAGTAGTATTATTTTATGTTTCCTGACTAAAGCTTATGCTTGAAGAATATTTCCATCGGCCAGTTTAAAAATGTATTTATTTTTCGAAAAAGGTTAACTTGAGGTAAAACCTCGCGTTTCACCTATCCACGCAACGCGTGCTTTTAATCCGATATCGTTTTGAAACGAAATCCATTCAATGCAAAACAAGAAACTACAAATAAAGGTTTGCTACATCTGACAATAATCTTTAGTGTGTGTGGCACAAAGACAGTGCTGCCAAACATTTTCTGAACAAAACTGACATCTGGGGGCTAAAATGTTAAAAAGTCACTTCAGTCCCGTCAGTAGGATGATATTTTTCTCATTTTTAAAATAGTTAACTAACTTATACTGTAACTGTTCATAAAACTTTCACAGTCTCATTCTAGGGTCTAGAACTAGACCAATCACCCAAATTTTTTGTATGAAACCATGTCCCCGAGTTAATTAGATTTGTATACAAAAATGCTTGTTTTATGACTTGATTCGCTTGCGTTTCGGCAGCGTAATAAACCAGTGCTAGCTAGTAAACATGTAAAGGTCAACCCTTAATTGTTTTATTCTACCTTCTGGTCGGATTGTCTCGAGTATCGTAAGTGCAAAGAAAATAAAGCAAAGTGGAAGCCCATTTAATTGGCTCGCACTGAGAAACATGACCGCTGCTTCTGAGAACGCACACAGGTAAAACAATAATATCTGGTTTATTTGTATCAAAGTAGTCTCTCGTAGTCATGGTTATTGTCCGGTAGTGCTGTAAGAATCGTCAGAAGAATATGACAGCGATATTGACAGCATTTCAGCTGATCGCCATCGCTTAGATATGCGCAGGCCTTTAGTCCATTAAAAAAAAATCAGTCATGGTGGAGTAGAACTTTGAGTGAAGGTTGGCCAAAATCGGCAGGAAAAAACCTAGAAGTTATGCATCAATATAATTTCTTCTAATTGCTTGATAGGCGTTACGGCTCAGTTGGTAGTCTGACTTCACTGTCACTGTCTTCTGTGTCGTAGGCCGTGAGTTCGATCCCCATCGAGTCAAAATATTTGTGTGGTAAACACGCGTGCGTGTGGTGGTAGTGGTTGCGTCTATGTTGTGTACGTCTATTGTTCTGAGTCTGAGTGTTGTAGGTAAGTATTGTATTCTTAGTAGGTATGTATTTACAAAAACTAAACACAAGTACTATTTATTATATCTGGTTCGTTTTTTTGGTTTGTACAAGCTCTGCTTAGTTTGGGACTAGATAGTGTTTAAAAAAAAACATTTTTTTTAAGAAATGGATTTAATTTTATTTATCTAGTTCTAAGCAGTGTGAATTTAAATGTTTTGTATACTGCTACTCTACTAAAATCAGCTGTTTATTTTTTAGCTATGATTTTGCGTAGGACGGTGTGCTGCAACTGCAACAAAATTGCATGTTGAATTTGTAAGACATTTTGATTTATATCTTTGGAAGAATCAAATTTAGAACAGTTTTTAAAGCATACAGAAAAATCATGTTTTTTGAGTTAGTAATCTCGCCTTAGTGACAGAAGATAGTCCACTTGATGTCAAACTAATAGTTATAATTGGTAGGGATCACAAAGAATTGCTTTGTAGGTCACGCACTTTGAAAAACCGCTAGTAATTTCCCGAAATTTTCATGGAAAGTTATTTTGAAATTCAATTTTTACGATGAGAATACCCACAAACGTCAGAACGTAAAACTCAAAACATTCAACGCTAATCAATTGAATCTCCGTATCTCCAATGAAAAAATAAACTCAACTGCTATTTCGGACGAAAAACGGCATTTCAGCTGGTCAGTTCATTTGTAGACGGACGAACCTATCACTTCTCAATCACTCCTTGTCTGTTTTCGATGTAAAATAAGCTCTATTACGCTGAGCTTAAAATCCAAATTTTTGCTGCCGACTGAGCCTACTAAACACGTAACCAATTTCATCTTATCGTGTCACTAGTTTTTTGGAACCAGCGGTGAAAGGGTTAAAAGTGCACTTGACACATGTGACACTCGAACTTTTAAGGTTCTACGACATGCTGGCTACCTCACGATGTTTTCCTTCACCGTTTGAGAGTACTGGCATAGTGCACATACCTACATTTTTGCATAAAAAAACGAAGAAACGAACAAAGTACGCAACCAGTAAGTACACTTATTGTACACGTATCTACGAGATGTCGGTAAGCAAAAGCGTGTTTGGTGCTCTGTGGGTACACTTATCTTTATTAGTTATAAAGGTTTTTAAGACGTCCAATTATTTTGCAGGGCTTTGTCGCTTAGTGACTTTACTGTCCTTTAATAACACACCAAGATAATCAACCCTCAACGTCCAATTTGCTGAGTGAAACTGTACGATGACTAGGTATGCCTTCTTCTGTCAGGACTATATCGTCCACACTGACTGATTGGATTCCAACGCTTCATTGCTTGCCTTTGCTGTCATCGCGTGAACATAGCACGTCAGTCAAATACAAACGATAATAAATTCAATTTTCCCTTTCCCGAAACGTCGAAATGACGGCCGGACAGGATTAAACGCGTCCCATTCTCCTTTTGTTCCCGCAATTCCTCTCTTCGTGCCGTATTTTTTCTGTTTTTTCGTGCGTTCACCGGACGGCCGTTTCAGTTTTTCAGCGCCGGAAAAAATGAGCTTACCGCAAATGAAAGAATAATGAAAGTTTTTCGGATGGAAAATCAAAATTTGCGCCGTTTTAGTTGATGCTCGTTTGAGCTGGTGAATAATCTGTTGAGTTAATGTAGGCCTTTGTTGGGTCTACATTTGTAGGTTGGTTACCCAGGCTGCTTTTGTTAGCTGGAGCTGTTGTTTCACAAATTGGTTCTCATCTTTTTCATTTCTAAGGAAGCGTTTTTATCCTATATTATTCAACCAACGTGGGTTTGTAGGCTTGCAACAGCTATTATAATCCTAATAGTTGTTATTCATAATACCCTAAGTGAACGATTTTCGACCTTAATATCGATAAAAGGGTTGCGAAATTGCCCCGCGAATAAAAACAATAGTTGTCCTCCATTATTTAGATTTCAAGGTAGGGCATAAAGGGCGGGGATAGAAGGGGTGGTCCAAACCCTTACGAGCTAATTGGTTGCGAAATATGGGTGCAATAAAACCAATATTTGGAACCCCTGACCATAAACAGGATTCTTTATTGTTTTGAATACGAGACATGCGTAAGAATAAATCACGCTTTGGCATATTTGCTTCGGTGAAAGTAATCTGTATACTGTAGAACCCATAAATACATTTTAATATATTTGATAAGTAAATTAGACGACGAAGCTATTATTAACCTTTTACTAGATTACAGCAATTTCATAATAGTTTCTAACCATCGAAATAAAGCAATTTAGTATTGAAAGTAGTAGTATCGATTTTCGCAAGTCCACTTTTATGACCCATCCAACATTTCAATCAAATAAAAGTAACAAATTAGCATCACAGACCAATCACAAGACTAATGCAATTTCAGAGATTTTTTTCCACAGAGTGAACACAAAAATGAGACCGGTATTATAGCGATTTACATAAAAGTTGTTTAAATGTTAATCCGAACTCGCTGGATTATGACGTGCCCTTAGTGTGATGAACTCTATGCAGTTTCATCATTTATCTCAACAGTGGGGTCACGTCGAAATATTATAATTCATATTAGGGTGTTGACATGGCTTCAATTACTAAGAGATGGATAAAGCTAATAAAATGTCGTTAGAAACCTACAATGGCGTCAATGTTTTTGTTGGCTACAAGCTCGAAGACAAATAATACTTTTTACGATGCCACATAAGTTTGTAAAAAAAACTTTGATTGTATGATACTCGGATTTGAAAAAGAATTCTCAAAGAAGGTAAATGAGTTTCAACTTTCAATTATGTGTACGTCTTTTTTTCATGCAACATATTTGTTGTGAATGTCTGGATAAATGTGGGTTGCTTGCCGACTTATAGAAGAACAAGCCGAACATTTTGTTCAAAGAAGCTATACTAGGTGTAATAGTACCCTTATTAGCCCGAAAGGGGGGTATTCCACATTTTATGGCGAACAACGTTTATTCTACGACATTTAGAAGTTTTTCATTCATGAAATTTGAACTATCCTACAAAATGTTCTAGACACGACATGAAATAGCCTTAATTTGTCATTTTACAGCTGATTTAGATACCTCTATTATGAAATTTTTTGATACAACAAAATTGGAACCAAACCTTTGCCACCACAAAGTTTTCTAGGTCTGAAAAAAAGCATTCAAAAACTAATAATTATCAAAATTAATACAAAAAGCGTTGCTCTCTATGAAATGTAGAAACCCTCCTTTGGGCTTATAGAGATATTATGTTACACCTTGCATAAAGCTCTTGTCGATGAAGTAATTCATACCATAATATGAATGACTTCACCGAATCTGAATGTGATACAAATTAATTCGTGAATTCCTTAATATACTTTTTGCATGTAAAGTAGCAGAATTCATTTAGTTTTTGTAAGCCAACTCAACCTCTTATAATGGTTATTACAATACAGAATTAAAGTGATCTCTGTCAAACTATAGCGAAGAACAACACGTTCAATGTAATTGGACTGTCGGTTTTATTGTGGTCTAATTGAAAGAAAACAAGCGTTCTAAAGGTTTAAATGGAAGAATTCAAGAACAAAGACAAGCTTCTTATTTGTTACCAGTAAAACTAGATTCAAAATTCATCCTATGTTTTATTTAAAAGCCTGTAGATGTCAATAAAGATAATAAAACGAACAATAAACAAGGTTTCCTGGAAGAGTTCGCTATTAATGATAAGACCGTCTATTGTATTTCACTTTGATGTTTTTTTTTGTTTTTGTATTCCTTTGTTTTTTATGTGGTGTGCAATGGAGTATTTTCTATCTGTCTAGCTCAAGCTATTACCATCTTCTACCTACAGTCAATAACAAACAGCGATAAATATAAGAACTATTAATATTTACCTTATGTTACAAAGTTTTTTATTCAAGTTTTTATGATAGACGATCGAAATAATAAAGGTTTGTTCAACCGATAGCAAAATACTTAAAAAAAATCTGGGAATTTGAAAGTATAAAAGCGTTTATGTTTTATGTTCCTAAATAATATTTTTAAGTCAAATTTTTAATCCAAATAAGAGGTTAATTTTTCAAAAACTGACTTCCAACTAAAAAATCATACTTTGAGAAATAATGTTTTTAAAGAATGACGTAGAAGAAACAGAGGCAGTCTTTGTTTGAGAGGTAACAAGTAGCAAAAACTTAAGGTGGGCTGAGTTTACAATTTTAAACAGAGGTACGTTTAAGATCTCACGATGAGGATAATGATTGTCTGTAATGATGATGATCGCTGCTAAATAATTTATCTCGTCAACGTTGATGGATGGGTGATCAGATGGTAGCCTTTCCTGTCGCCTAATTAAATTAGCATTTCTAGAATGTTCCATTGGAGCCAATCTGCTAATTCCTTACGTAATTCAATAAAATGAAGCAAGATCATTGAGTGAGGCAGCAACCGGATATATCAAATCACCTTTTTTTGGGTTTGGTGCTTATCGTAAGATGATCTAAATTTTTATTAAATAAAAAACGTGTTCTGTTCAGGTATTTTTTTGTTCGCGCACGCTAATCTAAAATCTTTTTCTCTTTTTAAAACGATTGTCCATACAAAATATGTTCATAATAGTTATGTAGGTAACCATATAACATCTGAAGGCGAAGTTAGTTTTTGAATGTTGCTTTAGGTTATGTATACAAAATAAAATGAATGTGTTATCATTGACACTGGATGATTAGTTCGTTTGTTTCTGATAAGATATTTTGTAACAAAACGATTTCCAAAATCACGAAGCACCATATTGTCAAAGTTCTAATGGCCTGCGCACACCTAGGTCGCTGGCGATGGCGATCAGTGAAACGCTGTCAAATTTGACAGCGATATTTGCCAGCGGTTCACTGATCGATATCGCTAGCAACCTCGGTGTGCGCCGGCCTTAACTAATATTGATAGAATGATATTTGAATATGGAAATCTGTTCTGAGGATAACGTATCGCTAACAAAATATATACAGTTGTATCGATTTGTGCTGATAGGGATATAAAATGTATCGAACAGAGTCACTGAACTTTTCTAATAATTATTATCAAAAACTATATTCATGGCAGAGAAAAGAAAAAAGTAAAATTAATTACTTTCCAATTAATGAATTTTAGATGGATTCTTAGATAGATAGATAGAAAGATAGAAAATGCTTTATTGCACACAACAAATTACAACAAATTATTTTAGATACAAGTATACAAACTTTCGACTCACTCTATTCAATCAAGTTTGATGTTTTTGAGTTCAAAAACACTGAGCGTTTCTTATACCGCGTTGCCCGAAATTTTTACAAAAATTAACTTGTTCTTTCAACACTTCCTCTAAGGGAAAATGTTTTTGAAGTGAAAACTTCTTTAGCGGCGTTGAGCACTTTCTGTAATGGGTATAAAATCTTAAACTCGCGTCAGGATCACGTGACCTGATCGAAAAAGCGTAAGACGGATGGAGAGTAGATAGTTTCGTTTAGGCAGCGCAGGGCGCTTGCGCGAATGTTCGTTTAAGTTACAGCGTGCCAAATAACAAACAAGCCCCCCCTAACCATTCCAAAATATCAAACATGCTCAACGTTAATAATCAAGTTTTCACTTCTGCCGGCACTCCCGGAGTGCAACCCGTATTTTTTTATTTTTTTATTTTTTTGTCTGTCAAATGACAATCAGCCAGCCCACAAAAACAAAAAGTATTTAATCATAAAAAATAAATAATCACGAATAAACACTCGACGTATTTCTGTTGTTTCTTAAAAAAAAAACGGCGATCTCTTTGGTAGAATGCATGCAATGCGTTGCGGCTACAGAAAAAAAATAGACATTGGCGCGAAATCTGTAGAATTTTTCTAAACTATTTCATATTGTATTGGATTATTTTATTTTCTCGCAATCGTAGTGAAAAGAAGAGTGTGACACGGCGCTAAAAACTTATTAAAATTAGGTTTCTATTTACTTTCTCTCTAAGTACAGAACTACCTCGTATGTAGTTGGTCATTTTAGCTCCTTGTAAGTATATATAAAAATCTAATGTTATTTAGTGCAATGTGCTAATGTGAAACCTCGCTCATTGTAATACCTTCTTAGATTATACAAAAACCAATGTAACATGAACTCGCATTTGTCATGACTGTAATCCTTAGTCACAGTAAACATCCGGTAGAAATACCACATGAAGATAAATATTTAGGTAAATATGCGGTAAACAAGAATTAATTGACTCCATAGTTTTTTTAAGTCTTCTTCTTCTTGTTCTTTCAAACCAGTGCGGTGAAAGGATTTCAAGTGTGCCTCAGACAGGCTCTTTTAGTGCACTTGACATATGTTTTCGACCTTTTTAGATTCTACGACATGCCTGTTTCCTTACGATGATTTCCTTCACCGTTTTATAGTAGCGGCATAGTGCACATACATTTTTGGACAAAAAACCCATTGATACTGGATTTAATAATAATAATAATTATAATATCATTTATTTCAGACAACTATAAAATGCACATTACAAAAATGAAACACCTTAGGTCCATAGTTAATAAATACATTAGAGACTAACATACATAAAATAAAATAACTTATTAAATCTTAAATCTTAGGAGCTTTTTTTCGTTAGCGCACCCCTAAAGCGACGATAGACGACTCCTGGCGGCCAGAAATCCGAATTGAGAAACATGTCCCCATGCTTCGCAGGCACCTGGAGCACGTACGATTTAAAGGCCGTGTCTCTCATTCCCGATGGCTCTAGCCGCTGTAGATGTAACTGTATTGGTGGCGGGTCCTTAATCCAAAAACGGATCCTCTCCTTTACATAGCGAAAGACCTCATCACCTGAAGTATTCGGGTCCAATCTCGAGAGGTAAAGGAGGAACTCACGATTTTAATATCGAAAAGCGGGGCCGCTACCACTATGCCACCAATGCCACCATCGACTTTCTCGTTTTGAGATCTGAAGGGAAATTCATGTAGCTTGGGAATTGAAGCCATAGGGCTGTTTCTGGGTTATTTTTTTTTCATAATGAACGGTAGCCTTGTATAAAACTCTCTTGTTATTTCCAAACATTTAGGTCCGTTGCTAACCACAAACAATAAATTGGTTTGGAAAGCGGGAACCATCTCGGCCGTAGTAAATCAATCAGTCCGGTATAAAATACGATCGTTTGTTATATTTATCAATATCTTTCTTTGAATAGATCGAGAGCTAATGAGAATAAAATTCGTCATGAATCCCACTATTGGATGGATGGATAGATGGATGGATGGATGGATGGAAAATCACGCCTTATTCCCATGGGGGGTAGGAAGAGATCACGGATTTCCACTTGCTACGATCCTGACACACCTCTGTTACTTCATTCACTCTCATCACATTCTTCATATATGCTCGTCGGGTTTAGGGTACTCCTAACCTGGCCTTTCTCTAAAACGTCTGCGATCTGATCGAGATACATGCGCCTAGGTATTCCCCTTCCAACAGTTCCATTTACAAATACTATACTATATGCATACACACTACAAATACTATACTATACTCACAGATAAAACAGTTTTTTAATCCCGTAACCTTTGAAATACTCTAAAATTTCAAATTCAATATTTATGTTTATGCTCTAGGGTTCAAACAAAAAAGCTAATTTAATTAAAGTAAAGAGTACGTAATGTTTTTTTAATTTTGATTCCTCAGAGAAATTATTTTAAGCAAATTTAGCATCAAATATTATTAATACCATATTTTTTAACATTAAACACAGAGAAAATTCCAGTGTTCATCACACAAATGTTTATTCTCGGTGGGGATTGAACCCACGACCTAGCGCGCAGAAGGCAAAGACGACCAACTGAGCTGTCAAATTATTATTATGTAAACTTTTAATTTTCGGCTCTTCATCTCATTACTCTCCGTATAACACATATTTTGTTGATATATTCAAACTGTTGCGTGTTCGAGTCGAACGGTTTATTTAGAGTTATTGATTAAATTTCTTCTGTATTTCTGATTGACAGTTCATTTGTCTCAGTGTTTATTGATTTTGATTGTGTGTGTAACAAGTGAGTTGTTTAATATGTTACAACATACGTTACCATAACGTGTAACATTATATCATCAAAAATTATAGTATCAACACCAAAAATAAATCTATTTCACCAATAATAATTATTTAGATGTTAAATCTTAATATAGAAAAATGAATCCCTATTTTCCTTGGTCAGGCCATGAGGCTTCCGTCAATTCGGACCGTTAGGTACTAGGACCGCGGTCCCAGCTTCCAGATATATTTAATTTTATTATTTTTCTTCCGGCGAATTGAACCGCAAACCACGTGAACAGTTGTCGTCAGTTACAAATGTAAAATAAACACGACAATGTTTAATTAAGTAGAACCTATATATAATAATTCCTGTCAAAATAGATCAAAATAGATGTATCCGGAGACTGGGACCGCGGTCCGAGTACCTAACGATCCAAATTGACGGAGCCTCACACCATCACGCGTGAACGCCTGGACTGAATTGGCTGAAAATTGTTGGGGAGGTAGATTAGAACCAGGAAACGGACATAGCATAGATACCTACCTTATTCTTATTCCAAAAAAGTAAAGGCAACGGGGCTAGCGAAGCCGCGGGCGGCCGCTAGTACTAAACAAAAGTAACGTTCTATTCTCAAATTCAATATTTCTCCAAAACTAAAAGTTTAATTTAATTCTCTTTTAGAAACAAAATTGTCTTTGGTAATTTGTCTGTGGGTAAAGTTATTCAGGCACAATGAACACCTCGGTTTATCTCGCAGCAGCAATAGTTTTGACGCCGAGTCACAGACTAAATTATAGGCACTACGTAGCCAAGTTACAGATTAGATTACGTACAGCACTGTGGAAGTTTCACTTGAATCATGCTAAGAACACTTCTTTCTATTTTATTATAATTTAATGTCAAAAGTTTGCTAAAATAGTGTGCTGACCCCACATATTAATACACCTACCTATAGAAAGTTGAAAAGGTACCAAAAAATAGTGATGTAGTTCGGGAATTAGGTTCTTGGTGACACACATCTCAAATACGTAAAGGGGAATTACCTATGTACGTACGTTTCTTCTAGAGACACTTCAACTTGCTAATTCTACGAGCTATGTCAAAACCGAAAACTACCATTTCAGTATTTACTGTTAACCGGATTTGGGAATAGGACATCCCTAATCGGATCAAGCAAAGGATGACATCCCTAGAGTAGAAGAAGCGGACCTTACTTATCTCAATAAAACTCACAGTAGAAACCTTAAAGAGTGACACAAGCATGCCTATTACAGTATAGTGTGTTATATAGTGAAGTTCTGATTTATTTACTTTGTGTGGAGGTCGGCGGCCGCTGGACTAACCGCTTGTGTTGTTGTTTATTATTTTTGGCCCACAGTATTTCTGTCCAGGTATTTTATAAGTTTTTTGATTCAATAAACCTGTTTTTCTGTTTTTCACAATGTTTTTTCAACACTTTTTGTAAAATAAAATAACGAAGAACATCAAATATTTTGTTGGTTTTTTAAACGATACACCTACGCTGAAAAGCTTACAAATTGAAGTCTACGATTACAATAAGCTATAGCTAGGCTTTTTGATGAAACAGGGCTAATTTTAATTAATAATTATCACCATTATTAGTCGTTTCAGTTCAGTCGGTCATAACGACTATTTTTACTAATTATTTCACCAAACAACGATTGCTAATATTTTTTTATATTAGTTATCAGTGATAACTAATCGTTAATTATTATTTTTTAATTAGCTGCTAGCTAAACGGATAGCTAATAGCTAAACGGTTGACTGTCGTCACACCTGATGAAAAGTGAAAAAGCAGCCTAAGGTGAAGCACGCCTAGCCATCTATAAACCACTTGTTTACTCTTGACTTGAAAACTCCAAAGTTGTAATATTCCGGAAATATTGACGACGAATTTAAGCATAATTTGTCGTAAAAAAATCAAAACACCAACAAAATAAACTACTGTAAACACATTAGCCGGACCGCCAGCCGTCCCATCAAAAACTTAGCGAACTGCCACGACCTCACATAGTCATTAACTAGAGAACTTTTTGAAACAAAGGGCACAAGAGAGCAAAAACTAACTCGCTACCATGACAACGCGTAAAAAATTATAATATTCTATGTAAGATTCTTATTACAAAATTTGGGAGGTATAGTTATGTACTTATTAAATTAACATTTAAAGGCCGTATAGGCTTTAGCGATAGTGTTACTCAAATTTCATAACATTAAAATTTAGTGAAAATTTTAAATAAAAAAGTTACATTTACATACAATACAGCCTCTGTTTTTCCTATATATTATAATTTACTGAAGGTGGTGGTTAGAAAAACAATACTTACTAAGAGTGTTTGGCATAAAAGCTTTGCTAAATTCTGTTCTCAGACGGGAAGCGACTCACCTTCAACTCACTTTCCGTATACGGTATGAACGATGTCACCGCAAAGCAAAACATCGCCCCCTTCAGACCCTGGATGAGATCGTCTGAGCGTCACCACATTTAATATACCTTTCTGAAGACACGTAACACGACCAGATAAGGTTCAATATGATGCTTCTAAAGATATTGTCTGAGTATACGTGCTTTGCAAATCAAGTGCGTTGAAGAGCGGATGGGATGTTCTATGAAAAATCGTGACGAGGGCGACACAATAAGCGAGGAAAAGGGTGTAGAAGGTGCTTAATCGAAAATGCGTAGCTTGCGTATGCCAAAAATAGACACTCTTTTAGTCGACGCACTTCATCTTTTTTTTAACCTTGGAAACACGTGTGGTTAAATTTATTGGTGTCACCTATCATAACTAATAGTATATTGCGGATAATTTGTCTTTTATATAGAGGACTTCATTTCTAGAAATATTGATTGATACGCCGAATTCAACGTCATGAATTTACATACAAAACGACAAGGTGAAGGCTGTTATACTCGTAAGTTTAGACTGTCCAGCTTTTTGTCTACGTTTTTATGAATGTATAAAATGTTTTGTGTTTAAATAAAGTACCTTATATATGACACTGTAGAGCAAATTATTCCTAGCAAGAAATCTGAAGAGGATCTTCCTAACATAGGGATTACAGCTATGAGCCATGTTATGCAAAGCCAATTTCTTGGTCGAAAAGCCTTACCACCAACTGACGGGAGCCGGCGCCACATTTGATGCCACATGTTGCGTCCACACCATTTGCATATCAAAGCTCGGAGTAACTCTCAATTACGTGCACTATATACCATACGTCTACTTATGTATATACTACCCATAGTGGACTGCACTGACATGACAGTAAACTTCACGAGATTAAATTCAAAGGACTGTACACTACGCCTTACGCCTTGCGCAAATCTAAGCGTTCTGCGATAACGATCAGTGAAACGCAGCCAATATCGCTGTCATATTTGACAGCGTTTCACTGATTGTCACCGTAGAACACTTATAGTATGTGCGCAAGGCTTTACTTACAGCATTTCTTTATAGATATCATAAAAGTATAAGTATAAGCAACTGCCATCTCTTACCTCTAGGTTATGACAAACAGAGACAGAACTAATTTTTAGCAATGTCTGGTCATGTTTTTTTTACCTCTAGATTAGATAAAATGTCTAAATTATGCCCCCAAACTTTGCAGGTAAACAGCCAAAATAGCTTCTCACGTAGAAACTTATTGTTATATTTTTTTTCTAGCTTCTAAATTCCTATACAAAGTGTTTCCTTCAATAACAAAATAATAAGAAGGATATTTGATGCTTCGCTTTTAGACTGATATTAGTCGATGACCCTATCAAAAAAGAGGTTATACGAGTATTAAAATATAAATTTTTACTCTCCAAAAAAATATTGTTGGAAAAAACTTTGCAGTTTGCAAATAAATAGGTATTATTATCATAATCGTGTTTATCTAAAACCAACAAAAATTTAATTTTTTTTTTTTTATTCAGTTGTATCACAAGGATCACTTTGAAACGTCATAAAGATGAGTCCAAACACTTTTTAACTTAAAATATTCATCACACATAAGTTCGTATCAAAAATACATAATTTCAAACCATCATGTTCTGTTCATTAACATACGTAATGTAGCGGTCAAAATATGTTAATCACTGTTTAATTCATTCCTTTCTCGGTAAAGGGCAAAGTCACTAACGAGCTTTGAAACCTTTGAGATGAAGGCTTTCAATACTTTCTTGTTGTATTATCTTAATTTATTCTAAAAGTATTTAGTTGTTCGACGCATGTGAGATAATATTTTTTTACTATAAATGTTGTACATATCAAATCTTAGACTTATTTATTCAGTTGTTTAACAAAGGTTTACTTTGAAACGTCTTAAAGCTAGGCGATTCTAAATGCCAGGTCCACGCGACCAAGCCTAGAAGAACAGGCAACAAACTACGGCTTGGTTCATATCGATGATCCTTCTTCAAAGCAAAAATAAAAATAGCAATGAAGTTCCAGTGTGGTGCCACTCTAACTAAGTCAGACGTAGGCAATAAAAAAGCAAAAGTTTAAAGTTAAAAATTGTATTGCAGTTAGGTGCTGTACAAAAATTTACATCGTACACTATCATATAAAGAGAAATCAAAAGATATTCATGATGACTACGATTGCTCTGACAAGAGTGAAGCGACTTAGAAGAAGCAGAGTAATACCTATCATTTGAATCAACTTATCAAATCATTTTTTCATTCTGATCATTAAACAAATCTTCTTTTACTACAAGCATACGGTAATAGTACATTATTGCAAAGGCAGCGAAATAAGCAATTGCAGGTCGAGTATGAGTTTGAAGGCCGAGCCGCAGGCGAGGACTTCAATGATACGAGACAGGCAATTGCCGTATTGCAGTTATAGTTATAGTTGCGTATTGTAATATTGCAGTTTGTCAAATAAAGCAAATAATATTAATGATTATTTTTATCACAGCAATCGCATTATCTAACTCAAAAAGCAAAGTTTATACATTTACTTTTACTTACATTATTAAATGTATTATAATCGCATTATCTAACTCAAAAAGCAAAGTTTATACATTTACTTTTACTTACATTATTAAATGTAAGTAAAAGTAAATGTATAAACTTTGCTTTTTGAGTTAGATAATGCGATTGCTGTGATAAAAATAATCATTAATATTATTTGCTTTATTTGACAAACTGCAAAGTTAGCAGCATCGTCTATGTACGTAAGATGATAAGTGAGTTTTTTTCCGCAGTTCATATTATTAGACAGCTTGTTAAACGACTGGCATCTCCGCTGAGTTTGTAGTAGCTCTTTCTTTTGTGCCGTAGGTTCTGTGCTGTGGGTTCGATCCCCGCGAACAAATATTTGTGTGATGAACACAGATGTTTTTTCTCTGTCTGGGTGTTATATTAAAGTATGTTAGTATTTGTTGACAAAAAAGAATTATATTAGTATTTTATCAGCTATCTGGTTCCCATAACATAAGCTTTGCTTAATTTGAAGCTAGATAGTGTTGTGTGGACTGACCACAATATTGATTTGTTTTATTTTTGTACGATTGCTGGAAGTGGTCATTTTCAATTTGATTTGCGTTGCGGCTTCCCTCGTGCGTTGGTATGCGACAGTCCGCGTAACTTTATTCTAAATCCACTGGTTAATTCAACCGAGGGTGCGTGGCGCAGTGCCAAGCCAGCGGTTCTCACCCCTGGCGTGTACGTGTGCACTGATTTATAACTTCAACTTTGGCAGGCGGAGGTAGTCTCAGAAAATGTTGAAATGTGTGATGTCTTGTGAAAGAATTTCTTACGACAAACGTATGGACGTTAGTTCTGCGATATGGTTTTCGCTTCGTCTATTTCTGGGCGAGCGGGAAAGAACTTTTAAATGGATAGTTAAATAATGAGACGTTAATCATTATGAGGTAGAGATTATAAAACCGACAAGTTTGTACTTTGCTGACGTAGTATATTAGACATTGAATAGAGTTTTTCTTGTGTTTCTGATTTAAAAACCCAGAGGAAAGTAAAAGTAAGTCAAAAAACTTTGTTTTAGTGCGTACTAACTTACTGAAATATAAAAGAAACCACAGGCGTGCTTTCAATAGTTTTAACCAAGAATTCACTTAATAGATGGCAGGTATAAAAAAAACAATTTACTAAATGTAATCACGTCCTAATGACTCCATTTTCATTATCAAAACTCAAATGAATCGAAAGTAATTGAATTACAGACAAAGGCGTATTTTGCGCACAAAAACAGTGTAACAAAAACTTATACGACAGTTGAAGGGAAGCCCTACCGGATCGTTGACGGCGTTCGACTTTGCGAAAGTAATTAATCGCAAGCCCAGCTCGCGGCTGTCGCCACGTCGCATCGCATCACTAGCCTCTTACAAGCCACTCTTCTGGAAAATTGGACCTGCTACGTCGACTCGACCGCGAAATACAATCGCGGCCGCACCGAACGCACAGAACACCCTTTATTTATCGCCCCGGTAGTTACACACCTTATGATTCATATAATAAACTCGCATAATTTACACAGCATTGTTGGCCGAGTAATAAGAATTAAATAGGAATATATCTCTGTCGTTTTGTTATTCATATTACATTACCGTATCTTCCTTTTCCAGACGTTTAAGCGTTGATTATTCAGTGCTATCGCGGCGTACCATCTGGTGCGTTTGCTGGTTAGCTTGGAGTTTTATGTTCGCGGTGTAGAGTGTTTTTTCGGGTGCACTATTGTTAGAAGAAGGTTATAGTGAAGAGACATTATTTTGTCACAATAGTGGGTGCCGCCCACGCTTCGGGCAACAGCAGCGCAGTCCTCGGTGATGCACTGCTTTAGGGAACGAATAAATTACCCGAGACGGTCCGTTCAAGACTTACTCTGCATACTATTCCACAGTATCTTTAGAAGAAGCACGAAATAAAGTGCCACTGGAGTAGCTCTGTTGGGAATAATGGTCAACAATAAATTCAAAGTCTACATTGCAATACAGTATCGTTTGAAACAATAGCATAACAATTCTTACTAGCCATGTAAATGCTAGCGGGTCTTACCGTGAGAAGCTTGGTTGCGACAAGGCTCATGGCGTTTCTGGAAACCGCAAAGAGTGGTAATCTAATACACGAAGCTCAGCGACACTGGCTTTCACGGCCGCAAATCTCGTATTACACGACCACGCTCTTTTAGTTGTATCAAAGCTTGGGACGTGCGATAAGCGACCTAAAATTGAAGTGATAGGTGTTGTTGTAAAGTTATTTGCTTTTAAAAGTATAGCTGCCGCCTGCAGCGTGGTTGTTTCATAGATTTTGTCGAAACTCGAGCGAATAAAAAGTACAATCCGCTTCGGTGGCCGCAACGTAGGTGGCTATCGGTGTATTGGGTGTGTGGTGAGCCGCAATTCGTGTAAACCTTTTAGAATTGATACGAATACAATCAAAAACTTTTGGTTTTTCGGTGGTTCTTTGATATTTTGCAGTTTACTTTGTGGTTGAATAATATTATCAATTAATTTGTAAAATATTTACATTATCTTTTTCATTTTAGATTTGATAAAAAATCTTCCTGCAGAGCATTGCACCTGACTTATTACTCGCATGAATATTAAGATTGCCTGTTCAACTCAGAAGATTTATTGTACTAGTTCAGATTTTAAATGAGTTTGTTAAAGAACGACAGGGTCTTTGAGTATGAGCAAAATTAGTTCTTACGAACCTATCTTACAAGGTAAATTAATATTAATAATATTAAGGACAATCCACACAACACTATCTAACCCCAAATTAAGCAAAGATTGTACTCTGGTAACAAGATAGCTGATATAATGTGTACTTAAATAATTTTAATTAAATACCTATACGTTTAGAATTAACTATACGCAAGAAGACAAGTGATTCACATAGATTGTTATGAATTATAGAAAATGAATTTAGCTTTTCATATATTTTTTATGATTCATAAAGAGTCATCTTAAGTTTTTTACGATGAATCTTTATGAATCAATTCATGGTACTTACTAGTAGCTGCTGTTACTAGTCCATTCATACAGCCAGAATCACTTATCACATTTATTTGTAGGTAGCTAAGCTAGTCGTAAAAAACGTTATAACTGTTAGGAAAACGAAAGTGAGTAGGAGGTTGTAAAAACATCGGCGTTTCAATAAAGAACCTATGTTATAAATTATTACAACTTCTTTGAATAAAAATAACTTGAGATAACTTTTATTGATGTAAATTTGTTTAACCATAAAATGAGAAAGGAGAATATTTTTACAGAAGAACAATTGTGAGAAAAAACACATTTTTTTAAATTCATAATGTATTTGAAATCCATTGATGAAATAGATAGTAAAACCATGAAGTAGGTCACAATAAAATTTAATTTCAACAAAACTTGGTCCAAACCTCTTTACTATCTAAAGCTAATTCCAAATAAACAAACCCTTTACAAGATAACAAACCCAAGAATTAGCCAAAATTATTTAACCCTCGAAATGGTTCGGTGAACTTCAATCAAGGAATTTTCAATAAAGACTGCCCCTTTATTATGCACCTCACAATAGTCTTACTGAGTTTTGAAACCCTTATAAGGAGTTCTTCATTTTGCCACAAACACAGAATAAACAGTAGTATAACAGTACAGTACAGTAGTAGAATAACAGTAGTAGTTAAAATTCACTTCCTTAAAACCAAAATACTCAAACACACTTTACTACTAAAAATATACTATTTAACATGACATTCTATTTAACGCTGACATACGATTTTCATTAGCGTTAAATAGAATGTCATGTTAAATAGTATATTTTTTTAACACACTTAAATTCGAATTAATTTCAAATGTATAGTCTACAATTAGTCCTTTTGCGATTTTTTAAATGTCACTTAGTTATTTAGTTATGAATTTTTTTTTTAAATCTCAAATTTTCGCACGACCCGCTCTTAGTGAAAAAAAATACAAAAAGAAATGAAAAAATGTTAGTTTCGATAATTGGGTTTATGAAATTAAACAACCAAAGCAATACCAAGCTAAGCAAGAAACAGAGTAAAATGGATAACATGTTGTTGCACGTAAAGTGACGTAAAGGCAGAAAGAAGAAGAAAGAAAGAACGGCGTAAAACCATATTTCTCCATATCTTTACTATTTCAGTTCCATTTGATACTAATGAGGCTATAATTTTCTTTACCCATAGCATTTTCAACTCAAAATACGGGTCATTAAAACTCATTTTTAACTGGCACATGGTTCGTTGTAATATACACACCGGTTATAAGCTATCCCTTATCGCAAGGGTCTAAGGAAGCAGAAGATACGATTAGTAATCTAAAAAAGAAACTGGTCAGTTATAATGGTTTTAAAAAGTTTTGTATTCATGAAAAAGGGAGCTCTTAAGATAAAAGTAAAACTTATATACACACATTTTTAATGGCCTAATTTTTTATTTAAAAAAATATATTTATGCGCTATAAGTTACGCTATAATGCGCGGATAAATAGATACCATCAGAAAAAGCTTGTTAGTGGAATTGGAAAACTGGTGAAATGTTAAAATTATAAGGATTGGTCCAATCCAGTCAGACAAGAATAGCGACAAAGGTATCTTACTCAATCACGTCAGGTTATCGTGGTTTAGGCCCGTGCATTTCAGTTTTTCCGGTTCTTAGAAATGAACCGAACACTTAAAATGAAAACCCCCATACTAAAACAACCCTAATACGTCCCAAAAGTTATTACTGAACTGACAAAATAGTGTTGCTCAGCGGCATTTAAAATAAGAAGTGAGTACTTTTTTACTTATCCAAAACCAATTCAAATCTTAGTTAAAAGCTTTTAACACCCAACAATATACAAAACGGGGTACATTTTTTATTACACAGGGTACAAAGCCCAAAATTATTATGTGCTCCAAAAAGGCATTCATCCTAAACAAATATCCAATGACTATAATATAGCGTACATTATTAGACTTTCTATACAAAACAGTAACGGTTAACAGCTACTTAAACGAGTTTCTATAAAGAGGGTACTCCGAATTTCGGCAGGTCAAACAATACATAAAAGGATATTTTCAAGGGGGACTGATAAAAAGATGCTAATGCAATCATGCGTTTCAGTTCTCAGGGGATGTTATCTTCTTGTTAGAAATATTGTTAAAGTGTCAGACCGTAGGGGTATGAAACTAGAGGGTAGTTCTGCTTAAAGCAAGACAAGTAAGTAGTAGGCAACAAATATTGCCCATCGGCTAATTTCGGCTTCAAGCGTAGTGTACGCCAGAAAGAGATAGCGCTCTACAAAGCCAAAAAGCCGATGTGAATTATTTATTGCCTACAACTGTATGTGGGTTGTTAATAGAGTTCAAAGTCAAGACTTTTATTGAGTTGCATTACAAGAATCACTCTGTAACGTCTTAAAGCTAGCTGAGTTTAATCTGCCTGATAGTCTAGATGCCAGTTATACGTGACCAAGCCTAGAGGAACAAGCTACGGTGCTTGGTTCGCATCGTTTTTTTAAGAGGGGGTCGTGCGAAAATTTGAGATTTGTTGTTAAAAAATTCATAACTAAATAACTAAGTGACATTTTAAAAAAATATACTATTTAACATGACATTCTATTTAACGCTGACATACGATTTTCATAAGCGTTTAATAGAATGTCATGTTAAATAGTATATTTTTTTAACACACTTAAATTCGAATTAATCTCAAATGTATAGTCTACAATTAGTCCTTTTGCAATTTTTAAAATGTCACTTAGTTATTTAGTAATGAATTTTTTAACAACAAATCTCAAATTTTCGCACGACCCGCTCTTAAGGGATTCTTTAAATAAAAATATTGTAGTGAAAAGTTGGACAAAATGTAGTGCCAAAAAAAGTGAGTACCTACCTATTTGGGTGATTTACATGTTATTAATAATCTTCTTAAGCCAATAGGACATGTTTTGCTAAGATTAGGATATAACTGTAGACAATAAACCCATAACAAAATTAAATAATCATAGCTATACAAATTGGATCGACCGTTTATCAACTCTAGTATTTAGTTCAGTATTTAGTGCAGCTACTGGACAGCCTGTCATGTTATTTTATAAGTATTTATAACTTACAAGGCAGGCTTTCAATTACACAAATTATTGCTGCTGTATTGAGAAATTGATAGCACTGGGATAATAAACGAATCGATATTGGCCGATTATATATGTTTCAAAATAGCCAGAAGCAAATACCGACGTAAATCTAGGTGTTCTAGGCTGTCAGACGTCAAGGTATAATGTAGATGGCGGGACTTTTGATCTAGAACAGAATTAAGTCTATTATAGAATTTAGTAGATCATTGGCGATTACTGGCTAACAGTTTATTTTGATTAGGAAACCAAAATACTTAATTGATTAGGTATTTTCAACAAGCTAGTTTTTGCGATAAGTATAAACTTATATAACGTAGACTCTCATCTTTCAAATTCTCTATAACAGAGTAGATGAGGTAAGGTTGGTTATTTGCTAAATCGTGGACATCGCGAGATCTCAAGGGTAATGTCGTTTCAATCGCATTTAAGTAACCGGATTTGTTATAGAGCTAAAGCCTTGCATACCTCTAATCGTTCTGCAGTGGCGATCAGTGAAAGGCTGTCATATTTGACACCGTTTCACTGATCTGACTGAACGGTGTCAAATATAACAGTGGTATTTGACAGCGTTTAGACAACGCTTCGATGTATACCAACGCTTAGATGTGCTTTGTTGTGCCACCTCATGTTTATTTTCGTTTAAATATATTATTTTAATAGAGTGAAATCATTATAAAACTTACCAAAATACAAAAACACTGACCTGTTTATTATTCTTGCTCAGGCAGAAAATGAACAAGCGAATTTGCATAGTTATTATCATCATGATTGGACACGATATGAACGAATTGCCATAATGGTAAAATATGAATAAACGTTCAAAAAACAAATGCTTACGAATTACTTAGGTCTGGATCAAAAGGTCAATTCAATTCAATTCTTTATTTGTTAAGCACAAGTTATATTAAGATGTTACACAAAATTGTTGGAATACCACTGTGATATGATCTAGGCACACAATAAATCAAAAAATATATTAATTCAGTTGTATCACAAGGTTCACTTTGAAATGACTTAAATATAGGTGATTCTAAGTGCCAGTACGCGACCAAGCCTAGAAAAACAGGAAACAATCAACGGCTTGTTTGCTAACGTTTCTTTGTATGTTTTTTACAAAAAAGTATATTAAGCTATTGCTAATCATGCAAAACGAAAGAATATAGGTAATGAGTATACAATTTTCAAAGATATTCAAATTATTTGATTTTTTTAATGTGACCCCACGTCTAGGCGATAAGACATTTGTCAAATATCGCAGCTTATCGCCTAGATATGGCCGTACCTCCATACAATATTTTTAAAACAGTATCAGCCTTTTTTTTTGTAACGACTAAAGATTTAATTTATATATAATAATGATAACATAAACACTTTTCTACATAAACTAGGATGTAATAAAATGAAATTAAAATTTAATTTGAGAACGGTTCCTACAAAACCGATTTTAGATTATCAAAGCAAGTAATTATAGTGATCACTAAGATATATCGTTATGTGACAGCACTTTTTACCAAACCAAAGCCGTGGTCACATCAAACGAATTTCCCGTACTTAGCAAATACGATACAAAGCTTAGGAAAAAGCACATTCGCGAGGTTTACGCGCAGTGCAGAGGGATTCGTTAAAAGGGTGAACCTTACTCGTCACATTGTTTATTCAGTCCGGTCGTCGAGCAGACCTAATCCGCTTCGATCGGTCGGAGTGTTTGGTTCGGCATGTCTAGGGATGTACGGCATTGCAAGGTCGGCTTTAGCGGCGAAAACTACTTGTATATCCTTTCATAGGTGAACCTTTTCGATTGTATCGAAGTTTTATAAGTTTCAACTGGTTCAATATACTTTTTTATCATAAAAAGTTTGATGATTAATCATTTTCTATTGCGTAAAAAATCAAATTTGTTACATAAAAAAACACTTGTTTGAAAAACTGTAGATAACACCTCAGATCTCGTAGTACTTATAAAGTACCAACTCAAGATTCTTTAAGAATATCTTAAATCAAATTAATGAAATGTTACTTAGAATTCGAAGGACGAAATCAAATAAAAATGTTTTGATACCTCGGCATGTACCTATTTCTTTTTTTGTATTGGTTAGGCTCATATTTCAGGCCTCGCTCTGGGTCATAAATCAAAATGGCATAAGGCATTTATGCGACTTCAGAACCCGAAGTCGGAGTTTTGCTACCACATTTCGTTACCAAAATGTTGTTTTCGTTTCGCCTTTTTGTCTCTCTCTATTGCATGGAGAAAATATGAGACGGCAAAAATACATTACGTAGTTAGAGTTGGTGTCTCATCTTTTCTCCATACAATAGACAGAGACAAATAGGCGAAACGAAAACAACATTTGGTAACGAAATGTTGTAAATGCACTGGGACTTCGGGTACTGCTGTTAATTTCCAGAAATCCAGCACAACTTCTTTACGTCCCTATTTGTGAAGATTCGTGAGGACGCGTCACGTATCACGAGACGTTTTTAGGGCCAGCAGAGGCTTTATGTGTTTCGACCTTTATTTTTAGAAGGCGGGTTATAATGAAAAGAAGTTCCAAAGTATATGGTTTACGATGCAATTTTCGACGATGGGGAAATATTTTGCGAGGAAAATGGAAGGGCTTGAGATTTTTTGTAATCTCAATTTGAAGTTTCTATTTTATGAACTCACTGCGTTCTTTTTATGGAATAATTGATGTTATAAATCTTCTTGGCGTTTATGGGTAATTTAACACAATTATTTTTATAATCAGTCGCAACATTAAATCATCTTTGACGTGGCTAATTAAAGTTGACCTCCTTTTAACCCAACTTACAAAGTTAACATGCTATCTTAATCTTTTTTGACATGTGAGAGAAAGAGAAAAAAAAACCCGATTAGAGTAGATTCTGAGCAGGTTATATTTTAATTGATTGTTGACATTATAGACTTTTGAGTGACAGAAATATAAACTGTAAGAAAATTGATATGAACAAAAAAATACAGATCATCAGTTGAACTTTCTTTAGATGACTTGCAGCGGTCTACAGATAGCTCAACTATTTTTTTTGTGTTTTGTACATTAAAAAAAAAGACTAAATAAATAAAATAAAAATGTATAACTACGCACTAAACCTAACTTTGACTACTTTCAAGACCTAACTTTAAGACCACCTTGACATTATCGTTTAATCTGTTCTACCAAGCTTATTAATTTAAAATAAAGTAACAAACTATCTTCATTATAATTCCTGGAAATTCTCAATCTATAATATATACGTACTAACTACTGTGTATAAGCCTCGGCCTACCTCCATGTTGCTTTACCCTATACACAGGGTCCATGTGATACTGACTTACACCTAAGAACTATGTATGTACCTAAACTAAACTAAACCATGTTTATGCAATAAATGTATTGAGTATTGAAAATAGATTTTTTAAAATTATGTTAATTATCGTGGAAATGATAAAAGCAAGATACTCATAATTTTGTTAAAGTTATTTTAAAGACATCATACAGTTTACTTTGTATTTTATACGCGCAGTCTGATCTTTAATCATTCTCAAGCAAAGGCATAAATTCAGTAATAGACATACCATTAATTACCTAGATAAGGTAAGATTGATTGCAAGTACGATTGCTTTATCATTGTTTTATTGCTAACACTTACAGATTGATTGCTTTCCAACTTACCTGTAAAGAAAAATAACATGGTTAATATAATTTAGATTTTTGAAACGAGCTTGAATTCATACACAGTATTTTCGTAGTCTCATACATCAAATAATTCAAGTGGACATCCAAACCACACTATTCAGCCCTAAACTAAGCAAGGCTTATACAAAAAAAGAAAAATAATATTGTCAATATAATTTAGATTTTTGAAACGAGCTTAACTTCATACACAATATTTTATTAAAAAAGCTATTGACATAATTATGACTATTGATTAGACTTATCCCATCGAGATATAAGTACTACGTACTAGAGAAGCTACGTCAAATAACTGAATTGTCCTATTCTAGCGCTAGATTTGCTGCGGAAGTGTATTTTATTGTAAATACATAGTTAGAATACATTACAACACCCAGACAGAGAACAAACATCTGCGTTCACCACACAAATATTTGTTCTCGGTGGGGATGGAACCCACGACCTGCGGCGCGAAAGGCAGAGCTACTACCAACTGAGCTGAGAGGCCAGTCTATACATAAGACTGATAACCACCCCATTCTGGATACACACTCATGTATTACAAAAAACAGGTAAAAACAGTTTCGAAGTAAACAAACGTTCTATAATTAAGAAAATTCACTGAAACATTTCCATTCAACACACATTCAGTCGCTGCTGTTGCAGTAAAAGTTTCTTGGGAATAGTTTCTTTGTTAAGTTCTGATTCACACATTAAGCAACTTGGATTGAGAAACACAAGTAGGTAATGTACAAATTTCTTCAAAGTGCGGTGAATTTCTGACACGTGAGGCTAAACATTTGGCCCCTATTTAATAAAGCTGACAATTCGACATATTATATGTCAAAAAGCGACAAAATTGTGGAATTGTCGCGCTCTTGTGACATATTTGTCACTTTTATCAATAGCCTTAGCGCGACAATTCCACAAATTTGTAGCTTTGTGACATATTTATGTCGAATTGTCAGCTTTATTAAACAGGGCCCAGTTTGTCTCAAGTTGATGGACGCAGGGAAGTGGATCTTAGGGTACATTTCTGACGTGCGTGACCTACGAGGCAATGCTTTGATATAGGCTGGTTACCACTTAACATCAGGTGGGCCATATGCTTGTTCCATCAGCTAGTTGTATAAAAAAAACACGGGTTTTACGAGTTCGTACAACACTTCTTCTATCATGTATTGTGTAACACAAATGTTAATAATTGAAAATGAATAAAAAGTCAGTGTAAAAAACTACTCTAAAAAGTAAAAACGCCTTTGCATCTACTGTAATATGTGTCAAGTGCACGAAAGGAGCTTCTTTGAGGCGCACTTAAAATCAGAAATATTTATTGCTTAACTGTTGTACAGAAAAGATCTTAATGGCTAGGTAGGTAATCCTTTCACCACACTTGGTTCGAAAGAATCAGTGACACAATAAGAAGAAGAATCAATTGTAGATGATTAATATAGCGTCAGGGGCAACTGGTGTTTGTTCATTGTCCCTACTTTCGGGACGCTATCGTGCCTGGGAAAGGATTTTAGATGGAATAAGCTTGTCCAGCACCTATACTATCCTGACAGCTTAGTCGGCCTAATTCACAAGAAAGACATGGTCAATATGTGCTGATTAAGCAGCAGGTTTTCTCACGATGTTTCCCTTCACCGTTTGAGAGCACTAGCATTTATGTGCATACATTTTTCGAACAGAAAAATCCATAGGTACACGGCTGGATTCGAACCCGTGACTGTTGGATCGGAAGGCGGGTTTACTACCACTAGATCGCCAGTAGTAAGTAGCAAAAAAAAATCAAAAAAAATGGTCATGCAAGAACGAGAAACGGGTTTGTGTGTTGGACAAACGGGTCACAGAACAACAAAGTTATAAAAAAAATCATTATCATCATCACCCTATGCAGACAACTGTCGTAGGTCCCGTAACAGAGCTTATAAAAAATATAAGAAAACCTTTGACATTTTATATACCCATCTGACTTTAGACTTTTTTCTCTGTGTATTTTATATGCAGAATTGAGTAGGTTGGTACGTGGACCTACTAATTGGGAATCGCGTAACTTATTTTATTATACCCGACATGTTTTGACGTAGGTGTACGTATTGACTATGTAGTTAATTTACAATGTTAGTAATTTAAAAAGGATCCTTTGAACATTTTACAATCTAATTAATTTCTATTTTTAGACGTGAACGCATAAACATTTTAAAAGCTTTAATACAAGCAATCAACATAATTGAAGTCATTTCAATGATTATCAAAGACCGATTAGATAGTCTCATTGCCCATTTATCTATTTTATGTTTTTGATAAGATAGCTTTTTATTGATTTCTTAGAAAACTTTATATTGACAGTTTCAAATTCACATTATTATCATTTTAGCCTTTTATTACCCATTGAATAAGTTGAATTAGTGGAAACGGCTCCAACGATTTTCATGAAATTGAGTAGGTATACAGGAGGTTTCGGGAGTGATAAATCGATTTAGCTAGGATTCATTTTTAGAAAATCTCGTTTTATTGTTTTCAACAACCAACTTATTAAATTAATATTATTAATTATTATTTTTATTAACCTATCGATAATAAGCTTCAATTTTAATAAATTAATTTAAATCACTTTGTTCTCGTTTAGTGATACATTATATTTAATATTCATGTTAAGCTTTATTACATCATTCGCTATTGTCATTATTCGTATATCGTTATTATTTTTATATTCGCTTAATTTGCTAGAACATTTTGGAAATTCACATTAGTTATGTTTCATTGAATTGGATCATCATTGCAGTTTGCTGATGACTGATTAAAGACTCGACCGGCTTCAAACATGTTCATTGTAAAATCTTGTTTGCTTATGTAGGTACAGTCGCGGTAAGAAAATGTTCGTCACCTTAGAGTCGGTTTCCGCTTGCACCAGTGCCTTGATCATGAACACATTTTGACATAATTTGTGACGTTAACTTATCGGTGTATTCTGTCTATTCACAATTTTTATGAAACAACGGGATATTTACCATGATTAAATTTAATCATGGTAAATATCCCGTAGTTTCATAAAAATAGTGTTAAAAACCATGATAGTTTCATAAGATATATCTGTCTATTCAGTTTCAAAAGGTAGTATGTGATCGTGATACGTTAAACAAATCAAGTTGAAAATCGACGAACATTTTCATACCGCCACTATACAACATTCTTCTATCATCTATGTCATTGACATAAGCTTTTACCATTTCTCGTAGCTCATAAAGGGCACTTTGAATGCGGGTGAATGTGAATGGGCTTGCCTAGAAGTTGGGACATAGTACGGGCGGTCTTGTAACGATGTTCGGGATGTTTGTATCGACCTGTCTTGGCACCGCATAAAGGGATAGCGGTATAAGCCGCTGGTTTCCCAACTTACGGGCGGTTACTGTATTTGATCATCACAACTATAATGTCAGGCGTTCAACGGTTTATAAACATAGATAACTCATATTGATCTAGAAAAAACTAATTAAGGCTTTAAATTTGAATTGAGATTTATAAATAAAAGGTTTTTAAATGTGGGTAATTTATTACCCAAGCTCTAATAATTTCGCTTAATATTTTATGTCCGAAGGAGAGATTAAAGTCATGTTACTAGGAGAGTAATGAGTATGGATGTGGATGGATATTATGTGAGCAGAGGAAAACATGGATGAATTGGGTGAAAAATTACATGGATAAGAGAGGAGTAAATGCAGAGATGGCTGGTAGGGGAGAATGGAGGAGGAGTACATGTTGTGCCGACCTTAATAAAGTGGGATAAGGGCATGAACAAGAAGAAGAAGGTTTTCTAAAATTTCCTTTTATTTTCATACCGCTTAGACTGTTCTTAAACTATGCTAAGCTTTGGGAGGCAAGACGTAATAAATTGTAAGATACACTAAATGTTTGTGAAATACACCGAAAAACTAGCAAAGTTAGTAGTATAAGTTAGTAGTAGTTAAGTAGTTCTCGGCAAAGTCAAGCAAAAACTTTTAATACCGGTTCCGCAAGTGTTGTGTTTAGATAGTCGTATCACTATCAACCCTTCCCCTTCAGCGTACCCTAAACTATTGTTACACAACAAAACTTCTTCAGCTATTCATAAAGATTCACAACTTTCCTAACCTGGCTCTGGCATATTTAGCACAGCATTACGCCATATTTTAAATAGTAACAAATCGTCCAAACTTCGCGCTACATAGCAAAAGTTTGACCATTTACAAGGAAATATGTTTCTTCTATTAGAATATATATTTTAGCCCACTGATCTGTACACTGTGGCATGTTTATATTCGCATCGCGTGCGCTATGTTCCTAAAGCTTTTACAATGCGTGCTGGGAAAATAAACTTAAGTTAATGGCATACAAAATTCAATTTTGAACGGCTGTATCGCTCGTACCGTTATACCTGTCATAGCTTTTGATATACTGGAATTGCTGTTGTGATACACTTTAGACAGAGGTGAGAAATAGTTTCTTGTGCCGAGTAAACGAAAAATATCTCGGAAAGAGGTCAAAGACAACGGAAGAAAAATAGCAGTAACGGGTGTATTCATAATGGTCCTATAACACTCATTTGCCTTGAGCAGACGGATAAATCTGTTGCCATCTCTATTTCTCTACATGAAAGTGACAGTGACAAGAGACTTTTAGCAAGCCGCTAAAAAGTGCCTAGCATTATGAATCTAAAGCACTATGAAAGTAAACATCTGCTAAGATCTTTTTGATTCTAAAAATCCTTAAATGAATATGTTTACAGTTGGAAACACCTTTTTCTCGAAAACTAAAGTGTATACGATATATCCAACATCACATACTTACATGAAGTTAGACTATCGCTGCTACTACATATTTTTAGAATTTTTTTTCACCAAAGTCAAGCCAAATATTTTTTTAAAAGTGGTAACACAAGGATCACTTTGACACGTCTTAAAGCATGGTGAGCCTAGGTGCCAGTTCTACGTGACCAAGCCTAGAAAAACAGGTAACATCCTACGGCTTGGTTCCTACCGTTTCTTTGCATGATCCTTTCACAAAACAACCGATTGAGCGTACTCCAAATTGCGCACATAAAATGTTGCACAGACATAATCCATAGATTCACGATCGGATACAAGCCCACAACCAAAGGATTAGGGATGAATATAATAAAATATACCTTTTGCAAAACCAAATTCAACTTGTGTCATGAAAAATTTACTTAAAATTGAAAACAGAGTATCATTTCAAAATCCGATAATACCGTTTCAGATAAAATGAAAAGCATGGCATGGATTTGGTCGTATCGTTGTGAACCAGAGCTTGTAATAGGTTTACCGAGAAACAGAAAATGGACGTTTGGTATCGACTTTATTTTTATATTCAAATGAAATTGATTAGAGTACGAATGGGTTTCCAACGTGAATGATAAGAGTTACGGAAGAGGCTGTCAGTCATTTTTTATAACTGTGTCTTTTCTTCTTTCTCTTCGTTTAACTATCTCAATTTGGGTAAAATAATTATCACAGTAGACGTGATGATATTTTGGCTCCTTGTATTTAACCTTCTGTAACGTCTTTTCAAGCTTGACTTTTTTCTTTTATTAACAGACTTCAAATAAAAAAGAAAGAGGTTCTTAATTCGGCTGTGTTTTTTAAATTTCATAAATTCGTCATATATGACCCGATTTGTTCCAGATTGGTACCGTAAAAATTTCATCAAAATTGGCTTCGCAATTTGGACATGAATTCGGTTTCTCAAGATTTTATAATATTGCTTATCACCATTGGACAATGGTCCTTATTTTAGTAACTAAGAAAGCACCTACTTAGAATTAGTTCTAAACACAAGAAAGTTACCTTAGGAAGTCTTGTCATTAAATGCCATCACTTCACTACTAGTTTTCGTAATTCGAATCGACCTCGCTGCCGTTGCAAAGCTCTGAACACCACAGCTTAACTAACACTTAGTATGGTGAACTCACAGTGCAATTAATAGTTAGTGCAGCAAACGTACAGGTAAGTTGATAGTTAGTATAGAAAATGGGAATCTTAGACAGGCATCTCTGCTTACCGCTCATTACACCGAGTGGTGTTGTACTGAGACTGAGTGATACAGAGGTCGTTGCTCTCTGATCAGACAGGTTGAAGGCTTTCGTATGTTGTACTGAACAATGATTACGTCGTAATAAACTAGGATACAGACGGTTTGAAAATGGAGATTGTGTTAGTTATTGACTTGTTTCTTCTTTGTTAAACTTTAGTAGGTTCTTTAGATTGGAGAAGAAGATATATTTCAACAATGAAATTAAAAATTGTTTTTTAATTTAAATTTTATGGATGTTTTTGCATTTGAATTTTATGTTAATTCAGACATTCTTAGCGGGTACTACCCGCTAAGAATGACCGAATTAACATAAGAATTTCACAAAGGTTAACTGGAAGAGAATGCTCTCTAGCATTAAGTTCGCCTATGTACAATGCAATTTTTTTTGTTTTAGTGCAATAAAGAATTTTCTATCTATCTATGTTTTTTACCACTTAAAATCAACCACCAGTTAACTTGCTTATAAAAAAGTTAATTTAGTATTTTTCTGATAATCTTCATTGCTTTTGGCATTTTTCTAACAAGTGTACAAAAACTTGGCGCATTATGAAACATCTCCTTTAGAATAGAATAGAAAATTGTATAATGCCCATCTTACAACTAACAATAGAAAAACAAGTTTCAATCATTTTAAAATATAATAATTTACAATGGGCGACTTTATCAATAAGCTTTCTGTGACACCCTGACTCTTATGAGACTTGAGTATGATCAGGAAAGCCCCCATTCACACTCGCACACACGGTCAACACCACACAACTCTTTTCTATTTTCAATATTGTATGTATATTATTTATCTTACATTATTATAAACTTCCCACACAGCTGTTTCCTTTTAGTCTTTTATATATTTTAATTGTTCATTTATTTTATTATACTCTACTTAGAACACGTTCTCACAAGGTCTTGTGGCAGCTAAGGGTCTTAGCAGAATAACAGCGTCTGCTGAATAGTGGACAATATGCTGAGCATATTGTATTTGTAAATTTATAAATATCTAATGTATTCTTTTTTAATGTAACCATGTTCTGTTAGTTTTTTTTAATTTCTGCCCTTTACTTTTTATCATGTTATTACTTATGTAAACTTATTTATTATTATTTTTCATCTATTTGTGTATTGTATGTTGTGTGCTAAGAAGCAAATAAATGAGTGTCTATGTCTATGTCTATGTCTAAAACATTATCTATCTCTTAGAGCTTCCTGAAACAACCGAAGAGTAGCTAAGTCCATGAAAGAGACGGAACGCCGCGAACTTAAAGATAAGAAAACACATTCCTCATTGAGTATTCGTATTATCTACTCTGTATTGACACAGTTGCGTTCAGTCAGTTTAGTTGGAATGGTTTGAGAGATAAGGCACAAGCGGATGCCATTACCAGCAGCCCGCACCATTTGGAATAGCTAGCGAGTCAGTTGCAAACTGCTTCTTGGTTACTTGAGTTAGTTACTCAGTCAGTTAACCGACTTCAAATAAAAACGGAAGAGGTTCTCAATTCTATTGTATTTTGATGTTGTCTCATCATTTCTATATCCAAAAAAGTTCTTATTTACTGTGCATTTTAGTACCGGTTTGTCACAAAATACTGCAATCCATCAAGTTCTTAATGAAAATGCGTCTCTTTAACCCGCCTCTTGGACATTCTTTGACTGACTTCTCATCTCAATTGGTAGTAGCTCTGCTTTCTGCTCCGTAGATCGTGGGTTCGATCCCCACCGAGAAATATTGTGTGGTGAATGTTTTTCTCTGTATATTGCATTTTATGTAATGTATTTACATGTATTTAAGTAACACATCAGCTATCTGGATCCCGTAGTACAAACTCTGTCTAATTTGTGGATAGATATAGTGGTGTGTGGATGGTTTACAATAATTATTAATTATTTATCCTGAAGTAGATACCTACTTCAGGTTGATACTGAGACCGAAAACATCTACCGTGACAAAATCAGTGTGGCTGTGTGGTTTGTTTTATTGTTACAGTTTTAAACTTAATTATAATTTGAATCCCATCGCTACAAGTTATTCGCTTGTTCTACTCTTCTAAAGCCAACGTATCAAAGCCGATATGTTTATGTTACTTTGATTCCTAGGCTGAGTAAACCGTGGACGATAACCTACAAACTATTTGTACTACTAATTATTACTACGCACGATTCTTGAAGTCGTGACCGAATATTTGTTTCGGTGCTTCTCTTTTAAAGTTATGCCTAATTATTCCGCTTCTGTACCCGAAGTCAGAGTTTTGCTACCACATTTCGTCTACCAAATGTTGTTTTCGTGTGAGCACGTGTCTCTCTCTTTTACATGGAAAATTGATGAGACAAAAACTCGTTTTGATCGTTTCTACGTCACGTTTTTTTGCTGTCTCATCTTTGTTCCATACAATAGAGAGAGACAAAAAGAGGCGAAACGAAAATAACATTTCGCAGACGAAATGTGGTAGCAAAACTCCGACTTCGGGTACTGAGAGGTCTTATTGAGCCTGACAAAGCTTTTTGGTAGTACCTATTCAGCTAGCTTTGATGAAAGCCGAAAACGGCTAGAAAATCATCATCATCTACAAGCTATATGTTTGTTTTAATAAGGGTAAGATGGATAAAGTTATTCCTATTCTAAACATTCGTACAAAATCGGCAAAACATAGGTATTTGTAACAAAAAGTACCTCGTATTTCTTCATTGATTGTGACCGCCTGATGCCTTCTGGCCGCAATACCATATTTCATTTGGACATTGAATACAAATCGCGTGCGTTTTGCGTGAAATCTCCTCTTTATAAAACCTGTTACGTATGAAAATGTTTCAGGATTCATTCAACATCCTCCTACAGAGTAAAATGAGCTTTATAGCACCGCTTTTAGGATCAATTTAATTTTAAACTCAATTTGTGATTTTTCAGAATTGTCCGACAGTTTTGAGCTTTCATGTAATGAGTTTAAGCTTTAATATTGCTCGCGACGCTGCTAAATGGGATATTACAATAGTTGATAGTGTACCTAGTGTGTAATAACGCAACTTATTTCTTTATTGTGATTCAGGTGACGCGTGCCATTGCGGCTCATTAGCCAGATTTATAGTGAGATTACGTTGACCACAATGCGATTAATTTCAATGGGTTTTTACATTTATATTTTCAGTTTTGGTTACGAAATTCGGCTTTTTACAAAAGCTTTCTGGATTTATTTATTTTCAAGGTTGAGGTTTTATTAAAAAGATTCAAATGTGTTTGGCTAGCATTCTCCGATTTAAAGTTCTCAAATTATTTTAAATATTTAGCCGTAGTCTGAGTTTTATTAATAATCCTGACTGCTATTCAATATCTTCAACTTTACAATTTTTTCATTCCCTCTCTCTCGGTTAGAGTAAATTTTTAAATCTACAGGAAATATTATTTGTCACACAAAAATATATTCTTCTCATTTATAACAACAAAACAAAAACGGTTTAAAAACAAGGACTGGCATTTTTTAATCGACGAATAGCATTATTTTGTCGATGGAAAAATAAGCTCTCAGTGAAACATCAATGCTAATAGAGATCTGACCATAATCCGCCCGACAATGGCCGACCAGATTTTTTACCGACATCCTTCAATCTAGACGGTCTATGGTTTATTACTAAGTTATTACCCTCAGTTATTGTGCAAAAGAACATTGAACGCAGGAGCAAAACAGGACAGCTGGTTCATGTTTTCTACGACGTGACGTTGTTTGTGTGTAAGTAAATTTGTGTTTGTAGATACACAACCACAAACTTACTCTGTATGCGGGCCAGCGACGACTGGGGCACTATAGAACTTTATTTTGCTTTATATTTATTATACCATATTTTGTTACGCCTAGTTTTAAAATGTTTCCGTTTGGTTTCCGTGTATACCTTAAAATGCTATCTATTATATTTAATTAATTACAGGCAGTTGAGATGTATAAAGAGTGATGAATGCAGTGTGCCATTATGTCTTCGTGCGTGGTATTTTTACGATAAGAAAAGGCAACCGCTCAACTTCAGGTCAACATCTGTTTGTTACGCCTCTTCTTTTCATAAAATATTATAATTTATATATATATATCTATATCTATACTAATATTATAAAGAGGAAAGATTTGTACCTATTTTTGTATGTTTGTAATGAATAGGCTCAAAAAGTACTGGGCCGATTTAAAAAAATCTTTCACCAATAGAATGCTACATTTTTCCAATTTGACATAGGCTACATTTCCTTTTGAAAAAAATTAGGGGTCCTTGGTAAAATTTGAACAATGTAACCGAAGGTGTAGAAAAATGAGTCTTAAAATGTCTTTCGTCAAATGCGCTGCCGAAACTATTAGCGATAGAACAAAATAATGTACAACAATATTGTCTACCCCGTGCAAAGCCGGGACGGGCTGCTGGTTTATTATAAAATTATAAATATTTTAATAGGTAATGTAATTGAAAAATCTTATTCAGGAATCCAATTATTCTGTTTTATACAAATAAAATAATGTTTTGTTTATTTTTGTGGTGGTCTTGCAGAATGAACAAGCTTCTTTTATTTGTAACTGTGGTTGTAAGCACCAGTAGGACCGGATTCTGTTCAATGAGAAACCGTTCGTAATTGTATACGGACGGTTGGTATTAAGTTTTTCTTTGACAATGATATGTCGCAATTAATTACAAATAAGTTAACAGAAAAAAACTATATTGAGATTTAAGATAAAGATGTTTTCATTGTTGTCAAAATAACAAATATGATAAATATTAAAAAGTTGTTTTTTTATATCGTAGATTAGTTTCCATTGTTGTCAAAATAACAAATTATGATTAATATTATATATAAGGTTTTTTATATAGTAGATTAAAAATAGTAGAATAGTAAAAGCCCGAATCTTTACTGAATATTTAAATGACGCTGAACAATGAATGCTAACATTAATTATTTACTTGGGTATGTATTGAAAAATTACTCTAGAAAATATTATTCAAAAGAACACACATTAAGTTAATGTATTCGGTCACCCAACTGTGATTAATCAAAGAATCAACATACAACGTCGTTGTGTGAATTCATTTCCCCCTACCGGATACATCTCAAATGCCTCCTTACGGAATCCAAATCTTTTCACCCTTTGTTTCCCTGAAAACAATTCGTCAAGAACCTCACTTTCAGCATTCAAAAGGAAAAGAAGGCCAAACAAGCGAGCAACGAGTTACGCCGTAACACAATTCCAACAAAGGGATGATTAACGATTTTTTTCTCCCCCAAAACTCATTCAAGCCACGTCGATATTGAATCCGTTAGCAGGCGTAAAAATGAAAGTTTTTCTCTTTTCTTTACAAATACTTAGTGACATACGAATCATAAGTACACGCAACAAGCACAGCGAGCATGTTGGATGAGATTTCACAATTGTTCGGTACGTTACGTACTAACCTCTAGATACAAATCAATTTTGCGCAAGGATGTACCGTAAACTGATGGCACAAGTGAAAGTCGTTTGCATAAGGTGCATACCGCAAAACCTGAGTAGTGAGTATCTCGATATAAGTGAAATAATTCTGCCTTATACTGGAAAATTATGGGTATCGTCAACAAAGAAAACTACCTACATAAACACCACTCGTAAAAGTTACTAAATTCGTAAGAATGAGAGGTAACCTCAATAAAAATTTAATATAATTTTATGCGTAGTAAACTTGAAATGAAAAGTATAGTCTTGTATGTCCTTATCCGTGCCGCAACTACTGTTTCAGACTTTCCTTTAGTTTTGGAGTTGTTCAAAATAAATGACTTCCATTTCGGAAGAGTGACAGGTAACTGGAAGTTTACGTCGTTAGAAGCTCGAAAAAATCGCAAGTCAACCGATGCCAAAGTATTGTTTTAATAGCACTTCGAATAAACTTTTGTTTTGCAAAGAGCAGTTTTAAAGAAATAATTGCTTTGGAACCAACTCGAACAAGGAGTAGACTATTTATTCTTTTAACCACGTCTGGTAATTTAGGCAGGCCATTGAGTGTGTGATCGATGGCGGATTGTCGTTCTGAACCGTCTTTGAAAAAACAAAGCCGGCTTTATTTTCTTTATGTCTTTTGAGATAAACTGAGTTTGATCCGGGAGTAATTCAATAGATCGTGAGGTAAGTGGTTCGTCTGTCGTTCCAGACCACAGTCACATGAGGTCTCAGGTTGCAAATTCACTTAAAAAATAAAATTAGCTCTCCATATTAAGTTTCACGATGCAGTACGAATAAAATGCAAGCAGGTGCTCACTTCACCTGGCCAACATATGTTTAAAGCACGTTTACTTAATTATTTCCAACGTAACCTGCTGAAACTTTAATTCAGGTGAATGAGTGCTCACGTACTGGCAGTAAGGAAAAGTTGTTGCCAGAATAAAGCGAAAGAAGGCAAGTGGCCAGAATGTTCTTATTTTTCAGCACCAAAAACTTATTAAACAAGTTTGTAAGTTACTAAGCCGTATAAATTACAAAGCGTGCGCCCTTATGAAGGTAAAATAGTTAATCAGTTACACGCACGCGCTTTCGGGCAGTTAATGACATAATTAAAAATCCCCGGGCCAAGGTGGAAGTTGCAGGGTTTAGGGCGAAGCTTATCCGTACAGTAAACCGAACAAGTTGGCCCCGTTCGCTAATCTCCTAAGCCAAGGAATGGGGCAGCGCAAGTGATAAACTTTTGAGATTGTATGTAATCCACCTTTACGGTGGACCGTGGGGAGGGTTTTTGCTGGGGTAGTGAGATTTTGCTGCATGCCTAAGCATAATGTTAATTTTATCCTAGAAATCTGCACGGCAGAAATAGGCATGGCGGTAGTACTTCCTCGGACGAGCCCTTCATAAAGAGCTACTACTAATACCCTAACTCTAACCGCTAAAGCCTTCTAATTACACCAAGAGCAAACACCAACGTTAGTGCTTGCCAGAACAACCAGGTACATTCACGAATACCGAGTAATGAGTTTTGTTGTTTATAAGCAACACTAGGATAAAGGACACTGCATACGAAACCAGTCGGGTCACTTCAAACGGTCATCATTAGCCTTAAGAAGACCACTGCTGAACATAGGCTTCCTCTACAAGAAAAACGATTCAGAGCTCTTTACATCTACTGAATTTCCGTGATCTTAACAACTTTGTTAGTCTTTTGGGTGGTGGCGTCATTCGAGAACCTTTATTCAATCGACGACGAAAGCAATCTTCTAAATATATAAAACTCTTACGTTACTGACTGACTGACTGACTGACAATCAACGCACAGCCTAAGCCGTAAGTCCTAGAAGCATGAAACTTGGAGGGTATGTTCGTTTTATAACATAGGGGTGCACTAAGAAAGGAAATTGGAAAATTATTTCCCTAAGCGGAGAAAAAGAGGAAAAACTTTTTAAAGAAAAATCAACGGGGCGTAACGGCTACGGGGCGAGCGAAGCCGTGGGCGGCCGCTAGTATGAATATAAAATAGGACATTTCAGTTAAAAATGTTTTATAAATGACAAAGCTATGCGGTAAATATAAACTCATAAGTTTTAAATTTAATCTTAATATATAATAATTTAAGTTTAAAAAACTTGAGAAACCGACTTCATTGTCAAACGGCTAAACCGATTTTAATCAAATTTGTTTGGGACAATCTGGACGTAAGAATAACCTTCCAAATAAAAAAATAATTTTCTAAATCGGTTCATAAATGACGGAGGCATGCAGTTACAAACATTAAAAAAATTATTAAAAAAAAAATGGCAACACCGATTTTAATAAAATTAAAATGGGACCAATCTGGAAGCAGTACCTTTCAGATAAAAAAATAATTTTTCAAATCGGCTCACAAATGACGAAGTTATGCGGTAACAAAAAAAAAAAAAAAAAAAAAAAAAAATATACAACCGAATTGAGAACCTCCTCCTTTTTGATTGGAAGTCGGTTAAAAATGAATTGCTGTTCGTTAGTCTCGCTAAAACTCGAGAACGGCGACTGGACCGATTTGGCTGATTTTGGTCTTGAATGATTTGTAGAGGTCCAGAGAAGGTTTAAAAGTTTTTTTTTGTTTTTTTTTTCAACAGGAACGGTAACGGAGCTAGCGAAGCCGCGGGCGGCCGAAAGTGTTTTAATAAAAATACAACCGAATTAACCTCCACTTTTTTCATTTCAAGTCGGTTAAAAACTAACTTTAACCTACTGACTTTATAAGCCAAATTCATATGTAATTAAAATTGACACACAAATACTTTGCACTGCGTTGTCTTTGCAACATTTTCTCAAGTTCATTTGCAAATGCATCGTAAACTTTAGTTTTCTGGCAAGATCAGTCTTTAACAAAACTGTGATTACTTAGGTATACTAGTTTTCTGGCAAGGTCAAAGTCAAACTATGATTACTTATCGCATTTTAAGCATAAAACAAACAGGCGATCTGTCACCTTGATGATAAGAAGCACAATCATTAAATTGACATTTTAGCCATGATCTTTAACACCACTGATATTGTTCTTTATAGATAAGAAGTTGAAAATCTCATGCGAAAGAAGTACTTTTTCCTCGTAGACAGCGTCTGGGTGCTTAATTGTATTCTAAGTATGTACAAATCTGCGCTCACCACACAAATATTAGATCTCGGTGGGGATCGAACCCACGCCTTCCAGCGCAGAAGGCGACTACCAACTGAGTTATGACGGCTATCATCTGTGTGAATTAGGATAGGTACATTTTAAGAGTCTAGTTAACTTTTGACTAAAGCTTAGTGGGTTTCAGCTGTAACCAGAAACCTGCGATTTGAAACTTAGCACCCACAAACTATTTTTCAAGATAATATTGAACGTCAAACGAGTGTATTAAAAACAAAACAATCAAGTTTGCCAGGTTTTATGTCACTAGATAAACGAAGTTCTAAAAAATTTATCAATTTCTAAATTTTATTTTTGTTATAAACAGATACGCTTTGTTTTATTCTAGATGTTATTATTATCATTCGTTGGTATATACATCAACCATTCATAGAGATATTAATAAACACTCATTCTAACTTCATGAATCAGTTTTTCCAAATTCAATGTGTTTTAGTACTATTTTAAGGCGACAATATAAACTTTACTGGCGTTTTAGAGATCGATTTGCAGTAAATCTTACTTATAGCTTTGTTGACACTACAGTTCGATAAAACGGTCAATACCAACGATGTCAATAAAGTTATTTGTAGATACATTTTTATGATTGTGGTTACTTATTACCTAGAGTTAAATATAAAATGTATTTCTGATGTATTAGGGTTAGAGGTTTATTATTTTTTGGTGTTAACCTTTAAAAATATCTTAATTATTTGATTATATTCATGAAAACTGAAACAGTTTAGTGAAGATATAAGTATAGATTATAATATATGCGTACAGATATAAGATGCACAATATTTGGGATATACATATGAAATCTAGTAAAAAAGGTTATCCAAGTTAAATAAATAAAATATATTGTTAAAGACAAAACTATCTAGCCCCAAACCAAGTAGAGCTTGCACGATGGTACTTAAAATACAATACAACACCCAGCCATAAAAAACATCTTTGTTCACAGAAATATTAGTTTTTGGTGAAGATCGAACCCACGGCCTGCAGCCTAAAAGGCAGGATAACTACCAACTCAGCCGTGACGCCTGTCAAACGTTCAACAATTCTTTAAAGCCCGGTCAAATTAGACCAAAAAATAAGAGTAAAGTTACATAAATTCCCACCAAGCTGAAAATCGGTAAGATTGTTTAAAATATCATTAAAAACAATATATTTTTACCTTTGACCTTGAATAACATTTTTTCCTCACAGGGGAAAGATGGGGAACTTTCAAATTATGTTTTTAATGATCACAATCTTACCGATTTTCAGCTTGGTGGGAATTTATGTAACTTCGAATGTGTAAATTGACTGGGCTATTATGTTCAAACTCTCGAGTATCATATAGAAAAGATGATGCATTATCCATAGCCCTCCATTCATCCATCCATAAGTTGTTTTCACGGGAAAAATAGCAAGTCTTGACCGAAATTCCACGATTAACATTTCTCATCCCAAGACAAACAATGCGTAGGTACCTTCACCACAATATTCTGGGGCTATCGAATCAACTCTGCAATAAGAAGTCTTCACTCTTGTAATTACTAATTTACCGTATAAGTATTAATGCAGTTATTTTTGGTCAAATTTTTCAAATACATTTTCATCCCGGTCACTATTAATGTAAGTACTTACAGGTACTTAACTGCTAAGGGTACTTTTTAGGGTTCCGTAGCCAAATGGCAAAAACGGAACCCTTAGAGATTCGTCATGTCTGTCTGTCTGTCTGTCTGTCTGTCTGTCTGTCTGTCTGTCTGTCTGTCTGTCTGTCCGACCGTGTCACAGCCATTTTTCTCCGAAACCATAAGAGCTACACTGATGAAACATGGCGAGTAGATGTATTCTGTAAACCGCATTAAGATTTTTACACAAAAATAGAAAAAAAACTGTAAATTTTGGGGGTCCCCATACTTCAAACTGCAACTCAAAAAAATTTTTTTCGTCAAACCCATACGTGTGGGGTGGGGTATCTATGAATAGGTCTTCAAAAATGATGTTGAGGTTTCTAATATCGGTTTTTTTCTAAACTGAATAGTTTGCGCGAGAGACACTTCCAAAGTTGAAAAAAGTTGGTCCCCCCCCCTCTAACTTCTAAAATAAGGGAATGATAAAACTAAAAAAAATATATGTTACATTACTATGCAAACTTTCAACGATATTTGGTTTGAACGAGATCTAGCCAGTAGTTTTTTTTTTATAAGTCATAAATCGTAAACTGCAATTTACCTTTCGACGAACTACAAGAACCTTTATATTATGTTACTTGATGCAACGGAACCCTTCATGGGCGAGTCCGACTCGCACTTGGCTGCTTTTTTATTGTTTCGAGCATGATCGAAGAGTTCTATATGGTTTGGACCTCGATGCGTTGACACGAGCAATGATTAATGTATTTAGCTGTACAAGGTTAAACGATATTTTTTATTGATTTTACTATCGGCAGTTAACTTAAGCAAGTAAAAAAATTTGAGAAACTGACTCCATGGGAAACTGCTAAACTGATTTTTACGAAATTTCTATAAAGACCAATCTGCCGGTCTACTTTTGAACGCGACTCCGATCCCAATCGTTTTGTCGGAATTCTGACAGAAAACCCATTGGATTTCGGTCAGAATTCCGACAAAACTTGAGGAGGAGGACGTATAAAAATTTCAGATATTTTTTTTTTTTTCAAATCAGCTCCTAAATTACAAAATTATGCAAAAGCAAGCTTTAAAAATACAGCCGAATGAAAAGTTTTTTATTTGAAGTCGGTTTTAAACACAATCATGTGAAACTGATAAGTAATCTGCAAATCTTTGCAAGTGACCTACAGATAACTTAAATGATCCAAATCAGTACCAATTGGAAACGTCGTTAAAACACTGGTTGCATTCACTTTCCACTTCTTCTTCTTATCATGTCACTGGTTCTTCCGAACCAAGTGTGGTGAAAGGATTTTAAGTGCGCTGAGGCTCTTTTCGTGCACTTGACACATAATGATGATGATGCACTCGATCATATACTATAATGTAAATAAGCTTACAAATAAAAATTAACGAGTCCCAAATTCCTTATTTACATTTGAATTGAAATCCTTAAAATAATTTCTGCAAACTGTTATAATCGTAAAATTGAATGTCTCTTCATAAACGACTCATTCGTTCCTTTTATGCACCGTTATTCAATTAATGTTTGTAGCGTAATAATAAAATTAATTGATAATGTTCGTAAATGTTATTTTATTTAAAGCTTTTGAAAGTTTATTTGCAAAGCATGATTTTATTAAGCAGATTATTTAAGGATACGTACCTAAAATTCTTGAAATGAAATTAAATGTATTTATGTGCTTGAAGTATGGTCAATATTGAAAATTTTCTTTCATAATAATAATTATTTTAGTACCACATACTTTGATGGATACTGACATGCAAAGTTTTAATGAAAAATTGTATGCTTAATCTTAAAGCAATCTAAAGGTAATAAATACATGAAAACACTCATTCATTTATTTACACAAGGAAACTTATAATTAAATAAATATTTACCAAATTTACAAAAGCTATCTGCAGACCGTTACAAACAATCTAGAGATAGCTAATAAAATTCAATAAGAGTACAGTTCAATTCCAAAACCGTGTTACCCAAAACGTACAGAACATTTTGACGTTTTTTTGTGAACGTTTGTTGTTACAATGGCTGTTGTTACCGTATTTCGGGCTTTGCCTATCGCGTTGTTTACTATGAAACAAAACAGTCGTAAAAACAAAACGAAAATCAGCTTCCCTGTTTAATTTAGCGGGGGATGTCGACAAAAAACGTTTGCTCTTGTAGAGCCTTTTTGTTGACCGAACTGTAGGCCTACCACAAGCTCTGTCTGGCTCTGGTTTTGAGTCTGGGTGAGTTCACCAGTGTATTATACTGTGGTGTGTGACGTTTCAACGTAGGATTTATTTAGTCAGCACTCTTCTTCTTTTTAAATTTAAGAGCTTAGCTCTTGTCGGCGCCGGCGTTTTGTTGCAGTTTTCTCCAATTAATTTCGAATGCGGCCTCCTTGACGACAAGACAGCAACTTTTTCTTTTATCTGGCTTATGTAACTTATTTTTGGCCTTCCTCTTCCCCGTTTTCCTTCAACCTTTCCTTCAATTATGTTCTTTATGTAGCTGTCATGTCGTAGAAGATGTCCAAACATTTTTCCTCTTTGATTTTTTATTGTCTCAAGTATTACTCTCTTCTCCTTTATTCGCTTTAAGATCTCTTTGTTCGTTACTTTTTCAGTCCAACTAACTTTCTCCATTTTCCGCCAGCACCATACTTCGAAAGCTTCCAGTCGATCCCGTTGCGTCAATGTCCATGTCTCACAACCATCAGTTAGCACTCACACAGACTAAAAACCAGAGCCAGACAGAGCTCGTTGTAGGCCTACTGAACGTAGCGACGCGGGAATGCATTGTTCACGTTACTCTTAATGCTGCAGGGCTGTGAGGTGCACGTTGAACTTTGTAACGGGCAAACCGACATTGAAATAAATTGTTTGTGAATCTTCAACTTTTACACTACTACTCAATGGCATCCCAGCTCTGTTGGTAGTAGATCTGCCTTCTGCGCCGGTGGTCGTGAGTTCGATCCCTATCGAAGATAAATATTTGTGTGGTGAACGCAGATGTTTGTTTTCTGTCTGGGTGTTATACTGTATTCTAAGTATGACATGAATTTTACAAAAAAAGTTGCGTATCAGCTTACTGGTTCCCATAAAACAAGCTCTGCTTAATTTGGGGCTAGATAGTGTTGTATGGATTGTCCACAATATATTAAATTTGAATAATTAATAATTTACTTTAGCGTCCCATAAGTAGGGCTTTAGTAATCACCAGTTGCCTTTGACACTACATAAGTCACCTAATAGAAAGGCTTATATTTTTTACTAAAACTCTGTTGAGTGAAAAACTTTGAGCCAATCGAGAGCCTACTATTAAACCTCCATTACTTACTCCATTACCTACAGTCTTAGCCTTTTTTTTAATTTATAATCGCGAATATTTACAAAGCTGACTTAAAATGTGGATGGATTACTTTTTAGATTGGCTGTGCTTGACTAATGCATATGTAACTCTGTTTTATTTTACTTTACTGTTTATTTTTTCAATAAATAAAAAAAAACTGACAAGTAAACCTGGAGTTCATTAAACATTAAATTGTGAAACTTGTTTTTTTTAATTTCTTTACGGATCGGTGACATCCCTGATCTTCCATGTACTCTTAAAAAATATTCTTTCTAGGTGACTCAGTTTATTCGTATATGCGTCAGTTTGAGTCACGACCGATAAGATTGGAACTTCACCTACATTATTACAGACGATAGTGATTCTACGAAGATGGCGTAGCTCAAAGAATGAGAACCATTTTACGGCGAACCATGTAGGTTACGTCATAGTAAAATTGTTGGTGAAAATAGGTGAAACTAGGTATACGTACTTATCAATTTTTGAAAATTGTTTTTTTTTTTAAATCATGCGATTGCACGAGTGTTTTTTTTTTACAGTAGATTTAGACCATCCTGTGGATGAATTTTTGGGTAGAGGTAGGCCAAGGAAAAGATGGATGGACAGTGTGAAAGATGACATGGATAAGAAAGAAGTGAATACTAGAGATGACGGCTGATGAAGGAAAGTGGAAGAGGAGAACATGTCGTGCCGACCCCGCATTAAGTGGGATAAGGGCAGAAAGAAGAAGATTAGATAGACCATCCTTTGGTCACAATCTCAACTAATGGTATATAAGCGACGATGTAGCCGACGATGAAACAGAATGGTCTAGAAGACACCAATTCACTCTTGCCTTGAAGAAGCCTAGATTATAAAGCAATCGTAGTAAAGGTGATTTATATATCGTCAGGGCACGTCTCATGCCCCTACTTGCGAGACGCTATAGTGCCTGGGACAGGATTTTAGATGAAATAGACTTGCCCAGCACCTATACCATCCTGACAGCTAAGTCGGCCAAATTCACAGGAAAGAAATGGTCAATACGCGCGAAGCTGACTTAGCTTATATTTTATTTTAGTGTAAAGAAGAGAAATAAATATTTTATCTGACGGATAACGTTACTCAAATGTTATAAAAATCATCCGCTACAGTTTTTATGATTGCGTCACTATAATAACTCTTTTTATCAAATACCTAAGTAACCGTCTGGCTACCACACTTGATGGACAAAAACATTACGCCTCACACGCCAATAAAATACAAACACAATCAAATAATACGAACTGGGATCCGTAACAAAAGACGCAAGGACACACCAATAAATAAGGTGAATCATATAACAAGATTCCCGCTGTGAGACCCAAGTGGAGGCGCCGTGCTTGATGGTTCAAAGAAAAAAAAACACAGTTTACGTGGTCGCCTACGCCAGCTATTAAAACAGACGTTTTATTGTCCATTCACAGTAACACGAGCTGGTAGGTAACCTTTGGTGGTAAGCTACAGAGCTTTGATTTTCTGTGATGAAGTCGCCTTATGATTGTTGTATATGCATAACTAGCTGCCTGTCCCAGCTTCGCACGGGTGGGCATTTATTTTTTAAACATATAAGTATAATCTTACTCAAGGTGAATGTAGCTTTCCAATGGTGAAAGAAAGTTTGAAATCGGCACAGTAGTTTTTGAGTTTATTAATTACAAACATACACACAAAAATACAAATCTTTACTCTTTATAATAATAACGTAAGTATAAGTTATAAACGCTTTTCTCGGTTCTTGTAAGAATCCATTATTAGTCATGTGAAAAGTCAGTTTGCTCAAATAATAAAAAAAGGACCTCTATAGAAAGTTTTACGGTGGTAGACGCAAGCCTACAACCATACACGACTTTGCAGTCTGTAACGATAAATACAAACACACTTTGCGGTTGCCTGGAAGAAATCGCTCAGTGATAAGGCCGCCCATTCTACTTGATTTAGTTAAGCTTAGTACTGTGATGTATTCTTAGGTACAATAAAGTGTTGTCTATCTATCTTTGCATCTGATTCTGATGGGGATCTAGTAACTTTGTTGCATAACAAGTCTTCGTACATTAGAAAACTTTTATGTAGGAAGCATCTAATTTATTTCTGTGTGCAATTGGATTGATCACAAGATAGTTACTTGCGATCACAATATACATATTTCGAAACGTTATAACAATTTCAGTGTTTATATATCTTTCAAAAGATAAAATTATGTTGGCAATGTCAGATTGTCGGAGATATTTTACTTCATACAGTTATATTCAGAGTTGTAGGCGGAAACTAGTTTACAATTAATAAAATGCTTTTCTTTGTTTTAACATGCATAAACCAATGACAATATGACGGCGATGGCATTTTAGAAAATCAAAGCTTACGTCTCATCATATTAAAATGTTACGATAGTTTTAGACGTGACAACGCTGTTGATTTTAACGACCTGTGTAAGTTTTGTGTCGAATTTGAAGCTCATTTCAATAAGTAAACAATGCGTTTTATATACCTTGCGCAAGTTGGTACCGAATGATTCTATAAACAATCTAATATTTTTATCATTCTATCGGACACTAGTGGACCTAGCCCAGCTAATGATTGTGTTCTGACCTCGGCAGCACGCAGCACTGATATGTCATAAGCGCCCATGGCAGGTTTGTGAGAAGTTTTTTTTACCTAGCGTTTGTAAGTAATACAAAAACACTAAAAAACGATGTTAAACTGAGAATGAGCTCTTAGTGAGGATCAGCGAGCTATGCTCGGAGTCTCTCTGAAGGATAAAATCCGGAACGAGGTTATCCGACAGAGAACCAAGGTGGTCGACATAGCTCAAATGATTAGTAAGCTGAAGTGGCCGGTCATGTTTGCCGTAGAACAGACAATCGTTGGAGCAAACGAATACTAGAGTGGAGACCGCGTTTAGGTAAGCGTAGTGTAGGACGCCCTCCGGCAAGGTGGGGTGACGATCTGCGAAATGTAGCTGGCAAGCACTGGAGGAGAAGAGCCGAAGACCGGGCTCAGTGGCGCGTCTTGGGAGAGACCTACGTCCAGCAGTGGACTAATAATAGGTTGATGATGATTATGAGCCCTCAGTAATGACGCGTACGCTGCTACAGATATTCTACGTGAATGTTGACTAATAAATGGGGTGGAACACTACGAATCGTGCAACACTGCTGCCTTTGGAATCAGCGTGACAAGCAGCACTGTTGATGTGCTGCCGAGATCGGAATCATACTTTTACACTCAAAACACAAAAAAAAATCATCAAAAAATGGTTATATTAAGGTTGGGAGGTTATTTTAATCACCAATTATAGCGAATTGTAAAAACTTTGATAAAGAAACCGCTAAGTTAACGGTATCTGTAACGAGAAGTGCTATCGTTCTTTTTAAATATTTTTTACACCAAAGGGACTAAATTAAGGAAACTGACAATTACTGAAACGTAAGCATAAAAATAATAACGGTCTGCTCCCAGAACATTGGGAAGGCTATCATTATTTACCAATTTTGTTCCGGGATCAAAATTTGATTCGGTGGTCAAAACCGATCAAAAGTTAATACGTAAATAATAGCATTCGTTTGTCTCTTATTATAAACGGAACGTAATGGTTGGGTTTTTAAATTGAGGTAGGTCAATAATTATGTCACCGAAAAAACTAAAACAAATCTACACTTTTTATTTTTTTAGAGATATTGTACTATAATGCATAGACCATCTACTTGGTGCGCGTAACATAAAAAGATACTACACAGAGTTGCCATTCAATAAAACATCTGGGCATCCTGCTTGGCAATTTTCAGGCTTTTGACTGGCCTCTCAGCTCAGTTGGGCTCTTGCGCCGTAGGTCGTGGGTACGATCTCCACCAAGATTAAATATTTGTGTAGTGATCTCATCATAGATGTTTGTTCTCTGCCTGGTTGTTAGGTATATTTTATTCTAAGTATGTATTTACAACAAAATACATACTCAGAATCTGGTTCCCATAGTATAAGCTCTGTTTCATTTGAGGCTAGAAAGTGTTATGTTGACCTCAATTTTTTTTTCATACAAAAAATATATATTTTATTGGTGTAGGCACCTCCTACACAAAGCCTTTTCATAAATAGAGTAATTATAATTACAGGATTATCTTTTAAGAGCAATCAGGTAACAAACTCACCTTCAAACGGTACAGCGCCTAATTCTTGGAAAACGTGACTCTCAAATAAGTTCCAAGAAATAGCTGTAACGGGACCTTTAATAAAATATAGGTAAGTTCTACGAAGGCTAAAGATAACATTGTTCTCAGTGGTCCTATCTTTAAATCCGTCTATTGTCTCTTTATCACTTTCGTTAGTTTTTGCAGTTATTTAGACGTTTTAGTTTTTAACTTCTTTTTTGTTTGTGAGTGGTTTTTGAAATAGTTTTATTGCCACTTTGGTAAATTTTTTGTTCATTTTATCCTTATGCAATTTGTCTAGTAATGCATAAAAATCGGTCGTTTCAAAATGTTTGCTTTAAATTCCACTTATCAATAGTATGCACCAAATCCAACGGAAATAGAACAAATTTGTTCAGCAAACTAATATTGAACGTGTTTGATCGCTCGCCACAGTCCAAATTCAAAGCAAACATAAAAGTGTGAAACGGTGTGCAAATGAAAAATTTCCGCCACGCTTATTTTTGCTATTGTTACCAATTTGTTACGCTACCGCGGGCGATATTCGGAGGTTTTTTGTAACGACTGAATTTTAAAATTAACAGGACGTAAATGGTAAAACGAAGGTATGATTGGAGTTTTTAGTTGATTTTTTGAACCGAGAATTTTCGCAAAATCATGACCTACAATCTAAAACGTAGATTTAAATTTCACTAATTAGCAAAAAAATATGTAGGAAGCATATAATGTCCGCCTTGCTAATTTTAATTTTGCCAACGCAAACGAAGCCATGTGTGGAAATTAAACAATAACAATAATTGAGCATTGAAACAACAGAGACTTGAAAGACTTTGATCCCCAGCACATTAAATATTATGTATCTAGATTTCTTAGATTATTACAGTACTTATTAAAAACAAACTCAATATTCTTTGAGGAACCTCAGAGAGGTAGGTTCAAATATTACACAAATATTAAAAAAGGTGGAACAAATTGTGTTGAAAGGTTATAAAAAGCCTGTTATTGTGTCCATAATTAACTCAACAACTAACATCAAAGGTAATATTGGTTCAGTACAAACAAACACATCGATTAGTAGAAAGTCGCCACCTAAGAAGCCAAAACAAAGTTCTAAGAGTTTATTTTAGAAACGCTCTTAGAAAACTTTTGTTTATTTGATTATGAACACTTACCAATTACTTACGAGAGTTGTTATGCTTATCGTGGGAGAATAATCAATGGCTATTATTCTAATTATAAAATACTATTGTGCTGTATTTTTAGGGGAATTGAGTCGCAAACAAAGCTTGTACGATAAGAATCAGATTAGGAACAAGAACCCCTATTACACTTTTTTATATAACATAGGTTATAGAGTCATGTCCCATGGACAATAATGGTCATCATTATCATCCACACCCTGACCTCATCCACTGCTGGGTACGAGTATAGGCCTCCCTTAGTTGGTGCCATCTATACAATATTACATTATACATAATTTTAATTGACATGCCTATAATATAATATTCATTAAACCATTTCAAACTCTTGTGCGAGTACCAAGAGATCTAGAAACTGGTTATTTCTGTCACACCTGTTTTTTTTTATAATAATTTCTCCTCGGCACTCTAGTACAAACTTTTTTACATATAAACATTTTGTATAAGTAGATAAACCATTTCAATAATAAGAATCCCTTTAAAACTTCTTGAAAGTTATCTACAGATACTCATATCGTTTCCCAACTTCCTCACTTGAAGTGGTGTGGTCGTAATAGGTCAATCCAATACTTAAGATTTCATCTAACACTCAGAACCTACTTAAAACATTTCATGTCAAGCTGTCGTCACGGCTACTGCCTACACTATCAGCTTTCTTCAATAATAATAAAACTTAAGTAGTACTTATCAGTACTATACAAGAGAAAGCTTGCGGTAAATCTTTGAAGGAAAACAGTAATAAGAACCGGTAGCGTACCGCAAGCATAGATTAAAATAATAATAACAAAGAAGCGAAGTCATAAAACTCATTTTTGACATTATAAATCTTGGTGGTTTTAAATTTTTAAATTGCTTTTATAGGAAGTTAACACATGTTGAGCTACTGCGGAGTTTTTCTTGAATCTCATCTGTTGTTCTGAGAGAGCTCTGAATCGCTCTTCTTGGATAACTTTTCTTAAATCTAGTTTTTTGTGAAAATGTAGGTATCTAAATGAAATAAATCCCATAAAACTTACTTGACCTAGCAAATATGATGCTAATCTTACAGCCAGTGAGCTGATGTAAATTTGCACAAGTTCCACTGTGTACCTAACAAACACGAAGGTTCTCGCATTTCAGCCGAAGTTGAGCACCCAATCTGTCGATATTTCCTTCCAACCTTGAGAGTTCGAGATCTTTCATGTTGTTGATACTGTTTCCGTATCGTTAAGCAAATAAAAATGTTGCATTTTCGATTGAAAGCTATTTCTCGTGTGTATTTTATTCATTTTACTCATAACTTTTCAAGTCTATAAGATTTTCCCAAGTTCGGTATTTTCAATTTCATGTAAAACTTTTACCAACAAATCTTCATTAGGCCGCAAAAGTTTTATTATTTGCTTGCCTCGTGGGTTAATATAAAAGTAAAATACATACCAAGAACATTTTATAGCATGTATGAGTAAAATTACCAGGCGCACATAAAACGGGAGAGGAATACCAAGGAGTTGGGCTGGGACACTGCGTGACTTCGCACACATTCATTCGTAACAAAGCAATGGAACAGGTAGAAAAACCCACCCGAGCTAATATTAAACCCGGTTTCAAAGCAAACAAGGCTTCGTACAAAAGCACAATTTTAATTAAAGCAAATTAGAGACACGTCTGTACAAAAATTAGATAGATAGGACGCAGCATTCCGAAATGAGGATAAATAATAAACGGAAATTAGAGATGTCGAAACCGAATAGTTTGATTAAACACATAAACAAAAGCCATAATAGTGCTAACAAAAATCTTGTATGATTAACAAAAGCTATTTGGTTAGTCAAATATTAATTCGAAAAAGGAGAAGCTTTCGTTTGCCGAGATGTTTGAATAGAGTTGATTGCCCACGCAGCAAGAAACACATCAAAATGTGACTAGCCTCATGTACTATTAAATTCGTTTATAAACATTGACCTTTATGGTCTTCTTTCCATTAACATGCATAAACTAATTCTTGCGAGAGCGCCTCGATCATTAATTTAGTTTTTCTATCGGCTTGTTTATCGAACCGTTTCGTATTGAATAGATAGAATTTCATTTATAAGTCAGGTTTAATCGGGAGACATTAATATCTCTTACTGGCATTTAAATACGTGTGGCATTCATTCCGGATAATACCTCGAGTGGACACGATATAAAAGAGACCGATTTTAATGATGCTTCTAAATACGGACTTTACATCTTTATTGCTTTTAGGAATACTGTCTAGGCAGGCAACATTAACTTGTTGTACATCTACAAAATATTTACACCACACACACAAACTGAATGATCAGAATTTAGGAAGATTAGAGAGATGGCTACTTATACTTTGAAACAATGTTCTTGCTAAACAATAGATGTGTGAAAAATTTGCGAGGATTTACGGTAGTTCAATCAATTCGGCCACGGTTCAGAAAACGGATGCTACAATTTACAATGGTGGATAACAAAAACGTAAATATTGGCCTATTAGTCGGAACTACGATATTGATACCCTGACTTTGCCAGAGCTTTTGTGCACAGTTCCGGCGACGGTAATCGCTTTACAAAATCTAAAGATAAAAAAACCATTGTTTGGCTCGGGAACGGATAAAGGAATGTTCCCAGGTAGACATGGGGGTGTATCTGTAACAATATGTGCCCCGCTAATAGCGAGCATTGAAATTATTCAACTGTGACAGCACGTTCCGTTAATAATGGCCGAATTGATACAAATGGGGACATTAATGGAATCAGTGTCACCGGCTGTTGAAATATTCAATTGAATCCAGCAAAATTTCATACTTAACTCGATCGAAAGCCGCAGTAATGTTATAAATAAAACTGATCAAATTGTGGTCCGCACAGTAGGTAGGTACAAAATACAGAAGTTGTAGTTGTCGCATTCAAGGGCGCTCAACTGGTCTGGGAGTTAGTGATGCCAGTGGCTTTCTTAGATCCTTTTTTTGCCGGCGATCCGATGCTCGCTCTCAATGTGGATTCCTGGCGCTCTCAAGATCGAACAGGTTTCGACAAGAACCACAACCGGTACAAAAACATCCAAGGTAATTACGGTAGGCTCGTCACTTTACAAAAACTTAATAGAAAACTTAGTACAGAATACAGAACGTACCTAACATGCACGACAAAATCGTTATTTCAAGAATTCATTTCGATGCCGAAGCCTGTTAAAGTTCCAGCTGCCTAAGTAAAATTTATTTTCTTTGAAATTCCTGCTCGGTTTACAATGTTCTATCCATTGTGGCGTGCCATTTTCCGTCCACTTGTTAGCGAAATTATTAGAAACAGTGCATTTTGCGCGACGTTGGAAACAAAGAATTTCTGCAAGTAGTAAAAAGTAAGGAATACGCAGAAAGCTAAGTAATATTTTGTGCTGAGGTTTATAGTACCAGGCAAGCGATAATAGCAAACAGTTCTGTAAAATTGTGTTTCCAAGTACAGAAGGACGTGTTTTCTGATGCATTAGCATTACATTTACAATGTATGATGGTGAATGATAAAATATTCGTAGTACAGTTATATATTGAGATAAGAAAGAAATCAACGACCGATAAGCTTGACTCAATTCATACCAATGTTGGAAATGTAACCAAAATTGTTGGAACAACAGCAAATATGAATCAAAGCAAATTCATGATGATTTTCCCAAATTTGCTTTAGTTAGTTCGAGATAAAGCTGCTTTATATTAAACTCGAATCAACACAGCTACCGAGGCCTAAATCGGCTGACAAATGATTTAATTTTACACCAAAAGGCGTGCCTTCTTCGTAATATTCCGCCCTCTTAATCACTACCCAGCGGAATAATTAATAACACCTCGATTAAAATATCAACTAAGCGCTTCCGCCTATATGATAGGGTTTGCTGGCTACTTCAGCATTTATGAAACTTTATTTATTTTCAGATTTCTAAATTCAGGCATAGGAAAAATGTTGGGATAAGACTGAGCTTTTGTTATTGTTACAATTATCAATCATCATTTTGTTTGTAAGAAATACACTTGGATCAGCTATTTTTCCATAACTAGTGATTGAACATACGTACTTAAAGTATGGTGTACCTATAGTTAGCTTATAAGTTAGCCATTAGATAAAATCTGTAACGGTATTAAATTGCAACTGGTAAGATGCAGTAGGTACTTGGTTTATATAAGTATGAATATATATGTTAATGAGTACACGATAAGCATTTAATCATGTAATTTGTATGGGAAGGAGATATTTGTTCCATGTCAGACAAGTTGTATTACTAATTAACGCCTAAGGGAGCTAAAACAGGTTTTGCGATTTATCGTAAAACCCAATTTAGAGCCGAAAGGCACGCGATTACAATCTTCTCACGACAGGAAGGCGCAAACTCCTCATCTCGAGGGAAATCACGCACGCAACAAACTTTATGGCAACACGTCTCAGCGATCCGCTCGGGGCGGTCGAAGCCCGCACACCGACCACCTCAAAAGAAACAAGACGCGGGCAGTGCCTCGCACACAACTCCTGTCAACCCAACACGACCCACTCCAAACACACCGTACGTTTCATTCATCAATATTCCAATAAGTCACTTTCACAAACACGTGTCACGGAACACTGCCCGAATTTTATAAAAGCACTGACCGTTGTGGAGTATGGCTGCAGGCTCAATCGGATCCCGTCCTGGCCGAGGCGTTCCCGGAGCAACCGCTTCAGTTGCATCCGTGGTATTTTCACCAGTTCAGCTTTTCCCTCTTCGTACTCATCAGCATACTTAGCCGGCTCGATGGTAGCCGTCGCTTGCTCCTTACGAGCTTCCTCCTCGCATCGACAAGAGTCTCGGGCCGCTGCCGCCTCCTCCAAAGTGAAGTAAACGGCAGCGGCACCTTCCTCTCTCAAAGTTCTAATGGAGTGCAAAAGGCGCTGGCGATGTGCAGGGTTGAGAACACCGATCGCGTCCAAATCGGGTTCTCCAACTTGTTTGCATATTTCTAAGTCATCATATCCATTGTCGATAAAACTTTCCGCGTATTGGCTCAGGTGGAGCGATCGCAACCACTCGACGACGATGTTGCCGCTCGTGGACGAGGCCATGTCGCGTCAAACTGCGAGGCGCATCACAAGGCGTGTTCGCGGCGCGGCGGTTGGCGAGAAACTGACGGCCACGCTCCCCTTTGCCCCCCTTTCCCCTCCATAAGCCGCGGTCGCCGCCCCTAGCTAGTCCTACGTGCTTTTGCTTTTTGACATTTTGTAGCTTAATCGTTTCATTTCATAGAGGTGCGCGCTTCACCACGTGATACATTGAATAATTGTTTACATTCCAATTCGAACAAATAGCAGACATTTTTGACATTATTACTGGCAGTAATAGATTCTAATATTTGGGATATTCTTGGATATTTTTTATGTTTATTTCTATACTGTAAGGAGGATTTATGTGAAAAAGCGATCGCAGAGTCAATATCATATGGAACAGCGGGTGGTGGTCGTGATGAATGATTTATGCTTGGTTTAAAAAACAATTATTGACGTTCCTTTTTACATTGTTGTGGGCTTCCTTGCTTTTTTATTGGGTAAAGAACAATCGAGTTTTTACGAGAATTAATATTGATATGTCAATAAATCGCTGCTCTAACTTATTTTGTGAACTGAGTGCAAATTGATGTTGGTATTTAGCTTCTCTATACCTTCCTATCTCGCTAATTACTTACGAAACGTGAAGTAGGTCAGAGTTCAGTCGAGAAGCCTTTATTCATTCAAAGTTCTTGAACCTGTTTTATCTCATGCTGCACTGTTTATCCAAGTTTGCATAAAGCTAGGCCACTGATGCGGGGTGTTTACTTCTTACAAAGAGTTTACCAAAAAAACAAACAAGGCTCAAGAAGAGAATAGTTTTCCTTTGCTCAGTGTCACGCAAAATAATAGTTTTCTTTATTTTGGATAATGGTTTTGCGCTGTTACCGATAAAATTTATTTTCTGGCTCAATGTTTCAGTCTTAGCGTTATTTGAACTTTTGCACGGCAAATAAATTCATCTTTCTTCTGTGACTGTAGCTTATTGCGTTGCTGTCATATAAAAGAGTATCTATATTTATATCTTTATTTATAAAAGAAAGTCGTGTTAGTTACACTATTTATAACTCAAGAACGGCTGAACCGATTTGGCAGAAAATTAGTGAGGAGGTAGCTTAGAACCGGGAGAAGGACATAGGATACTTTTTATCCCGAAAAAGCAACGGGAACGGGGCGTTATGCGAACGGGCGAGCAAAGCCGCGGGCGGCCACTAGTTTTCAATAAATTGCTGGTACCTTTATTTATCAGTGTATTTGTCTTTTCCAAATGTACCTAGACTGATACACAGATAGACTCAAGCAATGCAATTGACCTACCTACTGTTAACCAGTTTTGGGAATAGGACATCCCTAATCGAATCAAGCAAAGAGTTACAGCTCTAGCGGAGAAAAAGAAGAAGAGGAAGGAGATATGGCGTCGTGACATAGAGTTGTATTATCTGCAGTTTAATAAAGTTAAAACAGTGTTGTAGCTATAATCAATGGCGAGTTTTCGTGCTAACACTACATAAAGTACCTAGTACAGTATACCTACAGCATCTGGGCATAATAAGTGCAAAAACTAAAGAGGACAAAAAATATAGAAGCAATATAATCTTGTCTTATACAGGGTGTCCCATAAGTCAACGTCCAGCCGAAAACGGGTAATGCGCCAAGTCATGACAGTTATCAGAAAAATATAAAAAAAAATATTTGCTAAGTAACTTTCGAGTTATGAGTATTTAAAAAAAACAGGAAAAGCTGACACCCTGTGATGATCTTTTAAGTCCTGTGACTACAAATATTAAGTTTTCATGAAACTTTTTTCTGCAACGTAAGCATGAATAACCCTTCTGTAAATTACAATTCAAAATTAAGCCCTAACTGCCTCAGTTTTCAATGAAATCGTGGAGTTTTGGCCAACGTTTCATTTCAGATAATTACATAACCCAACTTTAACCGTCTGTACTGCAAAAAAAATGTACTACACTATCATGGCATGTAACTTTAAAAATTGGCGCATTTATCCAGGATTCTAAAATGGTATAATACTTGCTAGAGTACTCTTTAGTTTTGGAAATAAAAAATGTTTTTTCAACTAAACGGGATTTCCAATCAAATTTATTTCATGAGATAAAATGTTTGTACCCTTTAAATTATGGACTTAAAATGCCTACGCTGCGTTTTTAAATCGCTCACAATTTACAGGTAAATACCATTTCGACAATGCAAGTAAACAGATAGATCCACCATCTTGTCGAAAGAGTAATAACCATGGGTTTTCAAGTAATTTGTTAGTTCTAGGTAAAAGTTAGAAATAAAATTCAATCATAGGATTACTTCAATCGTGGTTTTAATCTAAAGTTTGCCTTCGCCCGTCGCCGGTCTTATTACATGGTTTTTGACGTGATAACGTGATAATGTGCATAATATTTGTGTAGTCACAGGACTTATAAGATTATCACAGGGTGTCAGTTTTTCCTGTTTTTTTTAAATACTCATAACTCGAAAGTTACTTAGCAAATATTTTTTTTATATTTTTCTGATAACTGTCATGACTTGGCGTATCACCCGTTTTCGGTTGGACGTTGACTTATGGGACACCCTGTATACTTAAAATAAATAAATAAAATAAGCCTTTGTTGCTGTTTTACAGTATTGTTCCTACTTGCTAACTTATTGCCTAACTAAAATTAAAATAAATCTTTATTTTTATTATTAATCGGCAAATTGTTCCCAGCTTGTCTTCCGACAAAGGCCTCCTCTAAGGATTTCCACTGTGTTTTGTATTTTGTTCTCTGATTCAGTGGGTGAATATGCTTAAATGATAGTCCACATACTTTCTTTATCTGTTTGCGAAGGGAGTTTTATATTAAGGGCAGCTATTCTTTCGTTAATTCCTTTAATTTCTTCTATTTTCTTTTTTCCTTCTTTACTAGAACACCTTCTCCATACCAGCCAGGCGTTTCACCTTTGTTATGTAAAATGTAATCTCTGTAGTCTTCTATTCCTTCTCCAAATCTTCTCAGTTCTCTAATTCCAATTACATCCCATTTAATTTTTTCTTTTTTTTCAATAGCAAGTTCCAGTTCAAGAAGTTTTTTAGGTGTTCACAGTGATCGCGTATTTAATGTGGCTATATCCGAGGTTTTTCTTTGAGAGTTCCATGTTCCTTTAGAGGGTCGTGGTCATTTTCCCCCACGAGGACCAGTCGGCTTGGGGGAGGGTTTTGTTTTGTTGTTTTCTTCATTATTTTTTAGTTCTGTTTTCCGTTTGCCGATATTTAGTTGCTATTGATTCCTAATATTCGGATAAGCAGAAGAAAGAGAGTTGGATCTACCCCTCATAATATCAAATGCATTAGATCTGTTGTTTTTTGAAGAGGTAGCAGCGGTACTCGTAGCTTGAATAGCCTGTTGTTTTCTTGGCATTAGGCTAGTTTGGGGGGACGAAGATGATTCTCTCTTTCTTTTATCTTTGTTAGTGCTGGTGTCCTTGACTATGAGTTTATCATATTTTAGGTAAGCAATATTTCCTTTATTTCTTTCTTCCGCTAATTTTGATTGCAGTGCTTTCCTTTTTTCCATTACTTCTCTGGAATAATCTTCTTTCACGTATAATTTTTTTAGATTTTTCTTGCTTTTCATGACTTCACTCTTTTTCCATTCACTTACGAAAGAGAAAAGGACAGGTCTTGGTGTATCCCCTTTGTTTACGCCGATACGATGTATTTTATTCACTTCGTGATTTTTTATGGTAATGCCCAGATCATTCTCAAAACTTTTGTTTACACTTTCTATTAATTCTTCGGTTGACTTTTCGTCCTCTTTTAGCCCGAAAATGATAATGTTGTTATTTTTTTTGTCCCTTTTTAGATATTCTATCTCTTCCTCTAATTTTTCTACTCTCAGTTTCAAATTTTTATTTTCTTCTACAATTGGTTGAAGTTTTTCCTCCAATCTATCCATTATTGTGTTTGTTATGGATTCTGTTATTATCGCAGTTTGATTCGACATCTCGATTTTCATTTTATCGAACAATAGTTGGAATTGGTCATTCATTTCTAACGATTTAGTTTAGCGTATCAAGTGAGGCGTAGAAAGGAACGTATCGTGGTAGGTTGTGGTAGAATTTAGTTTGGCACTTTTACGTGGTTGACACTGACAGCTGTGTTGTTTTTTGATCTGTCAATGGATAATTTGATAATTCTAACCTCAGATTTTCCCTTTTGTTTTTCTTCAATTGCTTCAAATTCCGTAGGATTGTGTAGATTTATTCGTTTAGACACTTCACGTCACTTGAACTATGGATTTGCAACAGTCTAAGGACTTCAAAGTGACTGCTAACTATTTTATTTCGCGATCAAGTTTGGAGCGTCTGCACTGTGGTTTACGGGACAAGCTTGCCTGTATACTTAATAAGGACTAAATTCGATACCCAAGTGACAACATGTAGCTCATTGCTAGAGCAAGGAAGGTCTTTAATATCAGCAAGAATAATGAAAAATTGATAACATCATAATATTCGCTAAGCCTGCAGATAAGGCTACATTATTCCAGTCTGATTCCAACCTAGTTTCCTGCGCACTAACAACAGAGAATAAAAGACTTGGAACTGACAAACAATAAACATGAACCGTAAGTATTTTTCTTTATGACATGTCAAAAGTTTTAAATATCTTGAAATGAAAATGCTTTTAATTGTAACGCATAAAAACATTAGTATTAGTCTTCTTTATCCCTTAATCATCTCTATCATCTCTGTTCTCTTTGTTATCCTCTGTTTCCTCTTCATCCTCTGTAACCTATTTATTCTCTGCATATTCCTTAACCTCTTTATCATCTTAGTCTTTCTCATCTTCTTTATTTTTTTGTAATTATTATTATCACCTATGGAAAACGCGCCCGATGATGGGCATTGCACATTGGATATTTCGATCTTCAATCCGTCACACCAATAGTATGGAAAGATTTATTTGTTTATTTATTAAGATCACCAAGAAATAATACACAAAAATTAAAATTAGGTCGAGCAAAACAATATCCTTCCCCGTGCTTATCTACTGAAGGCAACCACAGCTAACACAGGTATTTCATATTGTTAATAATAATGATCAAATTGGATGAATGCTAATAATATAAATGTATCTAAGATAATAAGTTAGGAACAACATTGTAAATGATTGAAAAAACGACAGCAACAAAATAGGACACATAATTAGGTATAGAACTTAGCAAGATAAAATAATAATTGATTTTGGTACAAAATAATTTATTTGTATCCAGCATTGAACTTCCTAGGGCTGAGGTATCCTTTCATTGTTACGGCATTTTTGAATCTTTGTAGTTCCTTATGGCTGTTATTAATAGTCATATCCAGAAATCCTATGACTGTTATGATTTAATGCAAGTGAACTGGGCCGCGAAATTATGTTAGAATGTGCACTCCGATATTGCTTTTAAAGTAGTTTTGTAAAATATTGTCATTAATTTCAATTGGGAATTGGTTTCGGGAATCCGATTAATCGTTCGCAAATTCAATTATTATTGTTATTTTAAACAGGTAATTAAACATGGGTTTGGACATTTTGTTGATGGCTACAATACTATCCGGTTCTCTGAAAAAAAAATCTTGTAGGTAAAACTACCTGCCTAACATTCAGATCGTGACTAATTTGGCGTAGTTTCTGTACCCTGATAAAAAAGGCTACTGTAGGTCTACGAACGATGTATTAAAGGACTCAATCAATGTTGCAAGAAAGAAAAAAATATATATTTTCGACACAAAAAGTCACAAAAACTTAAAAACAATTTATTTAAAACCTGTTCAAAAAGATGATTCATAATGCGCTAGGTCTATATAAAAAAAAAAACCAGTTGTAAAATGAAGACCACAAAATGATTTTGCTCTCGTTGGAGAAAGAAAATATCTATGTACAAGTAAACGAAGTAAAATTAAAGAAAAAAAACAATTAGAACCGAATACTTTTTTACTAAGCTGTATTTATGATTGGTGTACTACATAGACCTAGCGCGGGCTCTATAGCTTCAAGAAACATCTTAGGTTTCTGCAAGCGACCTACCGCCCAGCTTCCTATAATACCTGCATTATTACGCTCCAGTTCCAAGATTAGGTCAAGGAAATTACGGGCTTATGAAACTATCCCAGGACGATCGTATTCCCAAGCCGTAGTAAATGAAATTTCGCAAATGATTGTGGGTAGGAACAACAATCTGGTTTAGGTAATGTCAGTTTCATTTCGGTAGCTATCGGTGACGATTTTGTTGTTGCGTTTTCCTAAGCTTTATCTCCACCAAGCTAAGTTTGCACCTCGTTTTTAAAGAAACAGGAAAAAAAGAAAGAAAATACATTTATTTGACATACATATATATAAAATAATATGAAAAACAATAAAAATAAATGTGTTGTAAAATCTAGTGAACATTTGTTTAATTTTTTAAGGTCATAGCGAATCCATTTTTGGTGAACGACGATTATTTGACGTTTTTTTGTAATCAACGTGAGGTGCAAACTTAGCTTGGTCGAGCTTAGGGACTTAAACTGACTTGAACTTAGGGGCCATTTCACGAATGACTAATCAAATCAACCTTTCAACAGAGACAGAGCCAGATAGAGCTTGTGGTAGGTCTACTGGTCTTTATACATACTTTAAATTTATTATCTAAGAATTGAAGAAATTTTCCAAAACTATGTCTCTGTAGATCCGTACGCACATTATTCCGATTTACGTCCTATTTCCATAGTCGGTGAGCGTGAACGATTTAATGGACCAAAAGATTGCCTCAGTCGGCCCAAAAAGGTTTCTTAAACCCTTGTATCTAAAGTAGTTCGTAATTCTAGATTTATTTGATGGAGACTCATTTACCTTTGTGATTTTGAACCAATGATATATAGCAAAAAAAAAAAACCTATAGGAACTCTAAATAAAATAGGACCTAGCTGGTATTCAACATCTATAAACTGGAATATTATTATTGCTGCCTTTTTTCATTTTCCTATCGTGTCACTGGTTTTTTTGAATCAGTGTGGTAAAAGTTATTATACTTATAAAGTTATGTTAGTTATTTTAAGTACACATCAGTAAGGTCCTATGTTCTGGCGGACGTACACATTTTTTTTTTTCATTACCTACTAAGCATATACCTACTAAATGTAAATTCTTCAACATCGCAAAGATTAATCTTATCTAAAATCACAAAAGATACCTTCTAAAACCAAAACAAAACTTCAAAAGCTATTCTATTAACGATATAAAATAAATTCTAAATAAGATTTTACTTTCCTTGAAAGAAAACCGCAGCCCTGCATCACGCATTACCGTCTAATTCTCACTCCGAAACACTCAAGAAACTCAAACCCAATTTACCCGTCTTTCGGAACTTCATTACGTCACTAGCGTAACATAAAATAATTTATTACCCCTTGATTTCTTGAAAAACCCTATTTACCCGTACACATCCTCGTGAAATCAGTTGCGGCGTAAGGATAGATAAATGCTCGTCTTCCACTGTGTTGACACTTTAGCCGGGCTACAGAGCGAATAATGACTTCGTCCGGACCTTCCTTTCAACTATTTTGTGTGTCCATTTGGGTCAATTGGACCTTTGTGCATATTTCTCGTACTTACATACGGCTGAAAGCTTTTTTGCTCGGCATCTAGGACGCGGTTTTATAGTCCTGCCACAGTGTATTCACATACCAATTTGTAAGCCGTTATTCATCTTTCAACAGGCTCCAACGTGCTCCAAATGTAAATTGCAAATTCAGTGGAAAGACCAAGGTTACTGACCTCTAAAGGTCAAGTCAAGACCTACTTATTGGTGGCATGTAACATGAAAAATATGAACTGTAAAACATAATAGTTGATAAAGTTCAAACAAACTGCATAAAAAGTTGTTACTTCATGTACTGGGCTATCTTCTGTTGACTGTAGATTCTGAAGTAAAAGATCAAAGTTTGGTTTGATTTTATTAGCCAATTTCCGGATAAATGGGTTCTTAATTTCACGACGTTCGTTATTATGTAGTTACAGTTTTTTTTACAAATGTGTAAAGATCAAATGTACATCAAAACATGTTTAAAATATCATCACTTTTTAAAATCTCAATCCCTGATAAGATTTGTTTTAAATACTCGAAAATTCTCCCATTATTTTCATAAAAAGATTCTAATATTTCTATTCTACTAGTTGTATTAAATCCTTTCCTAGACCTTATTTTCACATAAGAAATTGTTTTATTTAAAATTATTCAATAATCTCATAATCAAAGCTAATTCAAGAAGGAACTTCCAAGAATACGTAAACTTTATAAACTAACCCAGAATACGAATGTTCCGTTCATCCTAACTGAAGAGTTGGGATCAAAGAGACTTTCCTTTGCGTCATAAGAAGTCTCTTCGGCGAAGCACCACATTTAATTTAATAGACACTTATCTTATGAGAAATCCAGGTGAAGGTGCAGGCACAGAATATGTGGTAGTAACTAACAGGGGAAAATGAAAATGCTTTGAGTAAGAATGAATTTCATATCCATTTTTATGGATTATTTGCAAAGGTATATAAATGAACTGTTACGTATGCAAGTAACTGTAATCGTAATGTATCTACTTTATTTTGGTAAATATCGTCAATCAAACTTATGGAATGTACCTAGGTAGGTATTTTTGTTGTTCCATCGGGATTTGGGATTCACTCGGGATTGTATTGTTGTTGCATCGAGAATGTTTTCATTAAAATCAGGATATCACCTATTACACTTTCATTCCAACTGCTCACACTTTGAGCTAAGACCCTCAAGTAATTTTGGTTAAAATACCACCAAAATTAAAAACCCGTGTCCTTAGTCAATAGACAAGTTACATTTTTAATGGCCTCTCAGGTCAGTTGTTAGTAGCTCGGCCTTCTGCGCCGTAGGTCGTGGGTTCGATCTCCACCGAGATCAAATATTCGTGCGGTGAACGCAAATGTTTGTTCTCAGTTTGGGTGATAAATTGTATTCTAAGAATGTATTTCCAAATAAAAATGCAGGTATTATATCAGATAGCCCGTTCCTATAGTACAATTTCTGCTTAATTTGGGGCTATCTAGTGTTTTGTAGTGGGATTGTCCACTATATTTTTTTTTATGAGAATCAGCTAAATGACAGTGCAGTGTCATAGGTAGGGGTAGTTTGGGTCGTTCCTTCTGATGACCCGACGTGCGACCCCTAGGGCAGCCTAGTGATGGCCTATAGTGAAGGGGCCACTAATGAATACTATGATATCGATAAAGTTTTTTACGTGAACAAGTGGACCACCTGTTGTTAAGTCGTTACCTAATAATCATTCTAATAATATAGCATATTGAAAAAATTGCTCACTTAAAAAAATATATTTGTATGACTTGCTGTAAAACTCCTTACTAACAAAAGTTTAGAATTTGATATTTTGTAATTTATAACTCATAAAATGTATTTTCAAATATAAAGGACATAACATGAATAATGAATGAATAAAATATTTATTGACATACGGCAAACATAAAATAGAACGAAAAAACATAGGCACAATGTAAGGGACACACCGAGCTACCATTACCAAATCAAAAAACATATTCTTTCAGATATATTTTAAATAAATATATCGTTGATATAAATAAATATATATGATATAAATATATTGTTGACAATCCACGCAACACTATCTGGCCCCGAACTAAGCAGCGAGCAGAGAGCTAGATTGTACTATGAGAACCAGATCGCTGATATAATACTTATCTATATACGTTTTTATTGTTCATACATACTTCGAAAACAATCTAACACCCTGACAGAGAACAAAATATCTACGTTCCCCACAAAAATATCTGTTCTCGGTGGTAATCGAACCCACGACCTACGGCCCAGAAGGCAGAGCTACCACCAACTGAGCTGATAGGCCAGTCGTCATTTCATCGAACAGATCATCGACAACTGACATCACTACACTGCGGCAATGCGGACAATTCCGGACGAGAACAAATGTGCCCAGCGACTCTCCGTGACACGTTCATTGAGCTTTCATTTGGGCAATTTTCGACTAAATCCCGGCCAATCGGACGCTCAGCTCTAACTGCTGCCCGTTTGCCAGATAAATACTAGCTTTGAGTCGCTTTTAAGCTAGAAACAGCTATTATTCGTAGGCTCTCGTTGAAAAAACCTCACATACTAAAATAACGATGACATTGTTAAGATCGTGGGAAGTCGATGGATGGAGAGGGCTCAGAATCGTTCTTTCCGGAAATGTGTAGGCCTATGTCCAGCACTGGACTTCTTCAGGCTTCTTCTTCTTATCGAGTCAAGACTCTAACTAAACCCTCCTGGACCAATATGTCGCCACCTCAATAGCTCCACTCGATGCCATGTTTAGATCTTCCATGGTGCAGGTGGTCGTGCACTGCGGACATGAGAGTAAGTGTGACATGTCCTGTATGGGGGCCCCGCAGTTGCACGGTACCCTGGTCGGGTCGATGATTCCCCACTTAGCCAGGTTTTTTCTGCAGCGGCCTACCTGGGCCCGGAGTCGGTTGAGTGATTTCCATATAGGCCACTGCAGATCATGTCCAGGTGGTAAATGTTCTTCAGGTGCTATAAACTGTAGAGGGGGAGGATGTTTATTTCTCCACAGCTCACATTTCAAACTCATCGCACTTTCTTCTGAGGAGGTGGTGTGACTCAGGAAACTTTTTCTGCTCTTAAGGCGGGCGCGTGGGATCCGGAAACCATTTAAAGGGTGGCGACTATCTACTTCTTGTTTCCTCTTTTCTAAGCGGCAAGCTGTTTCGCGACGAACATCGGGGGGCGCTATTCCTGCCAGTGGATACAACTTGTTAAGCGGAGTGGGCTTTAAGCACCCAGTTACAATGCGACAGGTGTCGTTCAGCGCAATGTCTACTTCTTTAGCGTGGGCAGAACGATGCCACACTGGGCATGCAAACTCCCCAGCTGAATAAGCCAGAGACAGAGCGGTTGTACGTAGTACATGCGGTGTTGCTCCCCAACTGGTTGACGTGAGGCGACGTAGCAAGTTGTTCCTGGTATTAACTTTTAGCTTGGTGTTAACAGTTGGTGTTGGTGTCTTCAGGCTGATGATAGTGATGATGACTAAAATAAATTCTTTCTTTTCCATTCTCTAGAGATGGATACTTGGCAAGAAGAGATGACGGGAGATGGACGAAGGCGGCTACAGATTGGTGGCCAAGGGACACTCAAAGATCTAGAGGCAAACCAACGGGCGGGTCCGTTGGTCGAACGACAATGTTGCTAATGCTGGGAATGAGTGGATGAGACTCACGAGGGACCAGAAAGAGTGACGTAATAAAAAGGAGGTCTATACTCAGCAGAAAGCCCAAACTGGCCGAGTAGATGATGATGATGATGACTAAAAGAAATAAAAGTATGGTCTGTTACTTTTTGTAATAAATAAACTTGGAACTTTAGGACAGTTTAAGACAGGTTGGATAAAGGAGCAGGTCTAACGGAATCTAGAGCATTCGGATTTTAAAACACGAGATCGTATTAAATGTTATTGGAAATCAATTTTCTATTTGATAATTATTAAACGGTTTATATTCTGTCGTGATTATGAGCAATACTGAATTTCGATATGATGATACCTATTCTCTGAATGATTATAACAATGGATATAATTGAGAAAGTATTCCCCCTAGTTGTAATAGGTGGAAAAAAATCTGTTCATACCTACCAGTAGAGATCCGATAGAGTGGAACTGTCGAATAATGCGCTGGTAGGCTTTTTGGTTTTTGCCACAAAAAATCCAAAAAATATTTTAGCCAGGACTCAAACGGTGAAGTAAAACATCGTGAGGAAACCGGCATGTCGTAAAATCTAAAAATTCGGAAACATGTGTCGAATGCACGAAAGGAGAGGTTCCGAAGCGCACTTTATAATATAATATCCGTTCACCACACTGGTTATAAAGGTCCAGTGACACGATGACAACGTACATTTTTGAAAACTAAAATATCAACCACATTAGCAAACAAGAGGGGTAGAGATAATCAAAAATTCACACATCCTATAACTTTTATTTTCCACACTGGCAAATTGCAAGCCATTTTTCTAACACACAAGACTTTATCAAACAAAGGAGACTTGAACATGATTATAAGTGAACGTGCCCAGAATTCGATTCTTAGTCGGAAAGAACTGCGGCACATCAAAGGAGTGGAATAACGCTTTGATTTTGATAAAAAAATGTACTTGTTATCTCTACCATTCTCTACTGAATAAATTTTCTTTGTTCGTTCGTTATACCACTTTCTATGAGATAGGGTAGATTATGCTTATTAGGTAAGTACTGTTATACTGTCGCTTAAGAGTGTTAGTTTTTTTAATAGACTTTGACTTGACCTAGCATATTTAGATTCTTACGCTTTTTGTGCTGGCGTAGTAAATAAGTATAATTAGAATACTGAAATACTGAGTACTGAATATATAAGAATTGTATATCTCTTATGTGCATTATATATTATCTAAAATGAAATATAATTCTATGATTTTTGCACGCACATTTTTTGGCTAATTTCCTTTTTACATTTATAAATGCGAGTGTGTTTCTGCTTATCGGCAAATTCAATTGAAAAGTAACGAATTAATCTCTTATTTTCCTACGAGAAAAACTATTATTATTTTCTTCAAATTCTACCTTATCACGCATTTGCGTGCCACAATTTTTATATAACTGAGTGCTTGCCTATCCGTTTTTAGGTTCTCGCACTATTAACCCTATTCGTTCACACATGCTACAAATACTTGACCCACTGTTTCAATTGACTCTTATTCCTGCTACACTAAAGTTCAAATTGTAGGTAAATAAAATCTTGAAACAAGTGCCTTTATTGCATTACGTCACGAAATATCCCAGGTGTGGAATGCTTTCACATGAAAAATAGCGGATTAAGGCCTGCGCACACCTAGGTCACTGGCGATGGCGTTCAGTGAAACGCTGTCAAATTCGACAGCGATTTTTGACAGCGTTTCACTGATCGCCATCGCCAGCGACCTAGGTGTGCGCAGGCCTAATGACACTTGTTTTGGTGCCTTATACACAAACTTTTTTAGACAACGACCATCACGTTTTCTCTATTTATTATAGTTGAATATTGAATCTTATTTAAGTGTTATTAAGGTTTTTTACTGAAATCAGGGTTGGTTTCGCAAACGCAACTGAAATGACACATATACATGCGATTCCGACATTCTTACATTAATTGCTTTATTAAAATATCCTCTATCGCTTACACCATATTTCAGTGGGTAACATTATTTTAAGATTGATAGTAATTACTTTATAAATAAAAATAAATAAATAAATATTGTGGACAATTCACACAACACTACCCAGCCCCAAACTAAGCAGAGCTTGTAATATGGGAACCGGATAGCTGATATAATACTTGAATACATTTTTTTTGTAAATACATACTTAGAATACAATATAACACCCAGACAGAGAACAATATTTAAGTTCACCACACAAATATTTGTTCTCGGTGGGGATCGAAGCCACGACCTACGGCGCAGAAGGCAGAGCACCTACCAACTGAGCTAGAGGCCAGTCAGTTATAGTGGTTCCATATTAAATTGGCAAATTCATCATCCGCACTTGTTGTGCGGACTGGTTTCCGCAAGTACCTTGACGCACGGGCCCGTTTTGCGTGACACTTGACACGCGTTTTTCGAACTTTTTTTAAGTTTTACGACACGCCGCCGGTTTCCTCACGATGTTTTCTTTCGCCGTTTGAGAGTACTAGCATAGTGCTCATAAATGTTTCGACAGAAAAACTCTTTGGTATAGATGACTGGATTTGAACCCATGGCCTTAGGATCGGTAAGCGGAGCCGCTACCACTAGACCACCCGTGCTCTCTCGACTTGCTAGGTAATAAAAACAATGAAACAGAGATTCCTATGCGAGGTAGATATCCCCTTAGCTCGTTGCTAACGGAACCATAGGGATAGACACGGGGTTAAAAGAAAACTGCCACCATTTTTTTTGAGACAATGAAAGACAATGTGACTTGGCTGTAGTTTAATAAATTATAGTTTAAAAAACTAAAAAAAAACGCTTTTATAACTAATTGAACTAAAAAGTTAAAAATAAAACTGTAATAATCAATTAAAAATTTATAATAATGGACAAAAAGCGTGGGGTGCTTTTTATAATAACTTCAGGTAAAATAAACTATTGATAAAATATTTACAACAATCAAAATCAAGCCCCCCACGCTTTTTGTACAATAATATAAATTTTCAATTGATTATTATTTTTAACTTTTTAGTTCAATTAGTTATAAAAGCGTTTTTTTTTTAGTTTTTTAAACTATAATTTATTTTTCACTTTTTAGTTTTTTTTTTCATTTTTTTTTTCATATTTTTGCATTGTCTTACCTTTGACAGGTGTGCAAAGTTTGAATCAAATCTGATAGTTCAAAGTAGGTTTTTTTATTATTTTTTTTATTTCTTTTCATTTTTTTTAATTTTTTTTTTATCATATTATTTCATTGTCATCGACCTTTGACAGGTGTGCAAAGTTTGAATCAAATCTGATCGTTCAAAGTAGGTTTTTTTTATATTTTTTTTATTTCTTTTAATTTTTTTTTATTTTTTTTTTCATATTATTGCATTGTCATCGACCTTTGACAGGTGTGCAAAGTTTGAATCAAATCTGATCGTTCAAAGTAGGACAAAATCGAGCTCAAAGGGGTCGGTTACATACATACATACATACATACATACATACAGGTGAAGCTAATAAAAGCGTTATAAAAATGATGATACTACATGACATTGTGTAGACTGACAGACAGGAGCCAACAAGAAATAAGACTATTTTATTTAAGTTTAATTACGTCAGATTTTTTACCATATGCTTATTTCTGACTTTCCTGCCCAAGAATCTAAGTAGGTAATAATAATACCTTGTGCACATCTAAGCGTTCTGCGATGGCAATCAGTGAAACGCTGTCAGATGTCAGAGTGATTAGATATGCTCAAGGCTTTAAATTATGCAGGTATTTCTGTTTTTTTATGAATGGCAACTTTTTCATACTCACAGTCGTGTGCGTTCGTTTTTTACAAAATAAACAATGAAGAACAAAACGTCAAATTTATAAAGACAGTAATTTTGCCTATAATCTGTTTGAAGGGACCCTGATGAGAATTTAATTTTGATCGCACGAAATTGATGTCACGCTCTAGTTGAACTTTACTATCGAATTGTTTTTACAGTTCATTGCCTGTTTTAATTTCACCGGCGGATGGTATACAATCGACAGAATAAACTTTACAACTCAAAGGAGCAAATTTACCTGCACACTTATAATTCAGTTGATGTTGATGACTCATCTATAGTGAAAGGATACTAATTTAATGGCGTGGTAGTTGAGAAAAATAAGCTTAACTTCATAAAATCAAATTATAATTCCTTATTAGAAAAACAACCCCATTGCCGGCATCAGAGCGGCATGACCCCATGACAGATACCGTCCGTCCACAGACAAGATAAATGCGTAAACATCGAGAATAAAGCTTGGAGGAAGGATCAGTATAGCGACTATCAAGTGAGAGCACACGACACAGAAAAGAGATAGACTATACATTCTATCGCAAGCTTTCACTCGGCCAAACTGACTACACTATGGCGACCTCGCCTATTACAGAAAGAATAATAACATTACATACTAATTAATAATTTTAGAACCATACCTACTGATAAAGATCACAATATAAAAGTAGATATTATTTTAAGAGCCTATTCATTCCAACTGCCCGATAACAACTTAATTATAAATAGGCATAATAACTAAAATAAGTTTATAGGTTTACCGACATAACTGTTCTAAGCTTCGTCTCTCTTTCTCTTTAGCATTGTATCACTTAATCTAACAAATTACACCGTTGTATGCCAACGGATCACTTTACGTCATTGAAATCCGACGGATCACTTTAATATCGTTGCGTCCAACGAGTCCCTTTTAGCTATCTCTGTCGCGTCCAACAGATCATTTAGTCTTAAACTAACAACAAACACCGTTGTAATCCAACGGATCACTTTATTTGTTGTATGTAATACAACGCATCACTCTATTACCGTCGCGTCCAACGGATCACTTTGCCATCTCTGTTGCGTCCAACAGATCATTTAGCCTTAGGTAACTAACAACTTACACCGTTGCAATTCAACGGATCACTTTATTACTGTCGCGTCCAACAGGTCACTTTACTATCTCTGTCGCGTCCAACAGATCATTTAGCCTTAGATAACTAACAACTTACACCGTTGCAATCCAACGGATCACTTTATTACTGTCGCGTCCAACAGGTCACTTTACTATCTCTGTCGCGTCCAACAGATCATTTAGCCTTAGATAACTAACAACTTACACCGTTGCAATCCAACGGATCACTTTAATGCTGTTGCATGCAACAGGTCACTTTAAAATAATCTCTTTGAAATAATCACATTTTAATATCTCTATTAATAATTTGTTAAATTCAACAGTTCTCTTAATATAGTATCTCTCTCTCTCTCAAATAATTATCTCTATTATTAATTTGTTAAATTCAACAGTTCTCTTATTATAGTATCTCTCTCTCTCAAGTAATTATAAACCAAATTAACTTTACATTTTACAAAATAAATATTTTCTTATAACTTAAGTATCTTATTTTAAATCACACCTAGTTGTAGGTACATGAAACCGCTTCGAGATCGCCTAGTCAGAAATCACTCATAAGGCACATTTTAGTCTCCAATGCAATATAATGTAAATCATATTGTTAATTATGTCACCTGTTAGGTATCTCTCTTATTATGAAATTCTCATATTTTAAACTTAATTCACTCATGACACATGACTTTTTTTTTTTTTTTTTTTTTTTGTAACCCCAATTGCATCTTATGTCTCATTATGAAGAATCTGATGGTTGGCTACGGCAGTCTTTAACAAGGTGCCCCCACATATTGCATCCGCTACACTTCTGCGCAGGTTTGGAGCATTTCAAACTAATATGACCTATGTCCCCACAATTAAAACATTTAATTTGTTTTTGAAAGCCCCCTACAGTTACCCGTTCGGCTCTTGCAGACACTGTGCTGGATGACAGTGCCAAAGACTGTGGTTGCTCAATTACCTGAGTAACAGCAATTTGTCTCAAATATGCAAATAATTGTTCAGGATCTGAAAATTTACCAGCACATGCTCCCATTCTAACAAATTTATCTTCAATTCCCTGTACCAGGCAACCAACCGCTTTGGATCCAGTTATCTCACATTTGTTTAATAAAGCTATTTTATCATAATAATACACATCTAATGGTTGACCAATTTTGCAACGAACATTCAACATTTTGGTCAGTAGGTCCCCATAATTTTCATTTGAAGGAAATGCTAACTGTAATTTACTCTTCCATTCATCCCAGCTAAACATTAAGGATGGTAAACCTTGATACCAACGTTTTGCTAAGCCAGAAAGTTTTGGCAAAGCAAAGTGACAAATCTGTGTCTCATTCCAATTATAAATTTTGCTACATTCATTTACTTTGTGAATCCATATTTCAATGCTTTGGGTACTATCACTAGGGTCAAACTCAGGCACAACATTATTCATCATGTTTGGGTATATAGGAAAACAAGGAACACTAGCCAAAGAAAGACTAGCTTCATATGGTGCGGTACCAGCACTACTGTTTTGGGTAGCACTTCTGCTGGTTTGAGAAACACTATCATTTCCCTGTATAATCGCATCTTGAGGCAACAAAGGAGTCATTGCAGCCGTATCACTTTTTGTATTTTTCTTGCAACACTCTCGAGAGCTTGTGTGCTTGGTATTCCTAATGCGACTATGATGCCTCGATTCATGGTCATTCTTTCTATAATTATTTTTAGAACTATTCGTGACACTAGAAATAGAACTATCTCTATCACGTCTAGACCTAGAACGTTTTCGTGACTTTCGTTTTGAACCCATTATTCTTCAAAACAATATATTATCAACTTAAAGAATTTTAAGTTTAACTAAAATTGGTTACTTAATATGCCTGAAAAATACATTCACTTTAACATAAATTTTTGTCTCAAAATTCAAATGACTTGGAGCACTCTCTTCTCTCTAATCTACAAGTAAATCAAAATAATGAGCGGCACTAATTTTGGTTACAAACTTGTTAGCTCAGAAAACTAAAATTATAATTTAATTTTCAATTATTTGCCCAACTAAAGACTAGTCAGATCAGTACCTGCCTACTTATAACTTATATACCAGATGCTTAAATTGTTTAAATTTAGAACAAACACAAATAGAAAAAGATAACGTACTGAGTAAACAATTTGTGGCCCAGCGGCCCAGTCCAATATTAAATGTTTATAATTGCTAATAAATTCTGTTTTGTTTTAAAATATTCAACAAAAAGACCTGTCTTACTATATCTATAATATTCTAATTATAGTTGTTGACTTTTGTATTCTATAAAGCAGAATTAAATTAAATCTTTCCATTACTACATTTCCAACCAAAGTTATTTTGTTGAACTTATATTATAGTTCTTGATATATATAACACTTCACTTGATTGGACACACTTTTTAGATATAAATACTTTCTCTGAGTTATTTAGGTAATTAGGATAAGAATAAGCATATAATATGATATGCTTAAGCACTGAACCAACAAACCAAAGTAAAATGTTTTGGTCAAAAGTTGTTTTCAAACACGTTGTTATTATGCACACACAACAAGTACAGAGAGGCAACACCGAGTTTTTATTGTTTTCGCACTATTTCCCAGTTTTAGTCTCAATCACAGTAGATAACGTAGCTAAAATTTTCTCAAGATTGTTCGAAGGCACTGACCTCTGGGTTCCGTACACCCCGCTTCTGATTGAAAGGATACTAATTTAATGGCGTGGTAGTTGAGAAAAATAAGCTTAACTTCATAAAATCAAATTATAATTCCTTATTAGAAAAACAACCCCATTGCCGGCATCAGAGCGGCATGACCCCATGACAGATACCGTCCGTCCACAGACAAGATAAATGCGTAAACATCGAGAATAAAGCTTGGAGGAAGGATCAGTATAGCGACTATCAAGTGAGAGCACACGACACAGAAAAGAGATAGACTATACATTCTATCGCAAGCTTTCAATAGGTACTAATACTAATAATATTATAAAGAGGAAAGATTTGTACCTATTTTTGTATGTTTGTAATGAATAGGCTCAAAAAGTACTGGGCTGATTTAAAAAATTCTTTCACCAATAGAATGCTACATTCTTCCAATTTGACATAGGGTACATTTAATTTTGAAACAAAATAGGGATCCTTGGTAAAATTTGAACAATGTAACCGAAGGTGTAGAAAAATGAGTCTTAAAATGTCTTTCGTCGAATGCGCTGCCAAAACTATTAGCGATAGAACAAAATAATGTACAACAATATTGTCTACCCCGTGCGAAGCCGGGACGGGCTGTTAGTAACTAATTAAATAAATATTGTTGGAAATCCACACAAAACTATTTTTTTTATACAACTAGCTAATGGAACAAGCTCATGACCCATCTGATGTTAAGTGGTAACCATCGCCTATAACAAAGCATTGCCTCGTAGGTTACGCACGTCAGGAACGTGCCCTACGATGCACTTCCCTGTGTTCATCAATTTGAGATATACAGATGTAATATTGTATTGTGTACATAATATAATATTGTGGTCAATTAACACAACCCTGTCTAGCCCCAAACTTTGCAGAGCTTGTACGTAGGGAACTAGAAGGCGGGTATAATATGTATTTATTAAAAAATGTATGTAAGTAACATACATTTTTTAATAAATACATACTTAGAATACATTTAAATACCCAGACAGAGAACAAACATCTGCGTTTACCATACAAATATTCTTTATCGGCGGGATTCGAACCCACGACCTACGGCGCAGAAGGCAGAGCTACTACCAACTGAGCTAAGAGGCCAGTCAAGAGCTCTTTGTGAAGGGCCTGTTCGGGGAAGTACTACCACCATGCCAATTTCTGCTGTGTAGCAGCATTGCTATGTTTCGGTTTGAAGGGTGTGCGTGCCGGTTAAGTTACTGGCACGTGAGGCTAAACATCTGTATGACTCAAGCTGATGGACGCAGGGCAGTGCATCGTAGGGCATATTCTTGACGTGCGTGACCTTTGAGGCAATGCTTTGTGGTGGTGTTTTCCACTTAACATCAGGTATACGCAGCATAAAAAAAAACTTATTTTTGTGGAGTTCTACCATTTGAAATAGATAAAGCTTATAATTCGATGCCAAACATTTAAGTTGTGAAGATAAAAACGGCAGTTGTAAAAGTGTTATATCGCTTTTATCCACGTCCCCAAGTAATAATTAACTTAAAGTGGAACAGATACATTACACCTGGTATATTAAGCAGGTGTTGATGAAACAGCCGAAGCGTGAAAAGGCATGGTAGCATTTCTAAATGTCGACGTTTTACAAGTACCTACTTACTTTAGTTGAACTTTCTTATATAGGTAAGCTTTGAATTTATTTTTCATACTAATTTTATAAGAGATTAGCGGTCGCCCACGGTTTCGTTCGCCCCAATCCCGGTATCATTATAAACAGTCATAAATCCTTCTCCTGGTTCCAAGCTACCACTCCAGCAATTTTCAGTCAAATCGGGTCAGCTGTTTTTGAGCACGACTTTCTTTTATATAAATACGAGTCTAAAGATTTGTATGTTTAGAACGAATAAACCCTAAAACTACTTGACAGATTTCAAAAGATCTTTCACCACTAGAATGCTACATTTTCCTGCTTTCACAGCTCAGTTAGTAATAGCTCTGCCTTCTGCGCTAGAGAGCGTGGGTTCGATCCTCACCAAGTATAAATATTTGGTATGATATGGCCAAAATTGTACCTACCGTTATTTCTTGAGTCAAAATATAATCATAAATGCAATTAAATAAAAATGTTAAGATATAAAAAAGCAGCCAAGTGCGAGTCGGACTCGCCCATAAAGGGTTCCGTAGCATCAATTAACATAATATAAAGGTTTTTGTAGTTCGTCGAAAGGTAAATTGCGGTTTACGATTTATGACGTATAAAAAAAAAACTGCTGACTAAATCTCGTTCAAACCAAATATCGTTGGAAGTTTGCATTGTAATGTACAACATATATTTTTTTTGGATTTATCATTCTCTTATTTTAGAAGTTAGAGGGGGGAGACCAACTTTTTTCCACTTTGGAAGTGTCTCTCGCACAAACTGTTCAGTTTAGAAAAAAACTATATTAAAAACCTCAACATCATTTTTGAAGACCTATCCATAGATACCCCACAAGTATGGGTTCGATGAAAAATAAATTTTTGAGTTTCAGTTTCAAGTATGGGGACCCCCAAAATTTATAGTTTTTTTTCTATTTTTGTGTAAAAACCTTAATGCGGTTTACAGAATACATCTACTCACCAAGTTTCATTAGTCTAGCTCTTATAGTTTCGGAGCAAAATGGCTGTGACACGGCCGGACAGACAGACAGACAGACAGACAGACATGACGAATCTATATCATTCATCATCATTATCAGCCTGAAGAAGTCCACTGCTGGACATAGGCCTCCCCTACACATTTCCAGGAAGAACGGTTCTGAGCCCTTTCCATCCATCGACTTCCCGCGATCTTAACAATGTCGTCGGTCCATCTGGTGGGTGGGCGCCCTACGCTTCGTCTTCCGGTTCGTGGTCGCCATTCGAGAACCTTTATTCCCCAACGGTTGTCAGTTCTTCGAGCTATATGGCCTGCCCATTGCCACTTCAACTTACTAACTCTACGAGCTATGTCGGTGACCTTGGTTCTTCTACGGATATCCTCATTTCTGATTCTATCACGTAGTGAAACTCCCAGCATAGCTCTCTCCATAGCTCGTTGCGCGACTTTGAGCTTGTGCATGAGGCCAATAGTTAGCGACCACGTCTCAGTTCCATAAGTCATCACTGGCAACACGCACTGATTAAAGACTTTTGTCTTGAGGCTCTGCGGTATCTGCGACGAGAAGATGTGGCGCAGTTTCCCGAACGCTGCCCATCCGAGTTGGATTCGTCGGCTGACCTCTTTGTCGAAGTTGGCTCTACCTAATTGGATCGTCTGACCCAAATAAACATAGTGGTCCACAACTTCGATAATATCGCTCCCAACATGTACCGGCATGGGTGTGACATGAGCATTAGACATGATTTTTGTCTTGCTCATGTTCATGTTTAGACCCACCTGTTGGGAGACAATATTGAGGTCTCTGAGCATTGTGTTTAAGTCTTCCAGCGACTCCGCCATTATGACTATGTCGTCGGCAAATCGAAGGTGAGTGATGAATTCGCCGTTGATGTTGATGCCATACCTTGTCCAGGACACGAGCTTGAAAATATCCTCCAGTGCCGAGGTGAACAGTTTCGGAGATATTACATCTCCCTGTCTCACCCCTTTTTGCATGTGGATTGGATTTGTACTCTGGTCCTGAAGTCGGATAGACATTGTGGCATTCCTGTAGAGACATTTCAACACTTCGATATACCGATAGTCAATTTGACATCGCTGGAGCGACTGTAGCACTGCCCAGGTTTCGACTGAATCGAAGGCTTTCTCATAGTCCACAAACGCTAAGCAAAGTGGCCGATTATACTCCTCGGTCTTCTGTATAATTTGCCGTAGCGTATGGATGTGGTCTATGGTACTGAAGCCTTTTCGGAACCCGGCTTGTTCGGGAGGCTGAAAGTCGTCGAACCTACGAGCGAGACGATTAGTAACCACTCTCGAAAACAGCTTATAAACGTGGCTAAGCAAGGAGATCGGCCTATAATTTTTCAAGAGGGTGTTATCACCCTTCTTGAAAAAGAGCACCACTACGCTCTTGCCCCACGCCTCAGGCGTCGTACCCTCGAGGATGACAGAATTAAAAAGCTTCTGAAGGACCTTAAGTATCGGCGTTCCACCCGCTTTCAGAAGCTCTGTCGTTATTCCGTCTTCCCCGGGTGCCTTGTTACTTTTAAGCTGCTTGAGAGCCGTTCGGATCTCGTATAGGCTGACGTCCGGGATATCTTCTGTGTAATGTCGGGTTAAACGGGCTCTTGCATCACTAGACGTGCTTGTAGCAGGACTTTGCGATGAGGTGTACAGTTGTCCATAGAACTTCTCGAGCTCTCTTAACATTTCCGGCTTCGAGGAAACGATGTTGCCGCTATCGGTCTTCAGTTTCGTCAACTGACTTTGCCCAATAGACAGATCTCTAGCAAACACTTTCGAGCCTCTATTGCGCTCTATCGCCTTTTGAATACAATTAGTATTAAAAAGGCGAAGATCGTGTCGCATGGACTTCGAGATCTGTTTATTGAGCAAGCCGTATTTCGACCTGTCCACTGAAGACTGCAACCTCATTTCACTGCGGTCTGCCAGAAGTTTAAGAGTATGCTCAGAGAGTTTCTGAGTTCTATTTTTGCGTTGGGTCTTATAGAACTCTGACCCTACCGCTTGGACAATTTCCACCAGCCCGTTGTTTAGTTCGTCCACTGTTTCGCAATCGGTGAGGCATTGGAAGCGATTTTCGAGCTCCAACTGAAAGCTCTCGGGGTTTTGGATTTGGGCAGGACTTGGGCGAAGAGTAGATTTCACCAAACGAGACCTTTCAAGCTTAACGTTGAGATTCAATGTGCCTCTTACCATGCGGTGATCACTGCCGGTTTTCACCCTGTTGATCACGGAGACATCATTGAATATATGCTTTTTCGTCGTTAAAATGAAATCTATCTCGCGTTTGTGTCCACCGGGGTGCAGCCACGTCCATTTCCTGGACGACCGCTTTTTGAAGAAGGAGTTCATCATGAAGAGTCCCTCCTTCTCCATGAAGTCGGCCAATCGCTGACCTCGGTGGTTCCGCTGTCCAAATCCAAATTGCCCCACTCTCAGTTCATCGCCGATCCTCACGCCTAACCGCGCGTTGAAGTCCCCCATCACCACCGTAAAGTGTGTTTTCGAAGCTTGTATGGCGATTGAAATGTCGTCATACATTGCCTCCACTTCATCGTCCGGGCGTTTCGAGTGAGGGGCGTATACCTGTATGACCTTCAGCGAATACCGACTGGTGATTCTGAGTATAAGGTATATCACCCTGTTCGAAACGCTTTCGATCTTTACGATGTTATTGACGAGAGACCTAAGGACGAGAAACCCGACACCATGTTGGGATTGCTGGTCTCCCTCCCGGTAGTAGAGCAAGTTGCCGGAATTTAGGATTATCGTGTCCTCCCCCTCTCTTCGGACTTCTGATAATCCTATCACATCCCAGCGCAACTTACTGACTACTTCTTCCAGCTCAATCAGCTTCTCATCGGTCCTCAGTGTGCGTGCGTTATACGTTGCCAGGGCCAAGGGTCTTTGTTTTTGGGGTTGGTGGCTGGATCTCTGCCGGAGATTCTTCGCACCCCTTGTTCTGCCGTTACCGTGGCCGCCACCTGTGCCAGGAATAGCAGAACTGCCGGGGACTAGGGGCCGTCTCGTGTTCGTGTTCATCATGGGGGGGTTTGCCATAGTCACCACGCTTGGCAGGCGGATTGGTGACCGCAGTATTGGTGGTATGTACATTCAGGAAATGCTGCTGCCCATTTCCCGGTTGTGTTCCCTTAGTCGCCTTTTACGACATCCACGGGAGGAGATGGAGAGGTCCTATTCTTTGCCGGAACCCCACGGACAACGCCGCCGTGCCGGAACCCCACGGACGAATCTATAAGGGTTCCGTTTTTGCCATTTGGCTACGGAACCCTAAAAACTAAGTAATTGAACCCTATGTTAGTCAGGATTTAATACGAGTAGAGTCTGTTATATTACTAAAAAATAAATGGATTCGTCCATACAACGAAAAAAAATGCTGCTTTACATTTTCGGTTTCACTTACCATGGCGCGTTAAAAAATATGGCTGAAATCCTGCAAACAATATTTCCTTGAAGGTTGCTGAATATGAAATCATAAAACATTAACAATTAATCTAGTAAAACGTAAAAAAAATATAGAATTCCATTTCTTTTTAATATAATATTGAACATTGGGCGGTCTTATCGCTAAGCTAAGCTTGTAAGTTAAGCTACACACCCTGTATAACAGGGTAGTTCGCACTCGGATGGAAACTAGCTAATTTAATGCAAGGTCATGCACCGCTGGTTCAGTTGCAAAGCTTCACTAGTTTGTTCATGTGTATTTGTTTAGCCAGCATAGATTGAACTAGACACCGCAAATACATATTTGTATGAAAACAAAGCGAGCCACAATGTTTGTTACGATAAAGTCTCCAACTGAATTTAGCGTACAAAATTAATATACTACTAAATTAGCCGAGAAAAGCTTGTATATACGAGTATATAATATAATCAGAATCTTGGAAACGGTTCCAACGATTTTCATGCAATTAAGTATGCAGGGGTTTTTGGGGGCGATTAATCGATTAGCTAGGATACTCGTATATTTTTATAAAATGTCATGCTATTCGTATTTTCAATAATCAACGCCATCTGTTGCTGAGGAGTCGAACTCACGAGATAGTGTGATGGAGAACGCCCTCTATTACAATACTATAATAGGACAATAGGATAATAGAATCCGATGGTGCAGCGGTCAGCGCAGTCAAGGGGAAGGTCGTGGGTTCAAATCCCGCTCGGCTCTTAACTTATAGGACATTATAAAAATCTTTGTGATCTCTTACTAAGTGTAGTTAACAATATAAAATCAAGAAAAAAAATCATCAAAGAATCTTGTGTTGGCACTAAGACCTGCGCACCGCTAGGCGATGGCGATGGCGATCAGTTGAGACGCTGTCAAATATATGACAGCGATATTTGACAGCGTTTCAGCAATTTACCATCGCTCTCGCCTAGATGTGTGGTGGCCTTAAAATGTCTGATGAGATATTTACTGTGCCGAGGAGCAAAGTCGTGAAGCTTTTCCTTTATTTTTTTTTCGTTTCAAAGCAACTCGGAGTATCTAGTGGAGTCTAGGTCTGTGACTCAGCCAGGATATTTGGTGAAGTGCTATGTAGAGTCACGCAAGGTAGTGGTCAATGACCTTATAACATTTCTAGCGAGAGATACATTTATTTTTCATCATCGCGTCTATGAGCGACGGTGACTGCTCTTTGTTGCTTGTTGCTTGTCGCTTGCAACAAGGCAGATAGATCAGTTCAGTTCAGTTAAAAAAGCAGTTTATCATTTTTATGATGAATTTGTATAAACGTGTTTCTGCTTCGAGAAAACAGAAGACCCCGTAAAACTGATTTAAAAATAACTAGACCACCGTACTAGATTTGCTTTAAATTCAAATTTATAGAAGGGCCTCAAGGAAAATTATTTCATGCTTGGCTGAACCAGCATTGCATCTAAGGACCGCGGTGAGACATAAAGCCAAATGATGTGGGTAATGTGGTTCGTAGCTACCGTGCTGGAGCAAAATGTCTGCCGTTTCAAAACGACACAAGAATTCACAGGGTTTTTGAAAATGATGGTAGAAATTTTTCTTAAACATATTAATAAAATTCCAACCGTTTTCTCACCAAAAAAATATTTCCGGAGTTTACTTCCAATGATTTCCTTCAGCTTATAAGAGAACTGGCATTGCATTATGTATTTTTTTTTCCTGCATCCATATCAGGATTCTGTGACTACGAATATTTTTGAATTTTATCAAATCTTCGTCAAGAAAAAAGTAAAAAAGTTCCATCGGGGTAGGCAACGAAACGACAGCATCCTTGGTGTTGTTGGTGTCTATGGGCGACGGTGATCGCTTACCATCAGGTGGGCCGCAAGTCCGTTTGTCTATAATTTGCATAAAAAAAATACTTCATAATTTTTTCCTGTTGTCCAGATGAAACAGTAAGGCTGCCTGCAAAAAAAGTGGTAAAACCCTTTAAAATATAAACTAATAAATAAATTTCCACTACTTAGTGAGAAATGTTTATAAAACGAGACTGAAATAATAAAAGAGAACATTTACATTCGAAATTCATAGCAAAACCAAGGGAGATTTAAAGAAACAAAGAATTTAAAACGATTGTTTTCTCAACTCACGGTACACTTGCTTCTCGCTTTGAGAGCTTGAATAGTGCTGAAGAATTATGCGAGATTTGCAACAGGCTATGTAGTAGGCATTTTAGAAATAGAAATAGAAATAGAAAATACTTTATTGCACACCTTAAAACTAACAATGGAAAAACAGTAATTAAACACACTAATGTACAATGGGCGGTCTTATCGCTGAAGAGCGATCTCTTCCAGACAACCTTTGGATGGAGAGAAACGTATAATAAGAAGGTTGGCTAGGGTGCACTAAGAAATAATAAAAAATAAGGATATTTACATACACAAGTAAATAAATATATAGACTACATACATACATAAATTTAATAAATATATACATATTTACCTACTAAATAAAATACATACAGTATATACATTCTATAAACAAACAGTTATAATATGTTTCTATAATACATATACCTACATAGCATGATGAATATACATAATAATGACAAATCATTTTAAACAATCTAAGATGATGACTCAAGATATGAGTTTTTGACTGCAGCTTTAAACGCGGCTAGGGAAGGGGATAGCCTTATGGAGACCGGCAACGAGTTCCATAAACGGACAGCTTGGACGGTAAAGGAATCGGCATAGAAGCTTGTCCTATTCAAAGGAGTTTTAAGGCGGAGGTTTTCTGAGGAGCGAAGAGTTCGAGGATTCTGACAATGTAAGAACTCGAAACGTTCCTTCAGATAATAGGGAGTGGAAGGATTGTAGAGGATGTTGTGAAGGAGAGAAAGGATGTGAGTATTCCGGCGAAGGCGAATTGGGAGCCACTTGAGTTTTGCTCGAAACTCTGATACGTGGTCGTATTTCCGGAGACCAAAAATAAACCTAATGCAGACATTTTGTAGACGCTCAAGCTTGTCGAGCTGACCCTGCGTGAGGTCAAGGTAGCAGATGTCTGCGTAGTCTAAGATGGGGAGAAGAAGGGATTGTGCAAGCGCAGTTTTGGTAGCAGTTGGAAGAAAGTTCCGTAACCTCCTTAACGAGCCGGAGGAAGCAAAAAGTTTACGGCTCACAAATTCCAATTGTGAGTTCCACGACATGCCGCTGTCCATAAACACTCCTAGGTTTTTAACGGTCTTACTGTAAGGAACAGTTACGCCGTTAAATTCAACCTGTGGTAATGATTGCCAGTCAATTTTGAAAATTGTACGCGAGCTGCCTAGAATGATTACTTGCGTTTTAGATGGATTTACATTAAGTCCATAGGCCTTACTCCAATTGCTTATTTGAACAAGGTTGTTGTTAATGCAGGAAACGGCATGAGATAGTTCCCCAAGCGGAGCTTGAGTGTATATTTGTAAATCGTCTGCATAGAGGTGGTAGGAAGAAGTGAGTTGGTGTGAGATGGAATTTATGAAAAGTGCAAATAAAAGAGGTGATAACACGCCACCCTGTGGTACACCAGCAGACAAACAGCACCAGGACGAATATGAATCGTCAACACGTACTCGCTGCCGGCGTCCATGCAGATAGCTGCGAAACCAGTCAATCACCGATGGAGATATGTTAATGGAGCGAAGCAAACCTAGTAAGATGTCAAAGTCAACAGTGTTAAAGGCATTACTAAAATCTAGTAATGACAGAATGGTTAGGCGTCCATTTTCCATGCCCGATCGTACATCATCAGTAATTTTTACAAGTGCGGTTACAGTACTATGACCGGGTCGGAAACCAGATTGAAGGGGATTAAGGAGGTTATTTGTGGTAAGGAAAGAACTAAGCTGATTATAGACTAGGCGTTCAAGGACTTTGGAAAGGAATGGAAGAATGGAAATAGGGCGGTAATCAGAAAGGGAAACGGGTTTAGACTTTTTAGGAAGCGGAATAACTAGTGCTTCTTTCCACAAAAAGGGAACAGAGCTAGATGTTATAGAGTAATTAAGGATGTGACAGATCATTGGTAGTACTACATCGATAATAGGAACTAACATATTCCTACCGATGTTATCACCCCCCATAGCGTTCGATGTAATTAACAAAATGCTCTTCTTAACATCACATGCGGTGAATTGACTAAAGACATAACAAGGATAATCAGGTGTTGGCAAAGAAGAAAGAAAATTAATAGTGCTGGTTTTATCAAGCAAATCAATTTTGCTTGAAGACGAGAAATGTTTATTTAGGGAATCCAAGTCTAAATCTTTTGAAACTGAGTCGTTACGAGTATTGCCAACACCTAGAGATCTGAGAAATTTCCAGACTTTTGCTGGGTCCTTATTGGATACAGAGGCATGAATATGGCGGCGTTGTGCATCCCTACACACCCTATTGCAGCGATTTCGAGCTTGATAATACTTATTTTTATTAGCTTCACTAGCATTAAGCTTATATTTGAATTTGTAAGCAACTTTGCGGCGCATCAACAATCGAATTTCATCTGTGATCCACGGAGCCGGTAGATGCTTCATCTTAACTGCTCTGATTGGGGCATGGACATCATAGAGTTGCGTGATGATGGAGTTAAAGTTACTAATTTTGTCATCAATAGTGGTCGCTTCTGTTACTGTTGACCAATCGGCTTCCTGAGCGTCCAGTATCAGTTTTTCCACATTCATGGCACCAAAACTGCGCTGCATAAGGATTTTAGGTTTAGGTTTAGGTGGACGAATTTTGTAAGATAGATAGATAAGGTCATGATAGGAAAAAGCATCGGCGGAACATTGTCCGTGCTTGGTGACATGTTGAAGAGAAGAAACTAGGATTAAATCAAGAAGAGAAGGAGTACAGTTGGGAAAGTGATGAGTTGTATCAAGAGGTAGAATATGCATATTGCTGGATTTTATAATAGTCTCAAAATTGGAGGAGCGGTAATCGTGCTTGATGAGACAAGTATTAAAATCACCCATAATAATCGTATGCTTGTACAAAGGCATAAGATCCTCTAGGAGCTTTTCAAAGGATGAGAAGAAATTAACGCGCAAGGAATGACTATAATAAACTCCGAGAAGAACTTTAGTATGTGAAAGCATGATTTCGATAAAAAGGTGTTCACCTGCGTTAGATGGTGGAGGTTGAGCAGACGTATTTATGATCGAGAACGGAATATTAGCACGCAAGTATATAGCTACACCACCCCCACCACTGCCAGTACGATCATTACGGATCAAGATGAATCCAGGAAGTGAATACGACGTAGAGGGTAAACAGGGCTTGAGGAAAGATTCGGAGACAAGTATGGCGTGAAGATTTTTAATATCGAAAGAAGCTAGCATATCTGGATAATGAGCCGGAATACTCTGGGCATTGATATGGATAACATTGAAGGAGTGAGGACTAACAAAGAAATTTGCCTCTAAAGTATCCGAAAGAGAAGGCATACTCTTAAAGCTGTCGTCATTACTCGCACTATCTGACGAGATCGACTGAAAGTCATCATCACTAGAATCATTCAAGGGCTGTATCATAGTAAATACTAAATAATAATATAATAAATACCAGTAATAAATGTACTTACAATAAAATAATATATATAAATTAATATAAATGAACTTATTTGCTACAAAATATCTACGCAGTTAAAACGAAAATAACAAAACCGTATTACTACTCCACCGGCCAGCTGAATATCTGGGCACAGCCTGCACAGAATTACAATAGCAGTACAAAGTTGCTGGCTGGCTCACTAGAACTATTTAAACGTGCGCACGCAGGCAAAGCTCTTCCCGCACGAAGCAATACAAATTAAAAATAGAACTTATATAAAGCAAAAAACAAAATATTACTTCATGCCAAAAGACAAGTGTCCAGGAAGGGAAAAAAAAAAAAAAAAAAAACTTGTTGAGTTGACATGGCAGTGACAGTAACTTAACGTTATTGTTATTCTTTGTTGAAGTGACATGCATCAACAAAACATAAAAAACTTTGTAAGAGAATTAAATTGCGGGTGTATGACTGTATGCACATAAGCAAACGTAGGAGAGCTTGCCAACCAACCAACGAGAACATATAACTATCTATACTACACAATGCCTACAGTACGAGTTACAAGCGAGTTCAGATGGTGTCCTCACTTCTTGCCAGCAGAAGTGCCGGCCCGTCTCGCCGACGGTGCTCGCGGTTCCTTAGCGGGAATCGTTGCAGCCCGCGTCGGCGCAGACGCCGCCGCTGCCGCCGGCGGTCTACGAGAGTCTGGCGACATCAATTTGTTCAGCTCACCGATGCTGCAGATACGATGGCGCGCGCCGTCAGGCATGATCACATGAATGAGGCCGTCTCGTGTCCAGCAATTCTTGATGCCAACACGCTCCCTCGCAGCCATAAAGGCGACGTGCCTGGGCTTGGTCAAAAATTCGGAAAGGGTTATATTTGTACCTTTAAGGTTGGTTTTTGCAAACCAAACCTGGTCCCTCATAGTGGTGTCACGAACCTTAACCAGCAGTGGCCTAGGTCTGTCGGCGCCCGAAGCTCGCCCCATCCTGTGGCATCGGCTAATGTGAGCTGTAGTGAAATTTGACACTTTCAACTTTGTGCTCACGGCTTTAGTTACAACTTCAGCTAGATTTTCTTTGCTGTCTTCGGGTACTCCGTGAAACAGTAGAATCTTGCGTCGGCTGCGCATCTCCTGCTGATCCGCATTACGTGCGAGAAGCTCCACCTGCTGCTGAAGAGCCCTGAGTGCACCGAGGGAGAATGCTTTGAAAGCAGCATAGTCCGCTGCGATGCCCTCCACAGTAGTAGGAGAAGAAGACTTTAGCAGCTCACTCTCGAATTGTGTCATCCGGTCGTGCAGTGATGAGATTACCTCAAATAAGTTTGATTCTGCCATGTTGTTTTGTTGAGTGCAGTGTAGTGCCACAGAATTGTGTTGGAAGTGTCTAATACGGAGATGGTGATTGTGGCAGGTGAAGTAGAGGTCCTATTATACGTTTTTACACATAGGATTTGGCAAAAATTGCCTTAAAATATTTTATAACATTTATTAAACAACAGAGAAAGTTTTAAAGATATTATCACTTCTACCCACCAACCGAAAAAAAAAAAAAATTAATCTAGTAAAACGTAAAAAAAATATAGAATTCCATTTCTTTTTAATATAATATTGAACATTGGGCGGTCTTATCGCTAAGCTAAGCTTGTAAGTTAAGCTACACACCCTGTATAACAGGGTAGTTCGCACTCGGATGGAAACTAGCTAATTTAATGCAAGGTCATGCACCGCTGGTTCAGTTGCAAAGCTTCACTAGTTTGTTCATGTGTATTTGTTTAGCCAGCATAGATTGAACTAGACACCGCAAATACATATTTGTATGAAAACAAAGCGAGCCACAATGTTTGTTACGATAAAGTCTCCAACTGAATTTAGCGTACAAAATTAATATACTACTAAATTAGCCGAGAAAAGCTTGTATATACGAGTATATAATATAATCAGAATCTTGGAAACGGTTCCAACGATTTTCATGCAATTAAGTATGCAGGGGTTTTTGGGGGCGATTAATCGATTAGCTAGGATACTCGTATATTTTTATAAAATGTCATGCTATTCGTATTTTCAATAATCAACGCCATCTGTTGCTGAGGAGTCGAACTCACGAGATAGTGTGATGGAGAACGCCCTCTATTACAATACTATAATAGGACAATAGGATAATAGAATCCGATGGTGCAGCGGTCAGCGCAGTCAAGGGGAAGGTCGTGGGTTCAAATCCCGCTCGGCTCTTAACTTATAGGACATTATAAAAATCTTTGTGATCTCTTACTAAGTGTAGTTAACAATATAAAATCAAGAAAAAAAATCATCAAAGAATCTTGTGTTGGCACTAAGACCTGCGCACCGCTAGGCGATGGCGATGGCGATCAGTTGAGACGCTGTCAAATATATGACAGCGATATTTGACAGCGTTTCAGCAATTTACCATCGCTCTCGCCTAGATGTGTGGTGGCCTTAAAATGTCTGATGAGATATTTACTGTGCCGAGGAGCAAAGTCGTGAAGCTTTTCCTTTATTTTTTTTTCGTTTCAAAGCAACTCGGAGTATCTAGTGGAGTCTAGGTCTGTGACTCAGCCAGGATATTTGGTGAAGTGCTATGTAGAGTCACGCAAGGTAGTGGTCAATGACCTTATAACATTTCTAGCGAGAGATACATTTATTTTTCATCATCGCGTCTATGAGCGACGGTGACTGCTCTTTGTTGCTTGTTGCTTGTCGCTTGCAACAAGGCAGATAGATCAGTTCAGTTCAGTTAAAAAAGCAGTTTATCATTTTTATGATGAATTTGTATAAACGTGTTTCTGCTTCGAGAAAACAGAAGACCCCGTAAAACTGATTTAAAAATAACTAGACCACCGTACTAGATTTGCTTTAAATTCAAATTTATAGAAGGGCCTCAAGGAAAATTATTTCATGCTTGGCTGAACCAGCATTGCATCTAAGGACCGCGGTGAGACATAAAGCCAAATGATGTGGGTAATGTGGTTCGTAGCTACCGTGCTGGAGCAAAATGTCTGCCGTTTCAAAACGACACAAGAATTCACAGGGTTTTTGAAAATGATGGTAGAAATTTTTCTTAAACATATTAATAAAATTCCAACCGTTTTCTCACCAAAAAAATATTTCCGGAGTTTACTTCCAATGATTTCCTTCAGCTTATAAGAGAACTGGCATTGCATTATGTATTTTTTTTTCCTGCATCCATATCAGGATTCTGTGACTACGAATATTTTTGAATTTTATCAAATCTTCGTCAAGAAAAAAGTAAAAAAGTTCCATCGGGGTAGGCAACGAAACGACAGCATCCTTGGTGTTGTTGGTGTCTATGGGCGACGGTGATCGCTTACCATCAGGTGGGCCGCAAGTCCGTTTGTCTATAATTTGCATAAAAAAAATACTTCATAATTTTTTCCTGTTGTCCAGATGAAACAGTAAGGCTGCCTGCAAAAAAAGTGGTAAAACCCTTTAAAATATAAACTAATAAATAAATTTCCACTACTTAGTGAGAAATGTTTATAAAACGAGACTGAAATAATAAAAGAGAACATTTACATTCGAAATTCATAGCAAAACCAAGGGAGATTTAAAGAAACAAAGAATTTAAAACGATTGTTTTCTCAACTCACGGTACACTTGCTTCTCGCTTTGAGAGCTTGAATAGTGCTGAAGAATTATGCGAGATTTGCAACAGGCTATGTAGTAGGCATTTTAATGCATCAACTTTTATTAAAGCCTTATTAAAGAAAGAAAGGAAATAAATTTATCTTATCCTATTATAGAAAGTCGTGTGAGTTACACTATTCTCTAACTCAAGAACGGCCAAACCGATTTGACTGAAAATTGGTGGGGAGGTAGCTTAGAACCAGGAAACGGACATAAGATAGGACATATTTTTATTCCGAAAAAGTAATGAATAAGAAAATATCCTCCGTGCAAGTTTGAGTTGAAAATTAGTATGAGAAAATCCAACGCAGAGTCTTTTATTTTCTAAATAGAGAATGTTAAATGTCTCGAAGCTAAATATGAGCGTGAACTTTCAGGTCCGTGGTGAGTCCGTGGTTAAGGGGTAACCGATGCGGGTACCCTTTGTTCTTCCTTCAATTAAATAGATTAGTTCGTTAAACAGCTCAGCCTTCATGGATGTGAGACTGTTCTACTGCGGTTTTTGTGCACACAGTACGATAATTTTGATGATTGACACAGGTCATCAAGTTTTTGTGCTAAAAGTATTGCAAAAGAAGACGCTCTGGGAATAATAGAATTGCCAGAATAATATAATTTATTACGGCGTATACCACCTTCGATATTCTTCTCGCTCGCACACTTCGACTCGTACAAAGTTTGTTACTCGTATAATAATCAGTGAACTTATATATTAAAATCTCGAGCCTCCGATTGCACACAGTTTACCGAACGCATCGTGTATCTAATAGCCCCTTCCCACCGGTGTGTGATATCGCGCACGGAGGCGAATCAGCTCGCAAGACACACCATGCATGGTGGGAAGAGGCTATAACCCATACAACTGGATAAACATATTTTTGACGTTAGATTTATTATCATTAGATAATAATCTACCTCAATATATCCACCGTCTATTGAATACAAAGTGCAATGCACACGTATTTGTCATCATAACCTCATTACCTTAATGAGCAGCTAAACAATGGACCTTACCAATCGTCAGTCAGCCCTGGCTCAGCTAAAGCTAAGCGCTAATACAGTCACATTAATTAGATTTGCATTGGCATTCAAGTCAGATGTTACTTACTCATTAGTCTAATATATAAATATTGTATACAATCGATACAATACTATCTAGCCCCAAACTAAGCAGAGCTTGCATGATGTGATCCAGATAGCTTTTACAATACCTACTTGAATAATTTCTTTTAGTAAATACATACTAAGAATACAATATAAAACCAAGCCGGAGAACAAACAACACATAAATATTACTAAAAACTAACTATATTACATTTTTTTTTTTACAATATCCCTAAAGTTGAGAGCCGAGCGGGGCTTGAACTCGCTATCTTCCCCTTAGTACGGGGCTGTGTTGACCGCTGCGACATCGGATTCTAATCACACTCGATCACAACAGAACAAAAAATACATTTTGTTGTGTTTGGTGCAATCAGTTTGCACGCACAAAAGCTTCGCTTTTCAAAAGTTGAATATACCTCAAACCTAGAACTCGCCCCTAAGCTGTACTGTTTAAATAGCAAACATTATTTCAATTCTTCAAATAATCTTCACCCTTGAACAGGTTTGGAATGCTTTGACGTCGGTCCCCTTGTAAATATCTAACAAAAGAGAAACTTAGAGAATTATTTTGTTTACAAGCTTACGATAACGATAATATTATTAGAACTAATTTTCCAATCTACAAATAAATGTATCGGTCAGATAAAAATATATTCTCTTCTCTTAGGCTAGTCAAGATAAGGGCTGACATTTTAAAATCAGCCCTTTATAAATAACAAAGGCCACCCGCGGCTTCGCTCGCCTCGTTCCTGTAACATTTTCGGGATAAAATGTATCCTATGTCCTTCTCCTGGATCAAAGCTACCTTCCCACCAATTTTCAGCCCAAACAGTTCAGCCGTTCTTGAGTTATAAATTGTGTAACGAACACGACTTTCTTTTATAAATATAGATTTACAAGAACGGGGAGATTTAGTTTATGAAGGAGTATAAAAGAGGTACACTTTGAAGTACTCAATAAAAATAATAATTATTTAATTGAAAAATACTCGCCAGACAGAAAAAAACATTAAAAACAGGAAAAGAAGAATGTGTTGCCTTATCACTCAGTAGCGATCACTTCCAGGCGTCCTGTAAGTGGCTTCTCACCCTTTTTATGTTCATACACATTATTGTTTATAGAACCACAGGCGCACTTTACGGGTTTTTTTATTTATAAAGCCACTTTGGAAAAACCGGCAATTTCATGTTTCCGAGAAAGTTGAAAAAACTGCTCAACAATAATATTATTGAATTCAAAGAATTCTCTGCACTATCTAAGAGCAAGAGTAGGTCATCTGTGTATGTCTGACCTATTATATAAACGGTGTTCTTTTGTTATAATAAACTTATCGCGTGATTTATCTTTATACGACGAAATTAGTAGGATATGATGGTATAATAATAAAAAAATATATAATAGAAAACACCTGATATCTGTAACTATGGGGCATTGCCCTTATGTATGACTCAACTGTTAGTTCTTTTATAAATAGCTTAGTAGAAAACGCTCATCACTATGTCGCATTTTACAACGCTTCCGGTAAAATGCCTAAAAATTATTACAAACTAGAATTTTTTGTTTGAAATATTTGGCCAGCCAACAGAAGTATCAATCAATATGAACAAACTAAACAAAATGAAAGGAATAGTTTTTTTTATCTTAAATCAAAATCCCCATGCATACATTTCAAAATTTTAATCCGTTTTTAAATCAAAGACTTTTTGAAAAATCTAATTAATCAAAATTGTGTCCAAAAAGTTTTTACAAAAAGGATTTTAGCAAATGGTAATTATTTTGATCCAAACATGTTTTCTCATGAAACAATTTATCCATGTACGAAAACTTGTAGTAAAAAAAACTTTTTAATGTAGTTATTTCAGGTCAATGACAAATTACTTATTAGCCGGAATTTATAATACTATTAAAGTAGGTTATGAAAAATAGCGTACATTATTTCAAAAAAAAGTAGTTATTTTAAATGTGTAAATGTTCAAATGTTATATGTTGTCAGCCTCTTAATGAGTAATTAATAAAACTGACCCCAATATGTGACAACAATGCGTTACCCAGTTGTTTTAACAAAGGATATGTGCTGTAATGTCTGGCCAATTTGTTACGTAAGTGAGTCACTGAAAACTTTCACTTAGAAAGAGTTTCACTTTTTCGTTGTCATTCCATTTCACTTTACGTACAGTTCGGACATCCTGTATATTGATAAAAAAGTGATCGTTTACGGTTTACACATTAAAATATTTTTTAAAGTAAATTAATAAAGTTCTAGTCATTGAGCAAGGAAGATGTGTTGTCTAAATACTTTATTACTTTTAATATGCGTAGGTTTTGTAAATGTGAAGCCAATGGTCATAAAAGGGCCAGTGTTGACTAGATACGATCCATGCGGACTTGGAATATTACATTTTGACAAGAGCAACGATCAATACTGGAGTGGTGTAATACATTTTGGGTTGTATTCTAAACTGATAGAGGCTGAAACAGAAATTTACTTTGAAAAAACAGTGATTATTTTGAAGGTATGTTAAAGATTTTGTGCCAAATTTATCATGCAACCTTTTTTTATTTGTTTAAAACTAACAACCCTACTTATAAACGCAATTTAAATTAAACCATTGCTTAAAGTTAGCCCTGTCACTGTTTGTCATTACGCAGTGGTAAGAGATGGCAATAGTTTAAGCACGGTTTATCTTTTGACATATTTTTATAAGTAAGGCCATAAGACTTAGAACCTTCTTGGTGAGTTACTTTTATTATAATTTGTTTTATGCGCGTCATTTTCTTTTTTAATTAAGTAATTTCCTAGCTGAGGTGGGATGAAAAGTTACGTGTTGCACTCTTGTGCTAAGATTTTTCACCTCATGCTCTTTTAATTCCTTTGCATGCTTGGTCATCAAAATTGAGCACGTGGTTAAAAAGCAACTTTGCGCTCTTGTATATAAATAACTATTAATTTAAATCATTTCAGAGCAATGGTAATGATACTTTTGATACCTCAAGATCAACACGGAGCAGTTTAATAGTGAAACGAATGGTGCCCATACGAAATGACTACCATTTCCAAGTAAAAGTTGTGGATGGAAACGAGACTGAAGTGCCGGTAGTCTTGAAATTCATATTGAACAATGTGATATTGTGCAGTAATGAAATTAAGGTATGTTGACAAACGAACACGACGGCCTCATCTACTTTCTAAATGAACATTAAAAATGGTTAGTGAACAGAGTACATCAAATAGCTTAATATTAACAATAATAGAATTGTGAATCTAAGGCCGAGATTCATAGACCGAACTTTGACTTTACTTTGACGGAAAGTTCAACTTTCATCCAAAATTATATTTCAAAGTTCTGTCAAGCTCTTCTTTATTCAAAATATTGATAGGAAACTTCGATAAACAAAGCTTACTTTGCGAAGACTGCTTTGCTGTAAAGCAAAGTGCGGTCTATGAATCTTGGCCTAAGAATTAAATAAATAAACAAAAAACGTTCGGTGCAAAGAGCGAGTCATAAAAAGCTCCCAATCATGTGCAGTAAAATAAAAACAAAAGCTTATTTAATTTACCTTTTCTAGACTCACATATACATTCATAAATAAAACAGTTTCCATACTGATATCAGAGAGTTCATCATCATAATTCATTTCAACGAAGCTTATTATCACTTTCTTAGACTCGGTAAAGCAAAATATAAGACGGTTATTTACCGTTGAAGTTATTGTCTGTTTTTTTTTCAGGCTTCACAAACCATAAAATCTTTGAATGTTAGTAGTAACTTTGGCAATCAGAACGCTTATATCTGTGGACGGAGATCCCTTCGCCACACCGAACTGGTGTCAGTCAGGACTGAGGCTAAAGCTGGAGACTGGCCGTGGCATGTCGCGGTGCTGCTGAAGAAGCCTTCGATAAAAGTGGCGAAGTATGATTGCGGAGGGAATATTATATCAAGAACTGCGGTGCTAACTGGTAAAAAATCATGTTTACTGAAAAGGATTGGAAAAAATATGGGAAAGGTGCAGCAGTGGAATTATAAGCTGAGGATTATTTTCGATTGGTTACTATTGGATTGGTACATACTGCTAAAATAGTTCCATTGTGCGTGATAGATCACGCATTCATTTTTTTTTTTGAGTTTTTTCATCGTCCAAATAATATTCAGAGATATTCTTTGATGTAAACAACTGACGGATTTTTGACGGATTTTTGAAACATGAATATATTTCAAATTTTAAATTGATTTATGGTGAATAAAATATAAAAGTGAACGCTGAAAGTTACAGAAGTAAAAACTGTGCCGTTTCTTGTGTTTTTATTCCCTCTAAATTGAAATAGTTCTTTTGTTAAATGACCCTTTGTTTCAGCTGGTCACTGCATTTTCAAACAAGGTGTAATGTTAGAAGCAAACGAAGTTATCGTTGTTGCTGGAACAAATAACTACAAAGATTTATATCAAGCTGGGAGACAAATGCTAGTTGTAAGTAACGTACTATTTGACAGTCCTCACAGCTCAAATGTTAGTAGCTCTGCCTTTTGTGCTGGAGGCAGAGAGAAGAGAACCGAACAAACCGATTCGGATCGAACCGAATCTTGTGTGTTGAACACAGATGTTTTTTTCTCTGCTTGGGTGTTATATTGTATTTTAAGTATGTATTTACAAAAACAGTATTAAATTATTGTATTAGCTATCTGGCTTCTATTGTAAAATCTCTGATTAGTTTGGGGCTACGTAGTGTTATGTGGATTTTCAACAATATTTTCATTTATTTATTTATTTTTATGATCATTTTAAATGAGACCTAAAAGTTCAGTTCTGGCATTACCGTTGTTTTGATTAGCTTGTCATTAAAATGTTTCCGGATTGTGATTCTACAAATATATAAAACCAATTTTGAGTTCTACTTTGAAGAGCCTTTGAATATTTTAAGAGGTGCTTTGATACCCACTCAATAGCTATTTTAATTTATAAAAACTTTTAATTTACAGGCCCAAGAATTGGTACTCCATCCAGCATACACCTATGAGTACTCCACATCTGATTTGGGTATCATCAAAGTCAATAGCTTTTTCTACTCCGACTACGTTCAGCCTATCTGCTTATGGGGTCCAACTTACGATAAAGCAATGCTGTTTGAAAAAGAAGCCACGGTAAGCAAACGAGCAATTTCAGTCTACATACAATAGACAAGACTAGACCGACTATCTTCTAGAAGTCTGAAATATATAGGTAGTAGTAGTGGAGCTCTATGTGGAGGGCTCGTCTGGAGAAGCACTACCACCATGCCTATTTCTGCCGTGAAGCAGCATTGCTGTGTTTCGGTTTGAAGGGTGTGGGTGCCAGTGAAATAACTGGTACGTGAGGCTGAACGTCTGCATGCCTCAAGGTGATGGACGCAGGGCAGTGTATCGTAGAGCACGTTCCTGACGTGCGTGACCTACGAGGCAATGCCTCTAACAAATATAGGCGATGCTTACCATAGTTGTATAAAAAAAAAGGTACTTAAACCAGTAGCTAACATTCTTTCTCTATAGAGCATTGCTGGTTACGGTACAGATTGATAAATTTATATGTTTAAAATACGTTTTTTTGTTTAATTTCAGGTAGTTGGCTTTGGATTCACGGAAGAAAACAAGCCATCAGAGATTCTCAGATCAACATATCTTAAGGTACAGAGTGACTCGACCTGCATTCGTTTCGCACCAGGCATTTATCAGAAGTTGATGAACGAATTCACTATCTGTGCAGGATATGGTCCGAGCTCATGTAAGATGATCTACTTTACGGTCTATTTTCCATTTCAGCTTTCCCATTCAGTAGGCCCATGAGCTCTGTCTGGCTATGCAGAGACATAGCCAGACAGAGCTCATGGTAGGCCTACTGCCTTCCGGTAAGGTGAGGCGAAGATCTGCAAAATGTCGCTTGCAAGCTCTGGAGGAGAAGAGCCAAAGACCGGACTCAGTGGCGCATCTTGGGAGAGATCTACGTCAAGCAGTGGACTGATATAGGTTGTTGATGATGATTCCAGCTCTAGGTACGCGACGGCCAATGAAACAAGGCATTACCAAAATAGAATTGCATTTGATTGTATAGATTTGTCTAGCTGACCTACATTATGCAGGGTTGGTTCCTTTCTTATCCAGTGATCGAATCCAGCGGTGGGCTCCAACTGTGTATGAATAAGTACAGAAATTGTAGCTTGGATTCAGAGGAAGCCCAGCGACTGAAGTGGCGGTATACTAAACATTTCGCACTGATTAGTATTTTGTTTGGGAAAATGTTTGAGTGTTTTGGCCCAATGCAGTCTTCGTTTGATTCATTAAATTACTAGTTTAGACCAAAATCAGAGCCCTGGTAGCAACCCTGCCTTGCCTTTCTTAAGTCGTGGTCGAATTATAACTTTTCCGAATAGAAAAATATTTTCTTGCACGACCGCATTTGAACTCCGACCTTAGGATCAGAGGGCGGGGTCACTAAGCGTTTACTAGACCGATGGGTGCTGATGGTAAAACGCTAAAGCTAATAAAAAGATATTTCTGAGTTCGTACGGGAAACCTATTTCTGTGGAACAGTCGTGCTTGCAGTGTCGTGTATTGATTTGAAGTGATGGTTGACTCTCCGATTTTCTCAATAACTGCTAAAAATAAGAATCCATATTGAAAATCACTCTCATTATAACCAACTAAAACCATTGTCATTCCTACATTCTGAAAATAACTTAGTGATCTTTTTTTATTGCAGCTGTGAACCCTCGGAATGGAGACAGCGGCGGTGGACTAGTCCTCAGCACTCTACAATTGGATCACAGAATCAGCTGGTACCTACGAGGGGTGCTCTCGAAATGCGGGATATCTCCGGGTCAAGTGGAATGTGATCCCACCTACTATGTGATCTACACTGACGTAGGTCCGCATTACGGATGGATCAACCATCACTCGGGCTTGCAAAGGGCTACTTCATGAAAATTTAAACATTTCCTTGATTTATGAGATTTTGGGATGCGACTTTAAAAATGCAAACTTTATCATCTAATATATTTTTCAATTTCATAGAATGTATCTACGGCGATTTCATGATGAGTTAGACTTCAAGTTGTAAAATATATTTTCTAGGTCTTATTTTAGCGATGAACTGCAGGGTCTTTTATGTACCTATTCTAAGATGTATTTTTTATTACAAATTATGTTTTACAGTGTATTGAAAAATTGCTCTTAAGGCGACTCGTCACTAATAAGGCTGAAACTATAGATTGCAATACATGTTAGTTTGGATAAATAAGACTTTGAAACTAAGTTAAATAAATTGAAAATAAGATTGATTTGTTTATTATTGCATCTTCTTCTTCCTGCCTTTATTCCACTTTATGTGGGGTCGGCACAACATGTTTTCCTCTTCCATTCCCCTCTGTCAGCCTTCATCAATGCATTCACTCTTCTTCTATCCATGTCATTTTTCACACAGCTCATCCACATTTTCTTTGGTCTACCTATGCTCACATAATTATCCATTCACATTTATTATTGCATTAAAGAACTTTAATAATAGAGGCGCCAAACTTTCCAAAAATATAAAATAATATGGCTAAATGTGAAACCGTCAGCTAAAATAACCATTTTTTAAAATAACTATGAATCTATGCGTATAAATATATTTTTCTAAAAACTATTCTTATAAAAAAAAATTATCATATAAATATAACTTCACTACAAAATTGCTATAATTATTGCCAGTGTCCGCCAAAGCAACGTCACTTCACTCAAACTTTTGTATAATTTATTAGGTCTTATTAAAAAGTGTCACCGAACAAAAGAAGAAAATTAGGAAAGTCGCTATTATGTTTTTTCTTCGTCGCCAAGTTTTTTAATAACGCTTGTTTTGTCTTTGTTAGGACAGCGTCTCTGTAGTTTGTTGATTTAATATTTTTAAGGTAATTTTTTACTAACAGCTTCAGGCAAAGTTTGGTACAGTGCCACCAACTTGTCCATTATAGTTATAATAATAATATGTAGCTGACAAAATTGTTTCTAATTTAAGATCATTTTTAAATTATCATTTCCATGTTTTTTCGCAATTAAGTGATGCTAGCGCTCACTATCGCTCGCACAGGAAGAGAAAAGAGACCTACGACAAGTACTAGTAAATTAGTACCTTGGCCAATCAGCTGTTGTCAAATTCCTGTAGGCCTCCAGAAAGAAGCTATTTCATCACGTTTCTTATTCTAAAACAAAGATTAATCACCCATACAAACGTTCGCAACATTTATTTCCAAGATGCAAAACTTTTGCAAGACAAACGATCCTGTACTGGCTTACATGACAAAGAAGAAACTTTCTCGTCCCGTCTCTAGAATATTTCTGTTTTTCTAAACTTTAATCTTCTGTCTCGCTGCTCACCATGATTACTTGCACGCAATTTGATAAGTGCTAACTTTGTTTAGAACAGAAATCACAAAAGTGGCATTTTATTTAACTAAATAGTTTTTCTGGTTTCGACATACCTGTAGACATATCACAAGCACTGTCTGGCTCTGTCTCTGGTTCTGGTTTTGAGTCTGGGTGAGTGCTCACCAGTGTATTATACTGTGTGTGTGACGTTTCGATGTAGGATTTATTTGGTCAACACTGACACAGACTTAAAACCAGAGACAGAGCCAGACAGAGCTTGTGATAGGTCTACTGTTCAATGAACCTACTGCTTTTTTAGACTAGTAAAAAAACCGCTCTTCTTTTTATCGTTTTACTGGTTCTTTGAGAGCACTGGTAGTCTAGAGGCAGCGGCCCCGCCTTCCGATCCTAAGGTCGTGGGTTCAAATCCAGTCGTGTAACAATGAGTTTTTCAGAAGACAAATTTATGTACACTATTAGAACCAGCATTCTTCTTATCGTTTCCCTGGTTCTTCCAAATAAGTGTGGTTTTAAGTGCGCCTTAGAGAGGCTCCTTTCGTGCACTTGACACAGTTTTCAAACTTTTTAGGTTCCTCATCACGATTTCTTCACGATGTTTTCGTTCACCGTTTGAGAGAACTGCCATGCATATAAAAATAACCGTTTCATAGTTTATTTAAAGATGATACTTAAATGTCTTAAAGTGCATCTTTAGAACCTCAACTCCAAAAATCACAGAAGAAATAACTTTCCCCGCTTTTCATCAAACTATTTACGTAGTAAGTATTGAAGCATAAAGCACCCTAGCACACGGTCCAACAACGTTTAAAGGAAAACTTTCAACTCAAGCGTCTCAAAAATATACCCAACTTAAGTTTAATCTTTTGAAAACACTGCAAAACTATTGTAATAGGGAAGCTTCTGAATTGAAACAGCAATGTCTGTTGACTGCGGATGCTCTTAGCAAAACTATTGCTTGAACAGATATTAAATATGTTTTGTGACTTTGTATTGGATGTATTTTACGAAAACTTTTGTACTAAAACCGGCTTTTAACCGGATTATTTGTAGCAACTTGATTTCATCAGACATTTGAAGCGTACTTTTTAGAGAAAAGCCAGTTTAGTACCCTAAACCGACGAGCAGCGTGTATTAAGAATGTTATGCGAGTGAATGAAGCGAAAGATTAATTCTATCGCGTAGTGAAACTCCCAGCATAGCTCCCTCCATAGCATGTTGCGCGACTTTGAGCTTGTGTTCAAAATTATGTCTTTCAATCATTTATCACTAAAATACTAGATAAATTAGGAGCCATGAGTCAACAGTAACCACAGACTCAAATCGTATAAGTACTCCCATCAGCCAACCAATTAATTATAAGCAACGCCCATCATTCACACTCAAACACAATATCCGTTGTCACCCGCTTCAATTAAGAGCTATTAAACAATGTAACGACTGTTTGCAGGAGTATTAGAACATACTCCTATTAAAGACTTTCTCAACCCGCAAGTATCGATCAATGTTGGATTGTAAGTGCTTTCCAATAGTAGGTTAGACAACAAGGGGTTAAATTTGTGTTTATAAGGCCAAAATATAAAACCCAGAGCGTTAAATTAAACGGGGCCCAATTGACCTATACCTAATTGTTACCTATATAAATGTAGGTACTATTGTATGACACCTGCCTATCTGCTTGCTGTTCTTATTTTGTGATTTCTATTTTATTATACATATTCTTTCTATTATATTCTTGTATAGCTAAGGTCAATAAAATTATTATCTTTCTTTATTTTTTCTTTAAACTTGTGTTCATAGTATTTCGGGCTAGCAAGGGAATCTAACGACAAACATTCTTTTTGAGATTCACTCCCCTGGTAAAGAATACATTGATTTGAATGAAAAACATCGATATGTTAACGACTACAAAAACATAGAGCACCATCATTCGGTCTGTATAATGGAACTTTGACTTTGACTTTGAGTGAATTCGTTTTTAGTTGATTTGAGTTTGTTGTGAGTGTTAACTAAATAAATCCTACGTCGAAACGTCACACACCCAGTATACCCAGTACTCAGCATAATACACTGGTGAGCACTCATACAGACTCAAAACCGGAGCCTGAGACAGAGCCAGAAAGAGCCTGTGGTAGGCCTTCTGTTCTATATTTTGTCTTCCATTTTGGTCGCAAAAATCTTGAGACCATTTAGAAACCCACTTTATTGCTAAATAAAACTCCCAGCTCTTTTCATACGTAGCTCGTATACAACTTACTCGTAAGTAACCACTTTTCATCAGTGTTTCTTGTACAAGTGGGCAACTGACCTGAATTTTACATCAGTAACGTCCTTCAAAATTTAAGAACACCTCCACAAAACCAATCACCGTAGTGGTCAAGACCTACGCCATTAATCACGGGTGGTCTAGCGTATCGAATCCTATTATTTATTCTGTGGCTTAGACATAGATAAATAAATAGTAGGTACAGGCGCGAGATGTCACTCTGCACTCATTATAAACTAATCGCCTGTCCCGGCTCCGCATGGGTGGATATTTATTTTTTAAACACATAAATATAATATAGCCTATGTTACTCAGGGTGAATGTAGCTTTCCAATGGTGAAATAATTTTTGGAATCGGCACAGTATTTTTTGTGTTTATTCGTAACAAACATAGACACAAAAATAAAAATGATTTCTCTTTATAATATTAGTGTAGAGTGTGTATATATACTGTTTATGTAGACAAAGATTTCCGATGAAACAAATCCTAGCGTCAAATCAAATGAAATAATTAATATACCTATATTTTTGCCACTTATGATTACTATTATCAATAAACATCAAAACACTATAATACATTATACTGCTAAGCTGTATAATGTAGACAAGCGAAGCAAGAATATATTTTTTTCAAGAATAGTTTCTAAACTGAGAGTGGATGAACAAATACGAGTCTATAGATCAACTTTTCAAATATCATGCTGTCAAAAGTTTGTGTGAAAACTCACTTTGAGATCTCAACATCATAACAATTGAAACTTGTCCATAGATTAAGCTCAGAATTGTTTTTCCTGGAAATGTATACCTATTATGAGGCGAGAGTCGACTTCCCAAGCTGATGATGATAGCACATGATAAGTGACACAGGCGTGGGTAGTTCAGCCCAGCAATACCAAGCAGCGAAGTGATTTATTGGCTAGCTGCCGGACGGTACCGTCTACCACCTGTCTGGAACCTTGGCACGACTAAGCCTTGGCCTTTATTTAGGAGGGATTTTTAGCAAATATAGCGGAATGAAGCTATGTGGAATACCAATTTTCAGATCCACAGATCGAGAAAGAACTTTCTATGTTTTTTTTTTCTTTTTATTGACAGCTGATTTGTCTATTGACTGACTTGACTAAAAACTATTTTATTTGGCAAAATATTTCTAAAATGGACAAATACCATTAATAAGAAAGAAGAAGAATCTTTACAGATCGAGGAAGAACTTTCTAAGATTTTTTTTTTTTCATTTTATTTTAAAGCCACTGACAGCTGACTTGTCTATTGACTGACTTGACTAAAAACTATTATAATTGGCAAAATAGTTCTAAAATGGACAGATACCATTAATAAGAAAGAAGAAGGATACTTCACAAATCGAGAAGCAAAGATAAAAATGTCGAGAAAGAACTTTCTACGATTTTTTTGATACAACAAAGTAGATAAACAAGCATACGGCCCACCTGATGGCAAGCAGTTACCGTAGCCTATGGACGCCTACAGTATCAGAGGCATCACAAGCGCGTTGCTACCCGTTAAAACTTTTAAAACGCTTTTTTTGAAGAACTCCATGATATAGTCCCTAGAGAAAACCTCAGGGAGATGATTCCACAACCTGAGTGTTCGTGGGAGGAAGTTCCTCTGAAACCAAACGGTGCGCAACCACCCAGGCTCCAAGTTGTGAGAATAAACTTTCTGCCTATGGCTTGCAGTGCCGGTAGAACGAGGCTGTTGGCATGATGTCAGATGCTTTTTTAAATCAACACTATGAATTTGCATCTAGCCAGTAGAATAGGGATTGACACAAGAATTCAAACATACGAAATCCATACAACTTTCATGTTAAAGGTTGTCTTCCGATCTAGACAGCACTGCGGTGCGGTGATACACTGCTGCCGCTGATATTTACAAACAAATTCTAAGCGGCGCCGGGGCGGGGTGATACTATAGGTACTGTCACCCCGCCGCGTGCACAGAATTCCTTATCATTCCGCATCATACCTTTAGGATTAAAGTTGCTACTGATTAAACGAACCCAACCACCCTTAATAACCATATGACATGACCACTTGCATGTGTAAGCGCCACAAAACGATCGATTTGTATTTTTTTATTTGAAATAGCGACGAAGTATGTGAACCGTGCTTGGAGAAAGGATGTTAATACTGTCAAAGTCATGTCTATATAAATATAAGTATAGCTAAGAATACTTCCTCTCAGGTAGCTAGTAGATTTTTACTCTATGGTTTTACTTTGTACCAATCAAACATGGCGGTCGCATGTTGCTTTATTTTTTTACTAGACTAGGAAATTCCGTCCAAAATCTTCGTTATTATTCACAATCCTACATTTCGGTTACCAACTTTCGTTCGATTCAATTTTTCGTTTGCACTGCCTGGAAAATAATATTCATATTCAAAAATGCCGACAACGTACAAAAGGAAAACTTTTTCAGTGCCAATACTATACCACAGTGAAGATAAAATTGCCAACAACAACTGTTTTGTCTGAAGCTTCATAATTGCACCAGGTTCATTCCCACAATGATCTGCAACAATAAAGTGTTGCCACAATAACACAATGGGCTTGAATGAGCGCATACAAAGTCAGTGTTGCCACTAATTAATGTGCATCAACGCCAGGAATAAAGAGTTTTATGAAATGATGCTATTTAGTAGTGTATTTTTAAATTAATTTTGTCAAAGCGTCTGACTGTGATGAAACAAAGCACAATACTGTGGGTTTTAAGCCAATTTTCAACAGACCGTCGGAACATATCAGTTGGTTATTTACTTTGTTTTATAATAAGTTTTATTTCTTTTATTTCGGTTTGATTAAAAGCTCCGTAGACGAATATGAATTTCCCTTTGAGCCACAAGGCTATTTTTTGCTCGGTGTTTTTTATAGATTTTTTTATGTAGAATTTAATAAAGATATATTTTTTGCCTTCACAGCTCAGTTAGTAGTAACTCTGCCTTCTGCGCTGGAGGGCGTGGATTCGATCCTCACCGAGATCAAATATTCGTGTTGTGAACACAGATGCTTGTTCTCTGTCTGGGTGTTATATTGTATTATACCTCTATTATCCTAAAGGGGCTCACATGTGTTACTTACCACTGTTTGTAAAATTAACACCTCACTTACCTGTGTTTACAATAAATCTATTGAGTATTGTATGCTATGTATGTATTTACAAATAATATGTATACAAGTATATTACATAACTCAGTTATCTGGTTTCCATAGAACAAGTTCTGCTTAGTTTGGAGCTAGATAGTGTTGTGTGGATTGTCCGCATCAATTATTATTATTTTTGCCTTAATTAAAGAGTTCCTAATTAATTTATTTTTACTTTGAAGTTGGCAAAAAAGAATAATTACTTACGCATTATTTTTTTGTTGCAAAGTTTGATCTCTAAATTTAAATTTTGTTGTTAATTATCCTAATTCAACTCCCAAAACACAACACCGTTTTTACTGACTGACAAAGCAAATGCAATTTCATTTGTTTTGCGAAAATGAGTTTCTAAAATGTCGCCGTCTCGTCTCGTTCCTTGTTCACTCAATTAGAGTGACGTCACTAATTATCTTTTAAAACAGATTACTGTGCGTAAATAAGATTGTACACATTCCATTGTTTTTAGACTTGAGTGAGTTTTATCATTTTTATAGATACCTACGGTTCTACACTTGCGTTAGATTAGATTCAGCAAAAATCTCTGATTCTATGGATTTCGTTTATTTTTTTCAAAAAACCAAATTCAGCTTGCTTGGTTTACTGGTATTCCAGTAAGAAATAGCTGATCTTGCTCACAAAATTATTCAAGCTAAAATCTACGGTATCGTTTATTGTTACCAACACATTTTTTTTTATCCTCGGTACTCATGGACTAGTTAATCCGTATTTTGTCTCTTGCATTGACATGCAATTGTCAACTCGAGCAAATGTGACAAAACACGGATTAACTAGTCCAACGCTACGCCAGGATTATTAATAAAGACCCAATTGTTTTGGAGATTCAAACATTGGAAGCCTATTTTTTAACCGACTTTAATTAAAAAAGGAGGCTCTCAATTAGTTTGTTTTTTTATGCACATATAATGTGTGTTATCGCATAATTTTGTCATTTATAAACCGATTTAGTTAACTTTTCATTTACCTGGAAGGTTATATTTGTAGATTGTTTATAATTTCATCAAAATCGGTTAAGCAGTTTGACTATGAAGTTGATTTCTCACGTTTTTTAACTACACTTGTTATATGTATATGTCACGCAGTCCAAGCGTAAAATATAATTTTAAATACAGATTACGATATAACTCACATGTCTAATCATCCAAGTCGTATTTACCATTGACAAGACGGCTGCTAATGCGGAGACATGGCCGTGCTCTATTAATTAAACCTATTTGCTGTTTGACTGACTCTGTTTGCTCTCAGTTAATTAGCATTCGCGAACACACGGCGCCGTAAGGCTGAATTGTGAGAATGTCTCGGAAACATGATTCTGAACTTGATTTTCGTAATTCGCTTATCACTATATGCCTGTGTGATAGGCGAATTACGTAATAGACCGAAAATATATAAAATATATTATATGATCAAACGAACTTGCAAAGTGAAGTTCGATCGATATTATATGAGTACGGTTCATTCGAAGTTATATATTGAGAGAAAATATCAAGGAAGTGGTTAGAATGACAATGCTCAAAAGTTCTCAATTATTTATTGCACACAATACAAAACATAGGAAAAGAACAGAAATAGAGGACATGTACAAAGGCGAGCTTAACCCAGAGTAGAGTTTTTTTACAGCAAACCTTTGAGGCTAGAGAGAAGGTGACTATAATATAGGCAGGTTTGTGTGCATTTAAAACAAAAGCAAAAATACATAAATGAATAAATTTACTACTATGCAAAATAAATATATAATACATAAATAATAATAACAGTAAGAAAACAATACATAAAAAAAAACATAACAATACGTATCACAGTTTTCAGAGACATATTCCTCTTAAGTATGCCTCTATAAAGTTCTAAAAGTAAGCTTGAAATTTTAATTTGTTTAGATTACTTACCAAAATACACCATTATCTGACCTAATACTATTTATGACTGCTTAAAAGAGTGAGATGCTCAGTCGAACTTTATGATGGTAGAATGGTCCATAAACAAAACATTAAGTAATCTAGGTGAACATGTGGATGCAATCCTGGTGATGTTAAATCATAAATTTCCTCATTTACATGGTTTAGTTTTGTTTATTTTAGTTTATTGCAAAAATTATTTAGTAACATTAAAAATATCCAATATGATCGAACCCACCTACGGTTCACAAAGCAGAGCTACTGCCAAATGAGCTGAGAGGCCAGTCCAAGTGTGGAAAGGGTTGTAAGTGCGCCTCAAAGAGGCTCCTTTCATGTACATGGAATTAGTAGATTCCCTTTTTCTCAGTATTTGATTTCTCTGAAATTGTCAATACTTAAACTTTATAATACTCTGCACGAGACGAATTGCAAGTCCATCGGCGCTGGTTCAAATGCAGTTATAATCAGAGTCATTTTTATTCGTCCTCGCCTGCATTAGTAAAATAATGCCTCTCACGAAGTTGGTGTAAACTTAAACAAAGGTAGTTTTCAAGTCGCATGTGCGGAAAATGTACGAACGCAGTTTAAATTCTGGGATTATTTGAATTTTGAATGTTGAACTGCTTTTATCCGGTTTGTGTTATCATTTGTTAAAAGTTGTTTTTTTATTAAGGTTCGCCCGGTTCGTCCGGGATTCTTATAAGGAGCGTATAGGGATCTTTCTGGAAATGTATTGGGGAGTCTAGCAGTAGGCTTTTCGCAGTGCGTACTATTAATAAATAACCGCAGTTAAAAGCTGTAAAAAGAATTGAAATCCCCTTCCGGGATTTAAGCCCCGTCCTTTTAGTTTTTTTAACTTATGAGCCCAATACCCTCTGAAACGGCGAAGGAAAACACCGTAAGGATATCCGTGGTTTTCCAAGAAGCTACATCCTAATAATGTTCCACGTAACACTTGTACTTTAAACTTAGTCAAATGATCAGGGAATAGGTGAAAAAATTGTGCTTGACGGTCTTGCTCACATCTAAGCGTTCTGCGGTGGTGATCAGTGAAACGTTGTCAAATTATGACAGCGATATTTTATGTTAAAACTTATTTATACTATTTTTGTGTGACGTCAGATATTTTTTTTTATATCGCCACCACAGAACGCGTAGTTATGCGCATGGCTCAAACCAATTTGAATAGATAAAAAGGTATATTTATTTGGTTTGCTCAATCAAACAAGCTTTCAAGGGTTCAAATGCTTTTTATTTACTGAAGTAAACGTTTTTCATTGCCAATTATTATTTTACGAATCAATGAAGAGTTGTTTTGTTTACACTCTAGTTGCCAGAGCGTTAAGTCTGCGCTAATAAACAAAGGTTAGTTATAAAAAATATTTCATTGTTTGCATTTCGGTTGAACCGTTCAGGCAGTAAACTATTAAATAATACTTTAACTATTTAAAAGGGTTAAAAAAACTTTGCAACATCCACAGACTAAAATAAATAACTGTCTAAATGACAGTATACCTATGTTTTTTGAAGTTATAAGCCCGTTTGCAAAAACAGTGCTTGAGTCTGAGTCAAGCCTCAAGGATAGTTGTTTTGCCAATTTTGAATGGAGAACTGTCAAAAAATCTATGCTTCGGGTTCTATTCAGACCCAAGCATTGTTTCTGCATACGACTCAGACCATTTCTGACTCACGTAAAATAAAATTATGAATGATCATTTTTTATAAATAACATAATTATTAGCCTAAAGACTTGTATACCACAAACTCTGTCTGCCTCTGTCTCTGGCTCAGGTTTTAAGTCTGTGTGAGTGCTCACCAGTGAATTATACTGTGTGTGTGACGTTTCGACGAAGGATTTATTTAGTCAACAGTCACACAGACATAAATCCAGAGCCAGAGGCAGAACCAGACAAAGCTTGTGGCCTACTGCACACATTTAGATGATGGCGATGGCAATCAGTGCAATGCTGTCAAATATCGCTGTTAACTGACAGTGTTTCACTGATTACCATCACACAACACACAGTTATGCGCAACGCTTAAGAGCGGGTCGTGCGCAAATTTGAGATGCGTTTTTAAAAATTCATAACTAAATAACTAAGTGACATTTAAAAAATCGCAAAAGGACTAATTGTAGACTATACATTTGAGATTAATTCGAATGTCAGCGTTATGAAAATCGTATGTCAGCGTTAAATAGAATGTCATGTTAAATAGTATATTTTTTTAACACACTAAATTCGAATTAATCTCAAATGTATAGTCTACAATTAGTCCTTTTGCGATTTTTAAAATGTCGCTCAGTTATTTAGTTATGATTTTTTTAAAAACGCATCTCAAATTTTCGCACGACCCGCTCTTAAAACCTTAAACAGAAAGTCGTTTGCAACAAAACCAATGAAACCACAATCCGGTAAACTCCCTCGCGGGCAAAAAACCGAATCCATTTTTCCGGAAACATATTATTTACGTACATATCGAACCGGAAAAACATTACCATCAACAAAAGCAATCTCACTCAGCACTATGCAATCGAACGCATCGACGTGAAAATATTGGAATCCGTCCAATGACTTGATGTAATGAAAACAACTTTACAGGGGTGGCTATGGCTATCTAAGTTTGCAATTTCCGAAAGAAATCTTTGCACGTTTTAAGGTGCTGTTTGGTCATTTGTAACAGAGCTGAGATTTACCTAGCATTTTTGGTTTACGGTTTGGTTGTTCGCGCTACGGTTATAATAAATTATTAGGTACATTAAGAAGATAAGAATATTGAATTAGTACTTAGTATGAGGTCTATATCCAGCGCTAGTGGTCTAGTGGTAGCGGCCTCGCCTTCCGATCCTAAGATCGTGGGTTCAAATTCAGTTTTCGGTAAATGTGCACTATGCCAGTCCTTTCAAAATGGTGAAGGAAAACCTCTGAGGAAACTGTCGTGTCGTAGAACCTAAAAAAGCTTTTGCAACACGTATCAAGCGTCACGCAAAAAGGGCCCGCCAGTGGTCTCTTGCGGAAAACCAGTGATGACTAAGCCATGGGTTTCCTCAAGATGTTTTCCTTCACCATTTGAAAGACTAGCATCAACTTGAAGCATACGATAAAGTGATAATAAAACACGCAGAAGCTCATGAACAAAGGCTTCTTCACCATGGGAATGTCGAGGCAATCCAGCTCCTTGACAACACGGACCTAGTGATAAGGCTCAAAAGGAAAAAACCTTTTGAGTTAGTGTAGTGTATATACAATAGTGAACTGTAGTGTAAGTGTAAACTAGTGCTACGTTTTAAGAACACAAGAACAAAGTTTTTCCCCTTAAGTGAATAGAGACAATAAGAAACGTGCTTATGGACACATTCTTAGAATAACAATGTAGAAATTTAAGTCAGCATTAAATTGCTCATTAGCCTACATTATGGCTAGATTGTAATCTTCTTAGGATACATTTTTTATAATATTATAAGTTGTGTAAACTAATTAAAAAAAAAAACTTGAAGCATACAGATATTCAGCCTCACGTGATGTTTCACATATAGCAGCCGCACCTTAGCCAAGACAATGCATGTTCGGTAGGTGGCAGGCAGACGCCAGTGCGACGACGCGGACTGCTCATTTTCCGCTACGATCTGATTCACGACTGTTCCGAACCAATCGTGAGAGTGAAGCTGGACCGTAAAGTTCCTGATGCAGCGAGCTGCTACAAGCCGTAGCTATTTGACTTTAGCACTATCTATTTAGACGAGCTAGTGCTGTTGACACATTTTTCTCGTGAAACAGCAATGAAATACCGAAAAGCTTTTCCGAAATAAATGATTTTATTTTAAGCATTTGATCAGTTTTCAGAATTTTTTATTAAATTTTCTAAGTTGCATTCAGTTAAATTACCTCTATACAGATCGCTCTGAAATACTTATAGATAAATTTAGAGAAAAGCCAGATGAGGAGTACCAACCGGCGAGTATGTATGAAGAATGTTATGCGAGTGAATGAAGCGAAAGAGATATGTCAGGATCGTGGCAAGTGGAAATCCTTGATCTCTGCCTACCCCCATGGGAATGAGGCGTAATTGTATGTATGTACTCGTATGTAGATAGAAAATTATTATTGTACACCCATACAAACTAAGAAAAAGACAATTTAACACACATAATGTAAAGCTCAGCATGCATTCAGGAAAGAAACTTACGGCTTAAACTTATTGATATTTATGAATCTATTATGATTCTATGCCACTGTTAAGTCCCGATAATAATACAATTTGTAAACGTATAGTATGAAGTTACTTTGCAAGAACTATCTTTAGCTTCGGTCTAGTATTTACAATGTTGAAGATATCTTCAGTTTTAACTGATTGTATGTACGCAACCAACCTTCATTAATCTTCATAGGTGTTTTAATGAATATTTAACCCACCTAAACAACCTGTATTTCCCATAAGAAAACTTAAACAAAAGAGAGACCCTTAAGACAGCGCCAAAGAAGGCCAAAAGACGCATTGAGGGCGGCAGACGACGGCAAAATCTGATACGATTCATTAGTGTAACGAGCTTTTAATATTTTATAAGGCTTTTTGATTGAACTCTGGATAGTGTGAGCTATTGCCTGAAGGTGGGACGTCTTTGACACACCTGAAAATGTCTGAAACGTCCTTCGCCTTTCACAGTGGAGTGCCACTCAAGTTTTGACACTTTCTTGAAAGTTTCGGTTGTTTACGATTTGTTTTGGGGAAGTAAAAACGAGAAGCTTATATTTCGAAAAAAAATAAAAACTTATTTATACGGGTATCATCAGTTCTACATTATTTTGTCTGCCAATTGAAATAAGTTTGTCGAATATAGACCGTACATAGCCTCAACAGTAGGTTTTAGTAGAAAGGTTTAAACAACATTTCTTTAACAAAACTGACTTTATTATTGTTTTAAATTGCAAAATACTGTTCATGAAATTCCAAGGGTGCTGATATGTAATTTTGCACCCTCAATGGTGGTTGAAAGGGTTCAAACCTCAGGGGAGGTGTCGAATCATTCAGACGAACTCGCTAACACTCTCCCTTGGGCTTGATGCACTTGTTTTGGCTTGTTCCAAGGTGAAAACTTAAGCGACGACAAACAACTTACCCTTAAAAGTAAAGATAAATAATTTAAATATGAACAGTCAGCTGCACTCGATTGTATTCATTAATTTCAATCATTGTGGCAAAGAATGTAAGTTATGTTGATAAGTTCATTTTTTTTTTAATATTTTCCCGGTAAATCTCCATTACAATAATGCTGTAACACCATCCATTAGAAAATTACGAATAGTGCCCTCTGCGTGTACAAAGCAACAAACACTTTTAGTTTTTTTTTATGCTAAGTAAAAAATATTTCAATATTTTAAATACAAGATGTTGGTAAACCCTGTGTGCATATTTATGGATTGGGGTTATTATATATGTATATTTGCATATAAAATTTACTTGACAAAGTCAAATTTAATTATAAGTTCGACAAATTCATACCACAGTGGAACATCTCCAGAGTGGAGGGGATTGTTGTAGGTATTTGTCTATAGTCTAAGATCCCGCTATAGAAGGACCTTCACCGAGCTGGTTATTTAATGAAACGTATTTTATATTTAATTAAACATGCTAATAAATATATTCTATATGGGTTGCCTATCAAATGGTGAAGGTGAAGGTCCTTCTATAGCGGGATACTACTAGCAGTGGGCTATAGAAGGCTCATAATAAAAAGAAAAGAAAGAAAAGAAAATATATTTATTTAACATAACATACACAGAACGGAACACTGACAAACATAATACTAAAACATAATATAATAATAATACATAATAATAATGAATAGGCACAAAAAAATGAAAATAAAATAAAATACAATCCAACACAAATAATAACGTAGGTACATAGGTTAGTTACATCCACTACCTGCGCTGTAGGTATGTTCCGTGCTTACATGTCATGCCAATTAGTAAATAGTAATAGTAATAGTCATAATAATAATACAAATATTCTAACCATGTGAACAAATTCACGGTATTTCTACTAATTTGCAATATTAAACGCGCTTCTCCGCTCAGTTGGAGCTCACTCCTAATCCGGTATTCCTCATAAATATTAGAAAACTGCAATTTCCGTATCAGCGTACAATAAATTTGTAATCGCCATTCTGTATTCACGCACTCGGTGTATTAGCAACGGTGTTATATGTTAAGCTGTTTTTAAGCATGTTAGCCAGATAAATAAAAAAAGAAAAATAGACTTTTTAATCCCAAGCCACGACAAACATCCCTGATATACTATTTTAGTGGAAAATCGCTGGAGACTGGGATGATTGGAAGGCTTAGGAGACACTTGCCCAGCCGTGGGACATAATAAGTTAATAAAATAAAAATTATATCTAATCCACCAAACTTAAAATTGATTTTTATTAAGTCTATGGTATGTTACAAGGAGTTAAAATTAAATTTATACGAAAATTTAAAGTTAAACTATGGAATATCTTATTTTTATATAAATCGTCATCAGTTTTGAGCTCAATAGTCACTTTGATAATTTAAGCTTTCTTTATACAAATAAATAAAATAAAAATCATACAAAATTCCCAATTCATACTAATACACAATTTTCGAATCTTTATTAAAAATCTTATATAATTATGTACTGCATCGCAGAGAATTATCAATAAAGCGAAACCACAGTAAATATTCAGAAACCTATTTCTACTGGAAGGCTCTTTTCCACTCAAAGCCTCGCAGAGCAGTATCAGAGGGATAATTTCCTGTACTGAAATATTTATAACCGTACGTAGCTCCAGTTTTCAGACATAGATCCACCTAGTGTGGGAGTAAAACTCAATATTTACATTTCAGTTTAAAATCAGATTTTAGGAATATGTAGTTAAAGATTCTAATGCCTTTGGTATTGCAAGCGTCCATATTTACGGTATCAGCTTACAAGACGGATAACAGGATAGTCTGTATTTATTATTCTTTTTAAAAAATAACACGATTTAAAATAATTTATTTCACCCGCTGGCACTCACCGTTTTTCTGTTCGATTCGTACGGATTTTATCTACGGAGCTACGCTCGTAGCGGCCTCTACGACGTAACTCCGATCGAATGTTCGAGAGAAATTATTCACGTTATTATCCACTATCTGACCTCGTTCATGCTGATTAATTTGTATTCCGCAAAAGGCTGAATTATTAAGTAAGGCCACTAATGTCTTATGCGGCCGTCGTAGCAGAAAGCCAGAGCAAGGAATTAGTTATCATCAGCTGGCCTACCATGAGCTTCATGACAGCTGTATGACGTTGTCACGTTCAACTATCGTCAGTAAACCGACTTTACAGACAACCGATTTCTTTTACAACCATAATATGGTTATGGTTATGGCTGTCAAAATTGTGTCAACAGTGTCAACACATTCAAACACAAGAAGAAAATGAATGTGTGGGTCAGCCAATCTATACACAATTTGACAGCCATAGCCATAACCATATGGAGCTCGTGGTAGCCCTGCAGGTAGGTAATTTCCTCGTCCCTTCATTTAGGTCCAATCTCACCGTTAAACGCGTTTAACTAAACTCGTTTATATGTACGTACACAAAAGAAATGCAACGACATTGACAGGTCTAGATAAGCGCGTTTAGAGAAAAGTGTACCAACTGAATGCTTAAGCGAGTTTAAACGTCAGTAGAACGCGTTCAATTTCAACGGTGAAATTGGACCTTAGTTGTAAAAAAAATCGGTTGTCTGTAAAGTCGGTTTACTGACGATAGTTGAACGTGACAACGTCATACAGCTGTCCACGCGGACGCATCGCTCACTCAAGTAGGAGAGAGACAGATGTCGAACGCTGCCGAACGCCGAACGCGGAGGCCGATTTGCCTCATTTGCCGCTCGCTCCAGGCTCTCGCTTGCACTTCAAGCCTTAAATGGAACGCCTCTGAGCGAAGTAACGCAGCATGAATCATGTTTTTTCGTGCGTGCAGCCAGCTCCATCGAATTTTAAGACGTTTTCACGTCAAAAACTGGGTAAGTGCGAGTTGGACTCGCGCATGAAGGGTTCCATACAATTATTTAAAAAAAAACTAGGAACAAATCACGTTTTTTGCATTAGAGTTCCCTTCAATATTAAGTTTATTCGGTTTTTTAGTATTTGTTGTTATATCGCCTACAGAAGTATATCATCTGTGATAATTTCAACTGTCTATCACGGTTCATGAAATACACCCTGATGACTGACGGACAGACAGACCGACGGATGGACAGTAGAGTCTAAGCATTACTAGGGGCCCCGTTTTACTCCTTAGGTACGGTACTCTAAAAATATCTACGAATACAAAAAAATATTCGAAAAAAAAGTTTTACAAAAATCCTAGGTAGGTACTCCCTTTTTTTTACTTTCTTATACATAGGTATTAAACGGTAGTGTTTAAACCTTTGAAAACACCTTGGCGTGACCCAACTCGACATAAATAAGCTTTGTCATTTTTACTGATGTTTCAAACCTTGTCACTATCACCAATCTGTCATAACGTTTTTATAGTAACAAGCAACAAAAATATTTACTGCAATTCCACTGGTGTAAATCTTTTTTATTGTTTAACTGTTTTCCTTAAAGTTTTTGAAGACAAGTGAATTTATTAATTTAATATAAACCAGTTGGTAGTTAAATATGGGTAATTCAAACTAGCTTACCGATAAAAAAAAAGTAAACAGGCATCTATTTTAGATGAAAACCTCCAATACTAATATTAGAGGTTCGTAACTATTTTTACGAACATCCAATAATAATATTTTAACTTATCGGGACCGCTATACCGTCACACGTATGGGTGTCATGGGTGCCAGTTCCATTAAGATTTACCCTTATAAATAATGCGGCCAACCCACACAACACTATCTAGCCCCAAACTAAGCAGAGCTTGTACTATGGGAACCAGGTAGCTGATATAATACTTAAATACTTTTTTTTTTGTAAATACATACATAGAATACAATATAACACCCAGACAGAGAACAAACATCTGTGTTCACCACACAAATATTTGTTCTCGGTGGGGATCGAACCCACGCCCTCCAGCGCAGAAGGCAGAGCTACTACCAACTGAGCTGGGAATGGCATTTAGACCTTTATGTTTAAGAATAATTGACGTAGTGCAATGCCACATAGTGTCGACACTATGTGGCATTGCACTATGAAAATAGCAGCATACTCAGGAGTATGCTGCTATTTTCACAGGTAAAGATAACTAATCAACATCAGGTGGACCACCTGCTTGTTGCTTTATAACACAAAAAATATACTCAAGCGTTGATTACAAGTATAGATCAGCTTTATACATTACTCCACTCAGTAGGCCTACCATGATCTCTGTCTGGCTCTGTCTCTGGTTCTGGTTTTGAGTCTGTGTGAGTGTTGACTAAATAAATCTTACGTCAAAACGTCACACACACAGTATAATGCACTGGTGAGCACACACACAGACTCAAAACCAGAGCCAGACAGAGCTCATGGTAGGCCTACAGGTCTAGTCGTCATGGCCTCTAATGGGATCCATTTGGCAGCTAAGTGACCTACTGACTTAATGCACGGTCGCTTGAAATGCTTTTTCAGCAGTTTTTGCTCGAATGTGTCTCAACCGAGTAATCGGCATGCTTTGTATTTTTTGTGGTAATTTATGTTGTTACCAAATAAAATGTATTTGGCACAACAACAAAAAATCTATTAAAATTACGTGAATTTACTTAAGGGGCCGGCGGAGGGTGAATTTTCATACAAACGTAATACCAAAATTTTTACTAGTTTAGGCAGATTTTCACTATATTATTGTAATAACTTTACTCGTATAGTATTTATCAAGGTTCCTGAATAATTTTGATTTTAAATTACTTACCTCAAATGAAATAAACACAAATCGCATTTTACACATTTTTTTCATTGCAAAATGTGATTGGCGTTAATTTCATTTGAGGTAAGTAATTTATAATAAAAACTGTTCAGGAACCTAGATAAATACTATACAAATACAATTATTACAATAATATAGTGAAAATCTGCTTAAATTAGTAATCATTTTGGTATTACGTTTGTATGAAAACTCGCCCTCCGCCGGCCCCTTAACGAATAATATTAAGATTAGGTAATTGTAATGATATATTTGCCTGCTATCAGTTTAGATAGCGAAATATGGAATATTTTTTAGGAAATTGCTACACCCTCTCACTATGAAAATGAGGTTTAAGACCTTCAAACTCTTTGAAGTATCTGACAGCCTGTCAGCGTTTCACTGATCACCCCCGCGGGGTGATGTGCGTCAGACCTGAATGTAGTTAAGTAATAAAAAGTAAAAAGTAAGATCGTGTGAGTAGGTAATTGACCTAAGCCAGTTTTACACCCTGCTATAAATACCCTCCTTGCAAATTTCCAGACTCTGATTCCGCGACAAAAATTACTCGGCAACAAAAATGCTACTCCCAATCGTCTGGCTCAACTAAAAGCTATTTATTTATTCATTGGTTCGTAAACTGAGCGTTGAAGTGGAAACGCGTCCCGGACTGCATTGTGATGCGCTCAATTACGAGCTGTTAAATGATAAGAACTCTGGACTAATTGGAGGAGTTGAAGGGAAAATACTGTTTTCCATTAGACAAAATCCTCGTTCCGCACGAACATTTTCAGTTGATGGTGATAACCGTTGCAGCGTTAAAGCATTTTTTGTACAGTCGCGGTATGAAAATTTTCGTCACCTTATAGTCGGTTTTCGCTTGCACCAGAGTGCCTTGATCATGAACACATTTTGACATAATTTGTGACGTTAAAGGCCTGCGCACAACTAGTTCGCTGGCGGTAGCGATCAGTGAATCGCTGTCAAATCTCAAATCTGACAGCGATATTTGACAGCGTTTCACTGATCGCTACCGCCAGCGAACTAAATGTGCGCAGCCCTTAACTTATCGGTGTATTCTGTCTATTCAGTTTCAAAAGGTAGTATGTGATCGTGATACGTTGAACAAATCAAGTTGAAAATCGACGAACATTTTCATACCGCCACTATACCTTCTTGTTATCATATCAAATCAAATCAAATTATTTATTTTAAGCCACACAAGTATTACACAAGGATCATTTACAAGTAACAATGACATAAAAATTGGTCGTCACTCAGCCTATGTTATAGTAGCGAGTGCCACTATTATGCTGGTCTTCCGTGACACCAGTTTTATCGTGTCGATTTTCTGCCTAATAAATTTTACTAAGTAGATAATATTAGCGCTTGCTGTGGCTGTATTGAAGTCTTCCCTTAGGCAGGTGAGGATTTTTTTGGATGATTGTACTGTACAAGCTGGCACGTTTTGGGATGTGTGAAGACGAAATAAGAGTGACAGTTCCATCAAATTATATTATAATACATAGAAATAGAACTTATAATAGATACCATAAGACGAAAATGTTCTTCAAAATTTGTATTTTGAATGAGAGATAAGCTTAATAAACCCCTCCAAATTTGGGGAAAACATGTCCAGCGCAGTGACCAATGTTATACATATTATGTATAAGTTTTTATTCATTATCAAGTCACGGATGAGTTTAGCTTTATAAAAAAACTAAAAATGCAGAAGAGTTTTGCGAAACAACGTGTTCTTCTTGAGACATGAGTGAATCGTGTGCTATCTAGCCCAACACTTTTACATTATCCACACCTCTCAAGTGATGGAACGAACCGGGTACTTGTCTGGTGCTTTTGTAAAAACCGGTTGCCTTAGGACCTGTGCACATCTAGACAATGGCGATGGCGATCAGTGAAACGCTATCAAATATCGCTTTAATATTTGACAGCGTTTTACTGATTGCCTCAGCAAGACGCTTAGATGCGCGCAAGGCTATAATACCAATTATAAAATATGGCACTTGAACCTTCAATGCTAGGCTTTGTTCTAAATTCATTCGACATCAAATTTCGTCGTATCGTAAATATTGGCAAAATGTAACAAATATTTAATCTATACCTTCAAAATTTTCATTCAAAAGCCTGATTTTACTTCCTTGTAAAATCAATCGCCATAATAATTATTTCCCTTCGTTATTTCAACGCTTCTTCTAATTACTGTTATTGTAAATAATTACTCGTTTCCTTAAATTCACTGCGGCCTCTATAGCTAAAATAATTTACAAAGAAAATAAGGAAATCACTTCCTCCTTGCCGTTGCTCCATCGCACACCCTACATCGCTTTAATTCTACCCGCCTTTGAACTGCTCAAGTCAATCGAAAAGTCGATCCCTTGGTTAAACATCGAGAATGAAAAGTCTCGATAGGGAATATTTTAAGTAATTGAACAAGCGAAAGTGTTTTTAAGATTTTGAACAAAGATATTGGGTTTTATTTGACGGTTGGCTACATTGATTGCGATGTTCATTTTGTTCTTTAATTGATTGGCCAGTCTGTTTGAGCTCGTTAGAATTTTTAATCAAGAAATGATAAAACAAAAGTTTTGACAAATTATTAATATTTATAGAATTAATTAACAGTCTCGGCGTATTTTTTTTTATACAACTACCTAACAGAACAAGCATAACATCCCACCTGATTTGAAGTGATACACCATTGCCTCATAAGCATCAAATAAAAATAAAGAAAATGTCTCATAATTTTATTTTTAATGTTCGTTTTAGTTTATTCCTTGGTGCTTCAGTGGTATTATTTTCATAGTCACAATACAAGTTTTTTTGCACTATGGTCTATAAGTGTGTGTAAGTTTACTGCTGATGTTCAAATTCAAAACTCATTTATTCAGTTGTATCACAAGGATCCCTTTGAAACGTCTTAAAGGTAGGTGAGTGTAGGTGCAAATTCCACGTGACCAAGCCTAGAAAAACAGGCACCAATCTACGGCTTGGTTCCTACCGTTTTTCCTTTGGTTTATTGATCCTTTTACAAAACAAAAATAAAATATTACACATTTTTCCAATTGTTTATTGAACCTTTTACGAAACAAAAATAAAATATAAGGACATTAGGCCTCTCTTACATTGAGCTCGGAGTTCGCTTGCTTATAAAAACAGTTTTTTTAGGTAGGGTTAAAAGGATGAGGCTAGTTCAATGGAACCTATCTATAATTTGACATTTAGATTACATTAATAGATAAAAGATCACTCTCACCATGTTAATGCTCCCTTTGACAATGCCAAGTCAATCGGAAACTAAGCCCACAGTTAAACATATTATACTTACTTGTGTCTACTCCATGAGGCTGGATAGAATATTATTTTTCTCGGTTCACTTGTCGAGAAAATTGAGGGAACATCTGTGAGTACTATGAGCTCGGCCTGGCTCTGGTTATGTTGTCTGTGTGAGTGTTGACTAAATAAATCCTACGTCAAAACGTCACACACACAGTTTAGTGCACTGGTGAACACTGGTCAAAACCAGAGCCAGACATAGCTCATGGTACTGTGATGCAAAGCTGGATAAGTTGACGTCTGACTTTGAAGAATTTTATTTAGCTTGAGACGCTCTAAGTAAAAACTTTACGAATTCAAAGTAAACTTTGTAGTTTCGTATATTATGACATTTTAGTATTTAAATAGATTATTTATGTTGTATTTTATCAGTTATCAGGTTTCCAAAGTGTCCAAAGATTTTGCCATATTTATAGAGCTGTGAGAAAATTTGAAATAAAAATTTGAATGCAAGCAGAATAATAGTCGTATTCTTATCATATCGCTGGCTCTTCCAAAACTAGTGTTGTGAAAGGATTTAAAGTGTGCCTCAGAAGAGGCTCTTTTCGTGCACTCAACACGTGTTTTGTAGGTCGTGGGTTCGATCCCCACCGAGAACAAATATTTGTGTGGTGAACATAGATGTTTGTTCTCTGTCTGGGTATTATATTATATTCTATGTATGTATTTACAAAAAAAGTATTTAAATACTATATCAGCTATCTGGTTCCCATAGCACACGCTCTGCTTAGTTTGGGGCTAGATAGTGTTGTGTGGATTGTCCACATTAGTCTTTACCTATAAGTTAGCTTTAAGTCAAGGTCATCTGGAAGAAATCGCCCCAAGCGATAAGACCGCCCTTTGCAGGACAATATATTTCTTTTCTTTAATGTACTAGTAATTAAGTTATTCTAAGTTGTCCGCAATAAAGTTATTATTATTATTGTTATTATTATTTATAAAAAAAAAACCTTCATCCAACCATTCTCTTGAACAATTTTGCTTTAAAAGCAAGCTCTCAGGTTGAATAGTCAACTTTCAAGAAAATCATCGAACTTTACCTACTTTGGATAACACATTCCGTTACCTGAAGTTCTATTCCGCAACTTTGATGTAAGCAAACGTTTATCTTCCATCTGCTCGAATAGTACCGAATCATATTGAAATATCTATTTTATTGAATCAACTTGATAGATACTTACAGATTATACGAAAGCCAATTTCCGGTGAACATTCACGTACTTTAACTTACGCATGTACCTATATACGTAGGTATACTTATAGATGACAGTAAAATGTTATGGCAAGATATGAGACGAACTTCATCTTGCAAATGTCTCATATCCGTCCTGAAATTTACCTGGCAAATGTGGTTCTTATTCACTGATATTTAAGGTTGCAAATTGAGGTTGAAGAGGTGAGTAAGTGCAAAGTAAAGGTGGTGTACGCATGAAAATGTTACATGAAAAGGGGCTGAACTTTTTACAACTTGAAATACTGTAAGAAAGCCGATAAGATCCTATGAACCGCATATTGAGAGTATAAATACATGGGACATATCCTCGTACAGAAACTTTGTTCTGAAGTATTTTCTAACTTCAAAGTGTCTTTATGCTTAGTGCCGGTGTCAAATTTTAGCACTTATTTAAGCTTATTGAGGGATTTGTTTTCTGTCATTTCGGGAAATCACATAGCTTTTTGATTTGAATTGTTTTTCTGGTGTTATTTTGCGTTCTGTTATGTAATTTCGGTGGTATTTTAACCAAAATTTCTTGAGGTCTTAGCTCAAAGTGTTAGCAGTTGGAATTAAAGTGTATTTATGTGATATTCTGATTTGATCGAACATGTTTTAGATGGTTTTGCGAAAAAAGGGCCATCTTTTTTTCCAATGCCAATTAGGGTAGGGCCGACCTGTGACAGACGACTGACGACGTGACGGAAAAGTATTTTATCTATGTAAATTATCATCATTCTCATTAAACTACTCGACACTAGCAAAATTGATCCGAAAAGGACAGATGCCATTCATTAAGAAGAAGAAGCTTATTGAGGGATTACCTACACCATAGCCTTGTCTCATATGTTATTTTGAATATGTCAAGAATAACAAATATTTTATGCATTTTGTGTTACGATGATCAATAGCGTAGGTTCAAAAAATACAATATTTTCTCATTAGTTCTTCCAAGCATTCTCTTCGTCTTGCTGTTTTCGAAGCTCGCTAACAATCAAAACAAATCAAAATGAATGCAGCTTTTTATTTTGTGAATATTCTGTAGATATACCTACTATAAAACTTGCACGCAGTTTAAACGACTACTAAAAAAAAATGTTTGGTTGACAATTCACGCAACACTATTTAGCCCCAAACTATGTAGAGCTTGTACTATGGGAGACAGATAGCTGATATAATACCTACTCAAATACATATTATTTTTGTAAATATTTACTTAGAATACAAAATAAACACTCAGAAAGAGAGTAAATACAAATATTTGTTCTCGGTGGGGTTCGAACCCATGATATATGGCGCAAAAAGCAGAGCCACTACCAACTGAGCACAGAGGCCAGTCAACATTTCAGCTGGCCTACCATGAGCTTCATATGGTTATGGTTATGGCTGTCAAAATTGTGTCAACAGTGCCAACACATTCAAACCCAAGAAGAAAACGAATGTGTGGGTCAGCCTATCTATACACAATTTGACAGCCATAGCATATCCATAACCATATGGAGCTCGTGGTAGCCCTGCAGGTCTAAATCTCTACTGAATTAACAAAATGAGCGTATTTCAAAGAGTGAAACTGGTTAATCCATCAATCCTTACAAAATGTCCCCTTCGTAACATTTGAACAAATTAATTTATAGTTGAAATACGGACTACATTGAAAGGGACAATAGTCACGTTCCATTTGCACTACCCGAGCACTAAACCCGCTACCACTAAACCTACTTAATTCGCACTAAAGAGGCGCTGAAATTCCCTTGTTCATTTAAAACGACTGTTGACCGCGCGGACTTTAGAACAGATATTTTGAGTCTGGAAGGAACTTTTGTAAGCAGATGTATATCACTACTATTATGAAACATCGGGCAACATATTTACCATGATTAAATTTTCGAGTTGACTTCCGATATTTCGGCACAGTTGCATGCACCATGATCATGGTTGAGTTCAACCGTGGAAGTCAACTCAAAAATATAATCATGGTAAATATACATGTTTTATAAAAATAGTGTTATAAACCATGATAGTTTCAAAAGTTAGATGTCTTACAGCCTAATTGGAGAGCATACAAGTAAGTTTAGACTTTTTGAATCTATAACAGTATGATCATCATCATCCTGCATAATTTCACGGGCATTAGATCTTCTGTAGACATTTTCAGAAAGAACAATTATTAATAGGCCTTTTCCATTCCCCAATTTTCAGCAGCTGAACTGGCAGATGGGATGTCCTACGTTTTGTTTTCAGGGACATGAAATCATTAACATAAAAAATATTTGAACATACCTAATCAATCAAACATGCTGATTGATATTCACAACTGTTTAACTACACTACTAAAGTAACTACTCAAAATTGGTTCAACAGTTTGGCATAGAAGTCAGTTTCTCAAGTTTTTTAATCTTCACTTGTGTATCTTATTCGAAGATTTTTGCGAACACGTTGAATTAGAACACTTCCAGTAAACTTTACATCTGCTCAATTGTTACCGAATACTTGTACTCATTGCGGTACAGGGGACCCGCGTAATAGCAAGCACACGAGACCTCACCGTCCGTGAATTACAAATAGCACCTTAATTATACTACCTTCTAGTCTAGCAGACTCCGAGCAATCCGGTGGCTTTCAATGCAAAATGAGCTTTATTTGTTTAGAGCTAGAGTATGCGAATACGAAGACGCGGGTCAGAGGTATCTAATAAATACCGTACAATATACATATAGACAGACATACTTCCACAGCTGTTCTAGCAAAGTTTTTAACCCCATTGAAAACACTTGTCCCGTAGCGAAATTTTAAACGCAAATTATAATCATCGCTAAGCAATAAAATCCCTTAAAAAAAATTGTACTCTGCCCACTCTTTTTTTAGTTTTTGACAGATTAAAACATAATACATGCTAGTTTTGTTTGTCTGAACTTTAATAAATAAAACAAATTTATCAGTATTACTTTTAATTATGGGTATTCTGGAGTTTTTAATCTAGATCGCCTGCAATGGCAATCAGTGTATCGTTGTCAAATACTGCTGTCAAATATCGCACTGTGAAAGTTCGCGGCAGTGTGTGGATGTATGCAAAACCCGATGCTGAAATTGACCGCCATCGCAGATTGCCTAGGTTATGTGCACAAGGCGACAGGCGTCAAAAAAGAACCTAAAGGAAAGGATAACGATCTTGTCTTGTGGAACTAATGGTTCATTTAGACGATTCCAGTAAATGAACTAAATGAACTAATGGTTAAGACTTACTCTACTCTATAGTAATAATCAATAAAAGTATGAGGCTGACCTTTGTTAGAGTATTTTTATTTATATATTTCGGTAAAGGCAAACCAACGGTAAGCAAAGTCTATTTTCCACTGCAAAATCAAACACGATAGATAATTAATGATAAAAATAAAAATAAAAATTTAGACAGAGCTTGTACTATGGGAACCAAATAGCTCATTAGTACTTTTATCCATTCCAAAATAAATGTATAATAGGTACCTACAATTATAACACCCAGACAGAGAACAAACATCAGTGTTAACCACACAAAAATTTGTTCTCGGTGGGGATCGAACCCACGATCTACAGCGAAGAAGGCAGAGCTACTATACCAACTGAGCTAAGAGGCCAGTCGAGATGATCCAGTCACTATCTTCGTGTAAACTTTCAGCCCCTCCTAATTCAGCTTTTGCAGATTGACACGTCTATCTCCTTAAGAGTATTGAAGCAAAGCATAATGAGGGGGGCCACGATGAAGCTTATTTTGTGTATTAACAAAGGACTGCGTCACGTGCCCGCCTTAGGCGTTCGAGCGGTTTCAAATTGATTGCTATGGTCGATAGTTCGAGTTAGATTCTTCACAAGTTTTTAAGTTTTGTTTCACCCACCAGTATTTTAGTATTAGTAGAGCTCCTGAGGCCAACCATGCCATCTGATCTTAATATCGTAGGTTCGTTAAAACTACTAATACTACACTAAACGATATTAATTTATAATCGAAAAGCCCGTGTCAATGAGAGTGCTCATAAAAACAATGAAGGAAAACATCATGGGGAATTCCGTTAGTGTTCCAGCAGTCGCCATAGACTTCCAATCTGTATGTTGAAGTCTTAAAACAAATATTAATTTTATAACTAAATTATTTCTTTAAAAAATGCTTTGCATCAATACTTACTTTACACTCATGAAATACCTAGAAGCTGGGTTTTGACATCACAACAGCGCCCTCTCTTATTTTTCTATAAAACTTACTACTTCACCTACCTTCTTAGCCCACTCCTCACTCACAAACTGCTGCTTTTGACACCACGTTGAACTTTTGTGACCAATTCCAAGATGGCGCTTTAGTTATAGGCATGGATTTGCCTCTTCCCTGGTTATAGGGAATCGACAGCGCCATCTATGAATTTAAAGCCGAACAAAGTAACTAGCTCTTTAGCCAAACGAGTGTTTGTGATATAGTTCGCTTCATAGTCACTAGATGTCACTTCAAATAAGTCATACTAAAAACCTCTAGATGGGGTTTGTTTTATATTTATTTCAACTACTATATCAACTGGGTGGTCGAGATACAGATACAATTAATTTAGTACTAAGGTTTTCTTGGTTTAGAAGATTTTGTGTGTTTAATTGTTGACAGTTTCATATAAAAGAAATTGCTTTTCTTATAGAATTTGGTATGAACCGTAGTGCAGTAAATTTTTAACTAATTTTACTTCAATGTTACGCCATCTTTACCTACGTAATAATTTCGAAACTACCATTCTACTAACACGACACAGTCAGTGCAGTGCCAGTGGTGCTATTAAATAATGTTTGTATGCAAACAATGTGGTTGTATACAAACAGCTGTCAAAATCGACATCAGAATGTTGTTTTTCTAAAAATCATAGCTATTTCTACAGTGTTTTGATCTCTAGCTATTATTTTAAATAGGTTTTACCTGCACAAATACAAGGAAATGCACAAAAAGAAAACAAAAAATCTCACTATGATGTTGGAATTTATTCTTCATTGTTTCAACAAAAGATTACATTTAATATTACTTCATTAACATGATTCGCCTACTGCAACGGTTATTATCAAATGTTAAAATTAAATGATGGCTGAATAGTAATGTTGTAACTAAGCTACTCCAATCAAAATATCTAGCTCAATATGAGCTATGTCTTATTTTCGTCGGCCCTTCACATTTCCAAATTGACAAGGTATTAGGTAAGGCATTATTCAAAACTCCATCTTATTACTTTCCATCATTCTTTATTCCTTCCTTTATTTTATTTATCACAGTAAGGACCGGGCGAAAATCTGTAATTACACTATCTTTGCATGCATATTTTAACGTAACATTCAACTACTAGGTCATTTTTCTAATTGAACTCTAAACTCGAACCTATCATAATGATTAGTCAATAATATCAGAACATAATTTGTTTATTTTGATAATGATAATGAAACATTCAGCGTTACATCAAACATTTTAAAATTGTACCATAAATCAGTCTCGCTCACAACACAAAATGAATTACATGTGAAAATACTGAATAAAAGAAAATTGTGTTCAAGGAAACTCCTAAGATCAGTACACATAGTATGTGGGTCCATACACGTGTAGCGTCTAAAGTATTTTGATCGAGGTTCACTAAGAATACGATCACGTCTAGCTAGAATAAATTAGTGAACTACAAAATGCCCTAATTAGTCAATTTCACATTCAACAAGGCATCATTGTTTAACATAATTATTGGATTTTCGTCACTATTATGCGCGACCGCACCTTCCTAAGTTCATTCATAACTTTAAATTAATAATTATACTAAATTCGACTATCACTCACGCTCACACAACAAAGTTTTTTGCAACAAAACAACACAAACAAACACCAGCTACTAATACTTATTAATACAAGTTCTAAGCATTTACATCACAAAATAGTGCTGAATGAAGAAATTGTTTATATTGGTCATTACAAATAATTGGTCAAAAAGATATGTTTCAATCTGGGCCAAAGCCGTGCTGTTCACAATTTTGATATTCGAGTTGATATGAAGTATATCTACAACCGTTGAGTTTGGTTGATGTCAACAACACTGAAGATTCCTGCTTCAGTGCAAACGTTGGGGCGATGTAAGCTGCTAATACACGTAGATTTGTTTGAGCTGCGGTTTGAGCTCGGGAGGAATCGAGTAAACTTCCTGTTCAGGCTTCTTTTTCACTAGTCGCTTCCAGCGACCACCGATGTTCTTGCGAAGACTGCGGAAACTCGCACGCTCGTTACCATGCGGCTGCATAAGGTTGTCCTGGAAAGAAAGAAAACAAACTGGTAAGTTTAACGTACTAAGGAAATATCCTATTTAATTTATAATCCTGATGATTGAAGAGTTTGGAAAGCCCGTTACAAATGCATGTACAGTAAGATTCCAGCCGTTACACAATACCCTCAATGTTTTGAGACTGCTACAAGCCAAACAACGAAAGGTTGCCCCGATTGGTTGAAGATACTTTTTGTATTCACTGTTGAAATAAGCCGCCATTCATACTTGAAGGTTCAGTTGCTTTGTTATCTTGAGAAATATACCAGGTAGATGGGGCGAAACCGTTTTGATATGTGAATCTGGACAAGTAGGAAGCATGTTAAACTGGGAGGCCATACGAGAGCGAGGCAAGCCTTGAATACCCTATTCAAAGGCACATTAGCATTATCTGCTTCCTGGTGTGGCGTCTCGATACATGAACATGCAGACATTGTGTAGCATTCGATTGTCAATGAAACGACCGTTTAGTGAGCCTCGGGAGCGGTTATCAGAGCATGATATTGAGGCCACATCATTTAAGAGATGGAAATGGAGGCTAGTGTTTGCATTAGCCTCTTTTGTAAGTCAAACAGCCTCAAGAAAAGAAGGTCGGTTACAACACACTCGCCTTGTACAGCTTTCTATTCGGCGAGCGTGTCCCGGCATTTAATTTAATTTTGCACTTAGATATCGCTGCCATGGAACGCGTCAAACTAACTCTCTCTCACGCAGCGGGGAGGGTCGAGCCAGTCACGGTTTCTTTCGTATAATAATGTAGCGTTTCTTTTCCCAGGCAACTTTCAATTGTTACCTCCCTTGAGACTTGCAAGAACGGCTGCAACTGATGTACTTATTCAAAGCGTATTGAGGTCAAGTATAACGGCTGGAACTGGTTTGTTTTAAAATAGATATGTAGTTTGTTTGGATTCTAACTGTTTGAGCTTGTAATGAATTGGTACTAACCTGATCGTGAGGATAGACGTAAGGCGGGGGCAGCGGCGGTGGGAACTGCCACAGCGGCTGTTGGCGGAATGCAAGCGGCTCCGGTGCAGGTGCCGTGGCCGCCTGCAGGACCTCGGCTGGGTGTACCGACGCCGAGTGCTCCTCCCGCTTGCGCAGCTTGCTGTGGACGATGCGAATCGCCATCATAGTACCGTTGTTTCCAACCATGGTTCCAAACGGTCCGTACACGCAAGAATAACTGTTCACACTGGTCTGGATCTCAGGTAAGTTCCAGTCGGGCAGTCACAACATTTCAACTTCACAGTTTACACTCACAGCCGTATCGCGGTCTAATGACGCTAACTAATAACTAAATTTAAATTAATTATCACAATTTTATTTTGTTAAGTGCTTATTGCACTATCACTGTTCGTAGGAACGCGCGGTAGACCGCGTTACACAGCTGCAGCTGTGCGGTTGGTGACTAGAATATTTCGAGAAGTGTGGCCGGCAGGTGCCTAGCAAAGCGCTCGCTCGTGCCAAACGACCTCTACGGAGTACTCCATGCGTCTGAGTTGAAGTGGAGGGGCGCGCATGGCTTTTATAGATGACGCGGCGTCTGAGTGGGAAGGGGGGGGGAAGGTGGGGACGGTTGACGATCCGACCGTTTTCCGCGAAAAATTACGAATGATGGCGGCTGGTGGCGGTGCCTGATGCGACGCTCTCGTATCGTCGTGATTGTGACGCACCGGAAGGCTTGAACGTTGCTTGGGCCAGCACCACCATACCATGCCATGAAAATTCTTTAAAGTACCTAATAGGTTCTAATTCTGGTTAAAGCGTCTTTGTTGATTGCGGCTGTGAGCGTATACCAAGTGGTTTTCAAATACCACCAAGTCTTGTTATTATTATTGCGTGTGCGAACCAGTTCACACTGTCTCTTTCTTTCGTTTCATTCTGTTGCCAACTCAGAGCCGATGTCTGAGTTGAATATTTAAAGCATTCTCTACTCATACGAACAAATTAAAAACAATGAAAATAAGTGGTTGGAAATAAGGTGTGCATACCAAAGAGGCACGTCTTACTATTGCGCCAATCAATGATACGATATGATATAATAATATAAATCCTAAGTAAACAGAGTCTACGTTTTTATGCAACTGTTCCAGATAATAACAACTATTGCAGGAAAACCAGGTTTTATCGATCATACAGATAAAACAAACGCTGATGGAGTTCTACTGCATTTCACTACTGAGTTCAAAGTCCACAACATAAAATAGCCATCCATAGTAATAATGGTTTACGCACAGCTGGGTCGACGGATACTGTAGGCGCAGCTGACTGTAATATTGCATCTCTTTTCGATAAACCTCAGCATGTACACGTTTGCAAGGGAAGGATTTGTTAAAAGCTTTCGACTCTAAAAAGCAAAGTAGGGCTGCAGGGCAAGGGAGAGCGGGAAGGTGCAATGCCCTTAGCTTCCACTAACATAAGCAAAGCTTCGGGCCTTTGACTCGAAAAGCCTGAGGTAAAAAACACAGGTAGTGCTGCTATTATGAGTCGTTACCCTTGAGAGCGTCTAGAGGATATTGTAAAAAAGCCGCCTATTAAACCATTTTCAGAGTGTCTCAATTCATTCTTATTTTGTTACTCAAACTAGAAATAAACCAATTGAAAATAAATACAACACGTACTAATCGTGCCCCAAGAACTCCAGAAAGCATATTTAGTAATGAAAACTAAAAGATATGGACGGAAAAACGTTGATAATTTACTTTTAATATAAGACACGTTCATTTAACATTTTATATTTATCAAGAGTAGCCGGTCTATGTTATCTGAATCTGTAGTTTAGATTGTCAATCTATCTTTGTTATTACAACGGAGTTTCTTGTTGGCCGTTTCAAATGGCATGACTTGAGCTTATTTTAATAGCTCTCGGGTCTGGCATATGACCCACTGATATCAAATCTCTAATAACCTTAATAGGTGCAACTGATCCATTGTTTAGTCTCTTCAATTCAGTTTCCAGTCTTTCGTCAGTGCTGTTACCACGCAGGTTATATAACTTACCTAGAGACATTTATCAATTAAAAATATTAAAGTAGACAAAAAGGTAACGTAGGTCTTTCTGTTAAATAATCTGATTCCCTCAAATGACGGCATAATGGGGTTGAAAATGGATATCAATTAGAGTTGCCGCGAATAGTGGTTATAGCGAATAGTCGAATACCGATTAATCGCCATTCACTTTGGCGAATAGTCGAATAACTCGACATCACTATTCGACATAAAAAACACATTAAACACATTAAAAATATTTCTAATTTCTTCTAAGGTTGTGAGAAAAGAAAACAATAAAGTTAAAGAAATCTGTTTTGTGTTATACATATTTACATATATGTATTAATTTACGAGGAAAAACGAAACCAACTTGCTTCCGAACGTGCAGAAAAAAATGTTTTTTTCATCCCACCAGCTCTGAAAGTGTGTTTTTGCTGCTCAATATCTGACTGCAAAAGCCGTTTTTATCCGCTAGAGGATAAAGTAAATTTGAATTTAGAAAAATCGTGTTCACTAAGTTTGTGAATACGCAACCTATTTACTTCTACCTCCAATTCTCTTCTAATTTAATTTCATGAATATGATAGGCACAGGCACATATTACAGGTAATAATTGATATTTTGTATTGTTTTAATAGGGAAAATAATTAAAAAGTGTTTATTTTTAACTCATTAGTTTTTTTGTTCATTATACGTTTATTTTAGACGACTATTCGCCGAATGCCGAATAATACTAGCTATTATTCGGTATTCGACGAATATCAAAAAAATGTCGAGTAATGCCGAATACCGAATAATAGCGAGTATTCGCGGCAACTCTAATATCAATTATGGGTTGAAAACATTTTTGGCTTTGATATTTTTTACGGGTTATTTTGTAACACGTTGTAATTAAATATATATTATAATGTAATTATTCAATATTGTTATGAACGTGGAGATAGTAGGAGACCAAATCATTCATTTCACTCTAAAGTTATTTAATTGATTCACTACACTACTAGCAAAGTGGTTTGAGAGCTCACGCGCGATGTTTTGAATGGAGGCGATTAAGATAATGTTCTTGACATAAAATACCATTCTGGCAACCAAATATTTTTGACCTATGTTTACGTCAATCAAAAGGGTATCAGTAAACAAAATGGCATCATGCGATATATAATAATTATTATTATATACATTGTGTAGGTAAGATAATAAAGAACTGAAATCATGAATTATTACAAATAAGTACCTACCTATTTAACTTTGAACGGGGATTTACCGATGTTCTGTCAAACTCTTTTTAATTAGCAGAAGCTATAAATATGGAACCATCGATCGGTGTCTTTGATCAAAATTAGTTGTTCATTATCAAGATCTGATGATTTCTTTACAATATACAATATCGTTAATTACATAGGCTGCAGCAATAACTGAATTTATTTAGAAGATTCCCGCTTTTTTTTATCTCTTTTTAGTTCAATAGGCTTGGCTTTAGGCCTACTACAAGCTCTGTCTGGTTTTGTCTCTGGTTCTGGTTTTGACTGACACAGACGTGTGAGTGGATAAATAAATCTTACGTCGAAACGTCAAACACAAAGTGTAGTACACTGGTGATTACTCACAGCACACAGAGCCAGCGACAAAGCCAGACAGAGCTTGTGGTAGGCCTACTGAAATTGGACCTTTATTTACGAACGTCTGTACCGCTATTGCAGCTGGAAGTCTACCCTACTTATCGGTTCAAAAATCCCGTTGCCTGTCTCTGTTTATTTACTCGCACACCGATGAAATACAATAACGATTCTAGAATCTCGACTGTGAAGTTACAACATAATATTCATTTAAAGTATTGATTAAAATCGTTAGGAGCTTGATTGCCGCACTGACGTCAAAGACTTCGATCGAACTAAATGGAGGTACTCAATAAAAGCTTGCGCACACCTAGGTCGCTGGCGATAGCGATCAAAGAATCGTTGTCAAATATCGCTGTCAAATTTGACAGCGTTTCACTGATCGCCATCGCCAGCGACCTAGGTGTGCTCAGGCCTTAAGCCCTATGGCAAGATTAATCTACTTGGCATTGGTATCATGAAAAAATAACAAATTATAGAATTAAACTGCGTTGACCTTTTGTTGTTTTTTGGAAATGCGACATTTTTATTTGTTCATTGAACTTGAAACGTCGCCTCTCACATTAAAGAGTTCATTTTGCAACCTTGCCTTGTTTGTTTGGTTCCACAACACAACTGTTTTGTTTACGTTATCTTTTTTACGGTAAAGAAAGTCTACATCTACAACCCACATGGCACAGTCGGCAGAATAACTCATTTCATTAGTTCCTGAACTGCGCTCCATAAAACTGATGTTTGTATAAAAACGTTTCATTTGTTAACAAAGTCAAGATCCTCATACAAGGGGATTCGGACAATGACAGACGATTAATAATGTTCTCTCATATGTAATTATGTCATGATTTTTTTAGGTTTTTGACTGAATTTATTCAATAGAATAGTATAATATCTATTACTTTGAAAAGTCTTATAGCTAGGTGTGTCTAGGTGCCAGTTCCCGCGACCAAGCCTAGAAGAACAGGCAACAAACTACTATTTCCTACCGGTTTTTTTATACGATCCTTTTAGATATCAAAAATAATCAATTATATTTTATCAACAATAATTGTTTTAAACTACCCATTTTGAGTTTTTTTTTTGACGGCAACTGTATAATGTAAAGTTGTAACCTCTGATAGACGAGGCCACCGAGCTGCCTTAGCAATAACCTTTTTTGTAAGTGTGTTGGTAGATTTTTCATATTCTACTGAGAAGTTCCTGTACTGGGTGCATTAGGCGTTGTCTTCCGCATAGAGATTGATTCAGAGCATTTTGTTTTGCGATTGTAATCGAAGTTGAACTTATACACACCTAAATCTGATGATAGAAACCCAAAAAAATAGGCCAAAAAAAAAGACGGGATAATTTGAAAAAAACTTGAAAGTTCAATATTTCGAAAACGGTTAGTTTTGGAGTATGGTGTTTCATAAAAAAATTAGTCAGAAATGATGGGAACTACAACCTCTTAGAGGACCTAGTTCGACTTAACCTGTAACCCTGTATATTACTAGCGGCCTGTCCCGGCTTTACACGGGTGGACAATATATTATTCAAGGTGAATGTAGCTTTCCAATGGTGAAAGATTGAAATCGGCGCAGTAGTTTTTGAGTTTATTCATTACAAACATACAAAAATACAAATCTTTCCTCTTTATAATATGAGTTATTACAGATTATCTTTGTTCTCTTTTCGAACTAAGTTTCGCAACTTGTGATTTATCGGAGCTTTCGCAGTTCCTAGAAGGACAATGATTGTGACCTTGTTCAACCGATTGTTATTTGAATCTTTTACCTTTGTTTCTTAGTCATCATTCTCTTTGTATCCACGAATACAACACGCATTACAGTTACTTTTAAGTTGTTGTAAATACCTACTGCAAGTATATGAAGTTTAAAGATGTTTGTAATTGTGTCAGTTTTATATGAAAAATTCTAATAATATGCAGTCGTAAATATTAATGATCAATTAATTATCAGCTTTGAATGATCAGCAACAACTTAGTGTAGTTTTTCGGTTCCTGCTAGAGATTTTGCACAAAAATGTTACAGATAAAGTAAGTGTAGGTATACAGGTACTTGGTACGTAACTTTATTTTAAGTCAGTATCGGTTTATTGTCCATCGTCAGTCTGACTCATTCAACAGAATGGGTTTTAAATAGAATAGAACGTTGGATAAAATAACCAATCACCGAACACGGAAACTTGAGTTCAGACAAAATTACATACCTGTTCTATTCTTACGACTTTCATTTATATATTTTTATGAGACATGCAAATTAAACAGCTTACAATGTCGCGACTGGAATATGGCCAATCGCGAGGAATTCGCCTTGACCACATAGAAGACAACCTTGTTGCTAATTGGAATAGAAAACTGGTTTCCAGCTCTGAAAGGATTCGAATACAAACACCATCCATTCAAATGTGAAATGGAAACTGTTTAAAGTGTCATCCTCAACATCTGTATGCCGTATATGAGTGTGGCCAATCATGCAATCGCTGAGTTAGTGATATAGGTACTCGACTTAATCGGTTAGCATCGTACAGATGCGAATGAGAATTACCCGCGCTCGAAGGGATTGTTGCTATCCCTCCCGCAGAGGCAGACGATGGTCTTATCCACTGAGAGCACGATCAGGGAATTGTGCTCCAGGACCACGCCAACCTCACAGTTTTCCTCTTTACACTTCATCGCCTCGACGGCGATCGGAGCGAAGAGCATTGAAACGGCACGGGCACTTCACAGCTGTTTTTTTGTTTGGATAACAGTTGCAATAACGTTGGCCGCATTGGCGCGCGTTTTGGCGCACACTGGCAAGGTGGCGACTCCGCGAGGATTGTATACATACGGCCGTGTCGACGGTGCTTATTTGACTGGCGTTGCGACCGCGGCCAACTCGCCTCGCGCAGCGGTGGGTGGCGACCGAGCACGCACCTCTCCCGTTACCTCATTGTCATGGGGACCTGACCCCGCTACAGCCCTTGCTAATAATTGTTAATTTGCATTCACTCACGACATGACAAGGAAACAGTTATTGATAGATCATGAAATATGTAACACTTCGCAAACACAGTCTCCCTTCGTCTTTCAAATCATCTCAAGAGGGCGGTATTGTTATACGCTAGTCGTGGTTTGACTGAAAGCAGTTGTACGTCAGCGGATGTCGTTCCCAGTATGCTGCATTCATACATAACAAATAGCACCGTCTGTTCGAGACAATCGAACACCCATTGTATATGTAACACGGTTGAATATTTTAAGACTATGTTTGCATTGTAATATCGATCTCTACATACCTACTTCAATGCATCAGTACGACTGAAATACCTCTAAGAATAAACTCCACAACGCATGACCAATTAAAAATAATATTTGGAAAAAAAACTTACAGTGTCTTGTCTACATTGCACAACAATGAAAATATATTAACTAGGTTTGATATACCTAGTAACACACTATCAATTTGACGTCGAAACTATCACGGTTTAACCTTATGAAATAATTAAAAGCGTGACCCCTTTTAAGATTAGATAATTATTTTTATTGTATTTCATATTGCTAAATTACTGAAATTACTGAAACCAAATTACACACAACATTGCATGGAACATAAAGCATGGTTAGAAAAATGCCCAGAAAGTCGGCAGGACAAAGCAATAAAAGCAAGACTCATTCGTAATAGGACAGAATAAATAAATAAAAAATAAATAAATAAATAAATATTGTGGACAATTCACACAACACTACCCAGCCCCAAACTAAGCAGAGCTTGTAATATGGGAACCAGATAGCTGATATAATACTTGAATACATTTTTTTTTGTAAATACATACTTAGAATACAATATAACACCCAGACAGAAAATAAACATTTATGTTCACCACACAAATATTTGTTCTCGGTGGGGATCGAACCCACGACCTACGGCGCAGAAGGCGACTAATACTAATGATTTAGATACTATGGCGTAGTCTATAGTAATTTCTTGCTCACACATCTGCTAACATGCGTCATGATTACACAATGCTTGATGGATGAATTTAACATACATTTCACACCGTCTCGAACCCCAAACTAAGCCAAGTAAACTTGTATGAAAACTAAGACACTGACAACCTAAGAGTTCTACATTGTAATGTTGAACTTAGGTTAATTTAGGAACATAATGTAGGTATCATTTTTATTTATCATTTTACAATTATTTTTTTATATAGTGTAATTGTTTTGGTGAGGGAGACCATCGTGAGGAAACCCATGAGGCCATTCAATCCAGTCATACATAAATACATTATCCAGAGGTTTACTGTAAAGTTAAAAGAACCTCGGCTGAGTGCAGATTAGCTATTAAAGTGATTACTAGATGACTTGGAACGTGGGAAAATCATGGGATACCATTAGTTATGGTACGCTTTGCCTATATTGGCTGACCTCAGTTTCAATACGGAACCACAGAATATACAAACGGAATGGTGACGTCACTAATGGAAAGTCGAATGATTTATTCTAATAATGATGGCATCCGACTGTGAATGAGTGGTTTAAATAAATCACTAGCATGTAGTTTGTTTTAAAAGTCTTGGGGTGGTATATTACCATTTGATTTTCCTGTTCTAGTAAGCACTAAAGGTGACCGCGCATTTGTCTGAATTGACACCTAATGTGATTTAGAGTTATTTGTATGAATGCTATAAAACCTCACGCACCGAACCGCATGAAATGAATTGTACAAATTGAAAGAAACCATCGTAACGCGTTGGAATAAAGTTGATTTTTGAATGCAGGTCAAACAAATTCTATAAAATCATGATCATCACAAGACACTTTGCCCACATTAGTGTTTGGGGTGTTCTCACTACTCTTAGAGGAATTAGCGAAAACTGATCAACCGATTTTCCCACATTAGCACTTATGATATTTCAAGCATTAGTCGATCCAAACCTCGAGAGAAAGTTTATAAGAGTTATTCAATAGTTATTGATAATTCGGTGTCATAACAATTTAGCAAATAGCCTAAAGCCAATTCTGACCCAAGTTAATACTATAGAAACCCACTATGTATGTCTTATTATCATTGATCGTGAGTTTAGCCGAGGTTCATCAGTAATCGTACTAATATTATACAGAGGAAAGATTTGTATTTGTGTATATTTGTCAAAAAGGTATGTTAAGTTGGTTTGCATGTGTTTGACCGAATGAATGAAAGGAGATTAACAAAACAGGTGCATGTATTTCGATCAGCAGACGTTTTAGAGAAAGGCCAGATCGATCGATCAAAGCAGTAAGTACACTAAACTGACGAGCATGTATGAAGAATGTTATGCGAGTGAACGAAGCAAAAGAGGTAGGTATGTCAGGATCGTAGCAAGTGGAAATCTGTGATGTCTGTATTCCATTCGTGCAAAGCCGGGGCGTGTCGCGTGTATGAGATATAACCAAAACAAAGAATATTATCTAAAGTCAAATGTCACACGTTTTGCCTCTAGATCCAACAAGTTTATTTTCACCTCTACTGCGTACATTTTTATCAGTTTCATAGGTGTTTTTTAACGAAAACTAGTAAATTCAAACCAGCTGCAAACATTCAAACTTTCTAATTATTCAGTGAACTTGTAACAAAAGGATAGGTAGTGTTACTTTCAAAGTTTTACGGAAAAGATACAGACAAAAAGTATAGCTTGTCCGTCTCCAAAATGCAAGCGGTCTCTGTGCCAAATTTATTTCGATCAGTTCAATGATTCAGTGATTTTGCGTCATAAGCAGACAGACACCATATTCACACAAACTAGTATGGATTTCAGAACTGAAAAGGGATACACCATACCTACCAACACAACCGAACACAAAAGCGGCTGTTTGGTATCTATAGATCATCAAATTACTGTCTGCCAACACGAGCAGTGGGAAGAAACAAACAAAGGTTGATTTTGAAAAGCAAATAGTTTGCAATATCGTCAGTTGATTTGTGATTTTTAAAACAGCGAACAGTCAGTTAAAATAAACATAGATTATTGTGGGGCGTGCTGTCCCGACGGTGAAAACTGGCAAGAATCCAATTGCTTACAGACCTTGGTTCTTGGTGAAATTTGCGAATTTCAGTTTTTGCTAATGTGTTGCAAAAACACTGATAATATGCAACGTGACACAATATTATGTCTTGATGTAGAATTTTCTTAAATCAATAGAAGATGTATGAATGTTGGTATGATAAATAGCATCTTGGCTTGTCCCTTGTCGGATCAAGCCAAGATGTTATATAAATTAGCAGAAATTGGTTTAGCTAGACAATAATAAGTTTGTATAAATTTAGATTAAGTTAAGTTTTATTTGTTGTTTTATTATAGGGCAGTGTGGTCGCAATGCGACAAAGCCCTTTAAATAAATTAAAAAAAAAAAAAAACTTAGATGCTGATCCACAGATTAACAAAAAAAATTCGTTTTAAAAAATGAACACCGAGAAACCACTTCACGCTCGCTATTTTGCTAATGATATGCTAATTTGACTTTTTAAAATATATAAAATCACTAAAGCTGTTAATCAAAACTCGTAAGCAACTAAATACGTTGTGTGCAATGCGATTGAACGTTTTTTACACCTATTAAATAGTTAGCGAATCTGGTTTTCTTATCAAAGTAAACATTCAATTAAGTATTTACTGATGTAAATTAGAGAAATACAAAAATGGTTAGGTATTGGATATGTTTTTCATTTTATGTTCACCGTCTCAAAAATTACAACTAACTTCCTCTTATTTTGAAGTCAGTACTTAATATCTGCCACTGGACGTTGAATGTCCTAGAATTATTTTGAATAGTTCAACGTTTCCATTGACCTTCCTCGACAATTACATCAAATTAGTTCAAATGATGATAGAGGATACATGTGCGAAGCAATTAAAAAATGTCACAGAACTAATTGCTAAAACTGTTTACTGACGTATATTATTGCGGAAACTTCAATCTACTAAAGGACATGGCGTAATAAACTAAAGAACACCAGCAACAACCACCTCGAACCAGTTCCAAACAAGATACGAGAATGTTAGATATTTTCATCACTCTTCAAAGGTTTCCATTAGGCCTAAGATGACCGACGTGACATATGTCTTCGCGAGAAGACAAAATTTTGTCGACATCGATTCGTTTGTCGATTACGGTAAGATGAGCATCACGAGAGACTTAGCTGTCGTCGACGACTCGCCTATGTCGTGAAGACAAACCAGTGATCATTTCTTCCATATTCTACCATAATCTACCATTGTATTTTTATTTTTTAATGGTTTCGTTCATTCAATTTGGTACCTGTGACTGAAAAAAAAAGCCCGCCAAAACTAAAATAAAATAATAAAGAAGCAAACGGAATGAAAATGTAAGTAAATACCTATGGTACCTCTATTTATTGTTAAAAACCGATAGGACTAGCAAAATAGATTCATTGTATTCTCAAAATCGGTCAAACCTATGCTGCTAGCTATACTTGTTTGTCTTATTATTTCAGGGTAAGAAGTAACAGAATCCAAATAGAGTTTCTTTGCCGGTATAATATGTCCGAGCACTATGAATTTGCGGCAGGTGAATATAGCTCACTGCAAAGTGTCCAACAAATAACAGCGGGGTGGAACCGCCTCAAGACCGACGAGTTGAGCCTAGGTAGGACGGTGACGGTGACCAGTGGAAAATTGTACGTTTTGATTTGATAGCAACCATACGTGTTTTGACCTTTTGCTATTTATCAATGAGGATTTTTAAAGTAGGTAAAAAAAATTATATTCCGAGGGTGCAGTGTTAAAACCCTCGATTTATTAGTATTAGTTACTTTAATATACTCCGTAGTACATAACTACTAAGTTTTGTTTTCAGTGTCCATTGAGCCGTACCTACCTAAACTAACTCATAGAACTACATATATGTATTTATGTGCGTAGACTAAGCAGTTTGCACTAAAGGAATGATTGCAGGATGCACGATAGAGAATACAGAAATACCTTTATGAGCATGTCCATATATTAATGTATTTGTTTCTTTTCAGATTCCACGTGCCATCCACAAACCAAACATTCCACCTTACATAGGTATTTGCATAACTTGTAAATAATATACCTATTATAATTTATGACAAATAAATTTATTTACACACAGAAAATTGTCTTTTTAACTAAATAATGTTGAACTAATGAAGAGGGCTTTCTTTGTAGGTGCTTATGGTTGATAAGGTTATTAAAAAATCAAGCTACCAAATTTTTAAGGCTTTTGTAATATTCTATTCATTAACATAACGGAGAAGTTCTGCGCGTCTTTGGCCTTGCCGAAGCAGACCCGCAGGTGATGGGTCCTCTGCAGCCAAATCTCCGTTGATAACTTCTTCGTTTTCGACTCGTACATCTTCGTCCAATGTCACCCTGTTATTAAAATATTTTTACTAAAGTATTAGAGAGGTAGGTAACTATACTCAGTTTTTACTTTGCCTAAATTCGTAGTGTAGTAGGTAGGTAGTTCGTAGTTGGTAAACTGAGATCCAATGATACGTCTTCACTATTGAAACATTGAGTGAATCGGGTAAATGTATGAGAAGTGTTGACTCACACTAACCTAATTTGTTATTATTAATTTTAGACCTTTACAATAACATTATAAGCAGGATAACACATAGAAATCTATGCTATGGGTAGTTAACCTCAAATGAACTAGGTACTCACCTTCGAAAGCACCGCCGGCCCGCAGCAAGGTAGGCCCGTACTAGTTTTAGGCTCTAAATCGGGTTTTAGACGTTTGATGAGGTAGAATTCCCAGGGTTTTGATAATCTCCAGAGGCACTGAAACTCTACTCTCTCTAAACTGAACAACGTCAAAAAGATCACATACCACATACGTCTCTGATTATTTTCCGTTGAATCGTTCTGTTTTGCTTATCGGTGTACATCGCAATAAGATGATTATAGTAAGGTATCGCCATCCTTTGAAAAGTTAGCAAAACAAAATCTAAAAGACAAGCGGAAGACTTATCTCGTTTTCAAAAACTGTCGACGAGAAAATTTCCCGCGCAGACACGTCAAAAGACGAGAAAATATGGCGGTCATCTTACCATTTGACGACAAAATTCAAAAATCAAAATTCGAATTCCGAGTAAGTCTTCATTTGACAGATGATGACGACATATTAAGGCGGTCATCTTAGCTCGTGTAGAGAAATAGACATATCTCTACTTTTGACGAGATAAACCGACTCTCGTGGCGGTCATCTTAGGCCTACATGCCAATAATGTTCTTTAGTGACATTGACTTTGCGTGACATTTTAGGCAATACACGTTTGTTTAGTATGTAGATGATAACCATTCCATAACAAGCAACTGGAATGAACGTCCTGGACCACAGCATTTTAATGTCAAACTAAATAATAAAATTCTACTTACATGTTTTTCAATATTTTCTGGAAAGATCTTTTAATCACAGTCAAAATAAATAGTTTCGTCATTATGCTCATTCCTTATCACTTCTCTTCATATATAAAAGTTGTATTTGAAAACTCAATAACTATTAAAAACGGACAAAACAAATTTTAATACCACAATGGATGCTCGCTTCTAGCTATACTTCACAAAAAGAACGCAGTGCTCGGAAATCCTTGCGGAGACGGTTATAGACTACCCTCATTTGAGTTTTTATTTTAGTTTCGTTCAAAAACAAATACCAGTGGCTTGCCAATATTAAAAATGAAGTTTGATGAATTTGTCAAACCATTTTGATATTTTTTTTAATCTGTTTTAATTATTTTAATACAGAATTTTATGTATAAAATGACAGACTTCAGATTCACCCTGCACGTTTCATTAATGTACCCATAACGTTGTAAATATGTATTCTGTGGTGATTCTGTGGTTTTGTGTTTGTGACCACAAACACATCAAATCAAAACAAAAAGTCTGACACAAAAGTTCTGTCAGATAGGTATGTTTTCTGTTTAGTTTCTTCCTTTTTAACAAATTTAGGTATAGAAATCTTAACCAGTAATTTAAAGCATACTTAGGAACTTACACTTTCATACATAAAACTGAAAAACTTTTCCACCTAACGGCCCGTTGAGTAATCAGAATGAATAGTATCTAGGTAGGTATCATTCCCTATGACTCATCAATAGGATATCAAGCATTTAAATGTAGGCATTTCGCAAAAGCCTTGGACTGACCTGCACCATTCTATTGCCTTGAGATAGTGATTAGGAACAGTACCTACGTAACTACTCCGTCAGAATATAATTATTCCAAGTTGGCAGGTTTACTTTAAGATAAGTACGGTACGTATAACCCCACCGAGCTAAGTTTGCACCTCCCTTTTATGATATTAAAAACAATAAATGCGAAATAAAATCTAACAAACATATATTTCGTATTTTTTTTTTTAATATAACAAATCCATTTTTACAGGCCGACGATTTTTTGTAGTCGAAGCCAAGTGCAAACTTATTAGCTTGGTCGGGCTATAGATAATTTTAGATTATTTTTTTGTGATTCAAGTTAACTTCTCAAAGATAAGTTTTTTTATTTAATCTACATACATCATCATCAGTTCATAATTTTCTTGTCCTTATCCCACTTCATGCTGGGTCGGCACAACAACAGTTTTTTGTTCTCCACTCTCCTCTATTAGCCGTCATTTCAACAGTCACTCCATGTCATCCTTCACACAATCCATCCATCTTTTCTTTGGCCTACCTTTACTTCTTCAACATTCATATCTAGCACTCTTCTCGTTTCATGACATTCTTCCATCATTATCACAAAATGCCTACAATTAAATTAGTTGATCTTTTTCATGTCACGTTCGTAATATTTGGACAAAATAAGCTCTTATATCTATCTCGATCTATCACGATCTAATAAGATCGTGTAAATTATTATGTAATTTCATGATAAATAACTGAATCATCAAGCAAGTGAGTGCTATGTTATCTTGGGTAATTCATTATACTCTTCTAAATCTTATTCATCATCACTATAAACATGAAGTCATGCTAATCAAAATCTCTCGAGTATCATCAATCTTAAGTACTGATAAGAGCTATTTTAACTGACATCGGTATCAATCAGTATAATTTTGAGTCAGGACACTATTTATAGTTTTATGATAAAAAAAGTAGATGCATTTCTTATCTTATCATTTACATCATAAAAATCACATGATTTATAAATCACGCCTATTTCCCATATATCCACTTGCTACGATCCTGACACACATCTTTCACTTCGTTTCTCTTCTTCGTTTTTATTCTTTATTCATTATTTTCCGTTTAGGGTACCTTTAACCTAGATCTTCCTGCCCTTATTCCACTAGGTGGGATCGGCACAACTCGTATTTTTCTTTCATTCTACCTTATCATTCGTCATCTCAGTAGGTATTCAATCCTTTCTTGGTTAGATCTCTCACACAATCCATCTTTTTTTAGACCTAACTGTAGCTTTTTAACCATCTATATTCATGCTTAACATTCGTTTTGCCACATGACATTCTCCTCTCCTGATAACGTGACTATACTAGCCGATTAATTCTCATTTTTACTTCACATTTCATTTTCATTGTATTATTAACAAGATCTAATTTCTTAAATACCCAATATTGTATTTCTAATCGGTAAGACAGTCGATACTATACCTATAAGAGTTAGTAATGTCTTTATTACTTCTGGCACACATCAATCATTCAGAGTATTTGATGAATATAAAAATATTATGATAACATTTTCAAACGTTCTCTGTTTACTTTAAGAGCGTATTGATTTTATTGGTTGATCGTAAACATAAGCACTTCATATTTGAATTCAAACTTCGTTTTATGGCACATTTAATAATGAGCAAAATGCTTTTGATTTCATAGATTTGAAAATAATGATGCCTAAATCGCATTTGCTGAAATGTTTAGGAGTGTTTTTCCAACCACTTATTTTCATTGCAACTATTTTCTCAAGTCCAACTGTTGGATTAAAATATACAACCTTCATAATTTGTAAATTGATTGCAACAAACATTTTTACATTAGCGACAGCAAAGGTCTACAAAAAAGAAAGCCTGGAAATATTGAGTGCATTCAAACTTTCAAATATTGAAGATTATAGAAAAAAAAAACATTTGTAATGGATTTAGAATTCGTAGAACTTTTATCAATATAATTATACTTACTTTATTGTTAAGGCCAATAAGACTATTATAAGCCCAACAAGGGCCATTGCGATGACGACGCCGCATATCATGTAATTCGCATCATTTGGGGCATCTGAAACAAATAAAAATCACATTAAATTTTTCGTTTGTATTATACGATGTTTGCGAAATTCCAAGAAAGCGCAAAAGTAGTGATATTAATTTAATACATTAAACGCTCCTCCTTTCTTGTTAATGTTCAGTACTGCCTATCCCAAGGTTGCCTTGTAGAAATTGCTGTTAGTGTTATGGCCGTCCATTAAACCCTTTCCCGCCTTATGGTACTTAGAAGTACTTCCACATTTTTCGTCTAATAACTTAGAAACGAAAACACTTTACGATAACTACAACTGACGATCCTATAGAGTACCGTTCCCGTAAGCCAATCACAACGCGTCATTTGAATTACCGCGTGATTTTGCCGAATAATTTGAAGAGCGAGGTACGACCTGTCAAACATTTTTTCACTTCGCTGTGCAGTGTAATTGGAAATGTTTTATATAAAGAATATCATAGGTAAGTGCTATTTTTTTTACAATTTACGTTCCTTATATCTTTGACTACATTTCTAAAAGCTGGTATAATGTATTAGTACTTTATTTTATTTGAATATTTGATAAAAACTGATGTGGACTAAGAAGTACCGTCAGGTGATTTTAGTCTCAAAAATTATATGTTTTTATGATACACATACTCGATAAAGTGGGTATTTTTTTATCATAAATGAATGTTTTATTTTAATTTTCATTATTGTTCTCATCTATTTTCTTACTGTTTCAGTCATTGAGATGAACATTACAAACAATAGTGGTCTGATTGAAGCCCTGTTACTAGAAGAGCTTCCGGACTGCGACGAAGATTCTGATCCAGGTGTATCCGATGATGAAGTGGAAAATCTTCAACTACCCTCACCAAGAGGCTTCGATGAGGTTTTCGAAAGAGCTCCAGACAGTGTTATTGCCAAAATCCCGCCTTTGTTGCCTTCAAATGAAGATGTAATGGAGTGCCCTATGAATCAAGTACCCACATCTCCAATACCTGGATCTAGTGTTCAGACTGATCTGCCATCTGCAAATACGTCTTCGCACCGAACTAACCAGCGATCACCCGAACCAAACCGTAAATGGAAAAAGAGGGATCTAGATACAATTTTACCGAAATACATTGCAGATACTGAAGTAGTAGAAGACTGTTTTGCTCACTGTACCACACCGACTGCTATATTTTTAGTATTGATTGGAGATAATTATTGACAATATTGTATACCAAAGTAAACATTATGCTACTTAGAAAGGCAAGGTATTGAACCTGAATAAGAAGGAATTCCCAACATTTATAGGTATGATTTTTTTCTGGGTTACAATCTCGTCCGGGGTGGACACTTATGCACCTGATCTCAACAATGCACTTATTTGTAAAACAATGCCAAGAGACAGTTGCTATTATTTTATCATATTCATATGTCATTCATGGACTTATAATGGAACAGACTACCGTAAAAGATTTTCGATGCTCTGTTACTGAAGGCTTGATGACATGAAAGATGCTAGTCAGAAAAGGAAGACTTCTATTGATAATACTGTGAAAGGCGGCCCTTCTGAAAGGCGCAATTCTGACTATTTCACTGTAAAAGACGTACGCTAAGGTAACAGAGGCATCCATTGGCCTAAGTTCGTAGAGAACAGGGGAAGGTGTGAGGTTTGTAGTTTGAAGAAAATTCAGTCGAAACCTCATAATAAATGGTCGCATTGCAGCGTGTTTTTGTGTGTAAATGAAAAGGAAAATTGTTTTACTGAATATCACGAGGTGAATCTGTAGTTAAAAACTTGTTAATTTAATTATTAATAAGTCATGATTGGATCTTATTACTGTTTTTGTTTCTATCAAAGTTCCTAACATTGTGATAACACGAAGTTCCTGACGGTACTTTAAAGTCTAGGTCTCGGAAATAGTACTTCTAGGTATAATAAAAATCTAAAAAAAATCTGTGCGTTTCCTTTTACCTACCTTATTATATTAATAAAGTTAAAAAGCGGAAATTCGTTAAAAAACACTACCCCGGCGGGAAAGGGTAAATTACTGTGACTGTTTATTTTTAAGCTAAAACCTGTAACCTACTATCTTAGTGTGTCTGGTAATCAATAAAGACCTATCTATCTATGTATATAGCAAGACAGTTTGACCAAACTAGATAAAAGTTTTCACAATTAGAATGATAGGAAGAATGAATGATAATTTGAATGTTTTCCACAGTCACATGTTGTACAGAATATATTGGTAGTTGGTACCTAACCGTCTGTACACAGTGCATTGAAAGGAATGCTAAACATTTATGGTCGTGTGGCGTGACATTCAAGAGAACCATTTACTAACATCCTAGTGAAGACGGAATCACATACCAAATCTAATTCTTACTTCTATTTCTATTTGAGTTGGTGGAATTAGGTGTGCAGACGTCTATAAATTTAAGGAAGAAATTCTACTACTTCAAGTTTTACGTTCAAAGAATTATTGACTTTTTTTCAGTCACTACAAAAAATATATTAAACAGTTACAGTGAAATCACTGCATAAAAACAATCCCTAAAATAATCATATAAATTTATTTTAATTCTATAAATTTATGTCATCATCAGACTTGCCGCGATCTTAATAATGTCGTCGAAAGTGGATATGCTAAACTGGTGGGTGGATAAAATTAAGTAATTTTTTTATTGTTTTTATAGTGTTTACTACACTTAAGGAAATCACAAAGATATTTATAATGTCTCAAAACTAAAGAGCCGAGCGGGATTTGAACCCGCGACCTTCCCCTTGGTACGGGGCTGCGCTGACCGCTGCGCCATCGGATCCTAATCACACACGAAAAGGGGTTTAGCACTAACGCGACCGTGGCTCCATCTACAGCGAGCGGATTCAAATCCCGCTTGGCTCTTTCCTTTTGGGACATTATGAAATCTTTTCTAATTATGTAATTGCCTTTAAAGTTGTGAACTGTTTATTTGTTGGACAACTAATGCTGACACTGGTTATATTTTACTCGCATCGCAGCGTGTGATTTGTACAAAATAATAGGTGTGCTAAAAATCAATAGTTTAAATAATTCAGTGAGGCTTCGACGCCCTTCAGCCGACGGCATTGAAACAAAAATAAACGTTAAAAGTTTTCGTCGATCAATAACCGTGGAAGTACCTAGGTATAGGTACCTTTAGCTCGAAGAAGTCAATTCGTAGACATAGGCCTTCCGTCTTATTGCAGGAAGAACGAGCCTCTCAGTAACAAATTCAATGACTTTGGTTTATCTAAAGAGGCGTCCTTTAATACCTACGATAGTCAACATTGAGTCTAAGTAATCTCGATCTGCTTGTATGCACCGGATGCTTCGGATATTTAAACAAAACAGTGCTACTATGTTATCGAGAGCTTCAAAAGCCCTATCTCGATAATGCTGATCGATTATATACTGCTCCATACTGGATAACTGGTGCGCGTACCACTTCGCACCATGTTTCATCCTTAATTTGTATCGTACAATCGATATGCGCCGGAAAATACCCAGTCGATACTGTAAGGGTTCATGTCTGGTTGCTAAGTGCACTCAATAGAACGGATTGTTTCATAGTTATGCGATAGAAGCAAAGCAATTTACTTTTAGATCTACGAGTATTACCTACTTCCGACAAGACGCTTCCATAAAACTCCGAGTCCTTCTAGCAAATCCTTTTAGCAAATTTCCAAAGATGTCTTACTGTTCATGGAACTCTTAAAAATTTATCAAAATGACATCAATGCAAATCTGCACAAAAGAACAATGGAACCTAATGTGTTAGGTACTCGAGTAGCAACAAAGTAACTAAAAGCATCAGAGTTCGTTAAACCTCACAAATAGGGTGAATAAACAAAATGGTCGCCGTAGACAGCGCCAACCGTTCCACTTTGCGATATTTGGGGTGAAATAACAAGATATTCCGGACCGTAATCTGTAACCCAGTGAGGTAGAATTTACAAATTATATTACCAAACACGCAAATATGCGATCACATAAACAGATATGCTGTCTGCTTTAAAATTCTAATTATTGTTAATGCAGAAACAAATGCAAAGGAAGACGGAACAGTTTGAAATTTATTTAGTTGTTTAAAAATAAGGCGAAATTGACAAGACAAAGTAAATTCCTACCTCAAGTTCAGACCCACAGTTGTCCGAAATAACAATTTGAAATGGCGCACTATGGTCCCTATCCTTATCAGGCGCGCCAGAAAGCCCTGATGGTTCGTTCTATGCGTACCTAGTATTATTAAATGTTATGTGGCTTATAACAGGGGGGAGGGGGACTGGTGAAGGGGAGGGGGGTATAACTCCGCCGTCACGTTCGACCGGGGCGGGGGGCGCTCCTATCCGGTAGGCAACGCAGTACAGTAGGCTGCCGTTACTCGGCTCGAACGCTAGCCGCTGCCGCGCCGCGCTTGTTATTACTTTTTTCAACGAACAAAAAATGACTTCAAATGATTCATTTAAAAGATACTGTTGTGCTTACGGGTGTCTCTATAAAAGGAAGAACAGAGAATCGGGGTTAACATTTTTCAAAATTCCGCAAGATATTGAAAGGTAAGGCTTCGTTCACACGGCATTGTCCTGCACGTTTTTTTGCAGTATACGTCTTAACGTATAAATAGTGACCATACAACGTACATATATCCATTCACACGTCGATTGTACTGCAAAAAAACGTGTACCGCTTATACGTTTAAACGCATACTCAACGGACTTGTCAAGCAAATCGAATGAACTTTAACGCGTGTATCCATCAGTGACGTCTACTCGCTGTGACAACTATGTGAAGACTGCGGCTATTCGTCTTTTACACGAATGATAATTTACCGTGTGAAGACCCGGATGATTGTACGTTAATAAAACGAATACGAAAAAAACGTGCAGGACAATGCCGTGTGAACGAAGCCTAAGATAAATACCCCACGCAAAAACAACGGGTCTTTATGTTGAACGTACACTGTGTTAGATGAAAATTGGTCCAAGATGGCCGCCGCCACAAAAAGGTGGATTATGTCATATTTTTCACAACTCCCTCAATATGAAAAGAAATGTATAGATAGATAGATAGATAGAAAATTCTTTATTGAACTAAAACAAAAAAAAATTGCATTGTACATAGGCGAACTTAATGCTAGAGAGCATTCTCTTCCAGTTAACCTTTGTGTAATTCGGACATTCTTAGCGGGTAGTGCACATAAAATATATGAATACCTATATATATATATGAAAGGGAATTGTTTTCAAAATAATTATCTGAACAAAGCAAAAAGGTAAGACACAAATTAAATTTTATATTAACTAAAAGTATATATTTGTGAGGTAAACATAAATGTTTGTTCTCTGTCTGTGTGTTATATTGTATTCTAAGTATGTATTTACAAAAAAAAAAATGTATTTAAGTATTATATCAGCTATCTGGTTCCCATATTACAAGCTCTGCTTAGTTTGGGGCTGGGTAGTGTTGTGTGAATTGTCCACAATATTTATTTATTTATATTTAATTATAAATAAGTATATAAAGTAAATAAGATGTATGAGATGTTTAAAAATGTGAGAAGAAACTGTGGATACAATGTTAGGATAGATAGATGTATGTATCAAATGAAGGGGAATGGGGAAGAGGAATGGGGTTTTTTTACTTGTAATTTTTTTACCCACACATCTTTTGTAACCCATCATCAATTATGTAAGTTAGGTAGCCCTAAGAAGAAGGTACCTACTCTGTAACTGTTAACTGTAGTAGGTACATAATGAGAACGAGATTATTATGCTAAGTAGGTATTTTATGGTAATCTAATTATTATTATTAAGGTAGGTACAGATACCTTCCTAATATTTTTTATTTTCAATAGTAAATGGGTGCAAGAAATAAGTACCTACATAATTTTATATCGACAAGAGATAATGTACAATATCGTAATGTGTTACTATAATATAATAAAATATATAAAAAAAAATATGTCAAGCAAGTAAGTATTACACAATGTCATACAAATTGGTCGTCACTCAGCCTAATGTTAAAGAAGCGAATGCCACCTGCCTATTATTTAATAACATAGGTAAACCTCGTAATCTGTTGTGCCTCTTTGAGGCGAACTTAAATCCTATCACCACACTTTGTTCAAAATATCCAGGGCCAAAATAAGAAGAAGAAGGATTGCTCCTGCCTTCTTTTGCTCGGCACCATACCAAACGCACACTGTCACTTACCTACCTCAATAATCTCTACCTCTTATGGCCTGTGCACATCTAGGCGTTGGCGATGGCGATCAGTGAAACCCTGCCAAATATCGCTGTCATATTTGACAGCGTTTCACTGATCTCCATCGCAAATCACTTAGATGTGTTCTTTACACTCCCAGATTGTCTCATTTTACAAACCTTGATCAGATTGTAAACTGGCATTATGTTTTATTTCAGACAACAAGAATGGCTAAAAGCAATCGACAGAGAAGATTTACTTGATGAAGAAAACTTAAACAAATCAAAGAATAATTTTGTTTGTGCTGCACATTTTGACGAATCTGTAATAATTACTACAATTTCTAATCGGCTTAAACCTGACGCAGTACCCACAAAGTTATTACCTCATAAGTTCCATCCACAGACATCCAAGGACCCTTCATTTTCCTTATCAAAGAAAGAAGGTGTATCGGTATCCACTTATAGTCACACCCAAACACAAACAGATCCTCCAGAACAAAGGCAAGAAATAAAAATAGAGATTGACGAACCTATTATAAATGATCCATATGAGATAAAACAGAAATCAACAGCTCCATCTGAACGTACAAGTGACTCACAATCTCAAACAGGTGCCCAAGCACCAAAGCAAACATTGCAAGGCGAAAAAGAAATAAGACGAGAGATTGCCGAACCAAATAATGATAAACCATTCAATGAATTGAAACAGGTATCAACAGTTCCATCTGAACCGACAACAAGAAACTTTCAAACTCAAACATATGTCCAAACACCAAAGCCTTCATTGTCATGCGATAAAGAAATAAAACAAGAGATTGTCGAACCAAATAAAGATGAATTCGATCAGTTGGAAAATAAATCAACAGCTCCATATAAACCGACAACAAGCAACTTACAAACTCAAACAGATGCCCAAGCACCAAAGCCTACATTGTCATGCGATAAAGAAATAAAACAAGAGATTGTCGAACCAAATATAGATGAATCAGATGAGTTGGAAAATAAATCTACAGCTCCATCTAAACCGACAACAAGTAACTTACAAACTCAAACAGATGCCCAAGCACCAAAGCCTACATTTCCGTACGATAAAGAAATAAAACAAGAGATTGTCGAACCAAATATAGATGAACCATTAAAAGAGTTGCAACATAAATCAACAGCTCCATCTGAATCTACAACAAGTAATTCACAATCTCAAACAGATGCCCAAGCAACAAAACAAACAGAACCATACGAAAAAAAAAAAAAATAGAAAAACCTGAGGTTACTTCTACTTCAACTCAAACAGATTTACATGAAACTTCAAATAAAATGACACAAACCTCATCCGCTTTATCTAACAATCCAAATAAAAGGCAACTGAGAAAAAAAAATGATATTGATAAACGTAAACGAGGACGGTATGAGTAATAAATTTCAAATATTGAGGAAGATTAGAAGCAAATGGATGCATCTTTGTTGCCCTATCCCGAAGACGATGTGGCTCAAAGGTTTAGCTAGGTTAAGTTTAGATTTAAAGGCCTGCGCACATCTAGGTGATAGCGATGGTGATCACGTGAAACGTTGTCAAATATGACAGCGATATTTGACAGCGTTTCAGCTGATAGCCATTGCCATCGCCTAGATGTGAGCAGGCCTTTAGTTGAGTGGCAAAAAAAAATCAGAACAATATGGCTAAATCTTGAAGTTTGTCACCTTCATATTCGTTGATAATAATTGCGACTGAATAATCGGTACCGAATTCAACGGTTCGTGGAATATGATGTAAGGAATTGGTTTGGTTTAGATTAAAATAAATGGTTTTAAATACTCAATAAATCCTAATTTTTGCTATAAAACTGTTTTGAATATTTTTTTTATTTTTTTTTGTGCCACTGGTTCTTTTTAACCAAGTGTAATGAAAGGTAAAAATGTAGGTATTATAATGTGTTTTTTGAATAGTAATTTAATACGGTATTAAATTACAATACATTTTACCTTTCACCGCACTTGGTTTGTAGTAGATAGCTACTACAATAATTATGCATTGATAAAGGCATTGAATGAAGCAAATCACTTCGCTAAAATTAACTCTTGTCCTTTTAGTTGACCTGGGTAAAGCAATTATTGAGTCAAAGGGTTAAGGCTAAGGTCCACAACATTATCCAATGCGTTTTGAGGACATCTGGTGATGTCAACAGTGTTACATTATGTACCTACACTGAGTTCAATTTGCAACTACAATGTATAATGTGCTTTTTATGTGCAATTATACTTTGAACAAGAACCTAGTTTTATTTTTATTTAGCCCGGTCTGTCCCACTGCTGGGCAAAGGCCTCCCCCGTTCCTTCCACTCATCTCGTTCTTGACCCAAACTCTGCCACTCCCTGCAGAACGCGTCCAATACCCGAAGTCCGAGTTTTGCTTACCACATTTCGTTACCAAATGTTGTTTTCGTTTCGCCTACGTGTCTCTGTCTTTTGTATGGAGAAAAAATGAGACCGCAAAAATTTGTTACGTATTTTGAGTTGTTGTCTTATCAATTTTCCATGCAAAAGAGAGAGACACGTAGGCGAAATGAAAACAACATTTTGTAACGAAATGTTGTAAATGCACTGGGACTTTGGGTACTGGTCATCCTGCCAACGCTTCCTGGGTCTGCCTCGGCGGCAACTTCCTTCTGCAGGAACTCACTCTGTGTTGGCCTTGGTCCATCTTTCGGGTTTCTTTGGCCCATCTTTCGGGTTTCTTTGGCCCATCTTTCAGGTTTCTTTCGGTTTAGTTGTGACCTGCCCAGGCCCACTTTAACATGGCAGCTTTAATGTCCAAGTTAGAAAGTTAGAAAGTTTAATATTTAGATGAGCAATAAGCGATCTGCAGGCAAAATGATTAATACTTTGTGACTTCAACCTTTCAACTCCTCTCGTCAAGGGGTCATAGTGAACCAGTACCACCAGGTCCTACTATAAAATATGGGGCAACAAATAATAAATAAATATATTGTGGGCAATCTACACAACACTATCTAGCTCTAAATTAAGCAGAGATTGTACTATGCGAACCAGATAGCTGAAATAATACCCATTTTATTGTACATTTTTTGTAATTATATCCTTTGAATACAATAAAACACCCAGACAGAGAACCAACATCACAAAAATATTAGTTCTCGATGGGGATCGAACCCTCGACCTACGGCGCAGAAGGCAGAGCTACTACCAGCTGAGCTAAGCAGTCAAAAATAAATGTTAGGTTCGTGGAAACGGAAGACGAGATTTTATTGCGCAAGTATTAGTTTACGGTGCTCAGTGCCGGGTGGTTTAACCGTCACGACATGGTTATTTTATTGTAACATTGGGACAATGATATTTTGCATCACAGCTTAGGTAAGCTCGCCTTCAAACGCCAGATAATGCAACTTCAATAATCGTTTCCGTAAGTTACGACAGGTTTACTGGTAGAATACATTGTCTATTCAAATGGGGCTATAATATATTAGGAAGGAAGTGAACTGATAGGTAAAGGCCTGCGCACACCTAGGTCGCTGGCGTTCGCGATCAGTGAAACGCTGTCAAATTTGTCAGCGATATTTGACAGCGTTTCACTGATCGCTATCGCTCGCGACCTAGGCGTGCGCAGGCTTTAAGTAGGTAGGTACATAATTTCCTTCACGAACAAGTCTTTGGACAACAATATAAAAAAAAAAAAAATTATATTGTTGTTCAAAGACTAATTACTAGCTGATGGAACAAGCACATGGCCCATCCGATGTCAAGTGGTAACCATCGCCTTTATCAAAGCATTGCAACGCACGTCAGGAACGTGCCCTACGATGCACTGCCCTGCGTTCATCAACTTGAGGCATACATATGTTCAGCCTCATGTGCCAGTCATGTCACCGGCACCCACACCGTTGAAATGAAATGAAATGAAATTTATTTGAAATTTATTTGATATTAACAAACATTACAGTAACATTATTATACAGTTAGGTTACAGCTTATTATGTAAATTTCCTGGTGGGATAACATTGGTACCCAAACTAGGATTACCCTGTGATATGGCATACCAATGCCCTCCGCCGGACGAACTGTGGACAGCTTGTATAAATAATAATTAATGCATGTAAATTAAGTGTACAAGTATTATTTACTTCAATTAAGAAGCAAGATACTAAAGAATCACAATTATTACAAATTATTTTAAGGACGAGATCTATTTGTAGGTATTTAATTATTTGAATACATTATAACATTTCACTATTTTCAATCAATTATATAATATTAGATAGAAACATGCAATTAATAATTAGGTTTGATTTCCTAATATAAACTAAGAAACAATATAGAAAACTAAATTAAAATTTTGAAGGACTTATACTACAGCAGCTAATATACTCTCAGTTGAGGTATAGTCCTGTTCCAAAAGCCAAACTTTAACTATAGACTCACATTTAAAGAGAGATAAGGATAAAAGTTTATTAGTTTATTCAGATTTTTATAAATGTAGGGCTTCATGAAGTAACCCTGTTGACGTGCAAACGAAGTGTTACATCTAGTTAGCTGGCCCTTGTAGGACCGTTCAAACCGAAACAGCAATGCTGCTTCACGGCAGAAATAAGCATGGTGGTAATACTTCCCCGGACGAGCCCTTCCTAAAGAGCTTTATTACTACTACATTATGATAGTGATAGAGTAAAATCTATCCATTGAATACAGTTACAACTCTGTTTATATTACGGAAAACAATCATCTACGTATTACGATGCCATCTTTCATCCTTTTCTACTAGTGTGTTTCGTTTCCCGGTCTCAGTATTGATCCTATTTCTAAAACTGGCTACCAATAGGTAATACACTACTTTTGAAACTACTATGGTTTTAAACACTATTTTTATGAAACAACGGGATATTTACCATGGTTAAATTTTGAGTTTTGACTTCCGATATTTCGGCACAGTTGCATGCACCATGATCACGGTTGAGCTGAAGTCCACGAAAGTCAAAATTGAATCATGGTAAATATCCCGTTGTTTCAAAAAAATACATACACGTAGTTTGAAGATTTTGGCCTATCCAAGTTTATGTAAAAACCCTTTGATAAATGGCTTATATAATTTTAACCAACAGTCAGTTATCAAAAGCTCTTGGTGCAACGTAGGTCGCAGTAGTAAAAGAGATTTTTCAATGATATAGTACGTTCTAACAAAACATTTGGCACATGCTCAATTGCCCACCTTTTGCAGTTGTAAAAAGGATAAGCATAAAATGTCATTCACCACACACGAGGCGACGGTGAAACTAATAAATCCATCGGTACTTAGATGTGGATCGGCCAGGTGCCAAGTTTCGGTTCCGTGGCAGCTTTGTAACACACTTTTGTTCCACACTTTATTAGGCTTGATTAAAACGAGCCATCACACTTCGTTGGATTTCGTTCGAGTCTCAATTTCCTGTCAAAAGGTCAGGTCATTCACCCAGTAACATAAACCAAGAAAGCCGACACCTATTCTTTGGCTGCGTTGAGGTAGAAAGCAGGTACACATATCTTTAAACAATGTCTTGCACTATTGATAGCACCACTAGTCACCAAGTATCGAAACTTTATATTTATATATTATGTTTCATTCAGTTTAACCGGAATATTGTGGTAAAAGCTATGAGTATTTAGTACAAATACTATGATCACAGTAGCCAAAATTGAAAATATCCGTCTATTTGTCTTGGTACTGGGTAGGTATTGTTCGTTATCTTTGTTTTTAGGAGTAGTCATTTTAACTTTCATGAATAGTATTTTTTTTTACAATTTACTGACTGAACTAGAACAACCCAACTCAGCTGTACCCGAAGTCGGAGTTTCGTCTACCAAATGTTGTTTTAGTGTGAGCACGTGTCTTTCTCTTTTGTATGGAAAATTGGTGAGACAACTTGTTTCGATCGTTTCTACGTAACGTATTTTTGCTGTCACTTCTATTCTCCATACAATAGAGAGAGACAATATTCGAAAATTTCGTATGCTTATTTATTTCGTCATATAGCTCGAAGAACTGACAACCGTTGGGGAATAAAGGTTCTTGAATGGCAACCACGAACCGGAAGATGAAAAGTAGGGCGCCCACCCACCAGATGGACTGACGACATTTTTAAGATCGCAGGAAGTCGGTGGATGGAAAGGGCTCAGAATCGTTCTTCCTGGAAATGTGTTGGGGAGGCCTATGTCTAGCAGTGTACTTCTTCAGGCTGATGATGATGATGATGATTTATTTCGTAGACGAAATGTTGTAAATTAAGTGGGACTTGTTCTTCTGAAGTGCTAACCATCACCTTTATACAAGGCCTTGCCTAACACTTGACACACGTCAGGAACGCACCCTACGATCATCATATGGAAGAAACGGGTATTTATCGCGATTACCTTTATTATTTCCCGACGTTTCGACTGTGTTACAACAGCTGTGGTCACGGGTGTCTGCGATAAATACTCGTTTCTTTCATATGATGATCGTACCCTACGATGATACTTAGAGAACTCCGTAAAAGAAAACCAGTGGGCAGATTCCGGCCGCCAGTACCCAAGGCAGCCTTTTCTACGGTGAACACGATCTATCAGTTCATTAGTGTTAGTGGTATCTGTGTGATGGCATCAGGTGGTAAGTGCAACGCACTCGTCCATTTGGGGTGAATGCACTTAGCTCGCCTTTTTGCTTCTGGGGCAATGTTCCTTTGGATTTGTTGAGAAGAAATAGCCAGCAGTTTCATGTGTGTGGCCGTTAAAGTTTAACTATACTGGTTTATCAATCGATATGGTGAATGAAGCAGGCAATCTATGTTTTCTTAGAAATTTTTCATAACATGTATGCATGAGTTTTGTTTGGCAATAGTTACTAGCCACGATTATTACTTTGTACTTACGCTCGGTTACTATACGCTGTAGTTTTGATAGAAACAAGTTCGTGATGTTTATTTTATGAAACCCATTTATTAAAATAGTGATTTGCATTCTCATTAACCTCTCCAAAAATTGCATAATGTCTAAGAGCCGAGTGGGATTCAAAATATTTCAAGCAGGACTCAATATTTGTAGGGGCATCATAGCATAACCAGTTCCCATAGTTGCCAGTGCCACCCTAAAAAAACTCACGCCTTTAGGGACATCAAAGCATAACCAGTAGGCCTACCACAGGCTCTGTCTGGCTCTGACTCTGTCTCTGGTTTTGACTCTGTGTAAGTGCTCACCAGCTTATTATACTGTGTGTGTGACGTTTCGACGTAGGATTTATATAATCAACACTCACACAGACACACAGACTTGTTCGCCTACAGTTTCCGTATTCACCAGTGCAGCCTTAAAAAACTCATGCTTATAAATCTTTGTGTAGCATAGACGGCACGATTTGCAATAAAACAAAGGCTTGCACTTCCTAAAACGACAATATTTCAACCTTTGGTAATGCTAATTCATCAATATCTTACACGTGTAACCTTGTTCACGTATAGATTGATAGAAGCATGCTGAGTGTGCAATGAACAGTTTTACTGTAAGTGATTTATAAGTCGTTGTTGCTATGCTATTGTACAACCTGTTTGGTTTTGTTATTGTTATTAGGAATCGTATTACCTACCTTATTAAAGGCTTGAGGTGATACAGTTTGAATAATAAACATTATTATATTGGCAATGGTATTTCGTGTAAAATCTACCTTAGCCTGGTCAAATTTTTAAACAGCCTCGTGCGAAATTCAAACTACTTTTCAATTATGCCAAGGCTGAATCATAGTTGTTTCTAAGGCTATGAACATCAGCTAAACTAAATTAACCCGGTTTTTATTAGTTTTTTATTTCATAATATTATTTTAGCCTGAATTTATAAGGTTACGTGGTATTGGAATTAAAATTCTAGGAGTAATTTGAAATATTTATAATTCGTAATGATATTAGCTACTATTTTCCAGTAGGCCACTTACCACAAGCTCTGTCTGGCTCTGGTTTTGAATCTGTATGAGTGCTCACTAGTGTACTATACTTACTATGTGTGTGACGTTTTGACGTCGGATTTATTTAGACAGCACTCAGACAGACTCAAAACCAGAGCCAGAGACAGAGCCAGACATAGCTTGTAGTAGGTCTACTGCTTGAGTCCAAACCATGGTTCAACAATGCAAATCGCACGCATGTTGAATTGAGCAACAATCCAGAGTACAACCATTTACAAAACAAAGGCATTGTACCAAGTGAATTACCCCACAATTATACAATGTTTTGATAAAACTTACAGGACACGTGATTTCTTACTACATTACGGCACGCCTCACAACATTCTATAAACAGTCACGTCTAAAGAACAAATGAGTTGCGTCAGTAGTAACCATGTAGGTAGACTCCTTAATCACTTAAAATAAGACATTTTTGAAGATAAATCTAATCTGATGAAGACTGAAGACGCAGACGTAACCACTAACGTCAATGCAGTAATCGTAAGACTCATAAATAAGGGATATGAAAAAACCTATGAAAAGTCTGACATGGGCGATGAATCTTTTAAAGATGATATATAGTTCGTGTTGATAGTTACGCTGGTAAAATTAGTTATTCAACTACCTAAATACTTCATGAATAATGGATAAAACCCAGAGCCAAGACGATAATTAGTATGATACAACAATAGGATACTGTGTCTGTCTACTTCTATTGTCAAACAAATAAAGTAGGATCTCTAGAGCATTATAATCAACGATGACAGATCTTCCTGATTATTAGTACCAAGCGGTATTATCTAAACCTACTACTAGTCTGCCTAAAAAAACTTCCTTCAAAATATGCATAGCGAGTTTCGGTTCGCAAGTTATTGCATTGGGGACACCTGAGAAAACTAGCAATAAAAAAAATCCAACCAGTAATTTAGACTGAATAAAAGCTACTTCGGCTAATAGTCTAAGCAAAAAATAGTCCTTGAGCCTGAGTCGAGCCTCAAGCATAGAATTTTGATACTTTTCAATAGAGAACTGTCAAGCAAAAAATCTTTGTTTTTTATTTTGTTTCATTATTTATTCACACAGTTTACGTTCGTGCTGCGACGAGTATTAACCACGTGACCACAAAAATCTTCATAATAAAGCAGACTCATCATAGTATAACAGTACCTAGTTAAAACATTGATCTCTGAAATGTAACTCACCATTTAGTTGCATGTACACAAGAATACGCATCAGACTATGCAGCTTATGTCCTTGCAGTAAGCTTCATTTTTCTTTGTTTTAATGTAACTTGAGCTGTAGGTATCCCACTGTTACAGAGACAGTTAATTTTAATTACGTAGAATTATGTTGAAGCATAAAGGCAGAATGCCGATGTTTCCAACGCAATGATTGCAATCACACAGTACATACCATGTTCTTCGAATCCGGCTTGAGCATGTTCCTAACTGTGTAGTTTATTCAAACCGCTGATGACCACTCTTTGCGAACTTATAGGTAGTTTTGATGAGATTAAAAGTAACAAATGTACATAATTAATAATAAATTATGATCGTATAGACTAATGATATTCTGGTGAAGGAAGTAAGAAGAGTGAAGGTAAACGGAAAAGTAAAAATGACAGCAAAGTTTGAGTTGAGGTTAGACGTTGCAAAAGATTGACACCAGCAAGGACAAAACGTTTTTAGCTGTTCAATAATAGGCTATGACGGTCACTGCAAAAATATAAGCAGATAATAAAACTTCAACAATACGAACATTTGAAACTCTAAAACAGCGAGGATTTTGAACCGAGGCAGGGTACGCATTCCCCGACCAAACCTTACTCGTTTTATTGTGTCCCTGTTGCGAAGCAGGACCTAAATAGAAGACTTGGATTACCGAGCTCAGATGCACGTCTTGAGTTTTTATGTGCTATATAATTCACAGAATTGGGTTTAAAATGTATTTTTTTGTTATGAACAACTTTTTGTTACATCAGTTGCTATGCAGCGAAACGATATGGCTTATTAGGTTTGAAATTGGTAAAGGTACCTTACCCACCTACTTTGAAGGTCTGCTCAATATCATAGTGGTTGATTGTGAAATGATTTGCACAAGCAATTTTTTTTATAAATATAATATCCGTCTCCTTGCTTTGAATCTGTTTTGGTAATTAATAACTCATCATCACCCTGAGAAGTCTACTGCTGGACATAGGCCTCCCTTACACATTTCCAGGAAGAACGATTCTGAGCCCTTACCATCCACCAAATTCCCGCAATCTTAAAAATGTCGTCGGTCTATCTGGTGGGTCCAATAATTAATAACCATTTTTTTTCCAATAGCATGTTTTTTAGGAACAATCAAACTAAGGTTGGTATTTAAAAATAATTTGGAATTTATTAAAATACTAGCTGCCTGTCCCGGCTTCGCACGGGTGGACTTTTTTTTTAAACACTTTTTTTTAAATACTCATAGCCTATGTTACTCAAGGTGAATATAGCTTTTCAATAGTACATGTACTAAGTCATTTTTTTTCCAAAGACAATTTTCGTTACCTACATAGTTCATTCATAGTTTTTGTACACATACCTACCTATTGCTCTTATTATTATTCTATTGGTATAATGTCTTGGGACACCCACTTGAGGGCAAAGGCTATCCCTCTCCAATTTCTCCTATTTTGAGCTAGCCGTCCAAGTTGCACCCGTTATTCCCATTATGTCATCCCGCCATCGCATCGGTCGGAAAGCACTTCACTTTGTTCACTTTGATTCTCTCTCCGATCTTTTTTCTATGGATACCAGAATGGAAATGACGCTATTCACCGAGTCTCTTGAATATAATGTATACCTACCAAATTCTGCGGAAGTGTTGAAATCAAAAGCAACCGTTGCTACAACAAAATAAAGCCCAATTCCGCTCGCACCTACCTGTAATAAAACTACATCGCGCTTCTCTTTCTAACACGCAACTCTGTTGCACTTGTAACGCTAGGGTTGTCAACACGTGTTTTCGAACTACTTATTCATGACGTGAGTATGTGATGTAATACTCACTTACCAGGTAGGGTAGGTAAGCATTGTAGGTATCAACCATGCTAATGTTATTTTTAGAAATGGTTGTAAATCAACTAATTAGTCCGGGAGTCATCACCCGATTTTTTAAGTGTGTTCCACATTTTCCTTTAGCGAGTAAGTCAGTGATGAATCAGGTTGTTTAGAAGTCATTGATCGTTGAAAAAATATATTAAATATTTCTCGCGACCCGGCGGCGCGGCTAACCGGCGAGACGTGTTGTGACAGCCCTGTGCGTTTCCTACATAATAATAAGAGCGCGCCGTCCGAATGTTCCCGAACCGTGGAGTGATTTTCTAGAAGAAGTAATAAGTTCGGGAAAACCAAGAAACGAAAATCGAACCGTTTGCATGGGTACCTTGGTATATTTGAGTATTCTAGATAATTCTGGATTACTAACGTTTGGATGCATTCCGGATGCTAGCCGAATAATTTCAGTCTTCGAATTAAATTTGATCATTCCAGAACCTCAAAGACATTCTAGAGCGTTCTTTCCTCGTCAAAGTCGAGAATTTTCAGAAAAATCCCTAAGCGATAGAAAGGGATAGACATATATAAGTCCCTACGTGATAGAAAGGGATAGACATAGATTTCGAAACTTTTGCCCCTTATAAATTAATAACACCTAAATATTGAATATAAACTATCCTATCTTTTAAGTCCGACCATATTTTAGGCAGTTGCAAAATTTTATCGAAATCCGTTCAGTAGTTTCGGAGTTTATCGCGTTCCAAATTGTGACACGAAAGATTTATATGTATAGATAATTCAGTTTGATTAGATTGTTTGAGTCCTTCCTTATTACTGGTAGTACAACTTATAAGTTGTAGGTGTGTTACCGAGCAGGTACGTAACTGCTTTTATAATATTTATAAAAGCTGACATCTTGCAAAACACTAACGAGTAACAAGAAATCGGCTACAATTCTCGATCGAAATAAATCAGTGAACGGTAATACACCGGTTCCTTTAGCTTTCTCTGGAACTGGACCACGCTTCCGTGGCGCCTCCATAATAGCAGTCTTTTGACACTACTGATAGACTTGCAATCTTAAATGAACTTTATAACCGTGAGTTTAGATTCAACATAGCTTGACCGTCTAGGAGCTGATACTGGCAATGAATGTGCCGAAGTGAAACATCTGTAAGCGGATACTTTGTCAATAGCATTGGTGATCGGACTTGGACTTTACCCGGTGAAAGTCTGTTCCAAGAAAAACTTGCAAGACTTTTTATTAATATCTTGAACTGTCAATATTAATTCGATAACGGGTTACTTAATACATTCATACATACGCTTATAAAAACATTGTGAGTGACAAATTGAAGCATTACTTTGATGTTTTTATTCTTTTAATTAGATGACGAAGTACATAATATCTAATCCCTAACGATAAAGGCACTAACATTTCAAATCAATTAGATAAACAAAACCTTAGATAAGCAATATAGCTCAAAGAATGAGCAAGTAAAGGTAACAGCGAGCAGAGCATTCGCAGACCCCAAAACGTTAGTTGTGTATAAGTTGTCGAGTCTTCTTCTTCTCGTCGTTCTTACGAACCAGGATAGTGTAAGATTTTAATTGCTCCAAAAAGGCTTCTTTCGTGCACTTGATACATGTTTACTTTTTAGGTTCTACGACGAGTTTACTTCACCGTTTGAGAGTTATGGCATAGTGTAGTTACATACATTTTTGGATAGAAAAACGAATTAGTACACGACTGGAAGACTAGACTTCTCGAGTGGAAACCTCACACTACAAGTGCAGTACGAATAAGACCCTCGCTAGATGGAAAGAAGGTTGTAGGAACTCATCGGTTAGAGGCTTAATTTTAGTTTCAGTCGAAATGATGCTGACCATAACTACGCATTTCTTCCATGTAGAGTGAGAATCTGCAGTAACAACTACATGGTTTGTTGTACTTTCTGAGCCATTTGTCAAAGTCTAAATCAAGTTCTGTTCTATTATCGTACGCCTGTTTCAGAACGCTTAGTTCAAACAAGTCAGACGGAGCTGACTCACAATCAGGCATTGCTTTGTTTTCATTTGCATAGGGATATCGACCCGTGGCGCATTAACTATCATGCAGATTCATCGCCCAATAAAATTACAGCAAAGCTTGAACATTGACCTTACAAATCAGTCAAAAGAAAACAATACTTATGACTACGTAGAAAAGGAAGAAGATCCAAATCACAAAATGATCCTCGGGTTTTAGACGCAATACCAGTTTCAATGCGGCTATTACAACGTAGTAACAAAATCAATGTACATTATATCTAGAGTAAAATAGGTAAACATTTTACAAACCTATTCGATAAGATACCTACATTATAATGAACACTGGTCCTAAAAAAATAAGACCGAATCAAATTTAACTAAAGATAAAGGTTGCAGCTGTAAGACAGATGTGTCTTAAAGTTATCCCAAACAACAATCTGTTGAACCACCTGTCGTGAGATGAATAAGTAGCAGGTGGCTGTTTTGAATCTCCTTGTTAAAGATAGCGAAAGATACTATTGAAGTCCAATGTCAAAGTAAATATGGTAAAACAATACCTAATAGACTTAAAAAATGCACAGCAAAATAACAAAAGTAGCTGGAATTAATCAGCTTAAAATAAAGCTTTCTGTTTTGTTTCCTTTTCTTCGAGCATGTGCCTTTCGAATGATTTCAAATAAAACCTAAGTCGTTTTGAAACGGACATTTTGATTTCATTTCATGAGACTAAATAAAATAAAATAAATACTTTGAAATATCAACTACGAGTAACACGCTTGCTCTAGATCCATAAAAACTACACAAAAATTATAATTTTAAATCAATTCCAGAAAAATAATGAAAGAAAAACATACACTCTTTCAAACGATAAGCGCCTCTAAAAACCCACGTTTAGAATTGAAAACGGTTAGAACTATTACTAACAGTACTCGTAACTGTTATGTATGAAACTGTTGGTAATGAAAGTGTAATGTGAGCACAAGTGAAGCGAAAGTGGGCAAAAAAGTTGACCAAAGTAGGACAAGCAATTTTGGCACAACCAATACTGTAAATATTAGTAGGTATTTTCAAATTGCTAATGAGTTAAGGCAAATCATGACAATAATCTACACAAGAGAAAGTAAGTACTATTCAAATAAAAAATCTCGAGAGGATTATTCACAAGAGTAAATTTACATATCAATAGCAAGATTTCTAGTAGATGAATATTATTTAATTGAAATATAACATAAATATGAATGGCAAGGCCACCAGAAGGATCCATTTACAATGAGTCATAAGCAATTTTTCGCAACCAAAGAATAATGCTTTTTTTTCTTTTGTGTTTTTGTGGGAAGTCATTTTAGATTGTATAACTTCAGCTAACTTGATATGCACGGTAAACCCAAACACCCACATCCACGTAACAAGCTGGTTCAAAAGATGAATAAGCGTTCATGAAACCGTTTTAGTAAGTACAGCTCACATCTGTTTCATAATTCATTTGAAATTGAACTGTATGCCTTAGTCTTACGGGTTATACTTCGGAAACTTATCGGTAACTGAGTACCATGATGTATTGTCACGCGAAGGCATCGTGATCACAAATCGGGTCACTATGGTAGGTACAGGAAAAGTTTGTTCTGTAAGTATGAAAAAGTTCAAATGATTTGTGAGTACGAAAAACAATATATTTTTATTTACACAAAGAAACTTACGACTAATACAAATAATTACAAAATAAAAAAATATATTATTATGAGAAACTTTTGAGCTATCTGCAGACCGTTAAAAATGATCTAGAGATAACTTAACTGATCCAAATCAGTGCCAAACGGAAGCATTGCCAAGAAGCTGGCAACATTGCCATGCTAGATAAAAAACATTTTTTTTGTTGAAAATTGTATGAATTAGAACGTCGCAAATTCAATAGCTGTTTTACTATGATAGCGAAATTGGAAATTCTGTTCTAAGCTAATAATTGAAAATCAAGAGAAACACATATTTGGAGGTAGATAACGATGATTTCGAACATATACCTATTTTTAGACAAGTTAAACCAAATCATCATGGAGTAAATAAATATGTGATGACCTAATTCACCACAACTGTAACTAATGAGTCGAGTAACAAAAATGCAAAGGGTTTGGTTTGTTCATGAAATCATTAGGGGAGCTCGTGATATTCTTACCTATACCTACATAAAATAATTATAATACATAACCATTGAAACATTGTTCATCAACTTTTATAGGTACTGTAGGTACAAAGGAAGTACCTAACATACATAATGTATGTACGCCTGGGTAACTAGTTAAATTTTTTCATTTAATTTTGAACAGACGGACAGTTTCTAATAACTTTTTTCTCTCGTTTCAGTGATTCAGTGGAGGCATTGAGTCAGAACCTGAATGAGTAATTTTCTCGTCAGCGTATAATTAGCAATATTTTCAAAGATAGCAAGACAAGCTATAATGATTAAATAGTTTCTACCTACCTTCTTACATCTTGCATACGTTATAATTACGAATCCATACTAAAGGGCAACATGAAACCTACTATGGATGTCAAGTTCAATCATATTGAGGGCACGAGTTGCTGCAATCACGCGCATTAGTCACGATGGATGGGCAGTTACGAAGATATTATTTTCATACAAATATCAATCGTATCTTCAAAGGACTCAGGTTGAGAATCCATTAGCAACAAATTTAGAAGTTTCTGTTTCATTTAGGCATTTCGTATGCATACGTTCTATTCAATTTCAATACGTCTAGTGTTTCAGCATTGCAATCATTTGTAATTTAGTTAGTCATAGTTCTCAATGTTATAACTCTTTGTTTCCAAGCTTTGAAACTCAATCACTAAACGAATTGTTCCAGGAGTTTTAATAAAACGAAAAACATCAGATTCACCATCTTTCGACCTGGTTCTTGCTTAGACAAAAATAACATCATTCTGTTAAGAATCAAGTTTTAATTATTTTGCATCATCTCGGGTTACCGTTGGTTCAATCAGTATTATAAAAACTTATATTTTATATTCTACCTATCGCAATGGAGTCACGTTTCCACGGCATGTTTACTTGTCTCAATCCTTGTAACGAATTGAGGACAGTATTGGTGACTAGCAAGAACATGTCTGACACGACATTTTACTTTGGTTCTTGAACTTTAAATCATTGCCTTCTCGTATTTTTTGTTATACCTTGCCGTTGGTATAAGATAATATAGATGTTTGGTAGGTTTTTGGTAGGTCCTTGTAATGATGTTAGTAGTTTTTCTATGGACATGCATCTTTGAATTTCCCAGTGTTTACTGCTTTTTAATCTGGTTTTTACGTTTCTGACAAACCTAATTCACTAATTAGTAATGCATTGAATAATTTAACCGCTATTACGTCGTTTGATGTTATTGACCTTAAACACAATCATATTACCTACTATTACATGATATGATGTTAAAGTGAATGATTTTCTTGTAAAAACCATAGATCATGAAGATAAAACAATAGCTGCATGAACGGATGGTATAAAGATCAGTTACAATACTGATATATTACACCTTGGTAGGAAAAGGAACAGCTGTGAAATATCTAACTTTATGTATGCCAAGGCGAGACTGCAATGCGTCGCCTACTCGCAGTACTTAGTACGGCAGTAATAAACGTTATATTAGTACTAATAAATATTTCTTGCACAAACCTTTGATTCATACTATATACAAACATACATTAAATAACGCCTCTTGAGGGTGGCAGAGATCACGGATTTCCACTTGCTACGATCCTGAAATTACATACATCTTTTGCTTCAGAATAAGAATAAGAATATTTTATTGTATATATTGTAATTTCATAATTCATTCATACGTTCTTGTCGGTTAGAGGTAGTCTTGACTGGCCTTTATCTAAAACATCTGCTATCTGATCGAGATACGTGCACCGAGGCCTTTCCTTTCCAGCAGTTCCATTCACACTCGACTTATGCATCTGTTTTGTGAATCTCCTTGCATCCATTCTCTCTACATGCCTAAACCATCTTAGTATACCTTTATATACTCTTATCACCTTAGACGGTTATTAAAACCTTAGGTTCCCTGATTTAAAAAATCAAACCAAGCTTCGGCCAAAATTGTTCTTCCTAGAAATATGTATTGCAGGGACCTCCCCTGTCCAGCAATAGACTTATTTAAATAACGATTTCGGTGAAATATTTTTAATAGTCAAACGAACTATGAAAAAGCTAACAACGTACACCTACAACTTAAAAACACTAGTACTAAGACTATCGTGAATCATCATGGAAGAGTAATGACTAGTAGTTCAATCATAGATCTTCTGATAAATACATTAGAGCCCATCACGCGATAAGCCTTACAGCTCAGTTGGTTCAGCTCTTACTTTTGTTACGTTGTGGATTCAATCCACACCGTTCAGTTTTTTACTTAAGGTCGTTGATAGAATAAATGAATTAGGTATTATAATTTGTTGTTTTTTTTTAAGAAACAGGTTTAATAAAGATTGAGATAAATCATTATCTTTCAATGATAAAAGTTATCATCGAATTCATAACATTATCATTCTCTAAATCCGTGTTTGGTAAAATTCCAGCAGGCAAGTACTAACTACGTAGGTTTTAAAAAGTTTTGCGCAGTAGGCGTTCCAGATAAGTACAAAATAGTGCACGTCATAGGTAATGAAATACGGAGCAGTACAGGAACTGATTATTTCAATAACTATTGGTAATTGAAATGGTTTTTATATAAGAAAGAATAGGTACATATTGCCCGATGTACTGCACGGCGATCATTAGCTTGAGGCAAGGCTTGAGGCATATAGAAGCCTCACGTGCCAGTAATTTCAACGGCACTCCCTTCCTTCTCTTGCTCACGTTTGAAAGGCTGTGAATTGGTCGGGAGTGTTCTTAGATATGTTTATTGAAGCAGATATAGTAAAATAGAATACATATTTTACAACTTCTTCAATATGGGAAGCAAATGAAAGGACTAGACTAGTAAAATGATATATTTCAAATCCAAGATGGCCGCCAACACAAAATGACGAATGATGTTTTTTTACATCTCTCTCATTAAGGGTATGAAAGGGCTTAACTAGTATAATTATGTTCACTAACATACACTGGTCCTAGTGGGGTTTTTTTTGTAAAATAAACTTGTTTCAGGCAATGTTCTTTAGCTGACTACTGTATCATAAAACAAAAGTGGTCGTAAGTTTCACAGTTAGCACAACTGAATACACACGCGTGTATACGTCAGGTGAAACGTAATTATCGAGTAGTTTATTCATGCAATTTATAAACAACTTGAGATTAAATTAACGGAAACTGTAGGTGTATTGGTATGCAAATATCATTTCTAGATGCTAAGTTCTGTTGCTAACCTGTTTTCACTTCCGACAATTCATATAATTTAATTTCGACAAGAACACTCCATTGCTATAAATTCATTTAAATTTATAAAAACTTTTGAACAAGAAACTGTAAAAAGGTTCGAATAAAATACCTAAAAAGGTGCCTGAGTTATTCTGGTAAAATACTCAAACTATGTATTTAAAAAACGAATAATTATGGATAAATGTCGATGCTATGGCAAAAACTAAATTTTCGATGTATACTTCAGATCATTTTTATTTTTTTCAATGATATGATTCTAGTCATTACTGGTAGGTATCACATAATTTATCTCATTATCAATAATGAACGTCATACTACGAGGAAAGTGTTGGGAATGGATGTGGATGGTGGTTATAGAAGAAAAGGTAGACCAAAGAAAAGATGTATGGAATGCGTCAGGGATGACATAAGCAGGAAGTGATTCTTGCATCGTACTGAATAAAAAACTATTGACTTTGACTTTGGAAAGGAGTGAGCACTGGAAGGAACGACTAATGATAGAGGTGAGTGGAAGAAACAATCCTTGTTGTGCCGACCCCACTTAGCGTGGGACAAGGGCAGGAAGATAATGATGATCAATAATGAACGTGACAAAAAGGAAGATTGTCAAAAAATAGTAACTGCCAAGTAATAAGACGCACTCAACTGTTTCACCATGAGATTAACTCGTGATAGTCACTTATCTCTCATCTAGTTCCATGATTGTGTTGCTAAAGTCCACTACAATCTTTGGCTTCCTAATATAATTGAACAGTTTCGTTTATCTGACATAGGAAAAATACTAGCACCTAAAACTCTGCCTTTATCTATTTTGATTTTGATCGTTGAGATATCTTTGATAACTGCTATCTTTTTAAAACTAAATTGAGGTAAAACGATATCAAAAGTAGGAAGCGAGCTCAAAACAATAATAAAGATTGTCCCAAAAGTAAAAAGATCATCTTATCTATTACTTAATAGATTTTTAATTAATTTGAATACAAATACAAACAAAAAAGTTTTGAGAATATGACATTTTGCACACTTGTGTCTATTGATATTAAAGCCTGGGCGTCGATTCTAGCAACACAAATCACTCAAGCAATCGCGTAAATCAATGCGAGTTGTAAATTTTTGTTTGAAAATTTTGAAAATGGAACGCGGATTCAGCGATCACTCAATCGAGCCGTGTTGCTGGAATCGACAGGCTGCACACATTTAGCGCGATGGCGATCACTGAAACGCTGTCAAATATCGCTGTCATATTTGACAGAGTTTCACTGATCGTGATCGCCATCGTGCTAGATTTACCAATTCGCTCGTTCGATTTTTGTAATTCGATTACCCGCCTCTCGCTTTTGTGATACCAGATTAGTACATAGTAGGGAAAATAATGTTTGAACACAGATTAGTACATGCTGCCTGACTATAACCCTTGCGTACATTTGGCCTCTCAGCTCAGTTGGTAGTAGCTCTGCCTTTTGCGCTTTAGGTCGTGGGTTCGAATCTCACCGAGAACAAACATTTGTGTGGTGAACACAGATTTTTGTTCTCTGTCTGGGAGTTATATTGCACTCGCCTAGGTCCTTGTCTAGTTTTGTAGCAAGTTCAACGTTTGGTCTTGCGACATAATGACTTCAAACAGGCAAAGTATGGTTTAAGTATGGCTTAAGGTATATATATATGCCTTAAGGCAACGTATGGCTAAGTATGGCTTAAGGTATATAATATATACCTTAAGGCAACCAATGTGGCGTCAAAGAGATGTCATAAGAAGGTCAAAGAGAGGCAATAAAAGGAAGTCGGCAAAATTACATGGAAACAAATAATCCCCCAAACAAATGTCTTTGAACTTTCAATGTCAATAAAGAATACAATTATAAGATACAAAAACACAGGGTCAGCGTATTTTTTACTCTAATGGATGTATTTAAATTAGTAGGTATTGTGCTTGTGTTGGTGAGAAAGAAACACGAATCCAAACTTGCATGCAGAAATTTTGATTTTCAAAGATTTCTTGTCGTTTTTAGACTTTTATTTTAAAAGACGCGTCAAAAATGTGATGGTTTTGAGTACATTTGTATATTTGTACCATTGCTTAGCGGATATAAAACAGGAAAATATCAAATAGTATTAAATTTATTTCAAAAAAGAATTTGACCTTATCTATGATTTTAATGCGACTGTACGATAAAGGAAAACGCTTTTCAATAAATTTGATTATCAATTGAACAGAAGTGCGAATGTCAAATCATAAATATATTACAAGGCATATTAAAAGTAAAAACAGTAGCAAGAGTAAAAATAGCTTTTTTTCTAGTGTTATTTATTAAAATAAAAAAAGTTTTAAGCCTTGTGCACATCCAAGCGTTTTTGCAGTGGCAATCAGTGAAACGCTGTCAAATCCTCGACTGCCAACGCAGAACACTTATTCGTACGAAGATACTTATTTTTAGTTGTAACTTACGTCACAAAAACGTTTAAGCGTGGTAAAATCCACAACGACATACGCAAGGTTTTTATAGTTTTGCAAACCACAATCCTATCGGATCTTTGGAAACAAAGCGCAAATGTACAATATTGCAAATACTTCATAGCATTTTTATTCAATGTCTTACGCAAGCGACTTTACAAGTATGATAACAATCATATTTCTCATAGTCACTATTCAATTTGAATGCTTATTTCAACAATGTTGATATAATAACAATTATTGTGTTGAATCTGGTACTACTGAACTTCAATCTACACTATGTAGATTGTTGCATTCATACAAGTGACCGCCCACGGCTTCGTTCGCCCTGTTCCTGTTACTTTTTCAGGATAAAAAGTATTTTAAGTCCGTCTCCTGCTTCTAAGCTACCTTCTCAGCTTCCCACCAATTTTCAGCCAAATCGGTTAAGCCGTTCTTGAGCTATAAATAGTGTAACTGTTTTTGTAGTAACTGTTACTGTTGTTGTGGTATATCGTTCAGAACATTGTCATTTTTAAGTATAGCTAAAAAGGAGAAATATAAAGAAAATTGGCTTCATTTAAAGAATAAAACAATCGGTTCATTGTACAAAAAAAACTTAAAACGTTTTACCATGCGTGAACGTGCAAGTTATCAAGGCATTAGCAGCACGTGATATCTTGGCTGGTATTGAATAGATCGTTGGCTTTATAAAAAGCTCAAGGGCACCAGTCGAGGACCCGTAGATTCTTGACCCCGATCGTGTCTGGTCCCGCATATTCACGGAACTTTTTTGATACCATTAGTAGAACGTTACCCTCCCGTTACTTCCTGATACCATCAGACGATTACACGATTGAATCAAACACGTGTAAAACTTTTTGCATTTATTACTATGATAAAAGTTTTGAAACATTTTAAGCCCCCTGGTTTAAAAGTTCAACATTTGAAATTAACGTAAAAATAAAACGATTTGCATCTAAAAGAACAGTAGCGCTCTGGGGATGTCGACAGAAGTGAAAGCTTGAACAATTATAATGCCCCTCCCTGGCTACTTGCGGCCGGACTTTTCTCAATCTTCCTAGGGCCGGAGAGTCCCCGACTTATATCAAAGTTTGTTGATCTTTGCCGAAGAGGTGTTGGTGAGAAAGAAGTGACCCGGCGACGGTGACGCGAGCTCATTCGGTTTTTCCCCACCTCCAAAAATGTTAAAGAAGTTTCCACTTTAAAAGTATTTTCTATTAAAACTCGTTTTTCATATTTTATCCATGGAAAAGCAAGAATATCATAGTCGACATTGGTCACAGTTGATAATTTCATGTTTACAGTAAACCCAGTCGTACTAAATACGTTATTTATTATTTGGCACTCATTATTCACAAATATCTTCGTTTGAAATGGCGCCAAATTCGTGTATTGCCAAATGAAATAACAACCCAGACAGTACTATGGCTTCCTACTTCATTCATACCTATATCACTTAAAGTCTGCGACTGCATTTTCCAACAACCAACTTAAACTTGGCAGTGACTATACATAAACGAAGAATACAAAGTCTTTATAACAAGGAGACTAGTGTTCGAAATCCAGAAAAATCTATTCATGGAACTGCATAAGAATGTTGTCAAGGTGGTTTGCATGTTGGTGAAAGAGATGCCAAGGAAGATATTAGTCACGAACCGTTTAGAAAAGGCGTTGCTATATTTTGTATAGACTGTGTTGTTTATATTGTTATTTTCAGACTGTTGAATCAATTTGATCGAAGGTGAATTTTACGTATATCAATGCTATATTATATAATTTACTTTTTGTATATATTATGGTAGGTATACCTCTATAATGCGTTTGCCAGGTACGTGTTTATAAAATCGTATAAGTCAAATTGGATCAGGGTCATTGTAAATGGTACACGGTACATTACTGTACATAGTAATGTCTAGGAACCAATTCAAAAGCGATAAATTATAAATCCATAAATTGTTTTTATTACGAAATCAGTTCTATGAAGCGTTAACCTAACAGTTATTGGCCATTACATAATATACGGACGTCACAGTTGATCTACAGTCGGTTAGAAATGGGTCAGCTCCACTTTCGTTTTGACGTCACATCTCAAACTAAAAAACAACTACCAGTCTAATAACTTTTAGCCATCTCTACGTCAACAAGAATCGTAGGTTGACTAAATGGGATTATCTAAACAACTGAAAATGTTAGATTTGAACCAGCGATTGCGTTACAGATGATTGATGTAGTGTAAGTTTATCGGGTCACCTCCATTTGATGAGGCATAAAGGTATCTAGGTGTGCTAGATAGATTCTTAAATTCTTAGAATTTGAGGAAGCTCGGGAAAACGATAAGACATTCGTTACTATGGGAGTTTCATTGGCTAGCCTACCAACCAGGAAAAATACAGTGAAGTTACATTATCCAATTTGTGGTGCATAATTATTACCATACCAGATGCTAAGGTAGGTATAGATAGCTATGTTAATAAGTGCGAAATAACTATGTATAATAATTCGTAGATTAGTTTATAATTTTCTAGATAGTCTTCTTCTTCTTCTCAATGTGGTTTGTTGAACCAGCGCAGCGTGTCCAGAGAGTATTGGTTTGGGAGTATGTATTTGTAGATAGTTTTTTTAGTATGTAAATGCATCAAAAAAGTATACAAGGTTACAAAAATATTCATTACATTAAGAGACGTTCCATGTCAATGAACTAATGTAATCTATTAGTGCATGAAACACGTGAATATGCTCACGATATTTGTGACACGTTTAGCATTAACCACCTTATGTTCGCTATTATTTTACAAAGTAGTGTTCTTTTAAACCATCAAAATATTATCTACTTCAAAAGTCACGTCTCTCACTATAAATTATTTTGGTACTCTAGATTATCATAATAAACTCAAAGATTTAGCATTATCTCTAGACCGATTTGTCAACGTCTAGAAACTAGTTCCTGAAGTTATGCGGAACAGCATAGTTTAATCTACGATAAAACATGACCCAAAAAGCAAACTGCTATGTTATAGTTATAGAGTAAAAGAAACTATAAATATCAAGGTATAAACCGATAAAATTTACACAAAGCGCATAGCCATTAAAATCTTACGTTTAGTTATAATAAATAAAAAGCAGCCAAGTGCGACGGACTCGCCCATGAAGGGTTCCGTAGCATCAATTAACATAGTATAAAGGTTTTTGTAGTTCGTCGAAAGGTAAATTGCGGTTTACTATTTATGACGTATAAAAAAAAACTACTGATTAGATCTCGTTCAAACCAAATATCGTTGGAAGTTTACATAGTAATGTACAACATATATTTTTTTTGGATTTATCATTCTCTTATTTTAGAAGTTAGAGGGGGGGGGGACCAACTTTTTTCTACTTTGGAAGTGTCTCTCGCGCAAACTATTCAGTTTAGAAAAAAATGATATTAGAAACCTCAACATCATTTTTGAAGACCTATCCATAGATACCCCACACGTATGAGTTCGATGAGAAAAACATTTTTGAGTTTCAGTTTCAAGTATGGGGACCCCCAAAATTTATAGTTTTTTTTCTATTTTTGTGTAAAAACCTTAATGCGGTTTACAGAATACATCTACTCACCAAGTTTCATCAGTCTAGCTCTTATGGTTTCGGAGAAAAATGGCTGTGACACGGCCGGACAGACAGACAGACAGACAGACAGACAGACATGACGAATCTATAAGGGTTCCGTTTTTGCCATTTGGCTACGGAACCCTAAAAAGATGATAAACGGACTTTTAATGTAATTCTGAATAAAACTAGATGAAGAATTGATAAATTTCTTCTGTGACGATCTATCGAAGACAACGAGCGAATTTCAAATATATTAAGAACATAGTTTAAGACCAGTTTGCTTTGCCAAAATATTATTATTTTAACAAAACGTGATGGGTCACGTTTCACCGATTATACAATTGTCATCATTAACAAATTCTGTAGGTAGGTATTATTATATCTTACTCCTGTTGCTACGCTCGTGTCCGTGGTGACGATATCATTCGAAGGTCAATCAACGGCTATACATGCCACAGAATCAGTATTAGTTTTACTGGTTACTGTGCTAGGTATTATATACGCTGATATTCAATAGCATAGTGATATTACGCGTATATTGCGTGTATTTGATTTTGTTAAATCTTCAATAAATATTTGCTAAATTATGCCTTACGTAAATGAATTTATGTATGCCGCATAATTTGGATATTCGTATTCTATAAGATTTTTTCCGTGCATAAGCTTAAACCAGAATTCAATTAATTTAATTTTCATACATTATTTTGTGATTGTGTTTAGGTAGTTGCCATGCAATTAATTTAACAATTGCGTTTTGTGGGTAGGTATATTTTTTATAACTTTATTTTTAATTCCATTATAATCAGAATGCCAGACATGAATGTCACGAATCTGATGAAATTACGGTGATTGTCTTTACATCAAGAGTTTCATTGACATCTGTTTGGACAGATGTTTAAAGTGCACTGAAGGTTAAAAGGCTGTTTCTTGACGGTTGCTTGTCGTAGCGGCTTATATTCATAATAGTCCTATAGCAGTCATTTAACTTAGAAGAGCGATAAGTCTGTTGCCATCTCTATTTGTTGGTATGCAAGTGACAGACAAGTGATTAATTACCGTACCTATTATCTCATATTTTTTGCAATTGGGTATTCTTTAGGTGTCTGTATTTGAAAATTATAAGCATACTGCTCAATAGTTACATTTTACACGTTTATTATTTAATTTTGAAGAATAATAATTGGCGAAACAATTCACCTCTCATATACCTACCTAATGGACATTCAAATAAAATAGAAAATTTTGCAATTGAAAATTTGAAAAGTAGCGACCATGAGGGTTGCTACTTTTACGTAGCAAAAATGTATAAAAAATAAACCGCAAACATTTAGTTACCAAAGCAAACATGACCCCTATAGCATCAGCGATAACGAATCTTGATGGATGAAACCATGGTGGTCGTCTGTTGGCAGGAATGGTGTCACTGTGATAGTAATCGTTTAGGTGACACTGACACTACGATTATTACTTACACGGTTGCCATAAGCAAACGGTAGTAAAGGTAAATGGAGTCCTTATATTACTATATGAAAAGGAATTAATGAGGCATGAGACTGGTTATCCTTAGGGAAGATATAATAATAAATTCATCATACTGACTGAAGCCGTTAAAAAGCTACTGGTTTTTATTAAATTTTATCAATACTGTGACCAAACCGGAAGGCAAATAAGATTATTACTTATCTTATACCTTTAAACGAGAAAATCTTGTATATATATATATATATTTAGGATCTCGGAAACTGAGCCAACGATTTTCATGAAATTAAGTATACAGGGGTTTTCGGGGACGATAAAACGATCTAGCTAGGATTCATTTTTAGAAAATGTTTAGAAATGTCGTAAAGTAAATAATCAACTTTATCATAAAATCATAACTCCTAGCGCCATCTGTTAATTAAGTCATGAGTTAGTGAGACAGAGAACGCCATCTATTGACGAGTAGTGGAGTTTATTATTATAAATTATTATTATTATAACACAACAACAGTTTACCAAAAAAAAAATACCGAGCGAAGCTCGGGCACCAACTGCTAGTTATATCTAAAATGTATAAGAACTGCTATGGGCCATTAATTATATAATTTTCATATTTAGTTCACCGTGGCTTATAAAATACGCTTTTCATCATCATCAACCTATATAGTCCACTGATAAACGAAGGTCTCTCCCAAGACGCGCCACTGAGCCCGATATTCGGCTCTTCTCCTCCAGTGCTTGCCAGCTACATTCACAGATCGTCGCCCTACCATGCCGGAGGGCGTCCTACACTCTTCTTCTACCAGCCTTTATCACACGTTTTATTTAGATGTACATACTATTGAAATGTGTATTTCATTGAATCACGTTTTCAGTTCACGTGTGAGTTTACAGTTCAGTGATTCAACAGTCACAATAGGTATTTTGCTCAGACAATGTACGTCATCAATTTAGCTGTATTTCAGTAAGTTCAGACGAATTGGTAATTGAAACTGTTTTTTCAATTTCCTTTGGTATTGTTTGTTCGATGTTTTAAAATTCGAATAAGTTTATAATTATGAAGCTAGTTTTAAGACCATTATTGTTTAAGTGTTCTTTATATAGATATCATTTCCACATGATTTCATTTTTAATATTTACCCTTCAGAAAAAAACCATCTTAGCTATGACAGAATAACGACTTACATAATTATTTTGAATACAATTTACACTCAAATTAGCATGTAAATAAAACAGTTAGCTATATGCCAACCCAACAGCTATAGGATAGACGTTGCCGTCGCTTGCAAGCGAGCAACCTCATTCCAACTCAATCCAATGTTCAAATTGATGGCACCTTGAACTTGACTTTACAATATCATCTATTTTAACCTACATGAAGCATAGAAAAGATCGGCATTGTGTTTTCAAGAATAACGAGTATCATAGAATAATTACGATAAAACGTTTAAATTTGAGCGAAAACTAAGAAGAAACATAATATGGCATTTATTAATATGTATACGATGGTATCCCGCACCAAAGGCGAGAGAGATAGAGATCAAATGAAAATTAAATAGATGATTGAATTTATTGACTCAGATAAAATATTGACGTCTTTGACTTTTAAAAAAGATCTAGAATGTCACCACTTTGCGCACGATCCCATTTAAATTGAAGTCAGACGATGCGTCTGTAGTCACCTATCTCTTTTCAGTTTAAAGCTCCAGCCGAAACAACAAATGGCCACTGTTTATCAAACCTGTTGAAAACCCAATTGAAGATGAACTTCAGCCAACTATAACGCAAGAGATTAATATTATATACATACCATCCAATGACGTCTTATTTAAAAAAGTATGTAACGTCAGGCGGGCCGTTAAACTTATTGTAGGTATTTTAGCATTAAATTTAAAAAAAAAACGCTATCCCAATATAAATATGAGGCAATAAAACAAAACTGTCCCATTCAAACTTCTTAGAAGTGAGTTTGTTTTACAATATAATTATTTTAGTTAGACGCTATAACCCAAAAACGTTTATTGTCGGCATGAGCTTCGTTTTAACACGTTTTCACGGGTGAAGTGTGATCCATACCGACTCAAGTAAAAAAATGTACACCATATACCATCATATAGTTCTTCTTCTTAACCAAGTGTGGTGAAAGGGTTTTATGTGCGCCTCCAAGAGGCTCCTTTCGTGCACTTGACACATATTTTCGAACTTTTTAGGTTCTACGATATGCCGGTTTCCTCACGATGTTTGCCTTCACCGTTTGAGAGCATTGTTCATATAGTTGGCAACGGCATAGTTCATATAGTTGAGCAGATAATATTCAAATCGAATTTATATATATACGCTACAATAAAACTGCACCCTACCTAAAGTTTATTGCTCGTAAATTATGAGATTCTCGTATTAGATGCAAATAAATCCAGATTGCCTTGGAGTGCGCTTTTAATCAGAAATAATCCCGGAAAACCGACAGACAGAAATTCATATCATCAAAGTTCTTCCGTGTTTTTGAATAAAAAAATAGAAACTCAAAAATAGTTTTAGTAAGTATAAATAACTATAATAAATATTTTTAGGAGAAAGGTCGATGTGTGACTCTTTAATGATATAGTGATGTTTTGAATTGGAGCACAGAAAATAATTGAACCAGACTTTAAAGATTTTACAGATGCTTATTATTATGTAGGTATGAATCGATGGGGTAATACCAAAACAAATAATAATCTGGCTATTCTATATACTATAGGAAAGTTTCATAAATCAAGCATACAACTTTCACTGTTCATGGTTTGAATTGGAGCACAGAAAATAATTGAACCAGACTTTAAAGATTTTACAGATGCTTATTATTATGTAGGTATGAATCGATGGGGTAATACCAAAACAAATAATAATCTGGCTATTCTATATACTATAGGAAAGTTTCATAAATCAAGCATACAACTTTCACTGTTCATGGTTTGAATTGGAGCACAGAAAATAATTGAACCAGACATTATTAAATTTTATCTTTAAACAAAGATTTTACATATGCTTATTATTATGTAGGTATGAATCGATGGGGTAATACCAAAACAAATAATAATCTGGCTATTCTATATACTATAGGAAAGTCTCATAAATCAAGCATACAACTTTCACTGGATAAACGGTAAATGAGAAAATGGTGTTCGGATTCAATGACTACATTTCAATAAATCTCTGGAATAAAATGACTTCTTGAAGATAAATTCGTTTAATATTTGGTATCATAAAACTACAGACTGCGCGTCTGCGGTTTATTTTGAATAGGTATGCCTATGTTTATGCTTTGAGAGTATGTTTTATGATTTATTGCAAGAACCATTTGAACCGTTGCAATGATGTTGAGTGATTCCGTTTACGGTTGCACAATTGAGGGCAATGAGTTTTGAGTAATCTCGATTTGGATCGAGCATTCAAATGCTCGATGCATGTGAATTAATGAGTTTGTTTGTTAAACAGTTTAGTAAAACAGATTGACGCAAACCAGCTTACTACTGAAGATTTAGATTGAAAGATGTGTATCTAAATTATACAAGATGTGAAAAAGCAGCTTTTCAGACCATAGTTCTTGACGGATCATCAAAGAAATTGAAAAAAAATTGGCCTATGGAATATTTTTACAAATTTCAGTTTCTCAATAAAATATTCAGAAATAAATCTGACCCGAAGATGCAGTGATCAATTCTAGTAATTGAAGTTTCAGGCCTATTTCATAGCTTAACGATGGTAGAGGGGGCGTATATGATCTACAAAAGCGATGCGTTGATAATTCCACTAACAGTCATCCATTTAATAGAGTTACATCCCCACCAGATTGTGAAAAAAAAATTCCGCCTATAAAAAAATAACTCAACCATGATGACATAGTATTTATTTAGGGAAACAGTTCTCAGGAAGAATGTCTGAGAGGAAAACTCATGTTTCAGTGAAGCGTAAAAATCCTAACAGGAAAATGATTTTCCACAGATTGTGACAAAGGATATGCTGTGTTGAATATTTTCTTTTGTTAAGAATGATAATGATTATGAATAGAAACTAGCAGGTGTATGACAAAGAGAATTACTGTGACGAAAAGACGAGTATTGGTTGAATTGCAAATAAAGTTGAAGATACTTTGAATAAAATTATACTAGCTGCTACAAAACCGTTAAAGGATCTCAATGCTCTTTCATAATTACCATTTTTTACCACTGTACGATTACGGTCACTGCGGCTATTGGTTTCAATGACCTGACGAAACGTTTAGACCATTTTATAAATAAAATGAAGCCACTTATCCATTTTCAAATGTAAATGACGTTATTAAAAATAATTGTCTAAAATACACGCAAAAGCATCACAAAATACTAACTACACTTAAACACAGACAACTATTAATAGCTACACTCCCCTCTAATTACAAAAGCTAGCTTGCGTGATAATCTGCTCTAGTAATATTGGTGAAAGATTAACTCATAGGCCACCACAAGGCCCAAATGTCAGCATTGACGTCACATGGGCGGGACGCTAAATATACAGCCCGTTGCACGCATATACACACCCATACATAACATATAGGTAGCATAACGTGCACAGTCGTAAGTAAAGATTTGATTGAAGATATTTTCTATAAGAAAGAAAATGGTCTGAGTAATTTGGTAATACTTCTGAGCAGCTTAACAGTGCCGTCGTCAGAGATCTTCATCATCATTATCAGCCTGAAGAAGTCCACTGCTGGACATAGGCCTCCTCTACACATTTCCAGGAAAAACGATTCTTTCAGATTCTTATCACTTTACAAAGAAAACTCTAAGTGAAGTGCTAAATGCAGTGGTGGCGCCGACGCATCAAAACACCGATAAAGAAGTGATAGCGTTTATCAAAAACAAATTTGACAAGTTTGAATGTAATATTCTTTGAAGTATGTTCTTTAAAGCACATCATTGGTCATCAAACACCCCGCGTGTGGAGTGCATTGCACACAACACTTGTGTGTAAACCTATGATGATCACTCCAACTATAAAGCTACAAGCACTTCTGTTGGCGATGGTTTGCAAGAGTAGGTAGTTGAGAAGATAGGAATTATAAAAGTTACAAGCATTTCTGTTGGCGACTGCTCGCAAGAACAGGTGGATGGATATAATGGTACCTCACTCATGACGAGAACTTTTCGTCTTTTTGTCATGTTTCTATTGATTTGCATGCGAATGTCGTGCTACTGAACTGATAAGTAATTTGAACGTGCATGTTTGTAAGGAAATACGAAATAAAACCATTTTAGACAATTTAATACTTTTGCCTGAAGTATTTAACTTCGTGACGTCATGTCTGAAGAGTGTATGTAAGTAAACTTTGGTGTAGTTTAACTGTAAGATTTTTTTAATTAACTAAATCGACAGTATAAACGAGAAAATAAGTCGTCTGTCAAAACAATAAAGAACAAGCATGTGACCGATAGCTATAATTTAATATACCACAGTTAATCTATCAGTTACTAGCAGTAATAATAAATTGGTGAGCAACAGAAACTGTAGATTCAAGGTTTGTATATTCCACAACTAAATTATATAGGGCACACGTGGATTTTGCTTGGAAAGGGTTCGCTGCATCGGGATAGTGTGACGTCAATACTGTCCTACTTACAAGCCGATGTCTATTTCTGTTTTTTAATGCATCAGGCATGATTTTCATGCATCTTATTTACTACTGAATATAAGAGGTATCATTGAATTGAAGCTTCAATGTACTATTTTGGAAAGTATCAAATTATTATAAGACCAAAATAAACGATTTTACTTAAAGGTTATCGACCCGCGTTTGTACGAATAGACGCAATGTTCGATATAACTTTATACAAATATAATGTTTTAAGGCCTGTGCACACCTAGGTCGCTGGCGATAGCGATCAATGAAACGCTGTCAAATATCACTGGAAAATTTGACAGCGCTTCACTGATCGCCATCGCCAGCGACCTAGGTGTGCGCAGACCTTTACTTCTTCTATAAATATTTTTATTTTATTTTTCAGCTGAATGCTATCGCTATTAAGAGTTAGGAGACGCAAAAGTTTATGACTTAGACAAAGCATGATTGTAACGAGTAATAAATAATAATAAATAATAAATATTGTGGACAATTCACACACTATGCCATTATTCTCAAACGGTGGAGGAAAACATCGTGCGGACACAGCATGGTCATGAAACTTAAAAAGTTCGAAAACTCGTGTTAGGGGTCACGCAAAAATGGCCCGCCAGCGGCCTACTTGCGAAAACCAGTCCGCACATCAAGTGCGAATCAAATATATTTTATACCAGCTTAGCAGCTTCTAAAATCTTGCCCCCGACGACACATAACATCATCTACAATAGATGCAAAGGCCTGTTTACTTTTTTATTGTAGTGAATAACACGGAAGTTTTCACCCAAACCTGTCCGTTTTATAGATTTTATGGTGAAGAAGAATAACGATTGTGGCTGTCCTCACAAATCAACGTTCATTATTAGAACTATGTCTGAGCTCAGATGAGCCACAAATGCAGAAATAGTTACTACTGTAGTGGCACAGAATCTGACATAGTTTCTATAGGTTCTAGCTGATGAATAATTGCGCGCTAAAATGGATTGGCGCTGTGTTTCTTGAGGTTGGTTTTTGAACTCAAGGTTGGCTTTAACTAATTTAAATCTTTAGCTCGCTAGCTGAGTCAGTGTTGGAAGAAAGGGATGATAACTGAGCTAAGGCGTAATAAGAATAACGTTTATTTCCAAACAATCATGGATAATAAGATTTGGGGATGAGATAAATTTGGAAAAGTCCTCGCAGTAGGCCAAAGCAACAGCAAACTTATCAAAGGCCTGCGCACACCTAGGTCGCTGGCGTCGGCGATCAGTGAAACGCTGTCAAATATCACAGCGTTTCTCTGATCACTATCGTTAGCGACCTATAGGTGTGCGCAGGCCTTAACGCATCCAAGAAACAAAATACTGCAGGTATAATAATTAAATTGTTTTTTCCTTATTTATACCTATAATTTTTGTAATCTTTATAAAAAACCGATCAAAACAAGCTGTTTATCAAAGTAATAACATATTTGCAACGCCTATCAGAGATAATTTTAACAACAAAACGCGATTGACGCAATAAAAGGTTTTTTTTTTATTTGTTAGGAACCAGGTTGGTATACCTAAAGCGCCTTTTTTTGTCCTAATTGCTGATATTAATATTTTTTTCAAAAACTTCGTATATTTCGTCTTTCAAAAAACATGTCGGAGAGGGCCTTGTCCTAAATTGGCCTCCTACAGGCTTATCATATTTATGAAGAAATATTTGTGGAAATATCAATTAAGTGTGCATAAAGCATAAATATAATTTAACTGTTTAATTTAATTTATCTGTTGTTTTTTTATCGATTTTTGTTTTGAAAAATATTCTGGGTATGCAAACTTAAGAAACGTTAAGTATCAATATTTTTTTTTGCATAATTAAAATATAACAAATGGGAATAACAGATAGGCCCTGTTCTGATATGACACGGCTCCCTCAAAATTAATAATTGCATTATCTAGATACTTAACTAAAATTGTTTTCTGAAATACGCATTAAAGTATTTTGAAGAATTGAAAAGATTGTAAAAAAGTCTACCTTCAATGCAAACATAGATGATTGCAAAGATTACTATGGCATTTATAGAGACTATGACACTAACCCTGTCACAAATACACTACCACATAACGTATTACGAAATGAACTGTTTTCGTCTGAAGGTTCCCAATTGCGTCATCAGTCCAAGAGTGGGCTAAATATATGTTAGCTCAGGGTATAAATAACCACATTGTCTATATGTCAATCAACACCTATATATGGTGTGATTTGTACAATGTGCAGTGGCAATACTATTGAGACTTCCTATTTGATAGTTTAGGTGGAATTTAAACAATCCGAAGAAAAAACCTAGTGACTCATAATGTTTAGTCGTGTAAAAAGTTTTGCAGTATCGTCCAAAATAATATTGTGGACCATTAACACAAGACTAACCCCAAAACTAAGCAAAATTTGCACTATAGGAACCATTAGACATTAGGCATTTAGGGGCTAATAAATCAGAGCAGGTGATGTTCTATACCAGGAATATTAACTACCAACGCGCTAGATTACATTTGAATATAACTCTTTTGATCTTTGCTACCGGAAAGTTTTATTTCATTCTTCCTTATTGACCAGTGGAAATCTTCACTTTAAAAAACATAAACATCTCAAGCAATCTTGCTGTAAAACCCAAGGGCCCGACATACGGAAGCCTCCTAGAACAGTTACAGCAATAGCAAATATCCTCTGACAAGAAAGGTCAAGGTGAATTGGTTGCTACCTGGGATCGTCATACCATATTGATCGTCTAGAATACGTCTACGTATGAATGACGCACGACGCGCCTACTGATTCGTGAGGCCACTTTGTGTCATCATAATTGGATTGGTTACTGTAATATTTATTGCCTACTGATTTCGGTCGCTTTAAAAATATTAACTTGTTTACAACTAGCTAATGGAACAAGCGTATCTCATAGCTGAGCCTCATAGACAGTCCTCATAGCTCAGTTGGTAGCTCTGCCTTCTGTGCTGGAGGGCGTGGGTTCGATCTCTACACAGAACAAACATTTGTGTGATGAACGTAGATATTTATTCTCTGCCAGAGTATTATATTGTATTCTAAATAATGCATCACTTTTAAGCACGCGTGTTTAATTTTTCTTGGTGGTCACGGAAAATATAAAATCAACACCCAGGTTTAGACGAAGCACCTTTGATCTTTGAGTTGAATTGGGGCCACCTTTTATGCGTCTTACATACCTACTACATTTATATGTATAATATTCTTTAACGAGATTTAACGGGAATTAGAGAAATGGGGACAACTCTGAGGTGAATATATCTAAAGTAAGCTATACCTAGTAGAGCGCTATCTCTTACTGACGCACACTACGCTCTATGAAGCCGTAATTAGCCGATGTGCAATATTTATTACCTACAACCTACGATGTTCCTTTAGATATTTTCACCTCAGAGTTTTTCTTTTCTTATAGGAGGATAACTGCTGTTGTGAAAAATTATTGTTTTGTGTATTTACTTTATTGAAAACTAGCCATCTGCCCCAGCTTTGCATGAGTCGCTAGTAGAAAATAGCGTGATGGTATATAGCCTTCCTCGATAAATGAACTATCCAACATAAAAATAATTCGGACCACGAGTTCCCGACTCCCGAAATAAGCGCGTTCAATCAAACTCTTCAGCTTTATAATATTAGTATAGATATGCCTAACTTTTCAGAACATAATGATACACAAAACTGAAAACGTCACGGTCACCTACAGCGTTATGCGTATGTGGCCCCACCACGTCAAAATTGCGCAGTTTTCAATAAAACTTCTGTTTATATTGTAAGAAGTCGACCCAAAAACATGCAATTACAGTCATTATATCCAAAGCTTAAGGTTTATTTTCGACAAATGTTGCCAAATCCAATGACATTATCAACGCCGCGTCTAATTGCGTTTCGTCGCATGACCAATATGACATTGCTGTACAGAAGTACGCAAAAGTTCGTATATTTCTGTCAAATTTTCAATGAAATAGAGTTGAAAATGGAACATGACGTGTATTGTGTTCGTGACTGTATCAGTGATGCCTACGATGGATGGTTTAAACATCACAATTTTTTCAACAGTCTCGTTTTACTTCAACAGCGGTAGTAAAAACAAACATTTATGTTTGCCAAAAAGAATTCGTGATTTCTTAATAGTCTAGAATTATTTTACTATTGTGCAAAAATACAAAATAAGGTCTTTAACAATCCTCCTTCGAAGTTGGTTTCATAATTAATTTTTCTGCCCTAGATTGATTGAACTACATTAACTGAATTTAATTAAGTTCTTCGGATGTTCTTTTAAATAAATGTAAAACTGTAAGTTTTAAAATCACTGCTACAAACCAAAGAAAAGAAAAGAAAAGAAAAGAAAATCGTAAATCTTTAGAAATGAGTTTCCAAATGAATGATTGAATACCTTGATCATGCAATTCCAATGCTTGAAACATCAATGAATCCGTGTTTATTTATCAAATTGATCCTTAGACTTTAATCCTGACCTTAAGGGCATTAGAATAATTCCACTTACAATCTCAAGCATGTAATAATTATGTAAGTATAAATTTATCAAAACAAAGATAAACAACGAAAGTTTTTAATTAGGTACTTGAAGTGAAATTGCTTTTCCACGTGAAATTTTTTTAATTTGCGTGATAGTCATTGCAATTTACGTAACTTACGTATATAATCTAACAAAATTAAATACTCAGAATAAACCCTCACTAGAAAATAGCAATAGTACTAAGAAGACTATTATTGGTATTTAAATTAAGTCAGCGCCATCTAGTGTCACACATGCATAAACACAATGGTTAATAATATAAAGGCACCTGGGTTGTACTTGTACATAGGACGAACCTGAAAAGTCAACGAACTCATTCAGTCATTCATTTCAGTTAAAACAACTAGGTATTATCTTATAATTATATTATTTGTAAATATTGTCTTGTGTACTTTTCAGATTTTGTTTAATGTTTTTGTAAGTGCATTGTTGAAAACTGAGATTTTGATAAAATAATTGCTTCATAGTTCAATATCCTACAATAATAACAAAATAAATATTACTCCCATTAAGGAGTGTTGTATTAACTATGATTTATCTGTTCAAATTTCTGTATTTCCTAAACTACAAGAGACTTATAGCGAGCCGAAAAAAAGTGATGAATAAGGGGGTTATACATACAAAAACTATTTAAATGAATAAGAAATTATATTAATACAAGTATGGAAAATGTCTCAAGTAAATAAGGATTATGTAAACCTAAGTCATTTCTAATTCAAAATACGAGTAAGTCCATGTACTTACGAATTTTCAAACACAGTCAAGATGCATAATTAGTGTTGCCCAAATTCAGTCTTGGTCTTGCAGTCTTGGTCTTGTTCTTGCGTTTTTGCAAGATCAAGACCAAGAACAAGACCGCGTATTTTTAGCAAGACCAAGACCAAGACTGACCGTGCAAGACTTGAGCAAGAACAAGACATAGCCTGCAAGACTCTTGCGTTTTGCAGCTAGGACTTAGCGCTATTTCACTGAGTAGTTAGGTGTAACAGTTCGGTGTATAGGTAGGTAAAGTAAAGTAAAAGTAAAAAAGCCATTTATTCTACAACACTTAAAGAGAATTACATGCATTACTTTCCTTAATTAAGTTAATAAAATTTGTATTATACCTAAACTTAAACATTACAATTTCACACACTTATATTATATACAAATTTCAATATTAATTATTAAGTATTATTATTATTTATTATTATTGTTATTATGTCAATGTTTATGTTGTTGTAGTCGCCATTTTGGCGTAGGCCTCCCCCGCTTTCCTCCATGACTCTCTGTTCCTGGCTTGCCTCATCCAGTCTGCTCCACATTTCAGTCTGAAGATGTCCTCCCAACGCTTTTTTGGCCGCCCTCTGTATCTTTTATGGTTTCGTGGTATCCATTCTATAACTTTTTTAGTCCATCTGGTGCCATCCATTCTGCAGATATGTCCAGCCCAGTTCCACTTCAGTGTCCTAATTCTTGAGATAATGTCACATAGATTTGTTCGTTTCCGTATCGTTATGTTGTTTATTTTATCTGATAATTTGATTCCCAACATACTCCTTTCCATTTTCCTTTGACAAATAGCTAATTTTTTCTCGTCTTCATTAGTAAGAGACCAAGTTTGACAGCCATAAGTCAAACACGGTAGGATAATGACTTCATATATTTTCTTTTTAATTTTAATACTAGTTTGCTTGTTCTTCATTACCTCCTTTAGACTCCAATATTTTTGCCACGATAGAGCGATCCTTCTTTGTACCTCTTTTGCTGTACAGTTTTCAAAGGAAACTGATTGACCTAGGTAGGTGTACTCTCTCACGTATTCAATTATTCCACCATCTACTACTATATCCAGGGATGTTCCATTTGTCAGTATCTTTGTTTTGGATGTATTGATCGATAGACCGACCTTCTTACTTTCTCTTGTGAGGTCGTTTAGCATTTGTGCCAAAGTTGCCGGGCTTTCGGAAAATACCACAATGTCATCCGCGAAGCGTAGGTGGCTCAAGTGTTCTCCATTTATATTCAGTCCTTGATATTGCCAGTTTAAGTTTCTGAAAATGGTCTCTAGTACGGCCGAAAATATTTTAGGTGATAAGGGATCGCCTTGTCGAACACCTTTTTGAATGAAAAATTCTTCCCCTTCTCTTTCCAGTCTGACTTTAGCACAGCTTTTTGAATATATACTGTGTATGATGCTGATGTATTCTTCATCTACGCCTTGTTCTAGTAGTGATTCCCAAATAGCGTTGAACTCTAAGCTATCAAACGCCTTTTTAAAATCGATGAAGCACATATATAGAGTCATTCCGTACTCGTTAGCTTTTTGTATTATTTGTGTGACTACTTGGATATGGTCTAGTGTTGAGTAGTTTTTGCGAAAGCCTGCCTGTTCAGGAGGCTGGTTCTCGTCCAGTGTCTTCGTCAGTCTTTGTAGTATTATTTTTGAAAAAATCTTGTATAGGTTTGAGATAAGACTAATTGGTCTGTAGTTTCCCAAGTCACTCCTGTCACCCTTTTTATGTAGTAGCGTAATTGTGGATTTTGACCATTGTTTAGGCGTTGTTCCTGTATTGATAATGTTGCTGAATAATGTCTGGAGTGGGTTATGTAATGATTCTGATACTGACTTCAGTACTTCGTTGGTTATATTATCATCTCCGGGTGTCTTGTCATTTTTCTGAGATCGTATTGCATGTTCTATTTCAGATACAAGTACGCTATTCAAGGGTGTTAGATACGTTGTTTGGGTGTTATTTTAAAATTGTAAGGGTTGTGGCGTTTCTGATACGTCCGATGTGTAAAGTTCTTCGTAGAAACTTGTCGCTTCATTGATTATTTCCGGTCGCTTGTATGTTAGTTTACCACGTTTATTTTTAAGATTAGCGGTCCATTGTGTTTTATTTCTGAGTTCTCTATAGGCTTTTTTTACTCCTCCTGTCTTCTCTATACATTTTTCGAATGTTTCTTGTCTATGTATCTGTTTTTCTTTGGCCATCATTTTGTTTATTTCTTTACTTATTTTGGTAATTTTTGTTTTGATTTCTTTTGTTCTTTTGCCTTTATACAGTTGTTTGCGCTCTTGTAATAATTCCCTTAAACTTAGGCTAATAGAGTTTCCGGTATTCATTTTGATTCTAGGTAATTCTTTGAGAAGTGATTTCATTTCTTTTTCGAAGTTATTGTACTGCGTTTGCACGTTGGTTGAACTGTTCACGGACTCTTCAAACTTATCTTCCCAGTACTTTCTACCTTCTCTTGAGAGTTTTGGTACATTACGAGCTTGTTGGGAGGCAACTTTCACAAATTTTCTATTTCGTTTTTGTTTTGTTAAGACTTTGCACCTAATCATTCTGTGGTCTGTATAGAAATTCAGATTATTTATGATGTCAAAATTGTGTATGTGTCTGGGTTGATTTGTCAAAATATAGTCAATTTCATTAAAGTATTTCGTATTTGGCGTGCTCCAAGTCCATTTATTGTGAGTCTTCCTTTTGAACATACTGTTTGTAAATTTAAGGTCGTGTTCCAATGCGAACTCGACAAGTTTTCGTCCGCGTTTACTCCTATTTCCATGAGAGTACTTTCCGAATATTTTTTCCTCGCCTGGTCTCATCTGGCCAATTTGAGCATTAAAGTCTCCCATAACAACCAGATGTTTTGTGTCTAAGGAGTCTATGGCGGTGTCGATTGTGTCGTAAAATTGTTCGATATCCTCTTCACTACTTCTCTCAGTAGGTGCATAGGCCTGGATGATTGACCACAACGTTTCATCTGGCATGGATATCTCCAGAGCAGCTACTCTGTCGGAATAAGCTTTCAGACTTATGATGTTGTTTTTAAGATATTTTTTGAGTAAAAAACCAACTCCGTTTCTTCCATTAGTACCAGATGTGTGGTATAAGATAAAATCGGGATACTCTTCTATTATTTCTTCCTTTCTTCTTACCTCACACAGGCCTATGATGTCCCATTTTAGTTCTTTTGTTGCCATATTTAGTTCCATAATTTTGCTTCTGCCAGTAAGGTTTGTACATTAAGGCTTCCTATGAATAGGTAATTTTGTTTCTCATCTGTTTTTTCTTTTGTGGAGTGTGTTTGTTTTGGGGGGTTCTGGTCGTACTCCTCCACGGTGACCAGCCGGATTGGAGGAGATGGAGAGGCCTTTCTTAGATGTTTTTTGGAGTATTCTGCTTATTATTGCTTTGGCGCACTAGAGGTACTGCTTCTGCGCTTCTGATAGGTTGCTGCAGGTAAGTTGTGATATCGTTCGATATTTTATTTCTCTTTGATAGCAGATACCTCGTTGTGTTGTCTTTTTTTGCCGCATCTTCCTTCCCCAGCGTATCAGGAGAATGAGATAGCGATCTTTTTTTAGTTCGTGAACCCTCGTTGCTTATGTTTTGTTTTGTTTTTGGTTCTAATGTGACAATTTTATCGTAGCGAAGCACTACGTTGTTTCCTTGCTCCCGTTGGAGCCTTAATTCTTCTTGTAATTCTTTACGTTTTTGTAAGACTTTCTGGGGGTAGTCCTCTTTGATATACATGTTTGTATTTTCCAAGCATTTACTATTTTTTAAAAGCTCTATTTTCTTGCCCAATGTTGTTAGGGTTACTACTATCGGTCTGATATTTTGATTTCTTTTCCCCATTCTTCTCACTGTGTCAATTTCAAACGGTTGGCATTCTATGTGCATAGTATTTTTTATGATGTCTAGAACTATGTTTTGTAGGTCGTGGTAGTTTCGTTCTGTCTCATCTACTCCAAAAAATAGCAAGTTTTTCTTTCTGATCTGTTTTTCTATGACATCTATGGTTGCTTGTTGCTGCTCCACTTTTATTTCTAGCTGTCTGGTTCTTGATTCAATAATGTTGAATTTTTCATTTATGTTTCTGTTTATCGATTGTGCTATATTTTCTTCCATGTTTCTCATTTCTGATTTCTGTGTCGTTATGTCTTCTTGAATTTGCCGTAGTGCCTTCATTACTTCCTCCATGTTGTAGCTAGCGTCCTCTAGCTTTGGTTTGTGCTATTGTAGGTGTCCGCTAAGCTAGCGTTTCCCAATTGACAGATGGCGTCGCTAGTCCTGTTATGACTTTGCAGGACTTTGTCCTCTGTAGAACTTTTTATCCTTTTCTTCAATTTCTTGAAACTGATGCCTGGACCACTCGGCTACCGAAGCTTATAATTTAATCAACGAAATTAGAATACGCTCAGTAAATATAAGCAGAAGAAATTTTAGTCACAAAAAGTGACCTTGTTGCAGCGGTTTGAACCTGAGCCGCTTACTTCACTTGATTGAAGTGGGTGACTTAACCGCTTAGCCACTGAAGCTTACAGAAGAGCCAACGAAATTACAATACTGTTGATCATAATACTTTGGCAGAATAATAGTGTTCGTTACTGCCCGTAGTTAATATTTTTATAACCACCCTCACGAAAAAAAAATGATTGCACTCAACACAGTAGGTAAAATGATTATAGTCAACAATAAATTTCACTATTCACTGAGTCTCGTTGATCAGATGATAATCAATTGAGAAGTATCGTCTGTGTTAGTTTGTAACGCAATGTTTTGGTATATACGACACTTCACTGTTCACCAAGTTGTACGGGTTTTTCGAGTTACACTTTTAGTCACTTTTCTTTTAATTCGTGATTAGTCTCGATGAAATAACACTATCACTTGTTTATTGTGTGATCTTCAACACTTCTATCACAGTTTTGATCTGAATTGACAGTATTTACTATTTTTAATTAATTTTTCTAAATGAACCAGTGTTGCTTGCGCGACAGTAGCGACCTCTCTCTCTGTATAGGTAGGTACGCTTAGGAATTCTATGAGACGCAAAAAACAGTATCAAAGAATATGAAAAACTGGACCTATGCGCATTACGACTAATACCATAAACATAGCGAATAAAAAAATATCTATTAAAATCAAACTGAGTGCATGCATAGTTATGTTTTAACCATCGGCACTTTGATAATGCGGCATCAAAGGTTTTGTACTTACTTCTCAAAGAAATTTGCCACTTTTCGGAAGTACATGGTTATTCTTCTTTCGAATTTCTTATCAAATCTTCAGTTATTTATTAATCTGCTTGATCTTTACTATGGCTATGTTAATTCAAGCTCACAATGTTCCAATTCTAATACGTTTTTCTAAGATTTAAAGTAAACTTTAATAAATAGTAATAGACTAATAGGTAATTGCAAGACTTGCAAGACTCTTGCTGCAAGACCAAGACCAAGACCAAGACTGGGAGCGCAAGACCAAGACCAAGACCAAGACCAAGACCAAGACCAAGACCAGGTGTATTGGCGCAAGACCAAGACCAAGACTGGCTAAGTCTCGTCTTGTTCTTGCATTTGGGCAACACTATGCATAATGCATAGCTTAGGTACTAATATAGTATTATAAATAAAACTGACCTTTTATTAATTTATTTATGAAGCATCAGGGACCAATTTTAATACGCTATTGATGTGATGGGAACAAAGTTTTAAATGTACATAGTAGGTGCAGTCGCATGAATAATAGTGAAAACACTAAGCCAGCTCTACTAATACTTACTAAGTTTTCTTAATCTTTTTGTGTCACTGATTTATTTAAACCAGTGTGGTGTAAGGATTTTAAGTGCGCCTCAAAGAGATATTAGGTTTAAATAAAAAAGTAACGATAGATGTTAACATGGTTAGACATTAACTACTGGACCGATTTGGAAGTGTAGGATCTGATGTGGGTATATAGAGTAATATGTAAATAAGGTTAGTACAACTTGCACTTAGGTGCAATTTATTTTAATTATAGTTATAGGTATTATAGAGAGTGTATTTTCTTGTTTCTTTGCATTACTATATTTCTTATTTATAATTTAGTGCTCTCAGCTCAGAAGTCATAGAAACGATTGACGTCAATTTCCTTTTGGAAATCACCTTCGGTGATCATTAAAATGGTAATTAAGACGTTCGATTTGCCCCAGACATGTTAGAAAACATTAGTTTCACTGCTTTTAGAATTATTTAACTGCATAATAAAGTGACCAAAACCTGCTGAAATCACATGACTTCGTAGTTCTATTGTTTTGCTGGAGGTATGTTTTTTTAAACTACTTCTATAGAGCTCGTATATTACTTTTGAATTATCATGGTTTTTAACACTATTTTCATGAAATAACGGGATATTTACCATGATCAAATTTTGTTGAGTTGACTTCCGATATTTCGGATATTTCGATAGGTAGGTACTCTTGAATGAATGTGCGAACCACCAAAAAGTGGGACATTCACTACGCGTCCTAATACCGTCAGTGTTATGTGTCGAAATCGACAAAAGAGTGAGAATGGAACCAATAGTAGTCTCGAAACCAATAAAAGAGTGCGAAAGAGGGTAGATCGATTTATCTGCCAATAACATTTCTTTTACTCGTGCACTTCAGTTCAACCGTGATCATGGTGCATGCAACTGTGCCGAAATATCGGAAGTCAACTCAACAAAATGTAATCATGGTAAATATCCCGTTGTTTCATAAAAATAGCGCGTATATTATTATATTATACCTCGTATTTTTTATCTATTATAGCTCGTTATTATTCAATTGCATTTAAAATTCAGATAGCAACAAAACATTGAAAAGATTCCGTACTTAGCATAAAATGAATACTGACATTATTTGCCCTGCATCTTATACATATCCCAATTATTAAATCCTAAAGTAGGGTTCTGATGCGTATCTAGAGATTTTATTTTGGTAAATATTTATCAAAAGCCAAATTAAGTAAAGAAGATAGCAGCAGTTTTGCGGAAACTTTCATCACATCCTTTTGACACAACAAAGATACGCATTACTTACCTACTGGTAATCCCGATATTTTATCAGAAGAAAAATATTTTTGTGTACGAAAAAAAGTGACACACACTACAAGCCGATATGGCTCGCAAAATGTATAGTGGTGACCTCAGCTCAGTGGCGTAGCGTGCCTTGGCGGGTTCCCGTATAAAAAAATATTTGGGGGCCCTTATGAAGAGTAACGAATTCTCATATAATAAAAAAAATTAAAAGAAATACACATACATACATAATTATTATCTGTACGGTATTAAATTTTTTTTACAAACATCATCATCATCATCCACAGCCCGACTTCACCCACTGCTGGGTATAGGCCTCCCTTAGTTTGTGCCATCTACCTTGATCGTGTGCTAGTCTAAACCATTGCCGTCCCGCGACTCTGTCTATGTCGTCCATCCATCTTGCTGCAGGGCGCCCTACACTTCTTCAAATTAAATATACACTCTCCTTGCTTGTTTTTCGGCAAATTTATTAAATCTGCGAATTTAATAAATCATATTTTAAAGCTGATGATGACTTTAATTTTTCTAAAGTTTCTGCCTCTATGGACAATAATGATAGGTCTGACAGGCGTTCATGTCCCATCAAAGTTGTTTTTATCTTTTTATCAGTTACAAAAAAATGGAAAGTTTTTATTAATTTTTGCTAACGCACGTCGTGGGCCCCGTATAATTGATACGGCAAATACGACGGTAGCTACGCCCCTGCTTCATTGAGAATCAAGATAATGTTTCTGTTTTTTTGTATAACAATTCCTTGATGGTAATTAAATAGGTCAACTAGCATCTGCCCGCATTTCAACTCGTTTAGTATACCTACCCGGATGAAATAGTACATTGTTACCCGAGTGTTGAAAGTCACGTTTTTTGAGTCCCGAGACGGGTTTGGCGCCAGAGCGTAGCGAGGGCGCCAATGGAGCTTGAGGGACTTAAAAGACTTTCATCCGAGGTAAACACTGTGCTTTTCATTACGAATACAAGGAAAGTAACAATAAAAACATGAAAGAAAAATTTGTGAAAATGAAGATTGAATTGCCGCCTTCCCGGTTTTTTTTTTATTTTTCTCTGGCGGGCCTTCGGCTTCGGTTCGCCAGCATTATTCAGCCAAAATTGTCATTTTCATAATTTAAAAAATGGTAAATTGTTTGCTCAAATCTATGTTATTTTAAAGAAATAGTTGAACGTACGAGTACGAATATAATAATTAAGCCGTATAAGGAATCAACACACGAGGATAGTAGGCAGTGCTAATTTTTATCATATTTTTTATAAATATTGTTGACATGGATGATATATTAATAAAGTAATTTAGAAGATATATTATTTATTTAATACTATCTTTATGTTATTTAAATTTAAATTTTACATTGCGCTCTAATTAGACTTTTTAAACTTCATACCGTTGTAATGGGTTTCCAACCTACTTGCTGAATAAAAAGTTGGAATTCGGTTGAACAACCTCCTTGCAGTTAGAAAGACTTTAGAAAGTTGGAACATGGTTGAATAAAATAGAACTTGTTTTTTTTATAATTTGACAGCTGTCAGTAGAAAGCGATTCTCCCTAGGGCTGAAAGTTTTACTTTCAATTAGGCCCCTCAGGCAACTTCAGACCTACTTTCAGAGTATGAGCAATGAAAAAATGTTTAAGTTTAATTCCAGCTTTCAGCAGTTGCAGAGATGAATGGAAACAATTAAATTTACTGACAAACATTCGCATTTATAATTACTAAATAGAATTTGTTATAAATCAAAGTTGTTGTTCCTTTTATCCAAGAAGTTGTTGCATTGGATTGCTATAAATAAGCCCTACGATATCAATACCCTAAGATCAACAAGTTATTGAAATGCATTTCCTCACTGTTGCAAATGTTTGTAATCGGTCGAGAAATTCACACCATGCGTCATGAAAATCACGCAGACAGAGAATTTGCATTGCGCAAAATTTACAACTGCGTATTATTCTGTGACAACATCTCACAAACCACAGAATATGTATCAGTTAGTAGGGATACGTGATTCCTGCGCAAAAACGACGTAACAGTCACGCCCCTTGCAGAATTTGTTGCTAAAAATAAGTTTGTGTTCATTGCTGCCTTCCTGGTCAGATGACAGATTAGCCTTGGCGTTGAGCGGCCGATGAGTACGCTTAGTGCGGTGCTGTTATTGTAAACACAATAGATAATAACGCAGAATCAGATAATGCTAATCAAAGTCTATTTCTTCATTCTAAACTTATCTTCTTCTTCTTCCTGCTTCCATTAGATTTTATTTTGCCTTATCTAGATAGATTTATTTCATTTCTAGGATGATTATGAAGAGTTCAAAACTTCTACATCAGAAAATAGTCTCTAATAACATTGTCGGTCAAAAAAGTAGGAACACAAAATTATGCGTTCTTACTTTTTTTCCGACATTATAATAAAGCCAATTATTAAAGTTAAATCGCATTTTTTTTACATTTTATACACGTGAGTTCTAGAGTCTTAATTATTTAAATTAAATACAATTTGACTTTTTTGTAATATAAATAAGTACATAATAACTAGTACCTGCTCAATTTAATTAACATATAATTCCAAACCTCGTTTTTTAGTCTTTTTATAAATTGCTTGCTCTTTTTATCACGCTAATAATCAGCGAGTATTAAATCAAAATTGGTATTCAAATGACTATGCCTGGGTAATTTTAATGTCAGTAAAACTAAGAATTCCAATAATTCCGGTATAAAGATCTAATAATACCACGCAAATAAAGCTACTGAAATAACTTCCTACGATGCAATTAAACTAAAAATAGAAAACAATAGGAGACCATTACGTTACTATAGGCGTGGGTTTCACACTATCACTGGTTCAAATAGATAATAATTATTGTACACTCAAGAACCAGATCATCCGGGTCATCAAAGTAACGTAAAACGCAAAAACAAAACTAATAATAAACCTAAAACCCATCGACAAAATATCGATGCTTAAACTGAAGTAGATTTCGATAAATAAAAGTTCGTATTGACGTTTTGAGTAACACAGCACTAAAATACAAATACAATACATTGTATAATATTTGTACCGTTATTCGCGACAGAGACATTAGATTACTTTTGTATTATAAACTATGAAAACCATGGTATGATAAATGACATAATAATTACATAATAACAGTTAACTCCCAAGAGCCACAAATAACTGTGAAAATTTATAGAAGACGAGGTCTAATAACGGTTACAATTATTTAAACAAGGAAATGATATCGAATAAGGTAAATTTTAATAAATGAAAAAAACCAAATTGCATTACTGAATACTTACCTACCTAAACCCAGGTTTTACCATGATTACAAAAATAAGGAAAAGTTGCAGCACCTTTTAGAAGCTCGGACATAATATTAATCTTTCCAAATACCTTAAATTAATTTGGTACAAAACCACAGGAAAACTACGATTTTTCCTTGTCACCGTGAAGCGTGTTCCACTTTCATGTGATAAATAGAATAAAGCAGAAATAGATGGAAAACATGAGTATACTCACTCGTTGTGACATGGAAATTATTTAGTCTATACATAAATAGGTTAGTAGGTCTGAAAAACAAACAATTGGCCATGCAATGTCATGCACTACGAGATTTTCAGGTGATTTGAAAACATTTTTTATGCCACAAACATGAGACAATGTCATTACGACTTTAAATATGTTGCATTTAATAATATTATCAAAACAGTAGGTTGTTTTTAGATTCTAAGTCACAAAACAAGTACTGAAGGAAAACAGATACACGATAGATAAAACTGGTAAACACAGTAAACTGTATCGCAGTTGTTCTATTTTGATAAAGGTTAAATCCCATGCAAACAAACAAAATGTACCTACCTAATGATAAAAGCTAAGTTCTTTGGGTAACTTATACAGCTAGCTGATGGAACAAGCATATAGCCAACCTGATGTTAAGTGGTAACCATCACCACAATAACAAAGCACTGCCTCGTAGGTCACGCACGTCAGTAACGTGCCGTACGATGCACTTCCCTCCGTCCATTATCTTGAGGCATACTGATGTTCAGCCTCACGTGGCCGCAATTTCACCGGCACCCACCCCCAAACCGAAACACAGTAATGCTGTAGACGGCAGAAATAGGAATGGTGGTAGCACTTCCCCGGACAAGACCTTTACAAGAGCTCTGCTCTACTCTACATCTACAAGAGTACTACTACATACCTAGGTGGAAAAAACAAAACCTTTTTGATAATGATAATTAGGGCATTGGCAAATAAAATATGCCTTGACGCTGTAATCATTATAAACAATGCAAAGGCCAATATCATATGTATAGAACTAAAAAGTATTTTCAAGCCATTTAGTCAGTTAAAGATTTGCCTCTACATGTCGTATGTAAATAAGCACTGTTTCTACAAGGAAATACAATTCAATAAAAATATCCGGTTGGTTTCCGTAAATAAAACGGTAAAACAAAAGGTTTCCGCTACCACAGAAATAACATCAGGTTTTGCTGTTACTTGTTCAATTTAAAATGACTTGTCTGTCTGTTTGACACTTTATATAAAGTCTGCATGTCAATAGACGCCTGAAATAATTGTAGTAGACGTAATTTTGAAATCTTGAGGATTACAAATGGGAGGAATGAATACCGGGTAGCTTGTACAGAGTAAAGTCACTAGTATAATTTATGTACTAGTATTATGTCCTCGCCTACTACATGCATAGGTACTTTTAACACTACCAAAATGAGAACTAATTTCGGGAAAAAAACATTTATCTTCAAACTGAAGGTAAGTTACCTTCGATCTTTTGATAAGATACCAAGTGACATGTGATATCGCATGCCCTAGACACATAAAATTAAGCCTTGTTGTTCTACAAATAACTATAGGAAAATGCCATCGGAAGAAAAGTCATCACAGCTCATACTTGATCCTATGAAGTCTGTCCTTCTGTTTTTCGACAGAGAGATCTTTTAAAATGATTTAAAAACAAAGAAGAGTAAATTTTTAAATCCTACATCCTATTAAAACTCTTGGATAAGAACCTCCTTTTAAAGTAATCGATTCAACAAACTACAATCCATTTTAATAAAGCGAACTCTTAGGTTGTATTGTTTTTTGGGTCGTTCGAAAGCGCAATGGGTCGACGACATCGTAAAGGTCTCGGGAAACACCTTGATAAGAGACGCACAGGACAGAGAAGGCTGGCAGAAAATGAAGGAAAACCAGCAGTGGGTGATACCAGGCTCAGATGATGATGATGAGTGTGTAGCGCAGTATATCTGTACGTAAGTCGGTTGGTTTGTTTATCTGTGAGCTAACTGCGCAGTTTGTCAGATCTTTTTTCGCATTGCGATAACAATCAAACCGCTTTTTAATTGTTCCTTTTGTATATTCTGGACAGTTTCATTGCGAGATCAGGACTGTCGGCTCAGTTTAAAATAGACTGTGGCCAAACAAAACAGTCTCATCAGCTACTGCGCAGTTTCGTGCGAAGGCATTAACTTGTAATGAGGAAATTCGCTTTGGATTAATGTGGTATATCTATGACGTTAAAGAGAGGGCGCTGCAGTCGTGCATACAACATCGGCTCTTCAACAAAAAATCTTTTAAATTAGAAAATCGTATCAAATTCTTTTGAAACAGTTTTCAACGTGTGTATCATTGTCTAATTACGCAGTGAGAGTGTTATCTCGTGAAATCGGACTATAACAAAATAGGAATCGGTGCAATAACAAAAGTGCAAAATTCCCAAACAAATACAACATCAGTGAGTGACTGTGAACAAAGTGAAGTAATATAATATACGGACAACACCAAAGCCCTACGAGATTCTATTTAACGCGTGAATATATGCTCATTAATTGCAAACTTTGATAAAAAGCGTAAATTTCGCATTGTTCTTTTTTTCTCAAGTGACGGTGGTTGCAAAAAATTGTTTACTGACGATTCAGTCCAGTCATTTACAAAAATCCACAAAATAAGCTGGCCCTTTATTTCGTTGCATCACTCACGAACTAAACTGGCGCAGTGGTAAAACACCCGATTTCCTTCAAAAATTGTTGCGATCCCTGGTTCGATTCTCCGTGGCGTCATTGACTTTTTGCGTAGATATTTTTTCTACCACTTGTACACAAAAGTTGACGCCGGATTGTTGAGAGTAATTTAGGCCATACACCGATAGGGAGCGTATCTGGAGCCAGAGTTAAATCAGAATCGAAAAATATACGCGATACTTAGCGATGGAAGAACTTATGGCTGCAATTCGCCAAATACAGAGGGATCTGGACGACCAAAAAGATACAATCCTAAGAACCGGTGAAAGTGTGACAGAAAAGGTAACAGAGAATGTTAATAAAATATTGGAAGAAAAATTTAGAATATTAGAAGATAAGTACGATGATTTAAGTGGAAGAGTAGATAACCAAGAAAAAAGGTTGTACTTTCTAGAAAAGGAAGCGAGACAAAGAAACATTGTATTTTTTGGCATGGAGGAAAGCGAGAAATCGTACTCCAATTTAGAGAACATTATTATTGACTTCATAGACAAGCATTTTTCTATAAAGTTAGATTGCAGAGATATACAGGCAGCCAGGAGATTGGGTAAAAAAGGAGATAGGCCCCGCCCGGTAACAGTGACGTTTACAACTCTAGGAATAAAGATTGATATTTTTAAACAAAAGAGTATGCTAAATGACAGCCCTTACTATTTAAAAGAAGACTTTCCACAAAATATTCTAGAAATAAGAAAGCAACTGCAAGAGCAGGTAAATATAGAAAGAGAGAAGGGCAACAAGGCTGTAATAAAATACGACAGGATGATCATACTTCCTGACTCATACAAACCTGATACCATTCCAGGTAACAAAAAAAGGACTCTATCAATATCTCCTGGAAATAACTTCCAAGCTCACAGTGCGGACCGCAACTCACACGCCAACAAAAAGAACAAAGCTTTGCCCACTCACACAAAGGTGCAAAGATCATCAAGTATCTCAGAAGGAGTTCTCAAACCCAGTATGCTGAATTTTTTAGTAACCAAAAATACGAGCAGCACAAAATTACTGCAGGAAAACAAAGAAAAAAACACTTAGCAATCGAAGCACCCCCCTCCCACGCAATCAACAACGAACAGAACAACACAAACAAACCCCATCTTCCAATCCGGCTGGTCACCGTGGAAGATTACGACCAAAACCCTCCAAAGAAAACAATAAACCTAAAAACAAAAGATATAAACACAAACATTCAACTTTATAACCCACCCATAGTGCTAGATCATTATCATCCTACGAACGAAAAAAAAAAAAACGTTGTTATTGGCATACCTGAAATAAAACGATCGGACAACAAAATTTAAGAATACGACGGTTTATACTGTGTCACAAATGAAGACGGTGGATCCGCAGTGGCTCCAATCAGATAAAAAACCTCAAAGATTCTTTGGAGGAGGCCTTCACCTGCGAAAGGGTTCTTGCAAATGTGGAGTAAAAGAAGAATTAAAAATAAATAATTACCTAATAACTACACTTATACTTAAGTAGGTACTTACTAACTATAAATATACCTAGAAAATTTAGAATAAGTAGAAACTAAAGATTTTTTGTAAAAATAGCAAGAAATAAAAGGCTTTTTATTTTTTTATATTATTTATTATTTATTATTATCTATGACGTTCAACTCACCTTGTAGTATGACGTCAACAATAGATTTGAAAACTGCATTTTTAATAAATAAATACACATACTTATTTAAAATGTGGGGTTATGATGCATCATCATGCCAGTACCTAATAATTAAGATACCATTATGATACGTTAGGTATATTATAGCTAGTTAAATAGTCAATAATTTGAGTTATTATTTTCGAAATATGAATTCTAAATAAATATTCTTCTTTCTGTCCTTATTCCTATACTTATACTTATTTTCAATTTGTTATGATGCTTATACCTACTGGTATAACCATGATATTAATTTTTGGTACTGGTCTGGTGGTCTGGTGAAAACTAGATAATAATGTAGACAAAGAAGAATGGCATAAACTGATGGAGAAGACCTTTACCCGAAGAGGGGTTCCTAGCCACACGAAGACGTAGCAGTGTAAACATAACAGTAATAACATTCATATAACTTTTTAAAGTATTGTAAACATAAGTTGGTATAAGGAAAATAAATGGGGTTTTTATTTATTTATAAAAAAATATCATAATCTGGTATCATTTGGTACTGGTTTGATTCCAAGGCACGAAGTATAAGTAGATAATTTATTAACTATGGTAGTCCGTAAGTTTTAATGACCAACACATGTTAAGGCACATGGCTGCGTCATGTTTCCTGCAATGTGACCGTTTAAATGCTAAATGAGCAAAGTCATTATAATAAGTAAGAGAAATTGAAGAATGCTCTTGCGGAGACAATGGTAAGGTATTGTTTTGTGATACTCATTTACGATCGTAAAATGTTTACAGATAACTGCCGTTAAGGCCTCAGACTTAGGAAAAAGCAACTGCAATAGCACTTGTCTGATGAGTCGTGATCTCACCGCTATTGCGTTGTGCTAAGTAATAACGTTAATAGTAATTTTGTATGGGATGGAGCGGCTTTGTTTTCTACATTTTCAGATTTTAAGAAAAAAAAATGGGAAAATTTTAACTTTTGCATCTAAAATCTTCAAGTTTTTACATGGACCTCAACTAATCACCGGTTAGAGTTAAACGATTGAGGATATAAATACCTCAAAAGTAGTAACCATAAAAATATAATAAAGATTCTGAAGAACGTGTCAATTATTATTAATATAAATATTTATATCTGATTTTCGTAGAAACAAGTTGATAAAGTACGTCAATTGACTTGCGCGTGCGTCGTCGTCCACCTCGAAACCCGTATTTTGGAAGTATCCTTTGTACGTCAGTTCTTTGTACGTGTAAGTCATTTAAGTTTCAATCTTAGTACTCTATGCCTTTTGGATACGCGCCAAGATGTCTTCCCTTCGCAGGTAATAAAATAATTTTAATAGTATTTTTATTTTGCAGTAAAAATATGATGAAGTGCCGCCAAAACAAATAATCGTATTCCTAAGAGCTTACGTCTGGCATCTTATTTTCTTATCGATGACAATTTTTGGAAAAAAGCCAGAACGTCGGAGAATTTTAATGACTTTAGGTACGTGAACTTGCCCAATGCACTTTGTTTTGGTGAACGTTGAACGTTTTCATGTCTTATGACTTATGACCGATATAAGTTTATTATTGTCATCAACTACATAGTAGGGTTATTGCCCTTTCGAATGTATTTTTCTTGTTGTGTATTTTTCTATGTATGTTCTATATTATAATTAAAGCTTATTGACAGCTTTTATTGAAAGAAATGTTATTTGATTATTTTTAGAGGGAGGAGACCAAGTAAAAGCTACATGAGCCAAATAAAAGCGAAGATCGTCGTCATGTCGTATAAAGAAGTCAAGGAGGTTGCCCTCAAAAGAAATACCTGGCCAAAAATGCATATTTTACGTTGTCAAAAGTATTTCTCCTAAATAAGAAGAGAAGAAGAAAAAAATAATTTAAATCAATACAGTCATTTTAGCGTGGTATCATGGTCATCTAAACAAAAATCGGTTGTCTGTAAAGTCGGTTTACTGACGATAGTTGAACGTGAAAACGTCATACAGCTGTCCACGCGAACGCATCGCTCACTCAAGTAGGAGAGACAGATGTCGAACGCTGCCGAGCGCGGAGGCCGATTGTGCCTCTTTGTCGCTCGTTCCGCGCTCTCGCTTGCATTTCAGAGCGAGGTAACGCCGCATGAGTCATGTTTTTTCGTGCGTGCAGCCAGCTCCATCGAATTATAAGACGTTGTCACGTCAAAAAGGAAAAATTTGACAAAAAATAGCTAAAGCCAATGGGTCAAACCACAGAGCACCAAACACGCTTTTGCTTACGGGTCAAACAGTGAGATGGTTATGCAATGATTAAATTTAAATTGCGTTTAAAAGTATGACTGATGAGTATGAAGTATGATATTATTCATATTTTAATGTATTTTTATGAAACAACGGGATATTTACCATGATTAAATTTTGTTGAGCTGACTTCCGATATTTCGGCACAGTTGCATGCACCATGATCACGGTTGAACATATCCCGTTGTTTCATAAAAATAGTGTTAAAAACCATGATAGTTTCAAAAGTTATATATTTTAATGTATTCGGAAAAACAGACACTCACAGAGAGTTCCATTCATTGTCCGCATTATAAAAGTGGAGGCAAAGCGCTTAGTTCGGGAATAAGGTGTATCTACCATGAATGGATCCCTCGTTTCCGTACTTCTGGTGGTTCAATAATGAAATGGGGATGGGGGAACCAGTCATTCTGTCCTTTCCACGACCTTTTCAAAGTATTTTGTGTAGTTGTAGGATATAAACAATTGCATTAATTAGAACGTCGGCAAACCAATTACAGCTAGTTATGAGCCTTAATTGAAACACGCTCAGACAATAGAACCAATATACCATGTTAACCAATATACAAGTATATTACATAATACAAACGATATGTATTTATTAAAATACGATATCGATGTCAATAGAGTCAAAGGCAATGAAGATCTCTGGTACTTTGTCAAGGAATTACTTTGACATAGGAATTTTTCAACCTTCAAGTCGGAAGTAGTTAGAAAAAATTACTCGATGATTCTAGAAAATGGTTATAATATGTATTTGAGAGAAAATTAGAATAGGCAAATAGGCAGACTTTAAACAATGGTTAGTCTTATCAAGCCAGCACTGTCAAGGTTCCATAATGGTGGTTTCGATCCCCACCGAGAACAAATATTTGTGTGGTGAACACAGATGTTTGCTCTCTGCCCCCAGGCAGAGAGCAAACATCTGTGTTCATATTACGTAGATGTTAATATGTATTCTAAGTTTGTATTCGTATTTATAAAAAATAATATAAGTACTATAATCAGCTATATGGTTCCATAGCACAAGCTTTGCTTAGTTTGGGGCTAGATGGTGTGGTGTGGATTGTCCATAATACTTATTTATTTAGGTTAGGTACTGGAAGCAGCGACACACTTTTTACTTCTGTAGTTCCTTAATAAATACAATTTAAAATAAAGAAATATGTGATAATACAATTGTGAAATCCGGAAATGTATTTATATTAATAAAATCTCTCATTGTGATCATAATTAATACCACCTGCCAGAGATTTCTGTAATAACTAATCGTATTTGTAACAATGTAACAATTACGGAAAACGTATCAATTAAAATGGAAAACTAATAAGACAAAGAACTCTGCTTAAGAAATCAGCAATATACATATAACATGTTGTAGGAATTCTGATGAAAAAAAATCCATCAGTAGTACTTTATGAAAATATTATGAGCTTTTTGCTTTGATATAAAGAATCTAAAATGTTTGTTGACTAGGAAGTCTAGGCTAAACAAAGTGATTGGCATATTGACTCAAGAATGAGTACGGAAGACGCCAGCGCCGTTCAGATCTCGACGGCTGATCTTTGAATTACGTTAGCATTCATTGAAGATATGGTCGACTATGTAATTATTGATGTATTATAAACTAGCGGCCTGTCCCGGCTTTGCACGGGTGGCCTATGTTTTAAAACACATAAATATAGCCTTTGTTACTCAGAGTGAATGTAGCTTTCCAATGGTGAAAGAATTTTTGAAATCGGCACAGTAATTTTTGAGTTTATTCATTACAAACATACACGTAAATCTTTCCTCTTTATAAAATTAGTATAGATATAGATGGACACACAACATCTACTCTAAAAATTCCTTCGTGCAGTTTCTCGTAAAAACAAGGTTTTTTTAATTAATTTGTTTTGTTTGAAAGGTGACGATCGCAAGCTATGATTTAAGAAATTAAAAAAAAAACAACCTTTGACAGATCTTCAGTTCTCTTCTAGTAGTTACAGAAGTCGGATGGTTTTTTATTTTCTTATGCCTAATCCCTGTTTTTTTTCTATTGATAATACGCTATGACTCACGTCAATAAAAGTCCAAAGTCAAATACATGCTTATTCAGTTGTATCACAAGGATCACTTTGAACCTTTTGAAAGGTGACAGCTATGTGCCAGTTCCACGCGATCAAGCCTAGAAGAACAGGCAACCATGTACGGCTTGGTTCCTACTGCTTTTTTATGATTTTGGTCTATCATACGATTATTTTCAAATGTATACAGTAAATGAATTAAGTAGATGTGCTTTAGTAATGGTTGGCAGTTGCTAGGCGTGTGGTATTTCGCTAGTCTATTGTTAAATTGAAAAACAAGAATAGTTGAATATTTTGGTTAAACGCCTCGTGCTTCTACCGATATGAAAACATCTTATCTACAGGTAATTGTTTAGTAAACCAGTAAAATAGTTTGACATAATCTATAAAAAAAAAAGTGTAAGTAATAATTAAGTAAAGGCAATATACTCGCACTGTTTTTGCACCTAAAAATATGAAAATGTTAATGTTTTTGTAACGATAGCTCAACTGTTTCTTGTTTTTTTTGTACATTTTGTAAATATTTGTTTAATTCAAAATGTTTGACCTTTGAGATGTTAGGTGTGAAAGAGTAAAAAGTGACAAGTTGATTTTTACATACCTACATAGTTGGAACACCTAGATATAGTTAATTTCCCTAAATAGTACCCAAAAATAGGAAAGTACAAGGTACTAAACTATTTTGTTTTTGCTTATTTATTTTATTTTTTCATAGGAAGGCCAGACGGTATTAATTAATTAATGATAATCCACTTACCAACATGCGAGAGACCCGACAGATCAGATCCTGAAATAAAAAAAACATAAAATGTGAAACGATGTAAAATGAAGCATGCACACAAAAAAATGACAGATTTTAGGTAGCACTGAGTGAAAATAAAAATTACCGCAAAGCATGCGTTGATTTGACCATTGCATGGCAACTTTGTATAACTGAAAATGACCATAATCGATCTTAAGAACAAAATTTAAAACAAAATAATGGTAAAATGAATCCTTTTAACATCATAATAATTAAACCTTCACTGCATGGTTGTTTGTTACTATCTTAACAGGAGGTTACGCCAAAAAAAAACAATCACAAGTATTTAGTCCCAGAAGTTGTGTCGTAGGTTTGAAGCTTCTGGGTTCAGAAAATATAAAAAACGCAGCCTTTCTACGAACGTCTTATATTGTCGATAAAAAAGTAGCTAGGTAAGTATAGTGAGTAAAAATTATGTTGCCCGTAAACCGGTCTGCGTCTGCAGTATCTGTAGCATGCAAATTAGCGGGAACAACAAGGGTTTTTATCACTCTGTAATTTAGATAATGAGCGGTGACCCACAAATGTCCGATCAAAATGTGTGGAAAATTACTATAAAACCCCCTTGTTTTGTTGACACTAATTGCCTTGATAACCTATTTACCTTGATGTTTGTGTGCTCGCAGTTATTTTTCCACTTACTGCTAGTAAATGGAAAATATTTGGATTGGAAAAATACAAGATGAATAGAATTCCGTTGGAAAAGATCAAGTTTTACTACCTGACATTGAGTGAGCTAGTTGTAAGGTTTTATCTATACGTTGCCAAAATACAGGTATTTTGTATTAACCGGTTTTAATCAAATATGTATTATAATTTTCTATTACTGGTGCTACCCAGATAAACAGTAGCAAACAAGTTATTTCTGTTATAAACTTTAAATAAGTATTTTAAGTTTAACCTAAATTCGTACTGGTGATACGTGGGAGCAGGCTAATTAATGGTATGTAGTTTTCAGGGATTTTAGAGGATGAAATGCATTGAATGCTATGTTTTATGCGTTAGGATCAATTACCTTATAAAGGAAGCGACATAATTATTTATGCGAAAACTTTTTTGCGCGGCCTTGAGCACTTTGAGGTGGTAAAAACCACATGTTTTGAATAAACCCAGGAACTCGTGACTGCCACGTCACCTGTTGCCATAACCGACGCCTCTTCGGCAAAGATCGACGAACTTCGCCAAAAGTTAGGGAGTCGAAGGGTCGGAGGGAGGGGAGGATAATTGTTTAAGATTTCAATAAAAAAACGGTTTTTTTTCATTGTTGCTCATTGATATCCAACTACCAATCACAAAAAATTTGCCTATAGACCTGTGTAAAAAATCTGAGCATGACTTATTCAACCTCAAAGCTTTAATAAACACATTCTATCAGCTGTTGACGTCAAGCAGTGGGAAGCGATAAATTGTTATGATCCGTTGGGGGTACGATAACCCGATAGTAACTGACACACTCTTAACCCGGTGACCGTTTATCGCTCTGATAAGAAACTTTCGACATTGGTAATACATGTCTCCAAAGCTCTACTTCTATTTGTTGTTATTGACTCTGAGACTGGTCTCATAAATGAAATAATTATGAAGATGTCATGATGGAGTGTTGACATGAAGGTCGTCGGAAGCTGATGAATGGAGGAAGTTAAAGACTATTGGTAAATTGTGGCTTAAGTAGTAAGAACGTATACCGAATAAATAATTAAAATACTCTGGACGATCCACACAACGCTATCTAGCCCAAATTAAGCCGAGCTTGTACTAGGGTGCTGGAAACCAGATAGCTGATATAATATTTTAAATACATTTTTTTGTAAATACTTCCTTAGAACACAATATAACACCCAGACAGAGAACAAACAATAAAGGTCGTTCACCACACAAATATTTTGTTCTCGGTGGGGATCGAGCCCATGACCGATGGCGTAGAAGGCAGAGCTACTACCAACTAAGCTAAGAGGCCAGTCGAAAAATGGTACGTTGATGTATGAAAACACCTATTTTCAAATTCCCCAAGAACGAAAGTTCTTTACTCCTATATAGAACTTTCGTTTTTGGGGGGATACTATAAAAATAAATAAAGAGCTCAATTTTTCGGGGATAGCAAGAGAAATTCTTAGGTGTGTTTTAAAAGTTATTTGGAATGAAGAATTCATCTCTGTCAGAACTGATAAATCGGTGTCCAGCCTCATTTCTACGGATACGAATAACTCTTTGAAACCATTTATTTACAGTAAACTGAGGAACTCAGATAACTTTGTTTATGAAAATAAACAAACTATTTCATCATGGGTGTTTGTCACGTGTGTTGTTAGTAGCACTGTACTGTGTTGATAGTTCTTGGTTCTATTTGTATCACACAGAGGACATAAATAAGTTATTATGTTATTGTGCGACTTATCTTTTCAGTCAAGAGGGGAGTCTATTATATGAATTTAAAAACAAAAGATATTATCTAGCAACCAAATTAGGGGCTGATTTTTCCATCAACAGAAAAACACTAAAGTGTATATAATTTACTCAGTAGGATTGCAAGGATAACTTTGAAACGTCCTAAAGATAGGTTAGTCTAGAAGAACAGGCAACAAACTACGGCTTGGTTCCCGTGTTTTTATTTGATCCTTTTACAAATAAAAATAATCTAAAATGCGCAGTGAAGTTCCAGTGTCGTGCCACTTCACTTAGTGAGACGTATGACTTATTATCGGATAAAAAATTACAGCCTTTGTTTTTTGCAATCCTAAGAAAAAAAAGAGCCTCTGAAGATGGAAAAATTTGGTGGCCAATTAATAAAATAAGATTGTTGAGCTGTTTTTTTGTTTTGGCTCTTCGGTAGTTTTACTACGAGTATTAGCGCTTGTTGAATGCCAACAACTTTTCTTGCTGCCTTAAAGATTATCATCTTGTCTTTTAGATTATCTTAGATGTATTCTATTTTAACATCTCGCATACGAAAACAAAAAGTTTTATTTCGTTATTAGTAATAAAAGCTTAATTAAGTATTTTATAGTATCTAGTGTTCACATAATTACCTATTTTTACATACATAATAATAGTATTGTATGTTAACATAATATTTTTGTCTAAATATATTTTATGTATTTTTCTATTAGCGTTCTAGAATGTTCATTATCCATTCTGGAATACCCGAGCAACGTTGCGCGTCGCTGCTAGTTTAAGATTATGTATTATTAAGTGTAATGCCACAGCTATTCCAGATAGCTGACATTACACCTTAATTTTCCATAGTACAAGCTCTGCTTAGTTTGGGGCTAGTGTTATGGGGATTCTCTTGGCTACAACTGCTAGGGAATAAAAGTACTTGAATAAACAGGATGAGTGATCACCAGTAACCCCGTCAAATATGCAGGTCTCGACAGAGCCTACTTATTTGCTCCTCTTGGGGTTGAGACTCTGGGTCCGTGGGGAACGGAGGCCTCGCGGGTCTTCAAAATTTTGTCTACGTGACCCAAGAGCTGGTGGGTATCTGGCGCAGCGTATAAGCATTGCTATTCAGCGTGGCAATGCCGCCAGCGTCTTGGGGACGCTTCCGTCTGGCACTGATTTGGATCAGTTGAGCTATCTCTAGATTGTTTGTAACGATCTGCAGATAGCTCAACTGTTTCTTGTGTATTTTGTACATTTTGTAAATATTTGTTTAATTGTAAGTTACTTTGTGTAAATAAAAATAGTATTTCTACAATAGATGCAAAAGCCTGTTTACTTTTATTTCATTTAAGATAATGATAATACAACCCAGTTTTTTCTGTATTGTTGTGATGGTGGTGTACAGATAATAAAATCATTATGTGATAACATCACACCATTTCATCATAATAATAACAATATTTATGTTTATCGCAATGTTATTTTTGAGACATTGACTGTAACGTGTGCGCCTAAATAAATCTGTTTTTGTTTTTAATAATAGCAGTAATACGTCAGCAGACCCTGTTGACTTCAAAAATAGTTTAGTATACTTACCTAATTATTTCTGAGATTTGTGCAAAAGTTAACTGGAAATATGTTTGTTTATGCCATAGCTGGTAAACGAGCTGATGGGTCACCTAATGAAGAGCAGTCACCGTCGCCCATAGACACATGCAACACCAGAGGTGGTGCTGATGCGCTGCCGGCCTTTTAAGAATAAGAGACCCGCTTTTTGAAGGACCCCATGTCAAAGCTCCGAGGCACTTACAAATTGCTAGATTGCTAATTGGAGGTTGCTTACAAATTCAAGTTTTTACTTCTGTCAGCATTCCCGGACTGTGACGATTTTTTTTCATCCTACTTCATTTTTCAGTCTGTGGTGTCTTGTTTGATAGATAAGCTATTGGAGAGTTTAGAAAGATCTATGGTCTTCTCAATTTTGCTTATTTGAAAAAACCTTGCCTCTGTAATCGGTGGTTTTTTTATTGAACGGAAAACCACAAAGCCGGCGCGGCGCGTGCGCAAATAATTGTGTGCAACATAGTATGTTTTACTGCGAAATTATGTTTAATGGGTGATTGTGTGGTCATGCGATCATCGAAAAGGAAAAAAACATAGAAAACTACACAAGGAAAGTTTCAACTACCTAAATCCTACTGAATAATGTTGTTGTAGAAAACAAGTTGAATAATGAAGTTGAATCAGTAATTATTAAAATAATAGTACATTGTTCACCGAGAGGAGAAAGTGACCGATTACCGTTGAGGGAGGCGAGGGCTTTAAAACACCCGAGATCGGGAATCGCAGTTTCTCTCGAGTGATACATAGTGCTATATACTACACCTACAAGGAAAATAAATTCTACGAAAACTGAATCCTCAAACAAACACACATTGGAAATGGCGTCTGCAATTTTCACATGTTCTTTTTTCAAATTGTTTATCCTGCCGCCGCAGGGTCGCACTGCCAGCCCGACACCATCCAACACACAGCTAGTGGCCAGTGTCATTTTGCGAACTTTGAGATAAAAACTCACTGTAAAAACTTTTTGGCTTTTGACATTTAGGTTACCGGCGCATAGTCTTACCCAAAATAAAAAATAAAAACCACGTAAGAAATGAATTTTTCATTACTCATACTCTGAAAGTAGGTCTGAAGTTGCCTGAGGGGCCTAATTGAAAGTAAAACTTTCAGCCCTAGGGAGAATCGCTTTCTACTGACAGCTGTCAAATTATAAAAAAAAACAAGTTCTATTTTATTCAACCATGTTCCAACTTTCTAAAGTCTTTCTAACTGCAAGGAGGTTGTTCAACCAAATTCCAACTTTTTATTCAGCAAGTAGGTTGGAAACCCATTACAAAGGTAAGAAGTTTAAAAAGTCTAATTAGAGCGCAATGTAATATTTAAATTTAAATAACATAAAGATAGTATTAAATAAATAATATATCTTCTAAATTACTTGATTAGTGTATAGCTTCAACTATTTATTTAAAATAACATAGATTTAAATTATGAAAATGAAAATAATGGCTGAATAATGCTGGCGAGCCGAAGCCGAAGGCCCGCCAGAGAAAAAGAAAAAAAAAACCGGGAAGGCGGCAATTAAATATTCATTTTCACTAATTTTTCTTTCATGTTTTTATTTTTACTTTCCTTGTATTCGTAATGAAAAGCACAGTGTTTACCTCGGGTGAAAGTCTTTTGAGTCCCTCAAGCTCCATTGGCGCCCTCGCTAACGCTCTGGCGCCAAACCCGTCTCGGGACTCAAAAAACGTGACTTTCAACACTCAGGTAACAATGTACTATTCATACACTTTTCTCTCCTGCTCAGATGCGTTTTCTCCCCGCATATTTGTTCGATATGCAATGACGTACTTTCTTCCGTAAATTTGATAAAGTATCAAGGTACTTTCCAAGCAGGTGTAGTATAATAGTTATTTGTTATACAAGAGTGCAAAGCTGCTTTTTAACCGCGTGCTCAATTTTAATGACCGAGCAAGCGCAGGATTCTAAATTTTAACCACGAGCGGAGCGAGTGGTTTAAAAGTTAGAATCCTAAGCGTTGGCGAAGGAATCAAAAGAGCACAAGGTGAAAAATCTTTGCACTCGAGTGCAACACGTAACTTTTCATCCCACCTCAGCGAGAAAATGACTAAATGCAAAAAAGAACATGGCGCGACTAAAAGTAACACACCAAGAAGGTTCCGAGTATGAGTTTTAACAAGTTTAAAAAGGTTGATAAATTCGGCACCATGTAGGTAGAAGTAAATAGGTTGTGTATTCACAAACTTAGTGAACACAATATTCTTAATTCAAATTTACTTTATCCTCTAGCGGATAAAAACGGCTTTTCCAGTCAGATATTGAACAGAAAAAACACACTTTTTGAGCTGGTGGGATGAAAATAAAATTATAGGTTCAAAAACCTTCAATAAGTAGGTAACTCCCTTTGTAGAAGATTTGAATTAAAACGACGAAAAAAAAAGCCTTAGGCACAACGAAACTACATAATTATTAAAAATATCTAGATTTTTAATTCAGGGTTTAAGCACCTAAACCTTAATTTTAATTTGGTGGAGTGAATAGAGCCTATACACAGTCCAAAGTCCGTCGTCTTGTCACCCAGCAGACCATGTGACTGAACCGGCGCCGGTATCGCGTTACAAAAACCACAGGTGTCAGCTGTATGGGAATCAGACCTGTGAGTAGGTACGACTGACGTGGAGCCTAGATCGAGTTACTGATAGGTTCTGAATTGCCTGGTATTAGTTCGGCGCTGATCACGTTGCATTGTTTTACCACGCGTAAACCTTTTGGCAAGCTTTCGACCTCTCATCTCAGTTGTTGGACTTCTCCGCCGTAGGTTGTGGGTTCGATCCCCACCGATATTTGTGTGGTGACACAGATGTTTGTTCTTTTTCTGGGTGGTTATATTGTATTCTAAGTACCACAGTGCACATAAGATTTTCGACAGAAAAACTCATTGGTATAACTCGGGCCGCTACCACTAGACCACCAGTGCTCTCATTAAGCACTGGTTCTGTAATGACATCAAAACAGTTTTATTCATATGTGATTGAGATTTGTTTTTTATTTAAAAAGACTCGATTCTTTTTATAATGACGTGTTTCAATACCGAATAGTAAATAATTTATGTGGAAGATACTTTGAACTTTGAACTGGTAATTTAAAGTACCTACATTATGGTAACTTTAACGGTCAACAGTTCTCATTATGTATTGATTTTCCTTGAATTATACGTTATTTAGATAGAACAAGTATGTTTTGGAATTACCACGCGTATTATAATAAATATCCGCTGTAGGTTTTTGCAATATACCTAACGGGTTTTTACATTGTCATCTCCTTAATTAGACGTAAAATTTATAAAAAAAAAGCAGCCAAGTGCGAGTCGGACTAGCCCATGAAGGGTTCCGTAGCAACAAGTAACATAATATAGAAGTTCTATTGTAGTTCGCCGAAAGGTAAATTGAAAGAAAGAAAAAAAGTTACATACACACATTTTACCACTTTGGAAGGGTCTCTCGCGCAAACTATTCAGTTTAGAAAAAACGATATTCGAAACCTCAACATCATTTTTAAAGACCTATTCATAAATACCCCACACGTATGGGTTTGATGAAAAAAAAGTGAGAAAGTCAGTTTCAGTTTTAAGTATGGGGGGGACCCCTAAAATTTATTGTTGTTTTTATATTTTTGTGTAAAAATCTTAATGCGGCTCACAGAATACCATCTACTCGCCAAGTTTCATCAGTCTAGCTCCTACAGTTTCGGAGAAAAATGACTGTGACATACGGACGGACAGACAGACAGTCATGACGAATCTATAAGGGTTCCGTTTTTGCCATTTTGCTACGGAACCCTAACTAGCGGCCACGTTCCCGTCACTTTTTCGGAATAAAAACCCTGTGTATATCCTATGCCAGTCTCTTGGTTCTAAGCTATATACCTCCACACTAATTTTCAGTCGAATTGGTCCAGCCGTTCAAGCATTATAGCATGACCAAGGTAAATAGGTATTCATTTTAATTCTAATATGGGGTTGGTACCCTTGTTGTCCCAGGCACTATAGTGTCCCGCGAGTAGGGCTTGTGTAATCCACCAGTTGCCCTTGACGCTATATAAATTGACTAATTGACCATGTGAAACTTTGCGTAAGCATATTTTCTTTCTTTCTTTTCTATATAAATCATCTGCTTATGTTTGATTTTTACTGCAGAAACATGGAAAAAAAATGGTCCCAATAATCAATTTCCTTACAAAAAAACCTCAATGAAATTGATGAAACTTCCGCTTTCAAAATACATGGCCACAAACAAAAGTAAAGATATCCGGAAGGAAGGAACGACTGATATATCTCTGGTGCATGACCGCACGATGGGGGCTCGAACCTGCGACCTTAGGATCGGCAGTCAACGTTGAACTCACAAAACCAAAATAACATTGGAAAAACATCCAACAACAAAAATAAAATTTAGGTAGGTAGGTAATGTTGGACATTGTACACAACAAAAAATATGAGCACAGAACAAAAAGAGAAAGAACATGGGTTATTTCCAGTTAAAAGACCTTTGAATTTAATGAAGATTATTTACAGTGTCATGGGTAACTTTTCTCTCATGCCCCGATTTACGGGACGCTATTGTGCCTGGGACATGATTTTAAGAAGATACAAAAATGCTAGGCACAAGGGTAATGTAGGTCAAGGTTCATAAATCTTTGACTGATCATAATAGGTATATTTTAGGTACGACACCTACCTACTTAAAGGAAGGCATAATAGAACATTCGGGAAAACTTTATTGTAAAACCTAACATCCTATAACGCGAATAAATATAATAAAGAACCATAGACCTACTTCATTTTCCATGAACCATAATGGAATCCAGAACTGTGATGAATAGTGAATACGATGACACAAGCAAGCTATTTTCAAATCAACACCATTATCACAGGTTATGTGGTTTACAACTAAACTACACGTGAATGGATTCCTAGTACAATCTTCTGTTTGCTTATTAGGTGTACCATAAGTATATAGCTACTAACTAGCTACATAGGTAGGAAGTACCTACAAAATTCGATGATGAATGAATCAGCAGAAGTTATAAACATGACCCTTATCTTCTTGCAACAGAGTCTAGATTAGAATAATCTTCAAAATCAATTCAACAGAATTATCATACGGATGACCAACGCATTACAACCTCCTAAACGGATTTAACATAGTACCTACCTCGTACTTATGACGTCATTGTGACGTAAGGAAATCCCCGAAGGCGTCTTGTTATTATTTTGGAAAAAACCTAACTTTATAATCTTTTCTTTATTTCATGGTAACTTACTTACAATAGTCTGGTTTACTAAACTATTACACCATCTAAAATAGGTAGAACATACCTCCCCAGTCCCCAGTCCACCTCCACTGGACTGACGACATCGTAAATATCGCGGAAAGTCGGGAACTAAGTAGGTACCTACTGAAAAATGTTGTCCCTAGCAATGGAAAGCGTATGCCCAGGTTTAGGCCAATAACGATAAAAAACCCGAAGTTTTTTACCAAACTTCTTCACAAAAAGAAAAAATAAGCAAGATCTAGAGTGGTAACGCCATCTAGTGAGCTAGCATTTGTAAACTAACAAACTTGTGTGTTGACGGTAACAGCGCCATCTATTATGACTCTTACGTATTAAACAAAAAGGAGTAAATCTCTTTAAATGATGGTGTCATTACAAATTGCTAGGTGGCGCTTTATATTACAGAATTATACAGCGCCATCTATTTTTCTTAGCTCAAACTAATGTGTACTGGTTCAACTGCTGATGTTCATCTGATCCGTAGCCTACCTAATAGATGGCGCTTTGATGAATATTTTTTATCTGAGTTAAGGTAAGTTATTTTTACATAACTACAAGCAGTATTTTTAAAGAAAATAAAATTGTTTCTTACCTGTGTCGTTGAGCAAAGCATTGATGTCTGTCGTCGACCCATCGGCCGACATAGCTGTAACAAAAAACAAAATCATTAGGCATTTTTTGTAGTTGAATCTAATTAGTTTCTTATTCTACTCAAACAGGTACAAAAGGTAAGTTTTTTATTTGTGCAAAGCAAAGTGAAGATTGATCTGGGCATCCATAGATGATCTTGCTCATTGTAACTACTAATTTAATAGAAATAAACAAAAGCATTAATTTTCGGTGTAACGTTCAATGGCTCCTGCATTTTTTTGGACTTGAATCATGCATTGATGACTTTGGTCATGCCAGTTTCCCACAATCTGCGCACTTGAGATAAAAATGCAGCGGCCCATGGAGATCTCGTCAGATTGAAACCCACGACTATCATAGATTGTTTACACTGAATTATATAATTTATCGGTAGTGTTTCAAAGGCCGTGTGCATCCGAGCGTGACGCGACACGGTCGGTGGTCCATCGAGACTTGATTTGTCATCACAACATTGACGCAGTTTTCTTTACTATACCTATTTTTGTGTAAGCAAAAAGAGCTGTGCAAAATGTGAGCAATACAGTCTGTTCATGTGCCTCGTTTTTAGGGTTCCGTAGCCAAATGGCAAAAAAGGAACCCTTATAGATTCGTCATGTCTGTCTGTCCGTCCATGTCACAGCCATTTTTCTCCGAAACCGTAAGAGCTAGACTGATGAAACTTGGCGAGTAGATGTATTCTGTGAACCGCATTAAGATTTATCCACAAAAATAGAAAAAAACTATAAATTTTGGGGGTCCAGAGACACTTCCAAAGAGGAAAAAAGTTGGTCCCCCCCCTCTAACTTCTAAAATAAGAGAATGATAAAACTAAAAAAATATATGTTGTCCATTACTATGCAAACTTTCAACGATATTTAGTTTGCACGAGATCTAGCCCGTAGTTTTTTTTTATACGTCATAAACCGTAAACCGCAATTTACCTTTCGACGAACAACAAGAACCTTTATATTATGTTACTTGATGCTACGGAACCCTTTTTGGGCGAGTCCGACTCGCACTTGGCTGCTTTTTATTTAATGAAGTTTACGGTTTGTAAACGGCGAAACGCAAACGGCCAAAGATGCTGCATTTATAAGGTTGTGCTTCCATTATTGTATGTCTCCTCTATTCTTTTTCCTGCCCTTATCCCACTGGGTCGGGTCGGCACAACGTGTTTTCTTCCATTCTTTTTTTTTCTATCATCCGTCATCTCAATATTCACTCCTCTTTTCAATTATTGTATTTGTAAAAGATAACTATTATTATTCTATGAGCTGGTTTAACGCTTCGTCCATAATAGTGCCAGCCCTTGTTATTGACAAGCCTAAAAAAGAGATGGATAATATATTTTTACCTGGCGGATTCGTATTCTGTAGATTGAAAAAAATTGCCTGGCTTTGTTTTGCAACACCGTTGTTTTTTACAAAACATGCGATGACGTGGTCTACGATAATTCGTAGCACGTGCTACGACGTACACCTAGCTGCCGTGATTCTATATTATTATATTTTATACACACACACCATGTAAAAACACATACTGCTCACCGATTGTTCATCACTTTGCTTACTGATTTATCTTATCTACTGCTTCTACTATAGTTATTGTTTGTCACAAGGGGTAAAAACCTAAGATGTTACAATAACTGTACCAATCGCTGTGCTAATTTCACTAAGGAATGTCGATACATGCTAGTTTTTTGCAACGATTCCAAGCCTAGTCTCCTACTTAGTTTTTTATACAAAACACAACACAAAGGTTCTCTGTTTGCCAATCGATCAATCAATCATTTTAACAGACGCTTAGCCGAAGTCTTTGCTTGAAATTTTTGAGATGAATTTTTGTCCTATGATTGAGCATTTCTTGGGCATTGCTAACTCCTTAAAAGTTTTTGTACAGCCTCCATTAGGACGGTGCTAGTGCGCAAGTTGGGTTTAATCTGAAAACAAGCTAATTAACAAATCGCTTTCGCTGTCTAAAAATAATTTTTGTTCAGGCCATTGCATAACACAATTATATTTTTAGTAGGTAAAGAGATTTTTCAATAGAGTACGCGTCTTGGTAGACGTGTACTCTATTGAAAAATCTCTTCCAAATCCTGGCCAGCTATAAAAAATGCCAACAACTCATTTATACATTAGTTGGTGTCATCTATTCTTAGTTAGATATACATTTCTGGTTTGAAAAACTCCACATATTACTAAACCAGCTCACTTTAGAGTTCAATTTTAACTTTACTAGAAGATCCACTTGAGCCACAACTATTTGCAAACCGAAATTGCCTTATCTTTGACAAATCCAGAGAAAAGGGGAAAATAACTTCTATTGCTTGTTCTCAGGTATTTATTATTTATAACTTTCACACAATTTAGTGCTAGGAGGACTTAATGCTAATAGCATTGTCTGCTTGTCTTCCTGGGCGTGCAGAAAGATGGTGTGGCGTGATTTTTATGAAAACTATGGGTTGGTTTTAAGAATTTGAAAAAGTTCATATACTTATATATAATATAGCGGTATGAAATAGACCCGTCAGGTAATAGACCCGTCTTGGCTATCAACTTGTTAGCATGCAAATAAAGGTGCAAATATGCACCTTCTACCTATCAGTCTACACTACAGTATTACCTAACCGATAAACAGCTTACATACCTACCCGTTATACTAAAACACGTGTGTGTCAAGATGGCACCTAATTACTTTGAGTAAGATGTTGATGGAAAATACCTATCATTAGATTTACATAAATCAATAAAGGGATATTCCCAATTTATAGTACATTGTTACACGAGGGCAGTAAGAAAGCTATTACGAACAAGATCTTATTTGTCGTCCGTGCGAACACGCAGCTCGCAAAGGGCTCTAATATATCGAGTGCTGGTGGTATTAGAACGGTCCTGTGTTGGTACTATATTTTTGCAGTAAAAGTTTTCTTATCATTTTGTAAGAAAAGAGATTGTTTCACCAAGGAGGTTTGCATATGTAACTATAATAACATATCAAGCATAGTGTGCAGAGGCGTCTCTAGCCCATGTACCGCCCGTGTGCAAACATTACCCAAGCGCCCCCTAGTAAGTGCGCGTTCAAAATGGAATGGATACAAAGTACAAGTAACAGCACATCAAGTTACAACAAACTGTCAAATTTCCCCAATGGGTAATAAACTTGTTTTGAGATTTTTAAGAAGAAATTTTTCAGTTTGGTTACCACGATGTGCTGTTAAATGTATGTAGAACTATACAAGGTGTTCTGGTGTTTTCTATAACAAGTCAAAACGTATCCATGATTATGATGTTGACATTACTATCTTCTTCTTTCTTCTAAATAAATAAAACTCTTACGTTACTGACTGACTGACTGACAATCAACGCACAGCCTAAGTTAGTCCTAGAAGCATGAAACTGGGAGGCTGTGTTTCTTTTATAGCGTAGAGGTGCATTAAGAAAGGAAATCGGAAAATTATTTCCTTAAGAGGAGAAAAAAGGGGAAAATAGTTTTAAGAAAAATCAACGCACAGCCTAAGCCGTTAGTTTTAGAAGCATGAAACTTGAAGGGTGTGTTTATTTTATAGCTTAGAAATGCATTTAGAAAGAAGATTCGAAAATTATTTCCCTAAGAGGAAGGGGGGCGCCAAAGGCCACGGCGCTCGGGGCCCTTCTTTTGGGCGCCACGGCGCTCGCCCGCTTTGATGTTATTCATCAAATATTAGTAGAGCTCAAGATGCTACTCAAAATCTATGCAGAGCGGAGCGCTTTTTACGATGGTCATTGAAAGTGCGGCGCCCGGCCAACGCACCCGCCGAATGGCCGAGTGGGGCTAGGGAGCGCCGAGCGCCGAGGCAGCGCTCGGCGCTCCCTATGCTGTAATTTATCAAATATTAGAAGAGCTCAAGATGCTATTCAAAATCTATGCAGAGCGGAGCGCTTTTTACGATGGTCATTGAAAGTGCGGCGCCCGGCCAACGCACCCGCCGATAGGGCCGAGTGGGGCTAGGGGCTCCCTATGATGTAATTTATCAAATATTATAGAAGAGCTCATGATGCTATTCAAAATCTATGCAGAGCGGAGCGCTTTTTACGGTGGTCATTGAAAGTGCGGCGCCCGGCCAACGCACCCGCCGAATGGCCGAGTGGGGCTAGGGAGCGCCGAGTGCCGAGGCAGCGCTCGGCGCTCCCTATGCTGTAATTTATCAAATATTAGAAGAGCTCAAGATGCTATTCAAAATCTATGCAGAGCGGAGCGCTTTTTACGATGGTCATTGAAAGTGCGGCGCCCGGCCAACGCACCCGCCGATAGGGCTGAGTGGGGCTAGGGGCTCCCTATGATGTAATTTATCAAATATTATAGAAGAGCTCAAGATGCTATTCAAAATCTATGCAGAGCGGAGCGCTTTTTACGGTGGTCATTGAAAGTGCGGCGCCCGGCCAACGCACCCGCCGAATGGCCGAGTGGGGCTAGGGAGCGCCGAGCGCCGAGGCGGCGCTCGGCGCTCCCTATGCTGTAATTTATCAAATATTAGAAGAGCTCAAGATGCTATTCAAAATCTATGCAGAGCGGAGCGCTTTTTACGGTGGTCATTGAAAGTGTGGCGCCCGGCCAACGCACCCGCCGAATGGGCCGAGTGGAGCTAGGGGCTCCCTATGCTGTAATTTATCAAATACTAGCTGACACCCGCGACTTCGTCCGCGTGGTTAGTATAAAGTCATAGTTTGAGTTCATTTAAAAGAAACTATTTTATGGTGGAAAGCGGACAACTATTGATATGTTTTCACTGTTTTTTGCTTATATTTTGAGAGTTATTTTTCGTGAATTTGCCTTAATGGCTAATTTGGGTTATGTATGCGTTGGTTGTACATGTCCAAGTTCTGGTTACCTTAGTTTTGAGTTTGCATTCAAAACTGTAAAAAGTGTGTTCGAAAGATGGTAACTGCTGTTGTAGCCGATTTTTTTCAGCTGTGTTTAGTTTTGGTATGAAAGGTGCTTCCCGCGATTTTGTCTTGGTGGTTATCATCGGTTTTTTTGTAAACATTTGTGTGTATTAAAACCTGGTGACAAATGCTGCGGTAGCTGAATTTTTTTAATGTTTTTTGCGTATTTTGTAAAGCTCTTTTTCGTGATTTTGTTTAAGTGGCTAATTTGGGCTATCGTATTCGTTAGTGTATAATTGAATCTTGATTTTTTAGTTTGATATGATCAAATGCAAGTTACCATCGTTTTGAGCTTGTACTTTAGAGTGTATTTGAATTTGAAGGTGAGTGCTGTTGCAGCCGTTTTTTTTCAGCGGTGTTTAGTTTAAGTATGATAGATGATTCCCGCGATTTTGTCTTGGTGGTTATCATCGGTTTTTTTGTAAACATTTGTGTGTATTAAAACCTGGTGACAAATGCTGCGGGAGCTGAAATTTTTTTAATGTTTTTTTTTTGCGTATTTTGTAAAGCTATTTTTTGTGATTTTATGTTATATTAGTGGCTAATTTGGGGTTTCGTATGCGTGTTGGTGTATAATCGAATCAGATTTTTAATTTGACATGACCAACTGCTGGTTACCATAGTTTTGAGCATGTACTTTAGAGTGTATTTGAATTTGAAGACAGGTGCTGTTGTACCCGATTTTTTTCAGCGGTGTTTAGTTTAAGTATAATAGATGATTCCCGCAATTTTGTCTTGGTGGTTATCATCGGTTTTTTTGTAAACCTTTGTGTGTATTCAAACCTGGTGACAGATGCTGCGGTAGCTGAAAATTTTTTAATGGTTTTTTTTGCGTATTTTGTAAAGCAATTTCTTGTGATTTTATGTTATATTAGTGGCTAATTTAGGGTTTCGTCTGCGTGTTGGTGTATAATCGAATCAGATTTTTTTAATTTGACATGACCAGCTGGTTACCATAGTTTTGAGCATGTACTTTAGCCGTTTTTTGAAGCGGTGCGGTGTTTAGTTTCGGTACGATAGGTGTTTTCCGCGATTTTGTCTTAGTGGTTACGGTGGGGTTAATGTAAACTTTTGTGTGTATTCAAATTTGGTGACAGATACTGCGGTAGCAGTTTTTTTTTAACTGTTTTTTTGCGTATTTTGTAAAGCAATTTTTTGTGAATTTTCATGAATTTTTTTTCCTTTTTTTTCTTCTGTTAGGAAAATAATTTTCCGATTTTCTTTCTTAATGCACCTTTGCTCTATAAGAGCAACACATCTTCCAAGTTTCATGCTTCTAGGACTAATGGTTTAGGCTGTGCGTTGATTTTTCTTTAAACCATTTTTCCCCTTTTTCTCCTCTTCGGGAAATAATTTTCCAATTTCCTTTCTTAGTACACCTCTACGTTATAAGAGGAACATACCCTCCAAGTTTCATGCTTCTAGGACTAACGGTTTAGGCTGTGCGTTGATTGTCAGTCAGTCAGTCAGTAACGAAAGAGTTTTATATATTTAGATTAGAAGAGCTCAAGATGCTATTTAAAATCTATGCAGAGCGGAGCGCTTTTTACGGTGGTCATTGAAAGTGCGTCGCCCGGCCAACGCACCCGCCGAATGGGCCGAGTGGGGCTAGGGAGCTATGCTGTAATTTAACAAATATTAGAAGAGCTCAAGATGCTATTCAAAATCTATGCAGAGCGGAGCGCTTTCAAGGTGGTCATTGAAAGTGCAGCGCCTGGCCAACGCACCCGCCAAGTGGGGCCCCGTGGTGGTCATAGGGTGGTCGCAGCGTCCTAGGGGGCGCCGAGCGCAGCGCTCGGCGCCCCCTAGGACGCTGCGCCAGTGTGCACCGCACACCCTGCACAATAGGTAAAGACGCCGCTGATAGTGTGACAGTAAAGTGATTTGAAAATGGAACGCATTTACAATGCATTGAGCAGCAAACGCCTACTTACACAGCCTCTTTGCACATCAGTAAGTTCTACTTACTGAACATGTATGATGTAAAAGTTATTACATTTTATATGAAACATTTAAAAAAAACTAAAAAATGCAATACCTACCAGGTACCCCCAGGAAGTACCTGGGGGGAATGAGGTAGGTATTGCATTTTTGTAAATATAGACAATATTACATCTAAGTCCGGAAAATTTTAATAATCAGATGAATCATAAATATTTATTGTATGCCGGTACTTCCGGTATTTTTGTACAATAGTACAAAAAGACCGGAAGTACAACAAATAGTTCAAGTCAAAAGTTTCCCTCGCATCTACAACCTTTCAATTGAATCCAAATCTGTTTTGCATTTTTGTCGTGAATAAGTTACCATCACAAAAAACTAGCTGCCTTTAAACTAATATTTTTACAAAAAATCAAAATTTTGTTACTTACTTTTACGATATTTTGATAAACTATCCTTTCAAAGTTAACTGTCCACCATAAACCCTAAATTATTTGCGTTCGGTACATTATTTTTGTTACTTCATAATAATATAATTTAAAAAATACATAATTAACCTAAGTCCAACACAGTTCAATAGCTACTGCTCAAACACAAGACTATAAGTTTTCTTACAAATAAGAACAGTCCGCAGTCTGAGGCTGGCTGTACCTTATCTCTCAAATAGTTTTCCAATACATTTTATGAGACAGACTATGATAGTATTGTTGATAAAATAACGATCTGTGGTTGATTTACGTGTAAATGACAATAATATCATTAAAATTAGTGGTTTCCATCTTATATTTATCTCTTCATTGATTCTAAGCCCCTTTTTACACAGCGCTACGCAAATCTTCACTACCCGACAGTTTTAGGGCTTTATCATACTAGCGGATTGCGAGCGTTCTCAACGCGGGCGCATAACGTATACGTTACGGGCACGCAACGAAGGCGCCTTCGACACCGGTGTCTTCGAGGTAACAAAGCCAACAGCAGTGCCTATAGAGTGTATTGTGCGTTGTTATACTTGTTACAAACACGCGACGAAAACGTTGCGAGTTTGCCTCACGTCCGCAACGTCTTCGCTGTGCAGCCACGACGCATTCGCAACGCACTCGCAAACCGCTAGTCTGATGAGGCCCTTAGTCTCTAAGCGTCATCACGCCGTATACAAACCACTATGGGTTTTTATCGCAGTAGTCGCTTAGTGACTACAGTCGTCGGGTATTCAAGCTTTTTGCGTAGCGTTGTATACGAAGGGGTTAAGATTTATCATGGTGTAGACTGGAACTTAATTTACAAACCCATGTTACTGTTCCGTTTTCAAATAATAACATTCATTACATTACTACTGCGGGTTATAGGATTGTTATAAATTGACCTTGAACCCAACACCACCCACGCCCTAAGGCTATATTATTGCCTGCAAACAAACACTAATAAAGGTTATGACAAAGCTTTATTGCGTTAGAAACACTAGTGGGTTTTTATTGACAAATCAGCTTGCACGAAAGGGGCCTCTCTGGGACGTACTTGAAATCCTTTCAACACACTACCTAGACCTACCGGTTTGCAAGAACTAGTGACAAGAAAAATAATCAGCATAAAAGTAACAAACAACAAAGAAAAAAAAAGGTTTTTTATATTTTCCAAAATAAATATTTTACCTATAATTTTAGTAGTAAGGTTCGGGGGGGAAATACTACCACCATGCCTATTTCTACGCCAAATAGGCATTGATCGCTACTTGTCTATTTTCTGTCATTTTCTTTTTAAGAATTACAGACAGTCTTGATATTCTTCCTATGTTTGTGTAAGAGTCAAAAGGTATAATGTATCTATTCCATACACTTGATCAGTATCCGATCAGTTGTTCGCCGTTAAATTAAAGTTATGTTACATGTTCCAATAAGTGTCATAGTAAATTCACGTGACTAAGCTATTGGCAGAAACAAATTATTTGTCACTACATAAGACAATCCACATATTAATAACAGGTGCCTCAATAAAAACAATTGTCTGACCTCATAAGGCGACGCATCATTGTTAGTCTAAATGTGGGTAGGTTACAGATTCATAGCCACTACGTAGGAATCTATAATGTGGTCGAACTAACAACACAATAATATGAATAGTCATCGGTAAAATTGACCTTTGTTTTAAACCTATTTCGATTATTTTAAGACGATAAAACCGTGAAACAATGCTTTTCGTTCGCACATTTTGACCTTTTGAAAGATCACTAAACTTTTTAACGAAAATCGCGAGCAATTCGATCCGATTCGATATCTTCTGAGGAATCCAAGTAATCTCAGTTAAGCAAAAAAAAATTTTATTCTGAAATATTTTCCAACTCTAATCGGTTGCACGCGATTTTAGATGATTGTTTCGATAAAATATGAAGTGATGTTATATATATTTCAAAAGGTCAAAGTGTGCGAGGCGAGGTCACCGACGGCGAAGTCTGCCCTAATTTTTACACTTAGCGATCCCATTTTTCATTATTTCAAGCGAATTGGACTATCGTAAAGAAGCAGTTAAGTAGAGACGTAAAATTAATCTAAAACTATTTATAAATAATTCCTACCCCGGTTCCTTATAGCACGGATGAAAAAAGCCTATTGAGGAAGAGGTTGTCAATTCGGTTGTATTTATTTATATTTTCACAGCTTTATCCAAACCTGTTTGAGCCACGAAATCTAACTATCAATAAATTTTGCATTAATTAACAAATCATTTATTTCCTACAAAAGACCTCAACGCGCTTTCCATATTACATAAAATTATTCTACAGAATTTCATCTTAAAGATCGTTTATAAAGCAGCGTTTTAAAGATATTTCTCATTGCATGACAAGAAGCCTTTATCCAACCTTTAATAGCACGCTAAGGGGCAGATGGCTGCAATTTGTGCAAATGGAAGAGTGCTGGGAAAAAAATGTTTCTTGAAACTGATCGTGATAAGACCGCATTAAAGTTATATTATGTTCGCTTAGCTGTTTTCAAAAATGGGACACTTTTAAAAGTTTTAAAACTATCCATATCTATACTAATATTATAAAGAGGAAAGCTTTGTATTTTTGTATGTTAGTAATTAATAAATAAAAAAAGTGCCCATTTCAAAAATTCTTTCCCCATTGGAAAGCTACGTTCACTCTGAGTAACATAAGGCTAAATTAATGTGTTTAAAAATAAATGTCCACCCGTGCGAAGCCGGGACAGGCCGCTAGTAATTAATATAAAAGAAAGTCGTGTTCGTTTCAAAACTCAAGAACTGCTGAACCGAATTGGCTGAAAATTGGTGGAGCTTAGAACCAGTAGACGGATATATGACACTTTTTATCACGAAAAAGTAAAGGGAACGGGCTGAGTAAGGCCGCGGGCAGCCACTAGCTATAAATGAATAGTTGTACACAATCCACACAACACTAATCTCGCCTCAGACTAAGCAGAACTTAAACTATGGGAAACAGATAAGTGATATAATACTAACACACATTTTTTTTGTAAATTTTTACTTAGAATACAATTTAACACCTAGACAGAGGGCAAACAACTCTGATCACCACACAAATATTTGTTCTCGGTAGGGAGGTTGAACCCACGACCTACAGCGTAGAAGGCAGAGCTTCTACCAACTGAGCTTAGAAGTCAGGCTAGATAAGAAGTCAGTTATGTCCAAGATTTAAACCGAAATGTATTTCCAAAATGTTTAGCTACAGAACCCGAAGTCGGGGTTTTGCTACCACATTTCGTTACCAAATATTGTTTTCGTTTCGCCTTTTTGTCTCTCTCTATTGCATGGAGAAAATATGAGACGGCAAAAATACGTTACGTAGTTAGAGTTGTTGTCTCATCTTTTCTCCATACAATAGACAGAGACAAATAGGCGAAACGAAAACAACATTTGGTAACGAAATGTTGTAAATGCACTGGGACTTCGGGTACAGGAAAAAAATATTATTACGCAACTGAAACCCCCAGGTACAGTTAGCTGCACAAGATAATGTAACCAATCTGTATTGGTATTGTCGCGGTGTGCAATGCTGTTTCAAAAGCATCATCATTACCGTAGAAATTAACGAATTGTATTACACTCTAATGCACCCGATTGTACTAAGTAGAACACTGATGGTGGTGATTGTATTCCAGATAACTAATGATCTCAACATTATAAATATTTACAGCTTACAGAAACAGTACCTTATTGACTGTTCTATTTTACCCGATTGCTAGAATATTACAAAGCCATTATTATTCAGTCGTAAAACAATAAAAATTATACAGAAGCATGATTTATCGTGCTAAAACTGTACAATAATATGATAAGACCAGGAAATGAATGGTTACAGTTGCTATAGTATGTAAGTTCCTTCTTTGTTCCAGATAGTTGGAGCCGATTGCTCATTTTTCAAAGGGTTTTGGGTCTATGCTCGATCTCAAAAGAGACTCAGCGCCTAGTTTCTTCACAGAAACTGAGTCCCTGGAGCCTAATTCTCGGCCCGACCGAGATCATTTTGCAATTTTATTTTATTGCTTACCGAAGGAGGACCCAAAAGTCGACTTTTTCAGGCTGAACTTTTTCTTCTTCTTCTTCTTGCCCTTATCTTACTTTATATGGGGTCGGCACAACGTATCTTTCCCCTCCTTTCTTTGCTGTCATCCGTCATCTCTGCATTCACTCCTCTCTTCCATGTCATTTTTCACATAGTTCATCCATGTTTTCTTTGATCTACCTCTGCTAATTTATTTATCCACATCCATACTCATCACTCTCCTAGTCACATGACTTTCATCCCTCTCCATGACATGCCCGTACCATGCCAGACTATTGGTGCTCAATTTTTCTGTCACTGGTGCTACTAACTTCCCCTGATATACCTACTTTCGGGCTGATATTTGTTTTCCTATTTACGTCAGCTGCTGCCGTGTGAAGACTAACAAGTCTTATCCATATAATAGCAAAAAAACAAGGCAAAAGAAAACCATCTATGGGTAAACCGTATTTCCTCATTCTTTTAGAGTTATGTTAATTTTCAAGCCTGAAGATAAAGTCTGCATCGCTTGGTAATTATTTTAAACGTTTTACTTGCGTAATGCTATTTGTTACTCAACAAAGTTAATAATAAGTGTATCTTAAGCCTAAGCATAGCTTCAATATGATAAAGTTGACGCTTACAGAATTCCTTATGGTGATTCTACCGTCTAGCGCCATTGGTGATGGCATGTGCTGTGTTTAGATGCTTGTCTGTATGTCTTAGCAAGTACCTACTAATAACCGCTTTTCAATGTTCTATTTAAAAAAATGTTTGACAGTTTTCTGCGTAAATAAATAAAATAAAATTTAGGATACAAAGGTAAAATATTAGGATCGTGGTAGGTAGTGGGGTTTATGACCATGTTTTTATGACTTTGGTGTTTGCTACCTAAAATCAACAAATCACTTGAAACCAGAAATCGATGAAACTCAGATGAGTTCAATCCATTGGGTACCTTCAAGTGTGCATGTATAGTATAGGGACGTAATTACAATAAACTAATGAACGATTGATTACAAAATCGGAGGACACAGTTTAGTAATCCAGCTATCGCCATCCAAATTTTAATTACACCACTGGATAGCTAAAAGATCAAATAATTTATTAATATAATTTATAATCTATTGTGTGAATTGTCCACAATATTTATTTCTTTATAACGCGCGCGGCAGAAGGAGAAGGCGACGTATTCACGTACTACAAGCGGCCGTAGCCATAACACAGCCACGCTCCATTTTTTTTTTTGTTTTGAATTAGTTTTCAAAATATTCTAAAAATAATGTATCCTAATAATATAACGATCAAACCACAACGAGTAAGCAGTTTTATGCTTACTTAAATTTCTAGATTGTTATTCTAGTCCATAGATACTTTTCTTGCTGTCTCTATTTACTTAAGAGAAGACACTTTGTTGCTGTGTTTTTTATACGTAACACTAGTTTACACTTACACTACAATTCACCATTGTATTAACACAACACTATAGCTCAAAAAGTATTTTTCCACTTGAGCCCTCATGTGAGGAAAAATAAAAAATAATTATTAACGTCATAGGTTTCGCCCCTATATTTATCATACTCGTATTTGTCATATCAGTAGCGGCGAAGCAAATCATCGTGAGGAAACCCGCGGGTTAGTCAGCTCCGCGCGTATTGAATATTTTTTTCCTGTGGATTAGGCCGACTAAGCTGTCAGGATAGGTTAGAAAATAGGAGGTTAGGCACATCTACTCTTTCTCAAATGTAATGTCCCACTATAGCATCGTAAGCACTTTAGCGTCGCAAAAATAAGGGCATTAGCAAAAACAGTTGCTCCGGACTCTATATAAATTATCTATAATAGATGCACAGGCTGGTTTCTTTATAATCCACTAGCAGCCCGTCCCGGCTTCGCACGGGGTAGACAATATTGTTGTACATTATTTTGTTCTATCGCTAATAGTTTCGGCAGCGCATTCGACGAAAGACATTTTAAGACTCATTTTTCTACACCTTCGGTTACATTGTTCAAACTTTACCAAGGATCCCTAATTTTTTTCAAAATGAAATGTAGCCTATGTCAAATTGGAAGAATGTAGCATTCTATTGGTGAAAGAATTTTTTAAATCAGCCCAGTACTTTTTGAGCCTATTCATTACAAACATACAAACATACAAAAATAGGTACAAATCTTTCCTCTTTCTAATATTAGTATAGATATAGATAAATATATCCTATGTTACTCAAGATGAATGTAGCTTTCCAATGTTAAAGAATTATTGAAATCAGCACAGTAGTTTTAGAGTTTATTCATTACAAACACACACACAAAAATCCAAATATTTCCTTTTTATAATATTAGTTTAGGTATGGATATACCTAGATTAGTTTAAATATCAAATTACCTGCATCATTAAACTGACAACAAAATAGGGCTGACTGAGAGTGATAAGGATACACTACGAAGGTGGGAAATCCACAACACGAACAGCATATGATTATGGACAATGAGCATTTTAGAACGTATGTTTTGTTAGTATAGTTAACAACAAAAGTATGTTAGCATTTTCGTATCTTATTGTTAGCCTGAGAAGTTTACTGCTAGGGTCCATTCGTAATTTCAAGCCTGGTGCCTCTACGAAGGCGATAAAAAAGTGATTTTTTTTCTTTGTAGCGTATAACGTGTGCTGTCTTTGAAACTTTAGCTTTTGTATTATTGCCTAATACGTCTCACTAAGCGAAGTGGCACCACACTGGAACTTCGCTACTATTACTATTATTTTTGATTTGTAAAAAGAATCATCATCATAAAAAAACGGTAAGACCCGAGCTGTAATTTGTTGCCTGCGTTATTCTAGGCTTGGTCACGTGGAATTGGCACTTAGACTCACCTAGCTTTTGGACGCTTGAAAGTAATCCTTGTAATACTACTGAATACATTTTTGGCTTTGACTTTGGGGCTTGACGATTTTCATCTAAAATGTCTTGGATCTATCCTACGGATTAAGTGGCAAGAGATCACTTTCCTAACTCTTAAAATCTTCGTCAAACTGAAAAAAATGGCATTAGGTCTCTGCTCATCAGGAGCCAACTCGAGGGCTCGAGGCTACCGAGATTGGTATTAAGAGCTTCTTCAATTTATATAAGCGTAAAGCTGGCGGCCAGTTTTTACGCTACAAGGATGTCTTAAAACGCCACCTATCATCCTGTGATATACCTTGTAACAGCTGGGAAAAGCTCGCACAACGATGGTCAGATTGGCGCAGCACTGACCCTAAGTTTAACAATTACGTTAGTTTTACAGCTTTGTTGTCGATTGTACATTGAAATGCAGTGCGTAACAGCCTGTTTAAATTGCCGATGGTTTAGTCGTGATTTGAGTATAAAGTTTTGAATTGACACTCATTGGAACGGCAGAGTAAAATAGTCGGAACATTTCTAAAGTAGATATTTAGATCTTGTTGTGTATTAACGTCGGGCATAGTCACCCCTGTAGGCCTACCAAAAGCTCTGTCTGGCTCTGTCTCTGCCTCTAAGGGTGGAGCCAAACGAGCGTAATTTTTTGAGTTGTGAGTCGCGTATTTTCGGTTGCAGAAATTCTGCTGCATTCGGTTTCATACAAAAGTCCTGTTTCATTCACACGGCGACGCAAAATGAGTTGTCTGCCGACTCACACGCGTTATTCGGACCGAATTGAGTTTGCGGGGGGGATTCGTTTTATTGAAGGAAAGAAGGCACATAGCTTTTTGATTTTAATTGTTTTCTGGTATTCTCTACTTCTTCGTCTTCTAAATATGCTTCGTAAATACACAAAATTTTCATCGGTTCCATTGCACGACGCAAACATCCGCTATAAACGTTCGATAGTAACTGAATAAAATGCGCTCGTCTGGCATCCCAGCAGAATTTCTGCCAGGCAGAATTTCTGCGACCGAAAATACGCGACTCACGACTCACAAAATTACGCTCGTTTGGCCTAAGTCTGTGTGAGTGCTCACCATGTGTAATAAACTGTGTGTGTGACGTTTCGACGTAGGATTTATTTAGTCAACACTCACATACTCCGACTCAAAACCAGAGCCAGAAACAGAGCCAGACAGAGCTTGGTGTAGGCCTACTGATTTTTTTCTAGTGCTGTGATCGAAGGTTCAAAAAAGGCTGCTGACACCCTCCCTATTTGTAAGTCAGTAAAACGTACGAAGCAGAATCCTGATTTGAATGAATTCATCAAACATTCAACGTCCGATATCGTGTGGAATGCAATTGTTCTAAGTACAAGCTGATTGCCAGTTGGCTAAGTATTTATGCATCATTATCAGCCTGTGCAGTGCCTACTTACTTTCTAACAATACCTAAACAGATATTTGTCTGATAATCTTACAAAAACAACAATCAATCTCTATGCTAAACGAAGCTAGGAACTTAGAATTTAGTTTCACTCAGATTTTTATAATGTCCCAAAAGTTAAGAGTTAGTGCCGAACAGTCCCTAAGAGTAATTCGTCAAGTGTGATTAGGATCCGATGGTTCAGCGGTCAGCGCAGCCCCGGACCAACAGGAAGGTCGTGGGTTCAAATCCCGCTCGGCTCTTAACGTTTGGGACATTATAATTTTTTTTGTCACAATCATATCAATAAAAAAAAATAAAAAATTGTTTTACTCTGCTTTGTTGTAACGTGGCATTTGGTGCGCGCTTAGTATATTAAATAGAGGATATTAATTCTGGGCACTGGAAGACACCCAAGCAGAAAGCCAGCACCAGTGCACCGTTGCATTCCTTTGCTTTGTGCATAGCAAGTGGAAATGCGATGAAGATTTTATACGCAAAGCTACCATTATAATAGGTATAGATATCATTTTGTAAGAGCACTGGTCGTGGGTTATAAATCCAGTCATGTACCAATGAGTTTTTCTGTCGCAAAATGTATGTGCACTATGCCAGTAGATACGCTCAAACGGTGAAGGAAAACATCGTGAGGAAACCGGCGTGTTGTAGAACCTAAAAAAGTTTGAACAACACACTTGAAACTCCACGAAACCTATGTGTGAAACTATAATGCTTAATTCATTTCCTATTGAATATAATAGACCATTTTCATGCAAAAGTTTACTTCCACTGTCCCCCATACATTTCCTGCTGGAATAACGATATGAGTCTGCTTCCACTGACTCTTATCTTCTCGCGTTCTTTTCAAGGTCAAGTTATTACGTTTTCTTTTATACAACAAAGTAAACAAGCAAGCATACGGCTCATCTGATGGGAAGCGGTTACCGTAGCCTATGGACGCCTGCGATACCAGAGGCATCTCAAGCGCGTTGACCCTTTAAAACTTTTAAAATGCCCCGTTTGAAGAACCCCATGCTATAGTCCTTAGGGAAAACCTCATCAGGGGAAGCATTCCACAGCCTGAGTGTTTGCAGGAGGAAGTTCCTCTGAAACCGAACGGTGCGCGACAACCCAGGCTCCAAGGTGTGAGGATGAAATCTCTGCTTAGGCGAACAGTGCGATGGTAGAGCGGGGCTGTTGATCACTTGATACTGGATCATGGTAAACGTCCAGTTTCAGTGAAAATCTATTAACATCTAATTGTATACTAGAATTTCTAAAGACGTGACCTTCAACCAGATACTGAGTTGTCATGCAATAATAATTGATAAGAGATGATAGCACACAGTGATAACAAGACAATAGACCAACAATATTTGCCTTGAATTGTACATCTCAGTAATTGTTAGAACAGGTTTACAGTTGATATTAAAGAATAATTTATAGTTAAGCTATAAATTAACTTGAGATAATTCTATTTTTATAACGCTTTTATTAGTTTCACCTGTATGTATGTATGTATGTATGTATGTATGTATATATGTAACCGACCCCTTTGAGCTCGATTTTGTCCTACTTTGAATGTATGTACCTATGTATGTATGTATGTATGTATATATGTAACCGACCCCTTTGAGCTCGATTTTGTCCTACTTTGAACGATCAGATTTGATTCAAACTTTGCACACCTGTCAAAGGTCGATGACAATGCAATAATATGAAAAAAAAAATAAAAAAAAATTAAAAGAAATAAAAAAAATAAAATAAAAACCTACTTTGAACGATCAGATTTGATTCAAACTTTGCACACCTGTCAAAGGTCGATGACAATGCAATAATATGAAAAAAATAAAAAAAATGAAAAGAAATAAAAAAAATAAAAAAAACCTACTTTTCATGATCAGATTTGATTCAAACTTTGCACACCTGTCAAAGGTCGATGACAATGCAATAATATGAAAAAAAATATATGAAAAAAAAAAAAACTAAAAAGTAAAAAATAAATTATAGTTTAAAAAAACTAAAAAAAACGCTTTTATAACTAAGTAATTGAACTAAAAAGTTAAAAATAAAACTGTAATAATCAATTGAAAATTTATATTATTGTACAAAAAGCGTGGGGGGCTTGATTTTGATTGTTGTAAATATTTATCAATAGTTTATTATATCTGAAGTTATTATAAAAAGCACCCCACGCTTTTGTACAATAATATAAATTTTCAATTGATTATTACAGTTTTATTTTTAACTTTTTAGTTCAATTACTTAGTTATAAAAGCGTTTTTTTTAGTTTTTTTAAACTATAATTTATTATACTTATGAATAATGCTAATAGTTCACAAAATGTTAAACATATAAGTAGATTGGAAGGTAAATTCTGGTTTGCTTATTATAAGTAAAATTAGGGTCAATTTACACCGCCGTGGAATGGAACGAAAGCGACAAAATTGTATATAGCCTAATGAACTTTATATCAATTGCATAACACACAAATTAAATACGAACCAAATTCTTGAAAATGCGCGAGGCTTCCGGGGAAGATACGAGTCCAATTTTTTGGCTCGTATTGAATTTGAGTGCTATCAATTGATATAAAGTTCATCAGCTGTATAAAAAAAAACGCTTCAGTTCCATTCCACGACGTTGTAATTTGAGCCTTAGTTGACAAGAATGCGCTTTCTTCTTCTTGTCGTGTAGGTGGTCAAAGGATTTCAAGTGCGCCTCATTAGAGGCTCTTTTCGTGCACTCGACTCATGCTTTCAAACTTTTTAGATAATACCATATGCTGGTTTCCTTACGATGTTCACCGTTTGAGTGTACTGGTATAGTGCACAAAGAAAAGTACTGAAAACTAGGTCCTTGCTGGACTTGCTCATTCAAGTACAGATAATTTTACTGTTAAATATCATCGTGTCCCATGTATAGTGGTCTAGTGGTTGCAGTCCAACCATTAACTCCTAAAGTTCGACGAGGCTATATAGCATAATGCTTATCACTTTTGAGCAGCTTGCTAAAAGTCTCTCGTAACTCTTTCATGCCAACAAATAGAGATGATAACAGATTTAGCAGCCTGCTAAGCTTAATGACTGCTATAGAACCATTAAGAATACGGTAAGACTTTTTAGTCTGTGCATAAAGTAAGGTTTTGTATCTGTATTTTCATAACATTTATCCTCTGTCGAAAAATACTGCTCTCTTCCTCTAAAACCGTCCTCGTGTACGGACGTGCGCTCAGACCAGTAGTCTATCATTTTCTTGTTCTTCTACCTTAATGTTCATATCCCACTTCATGTGGTGTCGGCAAAACAGGCATAGCGTCGGCATAGCATTCACTCTTAAAAATACTACAGCAAAGTTAAGTTTATTTTAATATCTGCAAATAGCTTTTAAATCTAATTAAACAAACTACAAAATACATGGTCCTTCGATATTAGTATTACAATTTTTTTTGTCGTAGAGTATATTTATAAATATGTTGAATATAAAAAAGTTATCATGCTAATTATAAGCAATGTGCTCATTATTATGGAAATTAAAACATAGGTGTAAAAACTTGCAAAAAAATCTCATCAAAAAACTCCCACTCCTTTTAGCTATCGTATTATCACAACAGTGATACAAAATCACCACTTCACATAACAATCACATAAGTTGTGTTAGTTTGAAGTAAAATAATACACTTTGCAACAGACAAGGAAAGAACCATCACAATCCATGGTTTCTCGAACTCTGATCAGATTCATTTATTCGCTGACGAACTAAACGTACTTTATGATCAATATTTGAAGTCTCAAGTCCTGAGTTCGGACTTTGCATTGGTACGTCACGGCAAAGTCTAACAAACATCTTAGAGAAATCGAATTTTAGTCTAAGATTATGAGCGAAAACCATACAATTGCAAAAAATGTATCCAAGCCAAACCAGTTACAGTCGAAGCTTCAAATAAGATTCTCTCAGCGTAATTGTTTTTGTAAAAAGTTTACGAAGGCTGTATCACACAAAAAAACCTAGAGTTGTTTGTCATGTCACTAATTCTATCTTGGTTATCTTTAGGTCAGTGATCGGTTGAATGGTAACTCTGGATTATGGTTCCAGAAGTCTTGGTCTTTCTGTTTTGTGGATTCTGACTAGGGTTACTAAAAGAAGTGATGTAAAATGCAAGCCATTATAACCCCGTTTTTTAGCACTCAACGTTTAAAAGGTATGATTCCGAGCTACATGCAGCAGCGCGGTGCAACAGTGCTGCATGTAGCGCTGATTCCAAACATGGCATCAGTTTAGCGGCTCGATGTGTTTACCCACCCATTTACTTGACACTTCTTGACAACATTTACCACAGACATTTACGTATTTACTATCGTTGCGGCGCGGTGGACGAGTCACTTCAGAGGGCTCATTCATGAGTTTTGACATATGTTTTTGTTAGCTTAACGCTAAATGACTTATAGTTAGCGTGGGTATTCGCCCCGATTTTCCATGGAGAAACAATGAGTGCCCCTGGCGGGGTTGCGTGAACTAATGTTTTAAACTTAGAATGAGCCCTCTGGTCTGTCGCAGCGGCAGGGCGACACTGCCACGCTGCAGTGCTGCTGCGACACTGGTGCCGCGACTCTGCTGTCGGGCTTTAAATGTAATGGTATTGACTAGCAGTGCTACCTGCTGCCGAGATCAGAATCATACCATAAGACGATGCTCGCGAGCTATGGGTATCAGAAAATGGAGCAGCCTTGGAAACATTCTTCATAAAAATGCCTAGAAGATCCAGTAGTAGGTGGTTTCAGTCTGATGATGACTATTTGTGTGTTGGGATATACAAATAGTTATCATTAGATGATTGATATTAAACTCAGCATATCGTAGGCGAAGTGCTAAGTGTATTTGCCAATGGATATATTTTTTACCACATTTCAATGAGTGAACGCTCGCTTGATGGCACTGCGTAGTAAGTTTGTTTCGAGCAAGTTTTTGTAGCTTTGAACAACGAATCACTGTCAAAATGACATAATAATTACGTAGAATTCATATGACTTTTGGGTGTTTTGGTGTGCATTTTCGTGGAAATAATCTGTAGGAAGTTTTAATTCATAATCAAACCATTGATTGGCATGGCAATACACGTTTAAGATCTATTCTATGAATCTGTGTTTTCCTTGTTTTTAATTGATAATTCTTCTTCTTATCGTGTCACTGATTCTTTCGAAAAATAATAATCATCATAATAATTGATAATAATCATCTTATTTGGCAGTCACACGAATATGCGGAAATTAATAACATAAAAGAAAACCATGTTATTTCAAGTTACAAACGAAATCCTAGAAAATCACAATTTCAACAAAAAACATAGCTTTTATTCAAAAATTTGTATTTTTGTAAGTGGCCAGCCTTTCTTTAATCTTGTTTGCAATTAAAATAAAATAAAATAATATAACCAAAGTACACATGCACACCTGATGTAGTAGTACATGAATTGTGGCTACCCTATTTCACAGAGTCTGAGAAATGTATTTTCCTATTGACGTTTCCACCGTCTGGTAGGGTGAGTCAACCCCTTCAATTATTCACACCCCTTTGGTTAGTGACTTGTACAGTACATTATAGTTGGGTTTATTTTGTGCATAATATATTTGGTGTTAGTATGCTAATCCATAAACTATTAATTTTATCTTGTGAATAAAAATAAAAAACATTAGGTATTTGCTTAATTTGGAACATTGCACAACATAGAGCAATAGTTTTCTATTATTTTTTGACAACTTTTTTACGTACAAAAGTCACAAATAGTTTAGTTCCCCCATCCCCATTCTATCTCTTTGCTCGACTGGCATTTTAGCTTAGTTGGCAGTATCTCTGGCGCCGTAAGTTGTGGGTTTGATCCCCAACGAGAACAAATATTTGTGTGATTTACATAGATGTTTGTTCTCTGTCTGGATGTTTTATTGTATTCTATGTATGTATTTACAAAAAAGTATTTAAGTATTATTTTAGTAGTAGTAGAGCTCTTTGTGAATGGCTCGTCCGGGGAAGTACTACCACCATGCCTATTTCTGCCGTGAAGCAGCATTGCTGTGTTTCGGTTTGAAGGGTATGGGTGCCGGTGTAATTACTGGCACGTGAGGCTGAATATCTGTATGCCTCCAGTTGATGGACGCAGAGCAGAGCATCGTAGGGCACGTTCCTGACGTGCGTGACCTACGAGGCATGGCTTTGTTATAGGCGATGGTTACCACTTAACACCAGGTGGGCCATATGCTTGTTCCATCAGCAAGTTACATAAAAAAAAAAAAAAAAAAAAAAAAATATATCAGCCATCTGGTTCCCAGTTAGTACAAGCTCTGTTTATTTTGGAGCTAGTGTTGTTTGCATTATTTATTTATTTTATTTATCATCGGACCACAAGATGCACGGAAATACGACAGCCAAACATGGTTGATGTTCCAACTGTCTGCACCAAGCATTTCCCTCAACTTTGTATGCAGACAGCCAGGGAGTGGAATTCCTTGCTGGCGTCTGTTTTTCGGGACACCTATAACTTGGATGTTTTTAAGAGAAGAGTCAATAGGTATATCTTCTGGGTAAGTTTGTTATACCGTTTGACTTAACATAGGATGAGATTGCGGTCAAACGCAAGCCTATAAATTATATAAAAAAGGATAAAACTCTCATAAAATTATAACTTACTTTACTTTTTCTATGCTTATAACTTTCATACTGATTTATTACAACGTAATTTACTTAATACCAAATAAATAAAAGTCAAAAAAGGTTTGTAAAGGTTTTTGGGGACCTATTGAAAGTCTTAAGTTGGTTCAAAAAAGTTCACTAACCTCATTGTATAGATCGTATCAATTACAAAAATAATAATCTGGCTTTAATAAGGCTTCAAATCACGAACACTGAATGTGAGCAATGAACCTAGGTTGACGTCCTGGGGTGAAGTACATTTTAAGTTGATTGATTGACTTAAGGCCTGCGCACACCTAGGTCGCTGGCGACGGTGATCAACGAAACGCTGTCAAATATCGGTGTCAAATAAGACAGCGTTTCACTGATCGCCATCGCCAGCGACTTTGGTGTGCGCAGGCCTTTAGTATCGAGGTAAAGTGGCGAATTATACGATAGAGTCATGTTTCATAATCTATATTTATAAAAGAAAGTCGTGTTAGTTACACTATTTATAACTCAAGAACGGCGGAACCGATTTGGCAGAAAATTTGTGGGGAGGTGCTTAGAACCGGGAAAAGGACATAGGATACTTTTAATCCCAAAAAAGCAACGGGAACGGGGTGTTACGGGAACGGGCGAGCGAAGCCGCGGGCGGCCACTAGTTTATGTATAAAAACTTGAGAAATCGACTCCATGGTCAAACTGTTAAGCGATTTAGATGAAACTTCTATGGGGCCAATCGAAAATAATAAACTTCCAGTTAAAAAAAAATCGAATTGGCCCATAAATAAATGACGAAGTTCGCATAACTTCGTCATTAATAATAACGAACATTAAAATAAAAATCCAACTAATTTGAAACCTTATTTTGTGTTTGAAGTCGGTTAAAATACTATTTGATCAGTAGATGTTTAATTTAGTTTGCTTAGACTACTTTTTCTGATGAAAAGCACTAAGCCAAAAGCTCTCGGGATTTATTTATACTGCTACCTTGTAAATACAATATTCCTAAAAGCATCAAGTTATTTTAGGCCGCACAATGTATGGCCGGAGTGAAGCGACCTTTTCACCTTGAGAGCCTTTTTGCCAAATTGGTAATTTGCCTGGCTAAGTTATTGCTGACATTGGCACCGCCCTGCGCTGATCTACATTGTAGAATATACCAGAAAATACCGGTTTCTTCTGAAATTCGCATTCGAAATGTCTTCTTTCAGTAAAATGTTCCATCTACAATATTCAAGGTATTTTTCCTTCATGTCGCATATCCGTGGGGCGCCCTGTGTAGTACCAATCAATATTTAGATGGATGTTCTACGAGGAATACAATGAACTAAAAAAATCTATGAATAAAACAATTAATATAATATTCGTTTGCAGACTCAGACCTAGCCCAGTAAGGAACAATGCCTTTGCTTATAACCCTATGGTTTATGTTCTATGTTGAGAATGGTCAGTCAGTCACGCAACAGTTATCATATTAAGTTTTTTTTATGCTACTAGCTGTTGGACCATCGCCTATAACAAAATAAGGCTTCGCAGGTCACACACGTCCAGAACGTGCCCTACAATGCCTGCCTGCGTACAATACCTGCGTCTATCAGCTTGAGGCATACTGATGTTAAGACTCACGTGATAGAATTTCACCGGCACCCACACCCTTCAAACCGAAACACAACGGCGCTGCTTGAAGGCAGAAGTAGGTATGGTAGTAGTACTTTACCGGACGAGCCCTCCACAAAGCTCTACTACTACAAAAAAATATTGATTGATTTTTATACATTAAAATATAGACTTTGCACCTACTATTGAAAAAAACAAACTTATTGTACATCAAATACCTTTTTTCAACAAACAATTAAAATTACTGTTGATACAAGTACCTACCGTTGAGCTGATAATATTTTTCAATTACATTTTATTCGTGTCAGGGATTAATTGCTGCAAAAGGCCATAGTCATAATTAAATGTGTTCAACTAAGGTCTAAAAAAGTAATATTTAAGTATGACACTGCAAGACTACTATGTGCTACCTAATAACAAACATACACACTCACTAGGTACGTAGGTACGTACTATGTAACGAATATACAAAACGAACTCAAGTGAAACCGCTAGCGGCTAGTCTGACTACTCTTTGCCAATGTATATCATAACTGTGGTTTGGAGCCTGTTTGAATTGCACTTAAAATCCTTTCACCACACTTAGCTTGGTTCGAAAGAACCAGTGACACGACAAGAAAAACTTATCATCATCTTCCTCCCTTATCCCACGCTAAGTGGGGTCGGCACAACAGGTTTTATTCTTCCACTCATCTCTATCATTCGCCATCTCCTTTCCTGCTCTTGTCATCCTTGACGCAGTCTATCTATCTTTTCTTTGGTCTACCTCTTCCTTCTATAACCACCATCCACATCCATATTCAACACTTTCCTCGTAATATGACCCTCATCCCTCCATGACATGCCCATACCATGCTAACCTATTACTCCTCATTTTGTCCGTCACCGGCCGTTTCTAGACTTCCTCGAGTATACTCATTCCTTATTTTATCCATCCTTGTCACTTCACGATAAGAAGAACTGTGGTTTGGTTAAGGGGCCGGCGGAGGGCAAATTTTCATACAAACGTAATACCAAAATCTTATATCTTTAAACGAGAAAATCTTGTAGGTATATGTATATATATATATTTAGGATCTCGGAAACTGCACCAACGATTTTCACGAAATTTAGTATACAGGGGTTTTCGGAGGCGATAAATTGATCTAGCTAGGATTCATTTTAAGAAAATGATTATTTCTTTCCGAGTTCAATAATTAAACATAAACTGAATATGTGACTGCTCCTGCCATCTATTGACGATTGTGAGGAACTAACTGCAAGCATGTCCAGCAGATGGCGTAGTTCAGTAAGAATAAACCAGTAAAGATGATAATAATTATGACTCTTATGATTTCTTAAAAATACAAATTATCGAAAAAAATGCCGAGCGAAGCTCGGTTACCAACTACTAGTGATTATTAATTTAAGCAGATTTTTACTATATTATTGTAATTATTGTATGTGTATACTATTTATCTAGGTTCCTGAACAGTTTTTATTTGAAATTACTTACCTCAAATGAACTTAACGCCAATCACATTTTGCAATGAAAAAAATGTGTAAAAGCGATTGGTGTTTATTTCATTTGAGGTAAGAAATTTAAAATAAAAACTGTTCAGGAACCTAGATAAATACTATAAGAATATAGTTATTACAATAATATAGTGAAAATCTGCCTAAACTAGTAATAATTTTGGTATTACGTTTTTATGAAAATTCGCCCTCCGCCGGCCCCTTAATAGGTTCCTTTACGATATCACTTTTATAACACTACTATTTTATTGCAATCATCATTATCTTCCTGCCATATCCCACGCCTTATAGGATTGGCTTATGTTTGTCTTTTTCTTTCTCACTGAATGTCGCTATCTCTATCTCTGTGCCGATTGCTTTCTTACTCATGAAATGACGTCATCCTTCACAAGTGTATGTTTTAGTTTTTGTATTTATTTTTTAAAATTTTTATTTATTTATCTATGATTTTATTTAGCTCTCCAGTACGTTACATGCACTTTCCAACTTATATGGCACCTTGTTTTATTCGCATTATTCCTAAAACTGAAAATATAAGACCCCATTTTTTTTATACAACTTGCCGATGGAACGAGCATAATACCTTTAGTACATTAATATGATGAATTTGATCTCTGGTGGGTCAGTTTAAAATATGAGTTAAGGAATTGTAAACATTAATATAATCATATGTTTCAGTGCGCCTATTTTACTTACGCTACATTTTATAATAACCCCACTGCTTACCTGAAACAAGAACAAAAATAATTAAAACTTATTCTTACTTGTTCTCACCTCAACTTTGAAGAAAGTTATTAAGTAAAACAGTTATAGCAGATAGAATTGATGATCCTAAAATAAAATTACCTCACTCGATTTGCATAAGTCGCAACTACAAAAGACCGCTAAATTTAGTACCACTGAAAAATACCGTATATCTACTAACGTTATCGTTCTATACGTGACAATCATTTTTCATACTCACATTATTAACATTGACCTTAGGACAACGCGCGCGACGAACTAAGTGATTACCTAACCATGGTAGTTGCATGCAAGTAGTCCAAACGAACGGTTAAAGTGAAAAAGGGCTACGTAACAACTAATCTTTATTACCGTCGACATTATCTTAGATATTATTGTACATTGTGTTACTGCTAGTTTTTTGATACTTAGGATTTCTTTTCTATGCAAACCTGCCATAATTTTGGAGAAACTCATTTTATTTTGTTGAAAATCTTTGATCTCTATTTTCAATTGAATTCAGTTTTAAGTATGCGTCAGTTGCACTCCAAATATATTTTTCGAATAGACTAAATGCACGATTCTTACAGCGCTACCGGACAATAAATGTACCTTAAATTGCCTTCCTAAAATAGGCCTTGTCATTGTATTACCAATTGGTACTTAGCGATAATGCCGTCTATTAAACCTTCAAGCTTATGAGGATTAATAAAAAAAATGGTAACTATTTAAATATTGCTGTTTTCATCCATTGTATTGTATGGAAAGCCTTTAATCGTAGATTACTCAAACTCACAGTACGGTACGGTAATCCAGAGTACGGTACGGTAGCCCACGGTACGGTACGGTAACCTATAGTACGGTACGATAACCCACGACCGATCAGAGAGAGTATTACCTGCCAGCACATCATGTGGTCTAGGTAAATAACTACATTCGCCATACAGAGAGCCATAAAACAAATTGGGTCTAACGAACCTCTTCCCACATCATTGACGCTTGTGCCCATAATGGCTCGTGTTAGACTTTAGTACGTGTTAAACTTCAGAACTTGTCAATGGCATTTTGCAAATTGAGAGTTTTATTAACCTATGAGCTTTTACTGTTGATTTTGAGGAACTGGCTTTTGTTTACGGCTTCGCTCGTATTCAAATAAAAAAATTCAAAATTTACTGTATGGATTTGAGTGTTGGACAATAAAAAAGACTGATGAAGGAACAGTGCACGCTGCTAAAATTCGAATGCTGCGATGGATGTGTGGAGTGACAAGAATGGATAAATAAGGAATGAGTATACTAAAGAGGTCTAAAAGTTGCGCCTGTGATGGAGAAGATGAGGTGTAATAGGTTAACATGGTGTGGATATTGTCATGTAGAGGGATGAATTAAAAACATGAGTCATAATTACGAGAAAAGTATAAGATATAGTGGTTATAAAAGAAAAGATAGACCAAAGAAAAGATGAATGGACTGTGTCAAATATGACATGGGCAAGAAAGGAGTGAGCACTGAGATAATGAATGACGGAAGTGAGTGGAGGAAGAAACACGATTGTAGGTATCTATCCTATTTAGCTTGGAATAAGGAAAATTATGATATACAATTTACTGGCAATATGTATAGGTATTTATTTATTTATTTATTTATTTAAAACTTTAAACACAAACTTATGTGCTAGGAGGACTTAATGCTAACAGCATTTTCTACCAGTCTTCCTGGGCGTGCAAAAAGATGGTGTGGCGTGTTTTTGAGTAAAGAAATAATGGGACTTAGTTGAATCTACTAAGTATATTAAAAACATGATTTCAATTGCATAATAAAATACATAGGTACTTACTTAATATATATATAAATTATAATTATATAAATATACATACCATAAATATACATACTATAAATATACTTAAAGTTATGAATAATAATAACATACTTATATATTGTAACAAAATAGTAACTACTTATAGGTAACAAAGTCAAACTAGATAGGAATGGAGCAGTTAGTTTAGATTGTTGAGAAGATGCTCTCGTACCAATCTCTTGAATGAATCTCTGAACTCAGATTGTTTTATAGATAGCGGCAGTTTATTCCAGAGCTTAACCGCCACCACTGAAAAGGAGTTGGACATACATGAGGTATGGTGAAGGGGGGTAGACAGGCGAAGAGTGTTGGCAGACCTAAGCGGTCGGTCATGCGTATCGGACAAAAATTCAAAGCGGTCCTTTAAGTAACCAGGGGTGTGCGGATCTTTAAGAACCGAGAAGAGCAGACACATGATTCGTAGATTCCTACGCTCGCGAATGGGTAACCATTTGAGTTTAGCCCGAAATTCGCTGACATGGTCATACTTTCTTAGGTTAAAGATGAAGCGTATACAGGTGTTGAGGAGACGATCGAGCTTATTGAGGAGTTCCTCAGTCAGGTCCAAAAAGGCGACGTCGGCATAGTCTAAGATTGGGATGAGCAGTGAGTTAGCAAGTGATACTTTTGTAGAAATGGGGAGGAAGTTTTTGAGTCTCAAGATAGAGTGCAGAGTGGCATAGAACCTTCTAGATAACTCTTTAACGTGGGGTGACCAGCTTAAGTTGTTATCGAAGATGACCCCGAGGTTCTTAACCGTAGGTGAGAGAGGTATTAAAGAGCAATCGTAGTAGAGATTTGGAAGACTGGAGGCACCAATTTTACCGAGCTGACGAGAGCTGCCGATCATGATGGCTTGGCACTTACACGGATTTACTTTAATGCCAAACCGAGTCGACCATGAGAGTAACTGATGAAGATCGTCGTTGAGGACGCGGGTTGCAATGTCTAAGTTGTCAGGGGAAGCAGCATAGTAAAGTTGTAGGTCATCAGCGTACATATGGTAGTGGCTGTGAAGGTTGGGAGAGAGTACGTTAATGAAAAGAGAGAAAAGAAGTGGGGATAGAATATAGGTAGGATAGGTATCATAATATAAATTAAATTAATATTTAAGAAATAATTGCCAATTGACTCAGATTAGATGTTGCTTCGAATAAGCTGGTGTAAGTAATTTAAATACTAACAATGTAAAACACTGTATGCAAAATAACTTTTTGTGCGTTTATGTATTCGCTAATAAATTATCCGCCTAAAATATTATCTATGCCCGGTCATACCTTGAAGAGGATTAGTATTCTGGAAGGCTGTATTCAAATACTATGCCAGATATAAGAAAAGTGACAGCTGAGGTGACAGATAGATACTTTGATCTTTACTAGCGATAAGCGACGAACGAGATTTGCATGATAAACCAAAATAAAATAAAATAAAATAAACACCTACGCACATCTAGACGATGGCGATGGCGATGGCAATCAGTGAAACGCTGTCAAATATCGCTGTCATATTTGACAGCGTTTCGCAGATCACTAAGATGTGTGCAAGGCAGTAGGCCTAATGTAAAAAACTTTTATCGCTTTTTCTAAACATAAATACCTACCTACAAATTGCAATGTAAAAATTAAACATAATTGTCATATTTGTAAAAAAAAGTGTAAATAAAAACAAAAATTTCAAACAAATAACCACAAACAAGATATAAAACTCCAAAAATCTCTAAACACTTACTTTTTTTAGCCGCATTCCACCAATGCATACAATTTTAACTATACAGGGTGTAATCGTTAAGTGTGCACAGGCGATTATTCCGTAACTATTGCAGATATCAAAAAACTTTAAACTGATATCGAAAGTACTTTACCTAATGAGTAAAATGACATTAATAACTTTTTAAAAATAAAATGAGAAATATCCAAAATAATTACATTAATCACTCCCATACATTTTATTTCTTAGTAAGTACAAAATTTTGTGTTCAAAGCATATGTTCGAAGTGACGTCCTCCTTGTGCAATACAATGACGAGCTCTATTTACAGTTTCTAAATGAACTTTCCTTAACATTTGCGGAGTAATTAAAGCAATTGCACGACGTACACGATTCTGTAACTCTTCTAGGCTGTGTACTCTCTCAGCGTACACGTGGTCTTTGACAAATTGAAACAAGGTTTATTATAAATTTGAAGTGGTAAGATAATTAATCTACACGTGTATCTACTTGAAATTCATTAATACCTTCATATCGTACATAATTATAAAATGACAAGGGTAAAATGAGTAGGTACTATTCCACTTAAAACAAGGAAACTAAAACCTTTCTACTATCTCATACTAAATGTATGGGAGTGATTAATGTAATTTTTTTGGATATTTCTCGTTTTATTTTTAAAAAGTTATTAATGTCATTTTACTCATTAGGTAAAGTACTTTCGATATCACTTTAAAGTTTTTTGATATCTGCAATAGTTACGGAATAAACGCCTGTGCACACTTAACGATTACACCCTGTATATGTGATTCAGAATCTTGGTAATTTGCTCCTGTATCAAAAATGACCAGGTTTTTTGCTTCTCAAGATTTGGTGAAGATGAGATGAGTTTTTGTTCGCAAAAATGCGGTTTGACAACAGTTGACTGGTTTGGACGTTGTTGAGTCTTTGTCTATGTGTTCGAATAGGTTGGAATTTATTATTGAAAGCGTGTTCCATTTTTTTTTAGTGTCCAACGTCCATTAGATCGCTATGGTCGTTGCTATTGTCTATCTTTAGTTAGAGCCGTTTTAGTCGCATAATAGACCAACACGTTTTAAATTAATACTTAACACTAGATACATGGTAAGTAGAGCCACCAATTCACATATTATTATGGTGGCAGTAACATATAACTACATAGTATAATAGGTAGGCAAGCACCAACTAAGCAAAGCGTCTCAGCTTCAAGTTTGTCCAAAAATGCTTTAGTCGGCCGGTCTGTCTGTTGCATTTTTCAACGTATCTGAATGAAACTTCGAACACGGGTTGTACGTTTTTATCGTCAAGAATTTTCGATTGGAGGGGCAGTTCCTCCAAAAAGAGGCAAAAACTACTAAATACATCCAACAAATACGATTCGGTTTTGATGATTCTTATTTTAATTGGACTTGAGATTGGTCTCATAAAAATTAAGCATAGCTCCTTAATAACGCACACTGCTTTATAAACCGCTTTTATTTACCGCTTTTAAATTGCTCACTTTTAGTGTGCTCACAGAGCCACTAGCCAATAAATCATTCTTCTTCTTCATCCTGCCCTTATCCTACTCTATGTGGGGTCGGCACAACGTCTTCCTCCTCCATTCCCATCTGTCAGCCGTTATCTCTGCATTCACTCCTTTCTTATCCATGTCATCTTTCACACAGTTCATCCATGTTTTCCTTGGTTTACCTCTGCTCACATATCCATCCACATCCATACTCATCAATAAATCATTTCTATTCTTTGCAAAAGTTCATCCCACTCGATGAAATTGTAAAGATTGCGGAAAGGAAGAGCTGTGTCCAGGGAAGGGCTAGCTCTCGTTTTCAAACTGACACACACGCCTTATCAGCTCTCCTTCATGAAAATTACAATATTTATCGAACGCGGCTTAAAGTTTACTTTTTTAACCTCGCGTGGGGGAGTCATGGGTAAAAGCTAGTTTTCCTGTCTAGTGTAGTTTGTCTGTCTGGATGTTATATTGTATTCTATGTATGTATTAACAAAAAAAAAGTTTTTAAGTATTATATCAGCTATCTGGTTCCCATAGTACAAGCTCTGCTTAGTTTGGGGCTAGATAGTGTTGTGTGGATTGTCCACATTATTTATTTATTTATTCCTATTACAAGTAAATGGCTTGTTTACTTACTGGTTTAAGTAAGTATTTCCACAAGCGAAGTAACGAGTATAGTCCGTAGCGTCCACATCAAAGTGTCAAGGCTACAAGCCTGCTGGATGTTGTTTATTATTGGAACAAAAAATAAAGAAAATAAACAATTACGACTTAAACTTAGTCTGCGTCAGTGCCCAATAAAGTAATAAGAATAAAAGTTCGTACTTCCACAGTATCTATTTCTATCTTTGAGCTGGATGCTCTCATTGCTTTGTGCAGATTTGAAGGGTTTATGTGCCAGTTTAATTATAGATAAATGAGACATAGTTTTTTAAGTCCCAGAGAAACCTAATGCCACAAAGAGCACGTTTTCTGTGGATGTGTGGATCTTAAACTGCCAGCCCTCATAATTCAGTTGGTAGTAGGTGAGCAAGGTTCAATCGCCACCCAGAACAAATATTTGTCTGCTGAAAAAAGCTATTTGTTCCCTGTATAGGTGTTATATTGTATCCTAGTATTTATTGATAAAAAAATGTACATAAGTATTTCCCATCACAAGCTCTGCTTAATTTAGGGCTAGTTATTGTTGTGTGGATTGTCTGCAATAAACAATTTCCTGATCAGAAATCAGTAATAGATAACGAGCATTATTGTCAATACTAGTTTTGAATTGTCCTTAACAATATTACCTTAAGGGCAGGAAGAAGAAGAAATGAATCCTGTCTTATAGTTTCTTCACTCTCCATTTAGCTTTGTAATTAGCATGCCGTTCGGATTCACCAACGCCCTGATTATTTTTTTGCATTGTCTGTCAAGACTGACGTCTTTGTCGTGCCCGCAGGGTACCGGCCAAAGTGCATTAATAATGTATCGAACGTCTTTACTCTTCTTTATTTTCAGTTTTAGTTGCTAATGTTAATTAATTCGGTACAAAATGTGTCTAACACAATGATCTTCACATACGATATAGCACGCAGAGACTTAAAGGTTTTCTTATGACTTTATTTTTCAAGGTTAGCGCAATTGGCTCCTTGTTCTTCATCAGGTTATTCGACGTCTACTGACGAGTCTTAACCCGTTTACAGCTTTCTGCCGCAAACGTGTTAAGTTGGTTTTATGTATTGATAGTTGGCTTATAATATTTGTTTGTATTGCTTCGTCTAGATTTGTATGCAGATGAGTGGAAGTAATAACTGTATCTATTGGTTAATTATAATTAACATTTATAAAGCCTATGCTCATAATAAACGCATTCAATCCGGAACCGGATGAACTGCCTTTGTGGCGCTCTTGCCGGCTAAAACACTCGGTTCGATTCTCGTTCCAGGTCAAAATGGTAGGCACGAGAATTTTCTGTACATTATTTATTGAGACTTACGCTGTTGAATAAATATTTTTTTTCAAAACTTAATTTTTAAGTATTTGTGCTTCATGATGCTAAGCGCTTTTTCTTGTTGTCTAACTTTTAAAAGACGTTGGACTAAGTTTGAGGAAATGTAATGTAAATAATTACATTTCCTCAAGCTTAGTTTACATTTTGGTCACGATCTCCTTGATGAATCATCATACATTAGTTTGCCCTCGAACCGATCATCGACCTACTCATTAAGGCCGTGGAGGGCACAGGAAGAACAGGAAATATGAGTCAAACACCCATCTGTATTCTATACGCACAACCTCTACTTTTCCTCTAAATACTCGTTGTACCAGATAAGGAAGTACCTTGGAATTAACGCCCAGAAAAAGTAAACAAATAAGATGTCAATTGTATGGAAATGTTTATGGGTTTGACACATTTCCGAGCGAGTTTTGTGCATGCGGTAAAGTTGTACAGTATTTTACCCGACTTCAAATAACAAAAAGACGAGGTTCTCAATTCGGTTTTAAACTAATAACAAAAATATTCTTTATGTTTGCTATTAGTTACATAACTTTGTAATTTATGAGCTGATTTTGAAAAAAAAAAAATATCTGAAGGTTATACTTTCAGATTGGTCCCATTGAAATTTCAAGAAAATCAGCTTGACAGTTTGGCCATAAAGTTGTTTTAATAATAATAATAATGCGGACAATCCACACAACACTATCTAGCCCCAAACTAAGCAGAGCTTGTACCTACTATGGGAACCAGCTGATACATATAATACTTGAATACTTTTTTTGTTGTAAATACATACATAGAATACAATATAACACCCAGACAGAGAACAAAGATCTGTGTTCACCATACACAAACATAAGGTATCGGTTAAACAGTAAAATTGATATGAATATTAAAATGAAATTTGCATAAAAAGGTGCCTCTAAAAATTCTCTTTGATTTTTTCACCATACAAGTTCTCTCAATGAATGGCTCGTTTCAAGGTCAACATTATAATCTAGGTCATTAGCTTTTCGATCTGCACGGATACTTGATCTTTGGAGTTGTTCCAATCAACATCCCCATGCAGGCCCAACCTTTCGTTATTCATTTTATGTTTGACATCGACTCCAAAATAAATTGAAATTAAGTAGGTATAAAAAATGAACAAATTTATTTCTTTAAATGTTCTAGAAGTTGTTTTGTAGTAAGAAATGTCAAATTTAAATTTTACCATTCTTAAGGTCAACGATAGCTGATAGGCGAGAACGATAAATTAAACACATAAAAAATTATAATGATATTGAAATATTTTTTTATAGAATTTTATATATTTCACGTAGGTAGCTAAATAAAATTTATGATGAGAATTTTTTAAATATCCTTATGATTTTACTGACTAAAATGTTATACACTTGTTTTAAAATGCACATAAATAATTAAAGACTTTTTATTTAAAGGTTTAAGATACCTACCTACAAGAAAGGTATCTTAAAATAAACGTAGGTAGGTATTCATTAATTCTCTCTTTTCCTTATTGAGTATTTACATAAAACTCACAGCTCATTGCCATTAGCGATGTTTTTCAAGATGACTTATCTTTACCATTATGAGTATAAATTATACCAATTTCTAGGTAACTAGATCAACAAAAACCATGATTGTTCGTAAATAATAAAAAAGCTCTGCTCAAATAAATATTTATTAAAAAATATGATAGAACTTCTCAAAGTAAGTTCGTTAAATCTCGAATTCTGCATGGTCCATTTTGACATGTGGCTTCTAAATCACGTGTTAAGGACTATCAAATATTCATTGCTACAGCCATAAGCTATAAAGGACACGTTTTTATTCATTCCGGTTTTTCATCAATCTTATTAATTGAATAAAATAACGGAATTGTGATTTAGCTACAAACATAGCAGGTGGGACCAATAAATTATTTTATATAGGCACTTACTATTACTAAATATTATAATTATAAAATATATTGTTATATATTTATGAATTATATTTTATGACAGTTGATAATATGTTTTCTTCACGAGCTTTAAGGCTCAGTTAATTCAAATACCAGCCATAAGACCCCCAAATTGCCAAAAAAACCTGGCCCTCTGTTGGAAAATATGTTCAGTAAAATTTTACTGCGTATGCTACTGATGTCGTTGTTGGTTCTTATGTAATAATAGCTCTACGTGAAGTACCATGCAAAAGATTAAAGTTCATAAAATAGTAGTTTATCTAATTAACTGTGGCATAAATTAATAACTTCTATTGTACCTGCTTGTATGTCCGCCAATGTTTTTACTTTAATGTCGAATAAATGTAAAAAAATATATCAAACTCTTTTATTCTATAACAAATAAATTATATTGTAGATAACCAACACAATACTATCCAGCCTCAAACTAAGCAGAGCTATGTTTATGTCTATGGGAATCAAATAGCTGATAATACTCTGATAATACTGATAATACTCTTAAACGTTTTTTTGTAAATATTTACTTAGAATACAATATGACACCCAGACAGAGAACAAACAGCGTTCGCCACACAAATATTTGTTCTCGGGGAACGGTCCCATGCCTTCCGTCGCAGAAGTCAAACTTCTATCAACTGAACTGTGAGGGCCGTCAAACATTACCTACCCGTAGGAAGAATGAGTTCAGTTTGCAACGACCTTTGCTATCAAGAGTGAACTTGACAGGTTCATTGGATCAGGGACCTGATAAATAGGAACCTTCCTGTTTATCCTTTCGTGGACCAACACTAGTCAAACAAGAATATTTCTACAAGAAAACCCACCTAGTCCGTATCTAAATACAGTTCAATTTCGCGTGATGAGTGACGATAAGGATCGTGTAGAGTTCGGATGCGAAACACGTATGGAATTATGGCAATCATAACGAATCAATCACTTCCTTAAGGTTGGTTTATTCGCTCTGTCTCTTATTAAGTTCTCAAGCTGTGACCGTGACTGTATTGCGATCGCAAAATCAGTTGTATGATGCACAAAAAATGACAACCAAGCCGGTTTTCACCTCAGTAATAAATCTACACACGAAGTAGTAGGTCCTTATCTATTTGAATATAGAAATATCATGATGTTAAAACGGAAAAGAATTATTATTATTGTCTGTTCATTAAGCATCTATGTATATATAAATTTCGAAGTGATATTGGGTTAGTTTATAGGTAATAAAGGTTTCAAGGTTCATTTTTCAAATCTCTGTTTTTACTCGCGACAAAGTTCTTGTAAGTAATTCTAATTATATCCAATACACGTTTTTGTTCGTGGTACCCGGATAAAAAGTAGACGTAGTTCGACGAAATACTAATAAGTAGCTCGTTTAATTAAAATCAGACCCGTGACTCTACCTATAGACACTCGTTAGCATATTATAATACACATACACCATAATAATCGAATCGACTATGTCTTAGTCGTCTTAAGGCCTGCGCATATCTATGCATTCAGCAGAGGCAAGCAGAGTAACGCTGTCAAATATGACAGCGATATTTGACAGCGTTTAACTAATCGTCACGGGTGGAGCAAAACTAGCGTAATTTCTACTGCATTTGGTTTCATAGAAAAGTCCTGTTTGATTCACATGGCGACGCAAAATGAGTCATCTGCCGACTCACACGCAATAAGTTCCGACTGAATTGTGTTCGCGGGAGTGAGGGAATTGGGAAGCGAGGAAAGCGTTAGTCAAGTACAGATTGTGTGAAATCCACACGTTTTTTACTCACAAAGTGCTGGAAATAGAAAAAAATATCATTGAAGTTGAACAACAGCTACAGATATGGAATTTATCAGAAAAGTCATATAGTGACAAAGCAACTTAATAAATTCCGCCCGTCGGGCAGCCCAATAGATTTTCTGCTGAGCAGAATTTATGCGACCGAAAATACGCGACTCACAACTCAAAAAATTACGCTCGTTTGGCTCCACCCTTAGATCTACGCAAGGCTTTTCAATACAATGCATTTTAAATATCACTGCAAAAAAACTTTTGCAATTAAGATATCAGACATGAGAATGCATAAATTTTTAAATTGCTTTTTTTCAAAAATCAAATGAGACAGGTTCTCAATAAAAATGTACAGCCTGGAAATTTCCTCTCATGTGACACACGGCCAGACGGAATCACAAACAAATCCCGCGTAAACAATCCATCACGCCCAGTTGACTCTAAACAAATTCGCTAATGACTGGCTGTCCGTCTGTTAGTCACTGTGCGATAAGTGAATTATATAATGGTTAGCGTCTAAATTTAGAAGCGACACGTTGGTTGCTTGAGATAATAGACTATCATGCTCCGCTGGGCAATGTTTTGGAACGAATATATTTTTTTTAATTATTATCTTCGCAAAAATACAGTTTGAATCTGTATGACTTAAGGTTATGGTCTTTAAGCTTGATATTTTCACCAGCTTTTGTAGTGTTTAATTTTAAGTCTTCTTGTCGTGTCACCAGTTCTTTCAAGAGTACCTACAAATACCTACAAAATACATAATGGGAACTATAATATAAACGAGTGAATAAAAAAAAAACTTGAGAAACCCACTTCATAAAACTGTTTTGTGGTGATATTTTTCTATGGAAACAATCTGGATAACATTCCAGATAAAAAAAGTTTTTTTTCTTATTGGTTTAAAATGAAGAATTAAATGACGAAGTTTTACAATTGAATTGAGAACTTCCTCCTTTCTTAATTGAAGTCGGTTTACTTCGAGATCGTCTCGCCAACGTCTTTTCGGTCCGGTCGTTAAAACAATAATTTAATCTAAATTGTTTGTGTATGTAAATATAGCAATAACTTTTAAAAATAAAAACTGAATTTATAAAAATTTGCAGATCGTAAAATATATATAAAGTAAGGTACTTATTAGCTATCTAATGACAGGTTGGCCTTGTGCCGAATAAACACCTGTTTAATTTACTGATCCAAATGTTGCTGGAGTTAGACAGTATGGCCTTATCGTGACACACAGTCCATGACTTTGAAGAATGTACAATACACAGAAGTTATTTTTTATTTATTTATTTATTATTAGGTGTCACCGTCAGAATGTCAAGCTCCCAGACAAAGGCCTCCTAATAATCTATAAGTGAAATAAGTCATTTTACAACTGAACAATTTTTACAAGGCCTCCCAATATCTATTAGTGAAATAAGTCTTTTTACAACTGAACAGACTGGCTTAGATAAAAATTTAATTAGTTATTTCTAAGGTCACCCGTACGTTACACACAAGTACGTTTATACTACTATAAATTATTTATTGACATTAATTGCAGCACTTTGAGAAAGTATTTGCAAACTAGTTATGAGTACCTGACATGAAATAATCCAACCCGGTTTTAAACCTATATAGTAGCATGTAGTTCTACCACTAAGGCAGTTTTAATAATCAGCTTTTAAAAGCTTTAGCAACTAAAACCGCAATGAGGTTTACCAACACAGATAATCTATAAGGAAATTCTTAAGAAACCTTATATGCTTGACACACGTTATCTCAATGTTATTATTAATTGATTTGACCTAGTTCATTGTTATCGTAAGCTTTAAGTGATATATATTTATAAAATTTATTTGTTTTTACGCCTTTTCTTAATTTTCTTAAAGTGGTAGGTAGATAGTAGTAAGTGATACTCATCATCTGCCTACCCTTATCCCACGCTAAGTGGGGTCAGCGCAACAGGTTTTCTTCTTCCACTCATTCATCATCTCAGTGCTCACTCCATTACACTCATTAACTCACTTACACTTCACTTTGCTTCACTACTTTCTTGCTCATGTCATTCTTGACGCAGTCAAGGATAAATAGTTTTGAGAAAGATTTACGTCCCCCCGCTATAAAACTCGCACATATTTATATGTTTTAAGTAATTTCAATCGACACCACAAATGATCAGAACCCTAAAAATTACAAATGAAAGTAGGTTTTTAACGAATCTAAACGAATACAATTTAATAAAAAACAAAACCAATCACGTAACAATAACAAATCCCTTTAACTCCTGTAAAGCGTCTAGCGTTGACCTTTGCGTGTTTGCCAGTCATTTGGGCCGTGTGTCGAATTTATTGACCTTGGTGGGGTCGGCGAAATGGTTCGTGGGATCGCCGGCAAGGTCAGGTGTCAATGTAGGGTGGACTGGTCTCATCCGCATCACTTTAACATTATTGGACCTTGTATCTTGCTATTAGTGCCAATCCTCTTATAGGTAGAAACCCATTGTACAAGTTCTACTTAGTTTGGGGCTAGATAGTGTTGTGCGGGTTGGTTAATTGAGAATCAATATTGTTGGCTCTCGTTCCCCGTCAATATTGTTTATTTTCTCAATAGGCGATGCAATAGTTTGAAGTTCGTACCCATGCACCTCTGATATCAGAGATTGATATTTGAGAGGCCAAAGGTGTAGCACACTAAATTTACTTGGAAAATAATCGTCATGGTATTGCCTTTTGCCGTCCCGCGCTCGAGACGACTTTCCGTTCCTGAGTTTATATTGTGTGGTGTAACTTTTCTTTTATAATTTATTTGGCTAGGTCTTTTTTTGACGCAAGTATACGCCATCTAGTAGTAGAGACGGAACTAGTTTTACTAGTCTTTTTTTGTAATATAACTTCTAATTAGACAATAATAAATCGTATGATCTGAATTAGTTATTTTTATAACCCGCATAATTAAATTTACTCAGTGCGACTAGGATGGATGTGTCGTATCTAGTAGATAATAGGGGCTAAAATTTATTGATAATGCTTTAAGAAATCTGTATTAAAATAATAATGATTATTGAAGTAATATAGAAGGATAGTCTATAATGTTTAAAATAAAAAGATATTTTACTTTATTTAATATAAGAACAATGTAGTTGGTTTAAAACTATTTGATAAATAATATTATATTTTATTATTATTTGTTCGAAGTTAATAACAATTTATTATATCAATAAATTGTTATTGGTAGTCAGAAGCTACGCAGAATGGATGACGATATTGCCGATAGGGGGCGCTAGCTATCAACTGTCATGTGGGTCGCCTGACTGAGGCGAGGCGGGGCAGTGGATTATTCTGGGCTTGAGACTCGACTGAGGAGGTTATCGTTTCGTTCTGTGTACTGTCGATGTAATTCGGCTCTGAGTACACCCCTTGATTGTTAAGATAAGAACCTAGTTCTCTTTGTAGTTGATATATTTTTATTGTAAGGTAGTTTTGTGTTGAATAACGTGTCTAAAGCTATAATTTAGTTAAATAAAGTGTAAATTGTAAAGACATTGATGTAATTAAACCATTTACTTACTATTTCATATTTTCTTTATAATATAAAGTTACCCTGATCTAATAGATGCAAATAGACTAATATGAGGTTAGCAAAAAGTTCTGGTTTTTCCATTATTCTGCGAGACACAAAAATTAAAACGACCGTGTAAAATTCTTCAGTTCAGTTTTTGCATAATTTCTGTGCCAGAAGAATTAATAAAGTGCTTACTAGACTTTTTTTCTCCATATCATGTTATTATTGCAATAAGTGATGGTGACCGAAAGTTATTCTTGTATTAATTAAACTAATGAAACTTCAGTGAATTGATACTATTGAACTTATTTAAATATCTAGGTACCTACAGTTTTAAAAATATTATATTGTATCAAGCATTGTATTGTACAGCATTTAGAGTAAATAGGTTCCATTATCTCTCTTTACTTTTTTGTAGGGAGTATAATATATTTTTTCTCTTTCAACCCACACTGGTGCTCACAAAAGTTTTGTCCTTAAAGTAGTAAGAGGCTGAAGGTATAATTTTTTACCGTGTCTGTCGTGAGTTTTTTTTTCTAAGTTTGAAGGTACAGTCTACCAATTTGCTTTTAGCGAATAAAAGCTATAGTTGTATGTGAACGTTTTGGTGTACTTAGTAAGATGAGCTGGCATTTAGTCTGGGCTTGGCATTTGGCTCATCGTATCGATCGTCTGAAATTCTCGACATTATTTTGCTGAATATACCTTGAATCGTGATCGTGAATAAAAGGCAAAGGTAGAAACAATTCATTAAAGCAGATTTGAGAATGTTCTCCTTGTATTCAAGATCCTTCTATTCCGGATTTCATGTTTCATTAGTTATAATTATTTACTTACAGATTCTTATAATGTCACAAAAGTTAAGAGCTGAGTAGGATTTGAACCCGCGACCTTCCACTTAGTACGGGGCTGTGCTGACCGCTGCGCCATTAGATCTTAATCACACTCACAGAATAACTCTTCAGCACTAACGCGACCGTGGCTCCATCTACGTACGTACTTCTGCTTACCTGCTCGATAACCGAAGTTGCATTCAGCTGAATCGAAAACTTCGGCTATCAAGCAGAGAGAGAGCACGGAGCCACGGTCGCGTTAGTGCCGAAAAGTCCCTAAATTTTATTCTTCGATAGCGCAGCGGTCAGCGCAGCCCCGTATCATGGGGAAGGTCGCGGGTTCAAACCCTACTCTGCTCTTAACTTTTGGGACATTACAAAAATCATTGAGATTTCCAAAAACAAAAAAATATTTACTTTCATTGATAATGTGCACAAAGCTTTATGGGTTCAACGGGTTAAGCAATTTCTCTTTCAGTGTACTTTCATTCTTGTTTGTTGATTTGTTTTATACAACAAAGTAGATAAACAAGCTTACGGCCCGCGTGATGGAAAGTGGTTACCGTAGCCTATGGATACCACACTCTCTTTAAAAAAACACAGCTGATTATTTTATAAACGTTTTTGAAAAACCCACATTGGTTATTACGAAAAACCTCGACAGACAACAAAATATGAGTTCGCGAAATATTTTTTTTTGTTTAAGGAGTTTTGTACCGCGAATTCAGTGCTCTTGAGTGTAATATATTCGTTTTCAAAGATTATGTACTGAATACAGTTGAATTGCAAACATGTTTATCAAAAGCACTCAGCCTCATGATAAGACGCTGTATCCTTGTAAGTTGTATTCTTTCGAACTTATCATCATCACTCAGACGGCGTGACAAGGTTGTTGGATAGCCCGATTGCAGTATGCAAAAGGCTTAGTATAAAAAACAAGAGGCGCAATAAAAAAAAATATCGTGATTGAGTACCGGATATTCAGATGATAAAATCATAGGAAGTCAATGGATGGCTCAGAATCTTTCTTCCTGGAAATTATTAAGAAATGGTCAGCTATGTAACGTCTTTAGGGTGATGATAATGATTCTTGATGTAAGTATTTACTTCTATGAAAGTGAGTGAAAAAAAAAATTTTTTTTCGTGATCTACGAGGCAACGCTTTATTAGAGACGATGGTTACCGCTTAACATCAGGAGGGCAATATACTTGACCCATCAGCTAGTTGCTTATAAAGAACGATAAAGAACGTTTTAGGGTACTTTTTATTGTGTCCCAAAATTTTTTTTTCTTCTTTTACAGACATTACTAAATTCAATTTTAATTCAAATTGTCTATGAATTCTACAAATGCGCTGGTTTTAAAACTCAGTTGGTAGTAATTTGCTTTTTGCATTATACGTTATTGTTATTTCCTATTGTATTCTAAATAAGTACGATTACGTTTTTACAAAAATGTTATATACGGATTTTATCAGTTATGGTTATTTTTTGCGACTGTCCTCATACCTCTGTCGGTAGTAGCTCTGCCTTCTGCGTTGGAGGGCGTGAGTTCGATCCCTACCGATAACAAATATTTGTATTGTGAACGCAGATGTTTGTTCTCTGTCTGGGTGTAATATTGTATTCTAAGTACCTATGTATTTACATAAAATGTATATAAATATTAATATCCGCTTTCTGGTACCCATAGTGCAACACTCTACCTTCTGAGTTTGGGGCTAGATTGTGTTTTGGTATTTAATATAATATTGTTATTTTTATTTGTAAATTCAGTAGGAATGACTCAAAAGACTTAGAGCAGTGCGTCTAAAACTACTTCTGAAAATAGTATAAAACTAAGATCCGTATTCAAAAACAGTGCTTGAGTCTGAGTCAAGCCTCAAGCATAGATTTTCTGTCAATTTCCATTGAAGTATGTCAAAAATCTATGCTTGAGTCTCGACATACTCAAGCACTGTTTCTGAATACAAGCATAGGAGCTAAACAAAGAAGCAAGCCCATTGTGATATTGGCAAGCTATTATCCGTTTTATGACTCACTTATCCGAAACATTACCACCAATTGACAGATAGGTCACGTGTTAATATAATGGTATGTGACAAATTGACCATCACTCCATTTTAAGACCAACGTACACTGAAATTGATCAAACAATGGCTTAAAACTATGCGTATTGTACGAAATAGCGGTTTATTTAGACAAACTTTTGCAGAATTATCCATCTACGGAGTAACACCTTTGTCGAAAAAAAAACAGTCCTTGTTTTTGACAAGCCTAAACAAGAGATGGATTTATTTTTTCTGACGGATAAATTTATCACACATTAACAAATAACCCTTATTTCTCTCTCTGCATGTTATTTTTTATATGCAAACCACATTATATCACTTGTCGGTACATTGGATACCCACTAGAAACCAGAAATACTTTTTTGTTTGAATCTAAAAGAGTATACCTGCCTGTTGGTAGGTAATAAATATTTTAGGTACGTTTCTCATTCCACAGTAAGCTAGAATAACCACGTAATAAGTTTATGAAGAAGAAGATTACTTGCCTTCTTCGAGGGGGATGACATCTGTTGTCAGCTCGACGAAAACTGACACTTCATACGTGTCGTCCTCCAGTTTTCTTTCACAAGAGAATTGTCACAAACAAACACTGCGACCGTCTTTGTGACAATGTGACAAATGACAATCACATAGTCAACTTTTGCAGCTCACCGTACACTTTTTTTTTAGGTTTCAGTTAGTCTACTTCACAATTTTAGTGAAAAGTTCGTTGTCGTTTGTTTTTATTTATTCCTGAAAATATTCGTAATTGGTAATTTGGTAATTTTATTTTTTTGTAATTATATGGTCACTTATACTGGACACACGGCGTTTGTTACGCCGTCTCACTTTGATTTCTTAAGAAACAAAAAAGTCTTACAAGTAGTAGGTAATAATGCTTGTTTTTGTCAAACGAGTGCATTGACTCTTCCACGCAAATAATGACCTACCTACCTGTAATTACTGTGTAAAGTCTGTGACTTTAAAACAGTTAATTTTTTTTATTTAATTAAACCCTATTATTCGTGTTTTAACTGCGTTAAAATACACAACACAGCTTATTTTAATTACCTACAGCTTAATTTATACTTGCATGATTATTTTGCCATTTTTTATAAATAATAGCGGTCATACTTTTTAAAATTACTTATTTTAATAAGTAGTTCCCCGCCCATACATAATCATATTTGCTTAACTTTTTCGTTAATTTTCTTGTCGGTTCGTCGTCAGTGATATTGAAACAACACACATTTTTGGTATTAAAATTCTGTTAGTGCCTCTAATAACCCCTTTTAATATGCTCAAAGGATATATGTATTATATCTAGGTACCCTACTTATAATCTTGCAGAAGCTGGCATAACTCAATGGAAATATAAAAGCAGGTTATCGATAATTATTCCAATCGAGAATCCCAGTTTCAAATGTACCTACTCTTAATAAGTTTATACCAGTTCGTGTAGTCTTGAAAATCTTACTTAATTATTCTACCAGTCTGACCTGTTTGATTTTCTTACTCTAACTTAGGACCTCTTTGGATAAACCGCCAGTTTTACTGGGTATTGAGATGGCTCAACATCAAGTGAATCATCTATAACTTCCAATTTTTACCCCTCCTATCGTGCCACTGAGTCTTTCAAACCAGTGCAATGTGGTTAAAGGATTTTAAGTGCGCCTCAGGCTCTTTACATGCACTCGAATCATGTTTTTAAACTTGTTAGATACTACGAAATGCCAGATTCTTCTCAATGATTTTTAAGCGTTTAAAAGTATAACTACTGGCATAGTACACATACATTTTTGGGTAAAAATAGCCATTGGTACACGACTGAATTTGAACCTAAGCTTTCGGATCGGAAGGCGAAGCCGGAAACAATAGACTACCATTTTCTCATAGAAAACGTAAATCACAATCGAATGCTAATGTATAATAATAATAATAATCTAATACAGGTTTAACAACTTAAAAGAAGAGATCCCAACCCTTTATTTGTCCTACCTGTAATTTTTTCAATAAAAACATTTTGATTTTTTGATTTTGATAATGTTATGTACTTCGGTGTCACCTATAACATTAAACAAGGATAATAATAAAACTGTTTGCCTCGACGTTTGATGAATAGTAAATAATGCGGCAGTTGGTTTTAAGGATACCTTTTCTTAATTTACTTTAGGAGTACCGCTTATTCAAATACTCACAGCCAAAGAGTACTTGGTCTTTGTACGGGGAGGTGAGCATTACTTTGTGACCTTATCGATTTTTAAAAGAGGTGGTGTGAGAACGATAAAAAGAAGTGGACAATAAAAAAATTACGTCAAAGTACCAAAATAACGTTCAGAAATGGACGTCTTACTGAAATGATAATGTATAGGTATGTATATAAAAGATTGGCTAGGTTGCATGCGGCATGCTTGGTCGTTATTATTTTTTGCTCCTCGAAAAATAGTAAGCACTTTTTCTTTTTCAGAATGCGGCACAAAGAACGTAGATTACGGTTTTCAGTTTCATTCAGTCGAGTTTATAACCCGTGTTTACAAGAAACCTATCCAAAATAGCACCTCTCATTCGCACACTATTAATAACAATACTGTAGTAGACTGAAATAAATGATCATCTGCGATTTCTATTTCATTATTATCTTTATTGTTGCGGTCTATGCCTATTTTTAACCGACTTCCAATCAAAAAGGAGGAGGTTCTCAATTCGGTTGTATGTTTTTTTTTTTGTTACCGTTACCGTTAATGTTTGTTACCGCATAACTTCGTCATTTGTGAGCCGATTTGAAAAATTATTTTTTTATCTGAAAGGTACTACTTTTAGATTGGTCCCATTTTAATTTTATTAAAATCGGTGTTGCCATTTTTTTTTAATAATTTTTTGAATGTTTGTAACTGCATGCCTCCGTCATTTATAAACCGATTTAGAAAATTATTTTTTTATTTGGAAGGTTATTCTTACGTCCAGATTGTCCCAAACAAATTTCATTAAAATCGGTTTAGCCGTTTGGCAATGAAGTCGGTTTCTCAAGTTTTTTAAACTTATAATTATTGAGCATCGATAGTTTAATGACCACCTTTGTTTCTTCTTCTCATCTTGTCTCTAGCTCTCTCGAACCAGTGTGACGAAAGGATTGTAAATACGCCTCAAAGAGTACAGTTCTAAAAATTAAGGTTTGAATCTAGTCGCAGTTTATCCATAGTCGAATTCGCATGATGTACCTATAAAAAATATAAGTCTTTACATACTCGTAGTTTTACTGCCAACGTTATTTTATAAGTACCTAGAACGAATGAATGTGTCATTGTTATAGTGGTTAGGTTGTGATAAAAAGTTTTTAAATGGCTTTACTTTATAGGTATCGCTTTAACAACGGATTTTTCCAAAATAAAAACTAAAATATCATGATTGTTTTGAATTTACGACTGCGCACATCTAGGCGATGGCGATCAGTAAAACGCTGTCAAATATCGCTGCGTTTTGCTGATCTCAATCGCAGAATGCTTAAAATTTAAATGTGCGTAAACCCATCTATTATAAAAAATGATTTTTATTCATTGGGAATTAAAAAAAATGCATTATTATCGGAACTGAACCACCTAACTCTAGCATTTTTGCTGGTAGCTACAAGTTAATATAAAACTAAAATTTAATGCTATTTTACCAAAATTTTAGGCGCGGTTTCATGGACTAATCGTTTTAGTATTTAACAGTAGTCTAGCTAAAATTTTCCGAGCAAAAATAAAACTACTGTCTGTCTATCATATACTAATCGTGTGTTCAGTCATCTGTGAAATCGGACCTTCGAACAGACTAGCTCAAAAATATGAGCTAAACAACTGTCAAATACTAATAGGGGTTTAGCTGTTTAGTCTCTGTCAAACCGGGCCTTTTTTCGGGAAATTCGTAGCATAATCTCAATGGTTTTACAAGCGAGCTTATCGTTTTAAAATAGCTGTAGTGTGGCGATTCGTGATATGTCAAGACAACACACAGGTACATTGAGTACAAATTCTTCAATGCAAAACTACGACCTTATCTTATTCGTCGTAAGAATTTTGTGTAATTAATAAATTTTAATTTTCCAAGTTTTTAATTTTGCAAACAAAACGTTTGGTTTAAATTAGAGGAGATGTGTGTATTTCAAACAAGTGTAGTTTAAAAAACTTGAAAACTTGACTTCATTGCCTATTAATTGCTGAACCGATTTTGATGAAAAAAAACTTACTTCATGGTAAAACTGAACAGATTTTGTTAAAATTTATATGGTGTTATCTGGAAATATTAAACCTTCCAGACAAAAAAATATCAAATTAGCTCATAAGTAACGAAGTTACGCGAAAAAAAAGAATCAAATTGAGCATCTTTTCTTTTTTTATTTGAAGTTGCTAATAATGTTATTCGTGGTTTTGACTCCCAAAGCCTCAGTGAAAACGCAACTCAAATGTGTTAGCAGATATAATTCAAGATGTGTTTCTATTAACGCTTATTTATTTACGCTACAACTAAATCAGCGTGAATAAGGCTTTGCTTCTATTATGGCAAACAATTTGTACAGTGTCAAAATAACCTAGAACGTTCTAGCATCACCATCATCATCATCAACCTATATCAGTCTACTGCTGGACGTAGGTCTCTCCCAAGACGCGCCACTGAGCCCGGTCTTCGGCTCTTCTCCAGTGCTTGCCAGCTACATTTCGCATTGTCTAACATAATGTAATTATATAAGTTTTAAGAACCACATCAATTACGACTTTATTCATTATGTAATTCATTTTATAATTAGCTGGTAGTTTTACGTTAAATTACACTGCTCACGTTTACGTGGAAATCTCAGTTTTATTATTAATTTTATGAGGTGATTTGATTTGCTTACTTGAGTAAGACGGAATAATTATGTAATCTGAACAGGCCTTAATCACGCGAAAATACGTCATAAAACCTATAAGTCTTTTGAGTTTATAATGTGTACAATTCCGATCCACAGTTATAATTTTCGATGCATGTTGCATGCAGGTTTATGGTTACATAAATCTTATTACACATTATTATAAATACGAGTAAAATACAGTATGAAATATTCCATAGCCTAAAGCATCAGTGATCAGATCTTGGCGTATCGTTGATCCGCACGTGACCGGCGCGGCGGAAAATCGCTCAACCGCTGTCAACGCCATCCTTGAGCTTGCAAAAAATACATCAGAGTAAACCATTTAATGACGTCCCCGCTACTTAAAACAGGTACAAACACGACAAGCGATAACATAATTTATCGCTTGATTTTCATGGAATTTCACACAAAGTATCTCATTATTATCGCTAGCTTGAAGCTGTCAATACTAACCTATACAAATGTTAAGGTAATGAAATCGTTATTTCCGCTAATCTCCTCGCATTTCGTCCTTACAAGTGTATCACCATAACAATGAATCCGCCACAAGTTTTCCAGATGGACAATAAAATAATGAATATTAATGAGACGGCGTAACTAATCGCACTGCCACTGAAAATCACGGCTCGTTTACACTTAGCGCGTCAATGTCAAGTGCATATCCATAGCACTGAGCATTGATAAGTGCATCTCAGGAACAATGTCTGAAGGTAAAAATAGGCACGTCTGATAAGGCACAAAAGGTTCGCGATCGCGCGGTGATAAGGATATAACTTGGTCCTGCGCAACACGTGCGGTTCGCGCGGTGTTCGGTACGCGAATGCCGAACCAACCATTGTTTACCAACTTCGAATTACATTTTCCGATCGAGTTTACGGGTCGAAGGCTTTGCGGAAAGCGCTTTGCTCCGTGCACTGCGTTTTATGAGGAAGCGTGTGAAAATGAGAATGCTAAGTGTTTGTGACGTCAGTTCGGTTGAATGCGTTTAGTCTCACCGAGTTCCATTTAACTTAAGACAATATTTTAATGTTTAGGCTTCTGTAGATAATATTATTTAGGGCTGATTTTTCCATTTACATAATAACGATATTTGTCGGATAAAAAACATTGGTCTTACTTTTTAACAAGCCTCTAATAGAGATGGATATATTTTTATATCTGTAGATTGAAAAATTAAATAAAAAATATTTAATTAACTTTTTTTTTTGTTTGTTTTTTTTACTTTATATTTATTGCTGCAATGTTTAACTTTATATTGGCTTTTGGCCAATCACCTTTGATTTAAGGGTTTAGCTTTCAAGGCTAACTTCCAAGTTTTCTGACTAGTTTCTGACTTACTTATTGTTTGTCATGTGATGAACTCTTGATTGCAATAATTTAATTTCAAGTGTAGTATTTAATGTCACTTCTCGTGATTGTTATCAGGGATTAGAAGCATTTACTTCGATTGTGAGGTTTTACTTTGAAAACAACAGTAGAGTATAAAATAATTCTTGGAATAAAAGATGAAGAATAATAAATTATATTTTTTTAAAGTTTGTCATTTGTGAAAATATCGGATTTTAATGAAATTAGTGAGTTTTCAGCTAAATTTAGGTTTACCTGAGTTTAGCACATATCTCTAAATTTTACATACTTGGTTAAACTACAGATAGCAAGACCCATTTTGGAACTATCTTAATCCTTACAAATAAATCTTATTTTCTTTGAGAAGGTTGCCTTTACGTATAACCTAAAATCCAGTAGCGCAAAAACATGCTAAGCACTTTTTTACTTTCCATTTTATCATCGGCCTATGTCCGAGTTTGGGATTTCGATTTTCGCTATTGATTTTTGTGGGTTTTCTGGGGAAAAACACTATAAAAGCACCTCTATCAAGCCATGCTGAGAATTATATAAACCCTAGGCTCGCATAAGGAAATAATAAGACCGAAAATAAATATCGGAATAGAGGTGCTGTACCCGAAGTCCCAGTGCATTTACAACATTTCGTTACCAAATGTTGTTTTCGTTTCGCCTACGTGTATCTCTCTTTTGCATGGAAAAATGATGAGACAACAACTCTAACTACGTAACGTATTTTTGCTGTCTCATCTTTTCTCCATACAAAAGACAGAGACACGTAGGCGAAACGAAAACAACATTTGGTAACGAAATGTGGTACCAAAACTCGGACTTCGGGTTCTGAACTCGTAAATTCAAATCAGCACAAACAAGTTATCTTTAAAGTAAAGTTCCACTTTAAAACGTGACCAATAGCAGTCGTGAAGCTACCACGTGCAATTTTTTATGGTCTTTTATATAATTATATGCTTCAGCGTGAAAATAAGTTGGAGTTTAGTGTAGTGTAGATAATTATTATGTTGATGGGGAATTTTTCTGTGTTCTGGACCCGAAGTCGGAGTTTTGCTACCACATTTCGTTACCAAATGTTGTTTTCGTTTCGCCTACACGGAAAAAAATGGGGTCTGACAAAGTGTTCATTCAAGAATAAAATTATTCTCAAGTATATTGTTTAATCTCAAGCATATATTTACTTAAGGTAACAATAATATCTTGAATAAAATAACATGGAATTCTTCAATATATATAATATTATTCTTCATTTATTTCTTTACATCAAGAATATTTTTTTGGATCAAGAGGATATTTACTCTTGACTGTAGAAAACGTTTTCATTTTGAACAAAGCAATTAAGAATTCTTACTCTGAATAAATAAAGATTTAGCTTAAGAAGCTCAGAGATTACGGCCAAGAATAAAAATAAATTATTGGTTTAAGAAAAAGTGTGAATTCCTTCAAAAATTATATTATTGAAACTAGACTTTCATACTTTTGATTCAAAATACATAAAAGATTCATTTTAAATAAAGTCTACTATTTAAAATCAAGAAAATATTCGTTTTATAAATACTCTCGAATGACAAAATATTGCCTCTTAACCTAAGAATATGGATTCAACTATCAACTAAGAACAAACATTTTAGGTAAAGAAATATTTACTCCATTGAAGATGATTTGTTCAACAATTAAAACTCTATGTTTATTGACTTGAATACTTACTGTTCTTCGATTAAGAATTATAACTGTCTGCCATTGAGACCTATTTTACTTGGTTGGACAAATTCAGCAGTTTTTCTGTGAGTGCAATGTTTTTTAACTGAAGAATATCGTTTCTAAAATTGATAAACAACCAACATATTAAGTCGAGAAAAATTATCTTCTTCGATGAATGTGGATGTTCTTTTCAATAAATTATATCTATGTTAACTGGAGTACTTCATTATTATTTCATGAAGAATAATAACTTTCTTTACTTAAGAATTAATGATTTGTTCATTTTACAAACAAAGTATATTTTTGCTTATAACTCCAAACAAGAATTTTATAAAATTGCATTAAGAATTTATTATTTATTTTTCAACAATAATATTATTGAAACTAGACTTTCATACTTTTGATTCAAAATACATAAAATACTCATTTTAAATAAAGTCTACTATTTAAAATCAAGAAAATATTCGTTTTATAAATACTCTCGAATGACAAAATATTGCCTCTTAACCTAAGAATATGGATTCAACTATCAACTAAGAACAAACATTTTAGGTAAAGAAATATTTACTCCATTGAAGATGATTTGTTCAACAATTAAAACTCTATGTTTATTGATTTGAATACTTACTGTTCTTCAATTAAGAATTATAACTGTCTGCCATTGAGACCTATTTTACTTGGTTGGACAAATTCAGAAGTTTTTCTGTGAGTGCAATGTTTTTTAACTGAAGAATATCGTTTCTAAAATTGATAAACAACCAACATTTTAAGTCGAGAAAATATCTTCTTCAGTGAATGTGGATGTTCTTTTCAATTAATTATATCTGTGTTAACTAGAATACTTTATTATTATTTCATGAAGAATTATAACTTTCTTTACTCAAGAATTAATGATTTGTTCATTTTACAAACAAAGTATTTTTTTGCTTATAACTCCAAACAAGAATTTTATAAAATTGCATTAAGAATTTATTATTTATTTTTTCAACAATAATATTGTTTAGACAAGAGTTTTACACTTTTGATTCAAAATACGACAAAGATAATATATTTTAAGAATCTACTATTTAACAGCAAGAAAATAATTGTCTTATAAAAGCTCTCAAGTGACAACTATTGCCTCTTAACCTAAGAATATGGATTCAAATATCAGCTAAGAACAAACATTTTATGTAAAGAAATATTTACTTAATCGAAGATAGATTTGTTTTACAATTTAAAATCTGTCTCTTTTGGTTTGAATACGTATACTGATTTTCAAATGAGAATTATAACGGTCTACAATTGAGACCTCTTTTACTTGGTTAGACAAATTCAGTAGTTTTTCTGTGAGTGCAATGTCTCTTAACTGAAGAATATCGTTTCTAAAATTGATAAACAACCAACATTTTAAGTCGAGAAAATATCTTCTTCGGTGAATATGGATGTTCTTTTACAAATAATAATGTCTGTGTTAACTGAAATTCTTCATTATTATTTCATGAAGAATTAAAACTTTCTTTACTCAAGAATTAATGATTTGGTTATTTTACAAACAAAGTATTTTTTTGCTTATAACTCCAAACAAGAATTTTATTAAATTGCATTAAGAATTTATTATTTATTCTTTTAACAATAATATTGTTTAGACAAGAGTTTTACACTTTTGATTCAAAATACGACAAAGATAATATATCTTTAGAATCTACTATTAAACAGCAAGAAAATAATTGTCTTATAAAAGCTCTCAAGTGACAACTATTGCCTCTTAACCTAAGAATATGGATTCAAATATCAGCCAAGAACAAACATTTTATGTAAAGAAATATTTACTTAATTGAAGATAGATTTGTTTTACAATAAAAAATCTGTCTATTTTGATTTGATTACGTACTGTTTTTCAAATGAGAATTATAACGGTCTGCCATTGAGTCCTCTTTTTGTTGGTTAAACAAATTTAAAAGCTTTGCTGTGAGTACAATGTTACTTAACTGAAGAATATCGCTTCTAAAATAATTGATGAAGAACCAAAATTTTAAGTCAAGAAAATATTTCCTTCTACAATTAATTATAATGTCTATGTTAACTGGCATACCTACTTAATTATTATTTCAATAAAAATGATAAAATGTTTTAGTGGAGCTAAGTAGGTATTTAGGTATACATAATATTTTATTAGTTGAATAAAAAATATTTTTTTACTTTGTTAAGTTTTGGTAAGCAAGAATTACACAAATAAATATGACACTAAAAAGTATGTGAATTCATTGTAAAATGAATCAAGCTGGGAAAATTGAAAGCTTTTATTAAATAAGTTGTTGAACAAAATAATTATGTAGTTCTGCTGTTAACGTCTAGATGGCGTTTAACATTCGTTTAACAATAATATTCTTAAAGCAAGAGTTTACGCTTCTGATTCAAAACATGTTAGAGATACCTACATTTTAAGCGTTGACTCGCGGGCGTATATGAACGTTAAACAAACTTCAAATAAAGACGTACCTAATCGTGGAAAGCCAATGGATGGAAAGGGCTCAGAATTGTTCTTCCTGGAAATGTGTAGGGGAGGCTGATGATAGGGGTATATGTCCAGCAGTGAACTTCTAGAGGCTGATGATGGTGATGATGATATTAATAAGTCTTTACATCATACATCAGTAAGTAGTTTTTACTGCTGTGAAACGATGCTGAAAGCGTTCCATTTTCAAATCACTAAAGTAAAGTAAAGCAAGTAAAGTAAGTACCTATAGTAGAGCATTGCCTTGCAGGTCACGTATATCAGAAACGTGCCCTACGATTTGACAGGCGTCACGGTTCAGCTGGTAGTATAAATACCTGTGTGGAGAACATAGATTTTTGTTCTTTGTATGGGTGTTCTAGATTTTTTTGTACAAGATAGTAGGCAAACAAGCACATGGTCCACCTGATGGCAAGCGGTTATCGTAGCCTATGGACGCCCTGAATACCAGAGGCGTCACAAGTGCGTTGCCGACCCTTTAAAGGTATGTTTTTAGGAATACATAAGTATTGTATTCTAAGTAAGTATATAAAAAATATATAATCTATACATATAGGTACTAATATTATAAGGCTGAAGATTTTCATTGTTTGGTTGAACGTGCTATTAAAATAAATAAACAAATAAATATTTAGGACATTCCACACAACACTACCTAGCCCCAAATTATGCTGAGTTTGTACTATGGGAACCAGACAGCTGATATCATACTTATATGCATTTTTTTGTAAATACATACTTTTAATACATTAGAATAGGGTAACATGACCGAAATCCAGCCACCACCCAATTACCAGCCGCCTCCGAAAAATCAAGCTAGAATTGTAAACGATTTACAATTCTAGCTTGATTTACACTATGCTATTTCCTTGTTACCCAAAATGAACCTTAAATTATACTCCATAGACGATATCAATTTGGTCGAGCTAAGTTTTAACTATTCAGTTTAGAAAAAAACGATGTTAGAAACCTCAACATCATTTTTGAAGACCTATCCATAGATACGCCACACGTATGGGTTCGATGAAAAAAAAATTTTGAGTTTCAGTTTCAAGTATGGGGACCCCCAAAATTTATAGTTTTAGAAAAAAACGATATTAGAAACCTCAACATAATTTTTGAAGACCTATCCATAGATACCCCACACGTATGGGTTCGATGAAAAAAAAAATTTTGAGTTTCAGTTTCAAGTATGGGGACCCCCAAAATTTATAGTTTTTTTTCTATTTTTGTGTAAAAACCTTATTGCGGTTCACAGAATACATCTACTCACCAAGTTTCATCAGTCTAGCTCTTATGGTTTCAGAGAAAAATGGCTGTGACACGGCCGGACAGACAGACAGACAGACAGACAGACAGACATGGCGAATCTATAAGGGTTCCGTTTTTGCCATTTGGCTTGGCTACGGAACCCTAACCCCCGAATACTGAAACGCAACTCAGATTTAAGCACGTCTCAAGCGACGAATATTTGACAGATTTTCATTGAAAACTGTCAAATATTCGTCGCTTGAGACGTGCTTAAATCTGAGTTGCGTTTCAGTATTCGGGGGTAAAAATGGCACACGCCTTGAATGTCATGCCAGTATTTGCACCTATTTTTTCCGATTAGGAATCAATATATCATGCCCCAAAATCATATCTATTTCCGTGTGACAAATGCTTATAAAATTAATAATTAAGTTTGTTTACCCACATAAGTAGGTAGGAACTTAAACTATAATTTTCTTGTATGAAAACTATGATGCAAATGAGTGTTTCACACCAAATTGACGTTTCTTGACTTTAGCATGGAAATCTTGAAAAATATTTAAGAAAAGATGTCTTGAGTCCAAAACAAAAACATTCTTGAATTTAAACAATGATTCAAAGGTGTGTTTTAGACCAAATTCACGTTTCTTGGTTTTACCAAGGAAACGAAACAAACTATATGTAGATAGCTACGCGTTTAGGCATAGATCCGGTGTTGCAGTGTTTTTCCCAAGTTGTAGGGAAAATAATTGAAAATGCATTCGTTCACTCGGTTAGGCTCTTGCCGAGTGTTTATAAAATTCCTATACACGGGAGCCCTATGTATCACTAATCGGTCTTTACCACGGAAGCAAAAAAACGAAAACATCTAGACCAGTAGTTCGCCCCGAACTGAGATCGCGTAATGCGATCCAAATGCTCTGAAAAGTTAAGTACCTAAATATTGTGGACAATCCACACCGCTCTATCTAGCCCCAAACTAAGCGGAGCTTGTAATATGTGAACCAGATAACTGATAATAAATAAATAATAAATAATAAATAATAAATATTTTTGGACAATTCACACAACACTATCTAGCCCCAAACTAAGCAGAGCTTGTAATTATGGGAACTAGATAGCTGATATAATACTTGAATACATTTTTTTTTTGTAAATACATACTTAGAATACAATACAACACCCAGACAGAGAACAAACATAGATGTTCACCACACAAATATTTGTTCTCGGTGGGGATCGAACCCACGACCTACGGCGCAGAAGGCAGAGCTACTACCAACTGAGCTGAGAGGCCAGTCAAAACTTATGTAGTCCATCACGCATTGTGTTTTATCTACTTTGAGGAAGTATTTCTATCCAGATTCACTGTTTTGCTTTACCTCTGAATATACCTCACTAACTTTGTATGGTTAACTAGCACAAAAAATGCATAATTGCATGAAAGACCACAAAGAGGCTCGTGGTGCACAAAATCCTTTCATCACCCTTTCCAACATTGGTGACACGACGAGCCGTCTATAGCTTATCGATTGAATAATAATTATTTCGTAGTGAGTCAACGTCAGTAAAAATAGTGGAGAAATGTGAAAGATACGGCCTTATTTTTGGTAACTAACATTTTGTAGCGGGCAACACTCTTTTTAGTCTTGTCTTTGCTTGCGCCGGAGTGGTGACTTGTATCGTGTGTGATTGATTATTGAGTTCCATTCCATTTATTCTGAGATTCGAGCCTGGCAGTAAGTTTTTGAGTTATTGAGAATAATAAGTAAGTACCTAGGTAATTGACATTGTGTTGTGTTGTAAGTGTATTTAGAATTGTTGCATTTTGTTATCGGACCGACGCACGCTCAGACCGGCCGGCGCCATGTTGAGAAACTTTCCGCTTATTGTATGGACTTATCGTCGATTGGGATAGGTGTTCTATGTAGGAACTGCTTACACTGTTGCCGTTTTAGCATTTTTAGTGCTAAATTTAGCATATTTCATGACTCTTTAGCATATAAATTTTGCATTTAGCATATTGCATATTTTGGCATTTCAAATCAAACGTCAATGTCAAAAGATTATTTAATAGAGACCGACCAGATACATTATTTTTTATCTATGGTTTTCATTGAGGTATGGCAACTCTCTGGATCAGGGACTTCCCTGAAATTAGTTTCTGATTGTTTTTACGTAACGAACGTTTCGCGTCCGAACCCCACTTGACTCTTGAATAAATTCATTCAATGTGATTTGTGAATGTGAAGTGAAAGTATGCCTCCTAAATTTAGGCAACATTATCGCGAAAAATGGGAGAAGATAGGCGAGTTTAAGGATTGGCTTTTGGATGGATTTTGCTAACATTTGGTGCTTAGCGATACTTTAGAGCCTAGAATAACATGTTAGGCTACTGTTCTACCAAAAAATTGTACACAGAAATGTTAATAACAAAATTAGCATTTTAGCATGTTTTTTAGCATTTTTAAATACTAAAATAGCATTTTTTAGCATTATTTGGAGCAAGTTCTAGCATTTTCTCAAAATAAAAAACGGCAACACTGACTGCTTAAATTAGGCGAGGCGGTATACCATTCGCGGTGCCCGGACGAATTAAACTCAAAAAATGCTTTGCGCTTCAATGTTCAAATTCACTGGTTAGGTACCACAGCCGCTGGCACTGCCTTCTGCTACGTAGCAGGCTGCTGCAGCTGCTGTAAGGCTGGCGGTAAGGCTGCTGGACTGCCTTTCAGGTTATGTCTCTCTGGGTGATGAAAATATGTAATCTCTACCTAAAAAGCAGAGGTTCTTGTAACTGTAATCTAGGTACCGTAGCCACAATACTAAACCTGCTGAAAGGTGCTGTTTATCCTGCCCAGCTGTTTTTTACTTAGTTACTACCATAATCACTAATTGATGTCCCGTCCATTTGCAGATTTAAATCAAAACTTAACTGATTCCCAGCATACCTACACACCTACTCACCTCTAAGTAGAGTTTAACAATGGAGTTACTTCTAGAGAAATGGAATATGCCACAGGATATAATTACAAATTTCAACGGTAGGTGAATATTAATTATATCCTTCGCATTTAGATAAATAATATTTTTTTTAGTGATAAGGGGAATTTTTGTTTTAGAAAATGATGTAACTGTGGATCAATTAAAAGATATCAATGACAATATCCTGAAAGAACTGTGCCCAAAGATTGGACTAAGAATAGAGCTAAAAAAAAAAATTGATGAGTATTTGGTAGCGACCTGCACAGTAAGTTTCCTACCTACCTATTGAATATTCTGTTTCTAATGATAATATTTGATAATATTATTTTAATGGTTTTGGCCGGCCACACAGCTCAGTTGGCATGGTAGTAGCTGTGCCTTCTGTGCATAGGTCATGGGTTCCCTCCCCGCCGAGGATAAACATGTTTGTACAGTGTCTGTATGTTATAATATATATTATATATAGGTAATTGATTGAGTGAGTGAAGCGAACATTTTCATCAACTAAGGCAATTTGACATTGTATCTTTGTAGAATATAAATCTTTATCGCCCACCTTAAACTACTCATATGGTTATGGTGGTTGGTTATGGAACTCCTTGCCTGTGTCTGTCCGCTTATCCAAATCGCTCAACATTTTTAAAACTAAGGTTAATGACCGTTACTTATCCTTGTCTGCTAATATTTAGGTATCTATCATAGTGTATGTATTGTATATACATTTATATTAAGTTGCATGTATGTATATTAATAGATAAGAAATTGTGTACTTATATTAAAATAGGTATAAGTAGTATGTATTCACAGTATTATTATTATTTTTCTTATTTTTATATAATATCTTCTTAAAAAAGTTTTTGTGCACCGCCGTCTATCCCATTTTTTATCTATCCTTTCCATCCAAAGGTTGTCTGGAAGAGATCGCTCTTAGCGATAAGGCCGCCCGTTGTACTCATTATTTTGTAATAGTTTCTGTATTTATCCTTGTGTACAATAAAGAGTTAATCTATCTATCTATATATGTTTGGCTAGGGTGCACAAAGAAAAAATAGTAAAGAATAAAAAATAAGGACATTTACATACCTAAGTAAATTTATATAGACTATATACATACATAAATATAATCAATACATACATATTTACCTACTTAAATAAAATACATTGAGTATGTACATTCTATAAATAAATAGCTACATGTTTCTATAAATACATAATATAAGTACATTATACCTACACATGATAATAAATATACCTATGACAAATTATATTATTATAAACAATCTAAGTTAAATCAGATAGGGGGTAATAAATGAGGTAAAAATAAAAAGTTAACGAAACAATTGAAATTAAGTGTCATATACAGGGTGTTTTTTTGAGAAGGGCGGTAATGGCCAAGTGAAAATTTGCTATTTCCATTCATTTTTAGTAAACCATTTGTTTGCAAAGATTGAATCTTACCATCAACATAATCCATTGGTTCAATAATACAGGGTGTAATTTTTTGAAAAAATCATTCGGGCCCATTTCCGTCACAAGTAAAAGAATTTTGAATAATATAAATATGCAGTTCACGACTTTTCCCTAACTTTCGTGGTTTTGGCCTTGGTCATCACCGCCCTTCTCAAAAAACTACCCTGTATATAAAAAGCCTTTGGTTGTACAATCAAAAAAAAAAATCTCTGGGACACTCTGTTTTTTAGATGCAATGATTAAAGTTAAATTGAGTTATTCAGCAATCCAAGAATCAAAAAAAGATCCTCAAAGAGTTTCGTTGACAACGTAGTTTTTCAGTTGGTGGGCCAGTTCCATTGATTTTTCTTGTTTTTTTTTACTGTACCTAAGTTTTAAAATAAAAAGATTTTCAGCATCAAGACCGATCTACAGGCAAAAACTGGTTTACTTACAATAATTAATTAGGTACTTAAATGTTTTCAGACGAATACAGTAACAAACAGCAGCACTACTGCTCTTAATCTATTCACGGACAACGAGGACCTGGAGGACTTACAAGATATCCTTACAGACGAAATTTATGTCCGACCAAATTTTCCTGATTTTGACCTCAAAACGCTTCTAACAGTAACACCATGTGGCAAGAGCATATTAAACTATTACACTACAAATAGTACCTTGACAAACAAGCACCGAAATCAACTAACTGATATCATTGTTAGACATCTCTTTACACGTGTTGTAAATTAGTAAGTACCTATGAGTAAATGAGTATGTTGATTCTTATTCCCATTATTTATTTATTTATTTAACTCTTTACTAACTTATTTATTAAGGAACCCTTTGTGCGCGAGTCCGGCTCGCACTTGGCTGGTTGTATATCTTTTTAGGATTCCGAAGTCCAACAACCCTTTTAATTATTTTTACCTATTTCAGTAAAATAACATATGAAGAGTACAACATTTTAACCGCAAAAATAATAGCATTATTTCCATGTGAAAACACCGGCACATATTTTGTCCCACCAATTAAAAAACGACAATCCATATCTGGTAAACCTTCATTTGCTAAGGGCAAGTTGGTCGATAAAATTCGAAATACCCTGTATAAGTCTGGGGAAAAGAGAAAAAAATCAACATCAGAAGAGAATGTCATTCCAAATAAAACAAAAAAATATGAGGAGTTGAAAGGTTTTAAATGATTACTTGACCTACTTAAACAGTAGAGTAGTTACTTATTTGTACACTTGAGGTGGTGAATTTTTGCAAAATCTTAATACTGGCTGTTGTGCTAAGAGACAGTGACGTAGAGTACAGTTTTCTACGGCAATGTCTACTGTCTTTGTCTCTTGGCCCAATGTACCAGCCGGCATTGATGTCTTATAAGAAAGAAAGTAAATACATTTATTCAACTTTCGACAACAGACTTGCTTGTCACTTCAAATCACTATTACCTAATTTGGCTCTATACTACTACCCCAATCTACTTCAAAAATTCACCCGGTATAATATAATTTTGTAGATTTAGGTACTCCGTAGAGTAGATTCTTTCGCATTAGTTGAATAGTGAACTATACAAAGTTTGTGAGATAAGTATTATTTAAGCTTTAGCGATCATAAACATACCCGTGAAATCGATTCAATATTTGTGAGATTAGATAATTATCAGTATTATTAAAAAAAAACACAGGAAGCTAAACTACTTACAGATTCAATATTTTCAAAAAAGTAATTTGAAGTTTTTGTTAAGGCCTGCTTGGCGGTACTTTACTGACATTGAGAAATATGAAAGGATATTCTAACCTGGGAATTAAAGCTGTCAAGGCAATTTTTTATATATTTAATAAATGCTTCTATGTAGTATGTAGTTAGGTACTAAGTAGGTACTTTGTTTGTAGAGCATAAATTATAAGGTAAGTAGTAGTGCCTGACATAACATTGTTAAACATATTACAGACAATCACACAGACCAAGTATTGTTTTTGAAAAACAATTGTGAGCCATGGTGTCAAATCATCGAGTGTTGGAGGGACACTTTCGAACTGAGGCAGTGTTGTACTAACAGCAATATATCAGAGTTCATTAATGAGTGGAATATTTTAAACGATCCAAGGAGTGAAAGTTTGGTAAATATTTTTTTTTACACATTCAAAAGATTTTATTTCATAATTAATATTCGTAACAGTGTTTGAAACCGTTGTTGGCTTTAAGTTGTAGTTATACGATACATTTTATAAAGCTGTGGGGTTTGTTAATAAATAAAATCATAGTAGTTATGTATTTACGAAAAAGTATAATATCCGAGCTTTGTTTTATTTTATTTTAGAACAAAATCCACAGCTCTTAAAATACAATGTAAAAACTTAAATTTCTAACATACAGCCATTAATGGATTTACATTTTTAGTACATGAAATATAAATAAACAAAAATCGTCGACAGTTAATAACCCCACAAAATAAAAACAGATGACTTTTAAATAAACAAACAAAACTTTTTTTACTTTGCTTACTTTTTTTAACTTACTTTTTTGAAGTTTATTTATTTTTAGTTTACATTTTCATTATTGCCTATTCGATGTTTGACTGTTCACTAACCATTTTGAATCTAAATTTACTCAGAATATTTTGGGGATAGATAGTGTTGTGACAGTTTACAAATATTTATTTATTTATGTTGGGTCTAACTAGATTAGTCCAACACCAGCATGCCAAATACTTCTTTAAAACTATAATGTTTTCAGATTTGTTAATATCAAATTTTTGTTTCTAGTTAAACCTGGACTTTGAAAAACTGTATCCTGAAAGATCAACATGCTTTTTCAGAAATTGGAATTGGTTTATTAATAGAATAATCAGCCTCAAATTTGGTGAATCGAAAGATGACACATTGATGACTATATATGAAAGTATTCAAGAACAGCCTGATGATGGTAATAATTACTAATAAAGCACAATTTATTTTTATTGATTAGGTTTATGGTTGAAACTCCGAGAATATTTTATCACCTGAATCTGACTATGAGTCATATATGAATCAGTATTCTTATTTATATTATTTATGTCACTAGCATCCGGCTAGTACTTTAAAATAAATCATCTGTTTTATACATTTCAGATCTAAAAGTGCCAGATCAAATAAAACTGTTGTCCTACTTGATTCCCCCGAGAGGAAGACTGAACAAGCGTAGAAAATTTTCCACATTAGAATGCGTAGAGAACTTCATAATTGACGTTGAGGTAAATATATTGGGGTACTATTTTATAACGCTTTTATTAGCTTCACCTGTATGTATGTAACAGTCCTCTTTGAGCTCGATTTTGTCCTACTTTGAACGATCAGATTTGATTCAAACTTTGCACATCTGTCAAAGGTCGATGACAATGCAATAATATGAAAAAAAAAATGAAAAAAAAAAAAAAACTAAAAAGTAAAAAATAAATTATAGTTTAAAAAACTAAAAAAAAAACGCTTTTATAACTAATTGAACTAAAAAGTTAAAAATAAAACTGTAATAATCAATTGAAAAATGTATATTATTGTACAAAAAGCGTGGGGGGGGGCTTGATTTTGATTGTTGTAAATATTTTATCAATAGTTTATTATATCTGAAGTTATTATAAAAAGCACCCCACGCTTTTTTGTACAATAATATAAATTTTTCAATTGATTATTACAGTTTTATTTTTAACTTTTTAGTTCAATTAGTTATGAAAGCGTTTTTTTTTAGTTTTTTAAACTATAATTTATTATTTCGTTAAATGGTACAATATCTATAACTCTCGGTTACGTTATTTTTGGGTAGTTCTTGGTTTTTTCCTGGATAAAGAGTAACCTGTGTTTAACCAGGGTATAACTTACATTCATATTTGGCTGGCCTCTCAGCTCAGTTGGTAGAAGCTCTGCCTTCTGCACTCGATCCCCTCCAAGAACAAATATTTGTGTGGTAAACACAGATGTTTGTTCTGTCTGGGTGTTATGTTATATATTGTATTCTATGTATGTATTTACAAAAAAAATGTATGTAAGTAGTATATCAGCTATCTGGTTCCCATAGTACAAGTTCTGCTTAATATAGGGCCAGATAGTGTTGTGTGGATTGTCTTAAATATTTATTTATTATTATTTATATCAAATTTCATCCAAATCTATTTTGCCCTTTTATTAATTGCTTTTTATTGGAACTAAACGCGTGTGCTTTGTAGGTATGTTTATCAATTTTGCAATTTTTATATGTTTGCTATTGTTTTCAGAATCCTGGAGATATTCAAATGAAAATAGATGAAGTGAAGGAAAAGGCTCTACATAGCAAGCAAAGTGTTCAACCGTATCTAATTAAATGTGCTGCTGGTGATGATGGTAACGAAAACTATTATTTAGTAATTGACAAGGTTATGTACAAGTTTACCTCGCCAATGAAAGCTTTTGACACACTGTTCAAATCATACCACGCGCTTCACGCCACGTACCCAGCAGCTGCTGCGCATTTGTACGTGCTGATTCAGCGCTGTGTCTATAAAATAGAAACAAAGTATGACAAGATTGTACCATACATCGCAGATTTGTTGTCGCTTGCTAATAATATGTAAACAAAATGTATAGTTAATCTTGTTGAAATATACTGTACTATCATTGCACAATGAAGTGCCTTGAATGTCACAACGAATATCAAGATTTTCAGTAATACTTTGTGCATTTGCGTTACGCACATAATATTGTCAACTATTTTAAATGTCCTGAAGAAAATTGTGCCAGGTTATATCACTCTAAAAGTGATTTAAAGAAGCATTTAATTCATTATCACGAAACCTCAAGTAGCAATCTCATCTCAGATGCCAATGTATTTGATGTTAGTGGCAAAGCAAAATGTAGTTCCGGTTCAACGTCTGAATTAACACCTTTGAATGAAAGCCCTAAATTGAATAATAATACTGGGTATCAAACCTCAAATTTATCTGATTATCAAAAAGAAGTCGATAATGCGTTGCTTACATTTATTGCAAAATTATATTACATGTCCAATTTGCCAAGAAGTGTCATACAAAATATAATTGAAATCGTGTCTGAGCTGTTTATATCGGAGCCGTTTAACATTATTAGGCAATCCCTAATAATTTCAAAAAATGATTTGAATAATGATAGTTTGCTGATGTTATCAATACTTCAAGATTCGTTTAATAAAATCAATACCGATTATAAAAGAATGGAACATTTCAAACATTTAAGATCGTATGTTCAACCTATTAAAAAAACCATTGGTGTTTCTGAAGATAACAATCGTAGGAATAACACTGTCGAAATGGTAATCAAAAATAGATTTTCCTATTTTATACCTTTGCGTGAAACTCTTAAGGAATTCCTTGAAACAGCAAATACATTAGAAACGATAATTAACTACCAGAACAAAGTAAGTGAAGAGACAGGTGTACTAAGAAACATAATAAATGGCACATCTTGGCAGGATACAATACAAAAATGTAATCATGAAACCATTTTACCTTTGACAGTGTATTATGATGATTTTGAATCTGGCAATCCACTAGGCAGTCACGCTGGAAATCAGAAAATAGGAGCTGTATATGTAACCATATCTACAATACCTCCACAGTTCTGCAGCCGTTTAGATAATGTCTTACCAGTTCTTTTGTTTTATACACAAGATAGAAACACTTTTGGTAATGAACCTGTTTTCAGACCGTTACTCAAAGAATTAAAGTTTTTACAGGAGGAAGGGATAAACGTCAAATCTAAGAAATCTAGTATACCTGTTACTTTTTGTATAGCCAATATTTCAGGAGACAATCTAGGGCTTCATTCAATTTTAGGTTTTCACGAGAGTTTTTCTTCCAGTAATTTTTGCAGATTTTGCACAGTACAAAAAGAGCAAACAAAATCTGATACTAAGGAACGATCTGAATGCATTCGCAAAGAGGAAGAATATAATGCACATTATACTAACAAAATTGGCGTTAAGGAAAAATGCATATGGCATGATTTAAATTATTTTCACGCTTACAACAATTTCACGTGCGATGTTATGCACGACTTGTGTGAGGGCGTACACCGTTACGACATGTGCTTAATAATCAAATATTTTATTGACAGAAATATTTTAAATTTGGACAACTTAAATTCAAGAATAAAATACTATACTTATTTAAAGTCTGAAAAAAATTGTCCTCCGCCTGTCACAAAACAAAACTTAATAAATGGCAAAATAATGTTTTCGGCTTCTGAGATGTTGTGTCTGGTACGTAATTTTAGGTACATAATTGGTGACTTAATTGCGGAGCATGATCCAGTATGGAAACAATATTTAACTCTGTTAGAAATAACAGAAATATTAACATCTCAGATTTTCACTTTACACTTGATTGACTACTTGAGAACTTCAATCGAAGCTTACATGGAAAATTTAATTCAATTATTCAACTGCACATTAAAACCGAAACATCATTTTCTACTACATTACCCAAGGATAATACAAAAAGTTGGTCCACCAATATTGATAAGTGCCTTTAAATTTGAGGCCAAGCACAAAGAGTTGAAAAAAATTGCACAATCAATAATAGCTAGCCGTAAAAACTTGCCACTAACACTTGCTACAAGACATCAATTGACGAATAGTCATAAATTTCTTGTTAGCACTGGACTTGCTGATCGCTATGTACACGGAAAAATACTCAAACTAAATAATATTACTGAAATTGATGATGATGTTTATAATTGTGTTTGTTTTATAGAGATTAATGGTGTAACATATTGTGATAAAAATGTTATCTTGTATAGGTATGAGCAAGATCTACCATTATTTTTGAAGATTGAGCAAGTGCTATTAAACGAATCTGATAAAAGTAAAATTTACTTTAAGTGTAAAGTTCTTAAAACAATTAATTATTCTCCTCATTACATGGCATATTTGGTCAATTATTGTTCAAGTAGTTTTGAAATTATTTCCTTACACGATTGCTATAGCACAACACCAAATATAATTCATAAAATAGGTATAAATCAGTATGTTGATTTGAGAAGTTGATTTGTTATTAGATATTGATTAGTAACAATACGGCCGGTGGATCATGGCGGGTCAGAAGTGAGCCGTTTGTTTGAAATTGGCCAATGACTGACTGAAGATTCACCAAACGGCTTACTTTAGACCTGCCAAGATCCGGCGGCCGTATTGTGTCTTGTGTATATGAACGAGATTATCTGTTACAGTTTTAAGATTTAACCAATATTTGTATAAGAATCTGATGGCATAACCCGCATCAATAAAGCTACGAATCTTAAATGGCAGCGTTTATCTATACTTCTCAAAACTACTAGTGAAAAGGAACTAGTTTCAGCAATAGTGTCTAAGTGAGAGACAATTTTTTTACGCTGGCGTTTAAGATTCGTTTTTTTTATTGATGTGGGTTATAGTTAAGCTTACTATGTGTAAATAATATTCAGAAGTGGGCATTTAATTAAGGACTAGATTAATCTGGTGGTATAATACCCACGCTAATAAAGGTTGGGGCGGGTTATAATAAAGTAAAACATACCTTCTGAGTGAGCTCTATGTAATCATAATATAATAATTACCATGGATGACCTTCTCGTTCGCACATTTGAAAAGATACAAATCACTGAATTTACAAAAAATCGCAAGCAACCATATCGTTGCAAACGTAACCAGATGAGCAAAAAAAATATTTTATTCCAAACAAATTTTCCTTTAAATAAGTTTGCAAGATATTATACCAGTAGCGTGAAAACTTTTTTGGATAAATATATTTTTTTGCGAAACTGGTTTGCATTGTGATTAGTGTGACACAAAATTGTTGTTTGCGATTTTTTATAAATAAGATCAGCAATATTTTTTTTTCTTTAGTGAATGTGCGAACGAGAACTTGATGTTGGTCAAATAACTATTATGTTCTATTATGATTAAAATTAGGTAACGATTATGATTAAGATTGGGATATTCAGTATTAAATTTCAGATGATAATGATGGGATTGAACAAAATTAAAAATTTTGTATTACATTATGAATAGTAGGCGGTTATCAGCGCCTCAAGATTGAGATATTAAGATTAAGCGATATGATAAGATCGAGAAGTATTGTATTTAAAATGATAATTATTGTATTAGACAAATATGTTATATTACTAGTTTTAAGAATCTGATGGCATAAGTACAATAAAGGAACAAATCTTAAATTGCGGCGCTTATCTATACTTCTCACGAGTGAAGCTAGGTAGCCAATGTAAAAATTAGTCTACGAGTGAGAGGCACTGATTAGCACCTTCATGATTTATAATGACTTGAGCTTTCATAACATTATTAGGTAATACCTAATTATAATGAATACCTAACAAATATTTAAAAATAATGACCAATATCTAATTGTTGTTTTAAGATGTTTATTTTTTAATAAATATTTCATATAATTAAAAATCTATTTTATTATTTTATTACCTTGAGTATTTTCAACTTATTTATATCTATTTTCAGGCATGAAATGGCACACGGAGATCAGATTGGAAGATGTGAAGGTGCAGCAGGCTCGTTATTCTGTAAGTGAGTTTTAGTGCTTTTCTTATTCATTTCATGTTTCAAATGGTACCTACACAATAATAATGTTATTTTAGTGAAGAAGTTTCAAGAACTGAAAATTCTTATAGTAAAATAATGTATTATTGAACCAAGAGATTCCGGGTCTCTGAATGAAATATGAAATGAATTAGATCAAGAACTAAAACTTCTTTACTGAAGAACACGGTTTTAAAATCAATAATAATGACATTATTCGTTGGAGACAATCTGATCTTTGTATGAAACATGACATGCGTTGGACCAAGAAGTGAGATTTCTTTCAGTGAAATACACTATTATTGAGCCAAGAGATTTCTGATCTCTGTATGAAACATGAAATGAATTAGATTAAGAACTGAGACTTCTTTACTGAAGAACGAGGGTTTCAAATCGATAATAATGATATTATTAGTTGGAAACAAACTGATCTTCGTATGAAACATTTTATGCTTTGAGCTAAGAACTTAGATATCTTTTAGTGAAATACATTATTATTAGGCCAAGAGATATCTGATCTCCTAATGAAACATGCAATGAGTTAGATCAAGAACTAAAATTTCTTAACTGAAGTTCAACGATTTAAAATCAATAATAATGACACTATTCGTTGAAGACCATCTGATCTTCGTATAAAACATTCATACATTGAACCAAGAACTGGGATTTCTTTCAGTAAAACACATTATAATTGAGCCAAAAGAAGTCTGATCTCCGAATGAAACATACAGTGAATTACATCAAGAGCTAAAACTTCTTCAGTTAAGTAAGTACACGTTCTTAAATCAACAATATTAACATTATTGGTTGGAGACAATCGGATCTCCGTATCAATTGCTTATTGTTGTTGAATTAAGAACTAAATTTCTTTACTGAAATGAGTATAAGTATTGATCCAAAAACATTCATATTATTCTTGCGAAACAATCTGATCTCCGTATAAATGTTTTAATATTATTAAACTAAGAAATAAAACTTCTTCACTAAAAATGCATGATCATCGAACTAAGAACATTAAGACTTTATATTTAAGACAACCTGATCTCCGGAGAATAACTTATGTTATTGAACTAATAGCTAAAACTTCTTAACTGGAGAGCAGCAACTGTTACTAAGATTGTTGGCATTCTTCATTAAAGATAAATTATTCTCAGTGTGAAAATAGAACTAATTGATGCAAGAATTTAAACTGCTTCACTGAAATATGCAGTAGCACACAGATAAGTAAATACCATTCTTCTTACAAATCATTTATTTTTCATACGGAGAACTTATTTTCTTGTAAGAAAACTCCGGGATCCATTGGACAAAGTGTTCAACTGAGAAAAGCATTATACTTAAAATTATTATTTAATCACAAGTATGCAAATACTCGAAGGAAGACAAATATCTTGACTTAAACATTTATTTACTCGTATTGAAAATAGTTCTGTTTCAATACAAGCATTTATTGTTTTCCCCATATATGAATCACGGAAATTCTTGACCAATAGATATATTCTTGATCAGAAACAATATCATTTCTTGACCAATAAATATATTCTAGATGAAGGAGGATATGAGATATCCTCATAAATACCAAGAATAAATTCGATGATTACATGCTATATTTAAGACATAATGGTATTAAATATGAGAATTTAGGATTCTTAACTTAAAAAAATGTGTTTGCTTATGCAAAGACAACGTTGCTTTTCTATTGCAAGAACAGATATTGTCTTAATTTGTGAATATATATACTTGGAAGGAGAATTAATAACAAGACAAATATTTCCTAATTTTAAGAATATATTGTTTTCCCCATATATGAATCACGCAATGTCTTGACCAAGGGAAATATTCTTGGTTTAAAACATATTTTTTTTTCCGTGTATTTGTCTCTCTCTATTGTATGGAGAAAATAAGAGACGGCAAAAATACGTTACGTAGTTAGAGTTGTTGTCTCATCTTTTCTCCATACAATAGACAGAGACAAATTGGCAAAACGAAAACAACATTTGGTAACGAAATGTTGTAAATGCACTGGGACTTCGGGCTCTGGTGGTTACGATTTACGTCTTAACTGATCTTGGGGATCCTGTTCTTCTTCTTGCCTTTAGCCCACTTTATGTGAGGTCGGCACAACATGTTCTCCTCTTCCATTCAACACAACTAAGATAGCCTGTGTTTTTTCCTATAAATTCAAGTAAATTTAGATATAACTGGTTTTCAATACAAATATAATTTATTTGATCTTTTGATTCTATTTACTGATCTGACTTTGGTTATTTTTTTACATAGAATTCAACCTGCTATTACAAATCGTGATTATGATAATCAGTTCGCGTTGAAGGTTATGGCCGATGTCTACGTCACTAGCCGTGTTGATTTTTACTAGCGACTGCCTGTGGTTTCACCCGCGTGGTAGACTTTTTAACTTATTCCTGAGTAAAATGCCTGTCACATACAGATAGACTGACGGACGGACAGAGAAATAGAAGAGAATAAATATTGTAGAAAATCCACCTGACACTATTCAGCCCTAAACTAAGTAGAGCTTGTATTGTGAGACCCAGATAAGCTGATATAATACTTATTATAAAATTTTTATTTTTTTAAATACAATTAGAATACAAAATCTCCCAGACAGAAACATCTGTGTTCACCACACAAATATTTGTTCTCGGTGGGCCAACGGCGCAGAAAGCAGAGCTACTAATACCAACTGAGATGAGAGGCAAGTCAAATATATTATGTTGTTTTGATGCCGAAATCACGAAAACTAACCAACAAAGAGTTCTAAGATATTGACGTTTTAACAAATTACCTGAAAATTCGTGACTGACGAATTACAGCGGCGAGGAAGCCTGTAATCTTATTATTATGGTTTGTTCCACGTTGTTATTATGGTTTCGTCTTATTATTTTTGGTTCAAACAGGCGCATCGCAAATTATACTTATTCGTTTTGAGAATGACTCTTTTACTTTTGTTAGGTCAAATGTACGAAACATTGATAAACTCTTTTAATACTTTTTTACCTAAACAGGTCGAAAATATGTGTCAAGTGCACGAAAGAAGCCTCTTTGACTTTCCCCACACTTATCTCTTATGACTGGCCTCTCAGCTCAGTTGGTAGTAGCTCTGCCGTAGGTTCTATCCCCACCATAGAACAAATATTGGTGTGGTGAACACAGGTGTTTGTTCTCTGTCTGGGTGTTATATTGTATTCTAAGTACCTATGTATTTACAAAATAAAAATTATATAAATACTATATCAGCTATATCTGGTTCCCATAGTACAAGCTCTGCTTAGTTTGGGGCTAGATAGTGTTATATGGATTGTCTATAATATTTATTTATTTATTACAGAAGAAGAAGACTGAATCAGTCGTAGTATTTATATTCTATTTGATAGCGTTCGGCGCCTCGAAGCGACGCTCCGTTGGCTCGCTTAACTGTCCCCTTCCTGTGGCCGTAAACAATCATGCTGATCCTCTGACAGCGTGATTATTGTGAATAAACTATTTACAAAAAGAAGATGAGCTCGTTTTTGCGGAACTTATGTAGGTACATTGCTGCGCCCTTACAGGGTACATGTCCACCTTATAGCTCAATAATACCTAAGTTAATATAAATGTAACATGTATGCAATAAATAAATGATAAATGAACTAATAGAGCCTATCTAAAACGTAAAAGATATACTAATAAGCCTTTCTACGCAGCATCTGTTTTAGAATAGAATAGAAAAGGAAATTCATTATTGCACTCCTTAAAACTAACGATGAACGGTCTGTTCGCTGAAGAGCGATCTCTTCCGAACGTTTGTATGGAGAGAAGCATATAATAAGATGGCTGTCTTAGGATTGCATGTGCAAAATTTTGTATCTACCAACATCCGTACGTGTTTAGTATGCACCATTATCATCAACGTTTGTTATAGTTAATTAGTTCATGGTCTTATTTCTTTCTATTTGCAAGGTTGACTAGTTCTATCTCACTATTTTAAGTTAGATACGAAGTTTTTAAATTTCAATACAGTTCTTTCTCTCTCTCTCTTTGTTATGTATTCTCTTTTAATGCGCTTTCTTATCCTGTGTAAAGACCTGCGCTCATCTAGGCGATGGCGATGGCGATCCGCTGAAACACTGTCAAATATCGTTGTCAAATATAACAGCGTTTCAGCTGATCGCCATCGTTATCGCCTAGATGTGCACAGGCTTTCAGTCTTGTCTGCTGGTATGCCGACCACGCTGACTTCCTAACATCCTGTTGACGGCATCCCACTAAACAAGCAATGGTTTTAACATTTTAATCAAATACTTTTTACTTTGTCTTTTGTCACCAATCAATAAAGCTCTCATGTAGGTATTTACATCATTTTGGACCTCTCAAAATGTTTGCTTATGTTAATCTGGAAGGTCTCCACATAAGTGTTAATTTGGGTCCATTGTTGGTACTTTGCAATACACGTTAATGAGCTTAGATTTAAAATTTTATGTTCTTTTTATCTCGGGGAATCCCAATGTGGTTAATACATGTCTGTGAAATTATTGATTCAATATTTGATGAGTAAATATTTTTCAATTTTTAGGAAGAGTAACCGGATTATCCATCTTTGCCGACATGCTCACCATTTAAAAAAAATCTGTATTTTGTGGTTATTTTTAAGTCTTGCTGCTCAGAAAACTAAATAAACTTGTACTAAAACCCGGATTCAAATCCATATTAGTGTCCGTTTTGAAAGAGTGTTTGTTTTAAGTTTTATATTAGCGCATTCCCATAGTACAAGCTCTGCTTAATTTGGGGCTAGATTGTCTTGTGTGGATTGTCTACAATATTTATTTATTTTATTTCCTGAGATTGCAGACTAAACAAGGTAAGTGACATTGTGTGGATGTTAAAATACCAGTTATGAGTGTGGATTATTTTAATGCGTTTTGTAGTGCGGCAAAGACATCTCTCATCAATCTCTGTATTCTTAACTACGGTAATGAGGATATTTCAAAGTATCTCTTATCATCACTTTGCATAAATACCGCAATTATGTCTCTTACGTGTCGACTCTTCTTCGTGATTATAATTGTAAATAGAACTAGATTGCACTCGATTACGTTGTGTTAATAGTGCTTGTATCGTGTGGACGTTTTTGCATATCAAAACCGAGGCTTATTACAAGACACGGTTATCATGTTTTTGCGCTTCTGTCAAGAGGAAGTCTGTTCATTTTCTATGCTAATTGACGACAGAGGTATCTGCTTTGTTTACCGTTTGAAAATGCTAGCTAGCTCAATCATCATTCGGATTCTACGAATGCATACAAAATACATGGGCTTATTTAGATAATCGTTATCTTAATATTAATATTTGATTGAGCAATTAAAAAGCGATCAAAATTTTGGTTAACTATAACTGGAAAATTTTAGAGATAATATTATTTTGAAGGATAATTATGTCATAATTAAAAAAAACAAATCACGATCCATTTAATAAAAAAAAATCCAAATTGTTTACAAATTGTTTTAGCCGATGAGATACAGACGCTTAAACTTTTCTTTTCATTCCTTAGAAAATTAACCGCTTGTATGTTGTGGGAATCACTGTCGTCAATTTTACATTTTCCTAATATCTCTAAATATGAGAAATTGAAGATTCTTAGGAAAAGTAAGGTAGGAGGATTGAAAGAAAGCCTTTGTTTGGTTTAATTTGTCACTGGGCTTCTTGTTTAGATAGTATAGCCCTGCGCACATCTAGGCGATGGCGATGACGATCAGCTGAAACGCTGTCAAATATCGCTATCATAGAAGTGTAAGATGGCATTTTTCATTTTACGTCTCCCGAAAAAACTGCCGAGTTTGTATGGAAAACGGAGCTCATGCTCACGTATTTCAGCGACACTTTTTCGACCACATCCGTTCATATATTCTATAGTGGAGCGTTTTACGGACGATATTATTTAAGGCTGGGGAAAAAACCAGAAGTAACATTGTTCTCTCACGACTTTTCCTGCTCGCAAATTGATATGACGTAGGTGTTAACAACTCTTATGTGAGAAAATTTAAAGTCAAAGTCAATATTCATATAAAACGATATATATTTATATTTTTCATCAATATACATTGTTTTTGCTAAAAAGTCTCTTCTTTTTGCTTTGTTTCTCAACTATAGGCGCGTTATTTTTGTCATTTTTTAGTGTTTAGTTTGTCTAACTTTTTCTTCTTACCCTTTATGCCTTTATAGGGTCGGCATAACATTATTATTTTCTTTTATTCCTCTCTATCAGCCGTCATTTCTATAGTCACTCCTTTCTTGTCCATATATTGTACCTACATGATGTTGTGTATGTATTTTATACTTAGTCAGGTCATAAGTATTGTCACACAGTCAAAACTTTTCTTTTAGAATGCTGGCCACAAAAAAGTTTATTGAATTCGAATTTCGAATTGTTCATGAAAATAAAAATGTATACTTTTTAGAATGTTACTCATTTTTAAATATGGAGTGGACGCTTAAAGAAGACCGTGTTGCAGTTATTGCGTTGCATCGTTGCGGTTACGCGCCAATTCAAATTTTTGACATACTGAAAAATTTGAATATAACCAAGAGATTCGTTTATCGTACCATCAAACGATACAATGAAGACTCTAGTGTATATGACAGGTCAAGAAGTGGTCGCCCTCGGTCTGTTAGGACTCCAGCAGTGATAAAAGCTGTGAAGGCGCGAATTCAAAGAAATCCCAAACGTAAGCAGAAATTGTTGGCCCTTCAGATGGGATTAAGCAGAACCACGGTGAAAAGGGTGTTAAATGAAGACTTAGGGCTTCGGGCATATCGAAGAAAAACAGGACATCATTTGAATGCTCGTCTAATGGACCTGAGACTGAAGAGATGCCGCGCTTTGTTGAAGCGGTACGCGGGAAAAAATTATCGGGAAATTCTTTTTTCGGATGAAAAAATTTTTACCGTAGAAGAGAGCTACAACAAACAAAATGATAAGGTGTACGCACACAGTAGTGAAGAAGCGAGCAACCGTATTCCACGTGTCCAACGAGGTCATTTTCCATCCTCGCTCATGGTATGGTTGGGACTGTCGTATTGGGGCTTAACAGAGGTACATTTTTGTGAGAAAGGTGTAAAAACGAATGCAGTTGTGTATCAAAATACAGTCCTGACGAACCTTGTGGAACCTGTTTCTCATACCATGTTTAATAACAGGCACTGGGTATTCCAACAAGATTCGGCGCCAGCTCATAGAGCGAAGAGCACACAAGACTGGCTGGCGGCGCGTGAAATCGACTTCATCCGGCACGAAGAATGGCCCTCCTCCAGTCCAGATTTGAATCCGCTAGATTACAAGATATGGCAACACTTGGAGGAAAAGGCGTGCTCAAAGCCTCATCCCAATTTGGAGTCACTCAAGACATCCTTGATTAAGGCAGCCGCCGATATTGACATGGACCTCGTTCGTGCTGCGATAGACGACTGGCCGCGCAGATTGAAGGCCTGTATTCAAAATCACGGAGGTCATTTTGAATAAACTTTAGTGTCATAAGAATCTATGTTTTGTTAAGTTCATTTTGGTATATAAATGGTTACATAATGAATAAACTTGTTTCAATTATTTTATATAAAACATGTGACAGAATTTATGACCTGACTAAGTATAATGTATTTTATATTTAATATGATAGGAATAGCAGATGAATGAGAAATAAATAAATGAAAAATAAATTGGTTTGCATGTATTGTTATTTGGAAAAGTACATTGCAGTTACTTACGAGAACCACGACGTCGAGCCCATTGTAATCAAGTCATTGTTTTACCTGAAATTAAAAATGTTAATGATAATCATGATTCCAAAAATAATTACAAAAGATATACACGTTTATAAAGATTCATTGTGCGTCAGATCTTTTGTTATTTAAAAAGATTTCCAAAAAAGTTATACAAGTTATTGACTAAACCATGAAATGCTTCTTTTCATGCACGTGTCTGACTCGCACTTAGGCCGGTATTGAACCATACTCGCTAAGTCACTACCTGAGCCAAACAAGCGAATCCAAACACAGGGTAGCAAACAGCCAGACAAAGAAATCGTGCATCACGATACATCGCGAAATTGGACGTAATTTGCAAAACAAATATTTTGCCTCTAAAATATTAGTATCACGTAGAGCCTGATCGTTTCATTTGATATGGTACACTAAATTAATTTGAATCGTGATAACTAAATGCTTTATTTAACAAATCTATAGAAAATAGAACTTGACAAATACATCGTCTCCAATAATGAAACCATGAATTTCACCTTTGGACAAAGCTTTCAATAGCGCCGGAACGCACAAACTACCCATACTATAACTTTACTTTTGATTTTATTAGATACTTATATTTAAGACCTATCTTTCTGAAAGGCACGCTACTATACTTAATTTAGCTAAGGTTTTCTCTGCAAGGGATTTTTTTAATTCTTAGATGAAATACAGGTCTACGAACTTCAGTATGAACTATTTTGAGCCTTCTTTAACAACTTCAAAGTTGGGGTAGTCCTACATCTTGTCGTTGTTTTTCCCCAGTCGGTTGTTGGAAATGGGTCAAACAATATTAATATAACGAATATTTCTACAGACAGAAAGCTTATAATTATAAGCCATTAGTTTTTAATAAATTACTTACCGCTACACTGAATTTGTTCTAGATTGTGCGGCCATCAAAAAGATTTTAGCTTTTAGAGGAACATTTTAACTTTCAAATTTCAATTACCTTGCATCGCTAATTTTGCAAAGATAATTGATTTTTTTTCTATGATTGTAAAGTAGATAGAGCCACTAAAAAGTCAACAACATAGCACGATTTTTATAAATAAACACTAATAAAAATTTAAAACATTTTATGAACTCCAACAACAAAATTAATGATTTTGACTACGATTAAAAAAAATATCAAGGTCATTTTCATGATATATTTAGCTTTTATAGGTTTTTAACGACTTTAGAATAAACTTTTATAGTTTTTGTCAGATAGACTATATTGTGTCATCTTTCTTTGCTTTAAAAATAGACACGAGCTCATTTTATGTAACCTATATCTGTATCGTTTTGAATAATATATTAAAAAAAAAAAGGATTAAATATTTTGGACAATCCACTCAACGCTATCCAGCCCCAAATTAAGCAGTGCTTGTATTATGGGAACCAAGTACAAGCAGATGAAGCTTAGAGCTGGTATTTTTTGTAAATATTTTTTTTGTGAATACTATTTAGCACCCTGACAGATCAAAAATATATCTAGAAGATATATCTAGCTAAACTGCTGATCTGATTTTGATGAAATTTATATGGGACCAATCTGAAAGTATACCTTTGGTTCACAAATGATAAAGTTATGCGATAAGAAACGTAAAAAATTAATAAAAAAATGCAACAGAATCGAGAACTTCCGCTTTTCTATTTGAAGTCAGTTAAAAAAAAGGCAGGTAAGTTCTTTCAGACACCATTAAAGCTTAAGTATTTATATTATTTAATGGATTGTTTTCAGTCAAAAATGTAGGTACCTTAGGTACCTACCTATTATATTTATTGATGGAATTGGCTTCCTGACAGCTTAGTCGGCCTCATCTACAGGAAAGAAATGGTTACTAAGTGAGGACCTGAGTTAAACACCTATCCTTTCCCGGGCACTATAGCGTCCCACGAGTAGGAGCAAGAGAAAAAAATTGTTGCCCCTGACGCTATATTAATAATCTATAATAGATGCACATGCCTGTTTACTTTTTATTTTTAGTATCCCTAAAAGACATTGATCAGTCACAGTCAGTATTATAATAATGAACTTTACAATTATTGTTATCATGACACAAATAATCCAACATACCTTTTAAGTGACCTGTTACTGTCAAAGTGCCATTTGTCTCACGGCCACACACAAAGTGCTTTGTCCTAGTTCCTTTAACTTGACTTCCGGTAGAAATGATCAAGTAAACATCCTAATTATAATATTTTTATCTGATTTAACATTCAAGTGACGTACTAGTGGCAGAAAAATGTTTATGAATGAGCACGTGTTTGTTGCGTAAAAAGTTGAATAACTTCTGTGTTGTTGATTATAGCTATGACGAAACAAACAAAACATTAAATAGACATACAACAAAGTATACCTATTACACCACATTTAAGATCATTTTAAGTATACCTCACACATTACATTTAAGTGTAAGTAGTAGTTATTTAAGTGTATCATGAGTGGAAACGCACAAACTACCAACTATGACTCTATACGACCGCCCATTGTATGAGGCAAGATACTCGTAGTTTTAAGTATTTTATATACACACCTGTTACTTTTATAATATTTTGTTGTGTGCAAATAAAGCATTTACTATCTCTATGACTTTACGTTTGATTTTATCAGATTTTCTCGTAGCTACTCGTTTGTTTTTTCTAATCCATAGCCTTGGGTGAAGAAAAAGCGTGGCATTGGTGGGAGTGACCCGTTGTGCCAACCCCGCTGGGATTAGGGCGACAGACGATGATGGTCTGTACCTAGTTTAATTCAACGAATATTTTTTAAACAGACAATTAGATTGTTGAACAACACTTGTAAATATCATCTCAACATTATTTGTAAATATCAGTTTGAAGGGTGTGGGTGCCGGTGAAATTACTGGCACGTGAGGCTGAATATCTGTATGCCTCCAGTTGATGGACGCAGGGCAGTGCATTGTAGGGCGCGTTCCTGACGTGCGTGACCTACGAGGCATTGCTTTGTTATAGGCGATGGTTACCACTTAACATCAGGTGGGCCATATGCTTGTTCCATCAGCTAGTTACATAAAAAAAAAAACTACGTCCGGTGTGACCACGTTGCTTGTTTCTGTATAAAATGAACTCTGTTTGTACATTATAAAGTCGAAAACGGGTTTCGCGATTGGTCAACTCACCCGGAAGCAATCACCAAGTTGGAACAGCCTGAGATATAAATCAAGGATATGATTTAGTTTTAATAGCTAAGCAATGAAAGTGCAATCTAGATTTTGGTCTAATTTCCGCTAAATTACACAATATTATTGTATTATGTAAATGCCTTTGTACCTGATTTTTTTTCTTGCTCCTTAGATACGGGGCCCCACTTTTACGTTTTCCGTGTTTTTCTACTTTTATTTTCTTTAAGTTGTTTTTTCTAAAAGGTCACTTGCAGGCATACGATATCATATTAAATATGTTTAAAAAGATGTAGGTAAATTATTATTATTGATTAATTTATTTTTATACTTAAATAAATCTTATGGCTTTGTTATAGGCGATGGTTACCACTTAACACCAGGTGGGCCATATGCTTGTTCCATCAGCAAGTTACATTAAAAAAATATATATATATATATATCTTTAAAAAAAAGATTATACCCGTCAAATAAGTGAGAACCGATTTTTTCCTTCGAATATCGTCAGTTTCGCGTGGTTCTACCAATTTTGTATTACATAATAGAGGTTATTTTAATGAATAAATTACTTTTTTGTGCATGTTACTATTACTATGTAATATTATTGCAACTGTACCTACATGATTTTATGAGTCAACTTCACTATTAATATACTATTAGAACTTTAATGTTTTTTATTTATGTATATTTAGTAACCTTTTAAATCATGAGATAAATATATCAAATAAAAAAAACTTTTACCTAAATATAGATTATTCGCTCCGCTAAGGTTAAGTTTATGATGATGATGAAAAGGATAGGTGACCAAAGACCCTGAACACAAGCATAAAACTAATAAAGACTCTTAAAACTCATTATCAGTTCAATACTGCACGCAAGTTTAAACTATATTGACCTAGAGGAGCTATAGGAAGTAACCGTTTGTTACCTTTTCCTCAACTCGAAGACGTACAAGGTGACCTATATTACTGCCACTGGGCATAGAATTCCCCTTAATATTCCTGGAAGATACTTCCTTCCCGCAATCTTTATTTTATTTTTTTAAGTTAAATTTAGAAACAAACGCAAACGTCTTGAAAAAACCGGTCAAGTGCGAGTCTGACTTGCGCACCAAAGGCTCCGTACCACTATCTATAAAAACGGGAAAAAACCATGCCTGTTCTCCATAGAACAGACATGTTTTTTTCCCGCACCCATGAGCCTCCCTCAAATATCAATTTTAATTTAATTTAATTATTTATCTCAAAGTGAATGACGTAACTCTTAGTAATAGGGTCCCGTTTTGCCTTTTTGGATACGGAACCCTAAAAAAACAGCAATAAATCAAAAATCTTAAACAATTTTCGGGAGCTTCAAGAATCAGCTCCCCCCTCAGGATAACATACCAGTTCTGGGACACTCTGTATAAATACAACCTGCTGAATTGATACAGGCTTTCAAGTTGATTGCTTTAGTACGTAAAATGGCAGTAAGAGATAAAAGCAGTGATAGCATGCATGAACGTGTTCGGAAGCCGGTTACGAAATCATACGGACAGTGAAGGCTGAGCTTTGATGTTGTAAGTAAAGCCTAGTGTTTTTGAACTAAAACGTTGTAAAAAACCATACTGCTTGTAGTAGTGGCTATGGGCTTGCAGCCTGTCACGTAGTTCTATGAAGTAAGCATACTTTATAAAAGCCAAAAGGTTTTTGTAGGTTTAGGAAGTCATAATTTCTCCCACTGATAACAAAAGCGCAGTCATAGAACAAAACTTACTATTTCATTACAAGTGGCGCCATCTCTGTCTTGAGAATCGAACTAATACGTCGATGCTTTCCGTTTCAAGCTTGTTTTAAATTCCAAAATAAATTTTTACGGAAATGGTTCTGTCTATGAATATGTAAAAAAAAGTATAGTTTTTACAAATCGCTGATTTTATTATGGCGAAAAACCTTGGGACTGATACCTATACTTAGCTCCAACTCAGTTCAGAAACATGATATTGTAAAAACTTATGCTAGAAAATGTTTCTCTATTTACTCAATTACTAGAATCATAACATTTATTTAATTGAAACAAATTGGTACCAAAAAAACCTTCGCAATGACTTGATCTTCGAATATTTATTTATTTATTAATTTTTAAACGTACAAAGAATAAAAATTAATCAGTTTAGTTTTTTATGAGAGTTACCACAACAGCCTTGAGCTTCCCATAGATACAAAATAATGTTGGTAATCAAAGCAGTTTAACCGTTAATCCAATTATCATTCGTATGATGTTTCTCTGTGCGACAATGTTGTGCTATATTGACATTAATTTATTGGGCTATTAGTAGTTCTCACTTTAAAGTCGATGCTAGCTTTGAATAAACTCACCGCCTTCAAACTCTAAACTCTGTTAAAAGAATGACAGATAAAGGAATCAGTAACTTTAGTATGGTATGAAAAAGTTATAATAATGTCCAATCCAACAGTAGCCCGTAAATCACTATTTTGTATAATTTCACTGTTATATTTGACTGGCCTCTCAGCTCAGTTGATAGTAGCTCTGCCTTCTGCGCCGTAGGTCGTGGGTTTGATCCCCACCGAAAACAAATATTCGTGTGGTGAATGCAGATGTTTGTTCTCTGTCTGGATGTTAAAGTGTATTCTAATTATGTATTACAAAAAAATAATTATATGTGAATGTGTAATATATCAGCTATCTAGTTTCCATAGCACAAGCTCTGCTTAATTTGGGGCTAGAAAGTGTTGTGTGGACTGTCTATTATATTTATTTATGATTATTATTATTATATAGTGTTTATATAATATATTCGTCTTGCGGAGTACTATAGTATCAGTACTCCCTCATTCAGGCTCTGTCACTTTCATGTCAACTATTAGAGATGGCAACAGACTTATCGGTTCCCTAAGCTAAAGGATAGAATAAGGATAAATAACCGTTATGAACATGACCCGTATATTGATCTTAAAAATGAACTACAACTTTACCTATATAAAACTATATTTATAACTTTCCATTTAACAAAATCATTTGTCTTCTCGTCTAGCTTGTAGCAGCTTGCAGTCAGTTTCCAACCTCGGCGTTTCATTAGATGTTCTGCTGACGACGAGGATGGGATACAAAGAGAGATCAAACATTTCCGAATTTCATTTCATTTGAATCTCATTCGACAACTCGTAGTAACGATAAATGCAGCGCATTAGCAATGGAAATAACTGCGTGCTTAGTTTACATCTAGCAATAGGGTAGGTCAGACATGTGCCTAGATTTAATTTGATTGTTCTTGCTCGTTCCAGATCACGAGTACATTATCCCAAGTTTCATCAAAATCAGTCCAGCAGGTACTACAGCCTGACTGGCCTCTCAGCTCAGTTGGTGGCTCTACCTTCAACGCCGTAGGTCGTGGGTTCGATCCCCACCGAGAACAAATATTTGTGTGGTGAACGCACATGTTTGTTCTCTACGGGTGTTAGATTGTATTCTAAGTAAAGTATTTACAATATATAAGTACATAATATTATATCATGCCATCTGGTTCCCATAGTACAGGCACTGCTTAGTTTAGGGCTTGATAGTGTTGTGTGGATTATTTACAATATTTATTTGTATGATTTATGTTTGTTTGTTTTATTAATTAATTACTCGGCGCATTTAATACAAAAATCACTGGGTAGATGAAACAAAAAACTGCATAGAATAATGATTAATAGATAATTATCATTTAATGATGATTTAAAATCTAGTCACGATGATTGCTATAATAAATTTTATTCTAACCTAATCCAATCTACACACAGATTTAGAAGCTGATGAGGTTTTAATGAACGTTTGCAAAAAAAACACTCGACACCATTAAAAATCCCGCGTAGATTATATTGAACTAGCAGTTGGTGCCTAGCAGTTGGTATTTTTTTTTTGGTAAATTGTTGTTGTGAATTATATTTAAATACGAATTACTTACATACTGATTAAATATTAATATTTTTCGATCTTACCGACATAATAATAAACTCCACTACTCGTCAATAGATGGCGTTCTCTGTCCCACTTACTCATGACTTAATCAACAGATGGCGCTAGGAGTTATGATTTTATGATGAAGTTGATTATTTACTTTACGATTAAGGGGACATTTTCTGAATACTTAATTTCATGAAAATTGTGGGCTCAGTTTCCGAGATCCTAAATCCATACTAATATTATAAATGCGTTTGTAACTCTGTCTGTCTGTCTGTCTTCCTGTCTGGCTTTCACGCCAAAACTACTGAACCGATTGAAATGAAATTTGGTACACAGATAGTTGAGGGCCTGAGGAAGGACATAGGCTACTTTTTATTACGAAAAAAGGGTTGTAAGGGGTTGAAAATAGGGGTTGAAAGTTGTATGGAAGTATCGTCATTTTTAGAGCTAAAAACTTGAAACTTATTTTTTAGTCTGTTGATTTGATATAAAAAAATATGAAATTCAAAGTTTGTGCTGGGGGGGTAGAGGGAGGGGAGTACAGGGGGGAGTGTAGAGGGGAGTACAGGGGGGAGTGTGGAGGGGAGGTGCGAGGCGTGATGCGGGGGAGTGTGGAGGGGATTACTGGGGGAGTGTGGAGGGGAGGTGCGGGGGGAGTATGGAGGGGAGTACAGAGGGGAGTGTGGAGGGGAGGTGCGAGTGGAAATGCGGGGGGAGTGTGGAGGGGAGTACAGGGGGGAGTGTGGAAGGGAGTACAGGGGGAGTGTGGAGGGAAGGTGCGGGGGGAGTGTGGAGGGAGTGTGGAGGAGAGTACATGGGGGAGTGTGGAGGGGAGTACAGGGGGGAGTTGGAGGGGGGGTGCGGGGGGAGTGTGGAGGGGAGTACAGGGGGTGTGTGGTGGGGAGGTGCGGGGGGAGTGTGGAGGGGAGTACAGGGGGGAGTGTGGAGGGGAGGTGCAGGGGGAGTGTGGAGGGGAGGTGCAGGGGGAGTGTGGAGGGGAGGTGCGTGGGGAGTGTGGAGGGGAGTACAGGGGGGAGTGTGGAGGGTACAGGGGGAGTGTGGAGGGGAGGTGCGGGGGGAGTACAGGGAGATTGTGGAGGGGAGTCTGGAGGGAGTGCGGGGGGAATGTGGGGGGGTGTTGAGGAGAGTGGGGGGAGTGTGGGGGGAGTTCGGAGAGGAATGCGGGGGGGATGAAAGTGTGGCGTAGTACGACGCCATATGTCTAAGTTTAGTAAGAGGGCAGACGACTGTGTCTTCGTTTTATTGTTTTCTTTTAGTGTCTTCTTCCGCTGCAAATTAAAAATGGTACCCTTAGACACTATACCACGCGGACGAAGTCGCGGGCACAGCTAGTATACATATATATATACAGGGTGGAATTTTGTAATGCCACCTGGAGGGAAAGTACTCTTAATACTGCAGATAGAAAATTTTACTCAAAGGAAACATTCCTTTATTTTTGAATAGAAAGCAAACTGCATTCAAAGATTTTCGAAAATTCTCTTCTCCCACACCCGGGAATCGAACCGTCTAAAATCTGAAAAAATTATACACTGTACTTTTATTGCATCGATCGTTAGGGTCAATTATAAGCATGAAATCTCTCTGACAAACATGATAAATTAAATGAAAGGAAAACCAGGATTTTTTCATTTTTAGTAAATAATTAAATTAATTTAAGATTTCCTGGTTTTTCTTTGTTCATGTGTCGAGTGCACGAAAGGAACTTCGAGGCGCATTTAAAATCCTTTCACCACACTTGGTTCAAAAGAACCAGTGACACGATAAGAAGAAGAAGTGACAGTATGTGAAAGAGTATTTTATGCAATACATTTAACAGCATTTTAAAGTGTTTTTATAAAATTGTTGAGTCCTATTCTATCGTGCTTCGTTAAACAATCAGCACTTAAAAATATTATAAAAGGAATGTTAGCAGCGTATATACGCCTCCAGCTACGCCCTTTCCCAACCCACAATTACAGTGATTGCAGCATCCACCATAAATTGTTTTACGTTGGATACACACCTTAGAAGGGCTTTCGTACACAGCGCTACGCAAATTTTCGTTACCTGATACCCGAAGTCAGAATTTTACTACCACATTCGTCTACAAAATGTGGTTTTCGTTTCGCCTTTTTGTCTCTCTCTATTGTATGGAGAAAAATTGAGACAGCAAAAATACGTTACGTAGAAACAATCGAAACGAGGTTTTGTCCCATCAATTTTCCATACAAAAGATAGAGACACGTGCTCGCACGAAAACGACATTTAGTAGATGAAAATGTAGTAGCAAAACTCCGAATTCGGGTACTGATGATATTAGTCTCTAAGCGACTGCAATACAAATTCATAGAGGTTCGAACACGCGGCGACGGACGACGCGTGCTTGTATCGCTTAGAGACTAAACTTGTTGTGTAGCGATGATTTGCGTAGCGCTGTGTACGAAAGACCTTAAGTTTATGTTATGTTTTTCCAAACGAATCGAGATGACTGCATAAGTAGGTACTATCGGCCTTCACATCTGTTAGGTACTTTGAAATTGGAAACAAAACATAACACACCCTACACCATGTTTAATGTTTGTTATGTAAATTTATATTAGAATAGAAAAAGTTAAGTTTAGTTTTATTTTATTTAGCCCAGTCTGTCCCACTGCTGGGCAAAGGCTTCATCATCATCAGTTAATATTAATAGAAAAACTTAAAAAAAATATATAGAATTTTAATATGCGTAACAAATTTAAATTAATCGCTCATAACAAAGCACTGACACATGCTTTTTCGAAACAAAACCAGCTTACTAAACACATTTTTTAAAACGAATACTAACTCATTGCAAAATTTAAAACGAAGGCTGCGCAACAAGAAACCACTGCACTGTTCTAAAAGTGACACGAGTATCATACAAAACATATTCTAAACTCGTAAGTTAAACAATACATGCATGCATTCAACTCACGCGTAAAAAAATAAAATAGTCTCAAGGTGCGGCCACATCTAGGCGATAAGCGATATATATTGCTACTTGTCGACCTTTAGGGGTGTGATACTTCCTAACCGCGCCACAAGCCATAGTTTCAATGCAAGATAAACCAATGGAAGGTACCCTAAAGGGTTGCCAATTAACTAAATGATTTTGGATGCAAATTGACGCAACACCCCAAGAAGCTTACTAGTAGACAATTATGTTGGCACAAGTTGTTTACAGTACCAAGATTAATATTAATTATTGCGTACCCCATCTTATTATGTAACTAGCGACCCGCCCCATTTTCGCACAGGTAGAAAAAATTAGGCAGTAAGTTTTACCTCCTTTATTCTAAGGTAGGTACACCCGTATGAAGCTGGGGTGGGTCGCCAATTAAAAATAGAACCTATGGCTCACACAAATAACATATCTTTTTATTGGTAAAATAATTTTCAAAATCGATTAAATCGACTAGTCGCTTGAGATTACCCTCTGTAACCTCACAAACTCACAAACTTTACCTTATTATTATAGTATAGATTGAGAGTTGATTTTGAGAGTATTCTCAAACGGCGTAAGAAAACATCGTAAGGAAACCGACATGTCGTAGAATCTAAAAAGTTTGAAAACATGTGTCGTGTGCACGAAAGGAGCCTCTCTAAGGCGCACTTGAAATCCTTTCACCACATTGGACCACATTGGACCACGTGTCTGCAATAAAGAAATATTATTATTATTATTATTATTATTGGTTCCAAAGAACCAATGTGGTGAAGGATATACAATTAAAAGAAGAAGAAATATACAACGTGTATCAAAATATTATGTGCACTATCCTGAAGGGGGGTGAATTTCCACCCCCCGGGGAACAACTTTTGTTCAACGACTTTTCGAACTTCGATTGGTATCTCTGAAAAAAACTGCAACGAAGTTTCAACATGAACAGCTGACTTTATACAAAGTGACAACCCTAAACTCAGCTACAGAGGTAGTAGGTAGTAGTAGTAGACCTACAGAGGAAGTAGGTCAAGGGGTCAAGGGGTTACAAGGATAGGGTTGTCAATTTATTTAGGCATTATGAAATTAAATATTTTTGTATGGGGAACTGAAAATAGGAATTTTTAATTATCTCCCCCCCACAACTGATCACCATTGTGGTCTGAAACCCCCCACCTTCGCATAGTACACATATTTAGATACACCTTGTATATTGAATTTGATTCATTTTTGTTTATTTAAAAATATTTGCCTTGCTTTCATGAGTTGGAAACCCTGGTGCATTGGTGGTGGTGGTATGATGCAGCAATAGGATTTTCCCAGATTGTATAAGCCTAAGGTCATCAGTCCAATTTATTAATACCACTTATGAGCAATGACCAATTCGGTAAATTATACCTTATTGGTTGAATATCACACCCACTTTTTATTATGGTAATTTATTTACTTACAATATTTATAAAACTGTTAAGCAACCTTCATGGAATACAAAATAGGTAGAACCTCCTTACTAACATTCAGAAACTCGAATTTACACGGAATAAAAAAAAGCATACTTAATGCAGGTTCCAAGAGCAGTTTTTATACCATCCTGCATTATTCAGGGTGTGTGAAAATAATTGATCTAGCTATATAAGCTTGTTCTCACGTCGTGACCTACATTTGAGCGCTTGAAGTCGCTCAGCGAGTGATGAGGACAGAAACGTATTTGCAATGGTAAATTATAAAATTCACAGAACTCGGCGTAATAGCAGTAACAGTGAAAGTGTTGACGTAAGAACGGATATTATCGGATATCGCGCCAAATAAACTAACCTTGGAGACAGGTTGCTCGTGTTAGATTCGACGGGTGACGGGGGGACGGGTGCTGCAGCCTTAGGGTGAAAAATCAACTTCGAGCTATGCTGCGCTGTACTGCACAGTGCTATGTTTGGTCAATATTTTTGGCCAATATTTTAATGAGGATACAAACAAACCATGCTGTGATGCGCTGTGTGAGGCTACGCTCCGTTTAAAAACGCAGCAGGCTCGAGCGAGGCGCGCTACCCGCCATGCTGAGCCACGCTGTGCCGAACTGTTCTATGTTTTATAAGGAGCTCTGCCATGTTGCACTGTGTTTTTTCGATTTGTCTGCTTTTTTATACTGAGCTAAACAAAGCGTAGCACAGCTTGATGTTGATTGCTAAAAAAACGTAGCTTAAGAAACACAGCACAGCACATCGCAGTACAGCGCAGCATAGCTCGATGTTGATTTGTCACCCTTATAGTCTAACTTGATATCCGTTATCATATCAGTGAACTTTAAGCCGATTGTCACTGGTCCGACCTTACGCAATTCCAAAACTCCAAAACTGAAGTTCGGCGTTACGCAATTCCAAAATACAAATTTCCATCAAGAACCAGTCATTCACTAGGTTAGTATTTCAGTGGTGGTGGCGTTGCTTATGTCAGATAGATAGACAATACGATAGTGACAGTTGAAGTCTAGGCTAGGTTTCAAATGTCAAAATGAAGCCGATGTCGATTATCTACTAATGTGTTAAAACTGTAAAATTATCTAAAACTCTGTCACAGCTTGAGCGAAATATGTTGCTGGCCCTCTCTTACATAGTATTTCTACAAAAGATGCATAGCTTTTTACGTGAACCCATACTTGGTCGGGCACAACCGCTTGGCATTCGAATTGCTTGTATCCAGAGGGCAGTATCCTCTGTTTTTATCACCCTTCCAAGTGGTCTACATAAAAAAATGACGACTTCAAACCCCATGGGATCACAAACCAGTTTTCCTCTTAAAAACAGTCGCCGTGTGCCGAAAATTAAATTGCAGTCATCCATTTTCGGACGAGAAAGTGCCGAATTCAATGACCTCAAATTACGTTTTTTGAATAATTGTTTTGCGATAAAACGACTCGTTTCTTTAGATTGTAAGTTAAATAACGAGTTTGTAATTTACAATCTTCATTTGCTTAAAGTGGTTTGATTTTTAAGGATTGATGTTTCGTCTTCAGAGAAGAATTACCATTCACTAAACTTGATAGCGGTGTTTCCTTTTTTTTAAAGGTTCTTATACGCTTAGGTTCACCTACTTGAAATGCAAACTGTGTGATTTTACTGAACAAAACAAGTTTGACTTCTTTGACAAAAGTAAACGACAACATGCTTAAAGTTAAATCTCCGAAATGGATAGTTAGAGATAAAGTACGCTAGGGGTCAAGTATAGCCAAAAAGTTACAGTCTGGCACCCAGAAGAAAAGAAACAGAAGAGAATACAATTACTGAAGATACGACATCAAAAAAATAAATGGAGATTATGGTGAAGAACTAGAAACTAGTAACGAAAATGGAAAGACGCGAAAGCCAATGGACAAACAGAAGACTTATGGGAAAATTGTATACAGTGTAAAAATAATTTGATATAATCCTATATTTATCCACCTAAAAGCAGCTGAAACTTAAATTGCAATCATAAAACAAGTCATGATTGTACATAAATAACAATTCGCAATATAACCACTCACATTCCCATAGAATTTCCCAAGCCATTAAATTAATGTCAGTTACTTTATACTATTTTATTTCTGAATGTGTCAATGTATTAAAAAGTATAAGGCCTATTCCACACGAATAACAAACCTATAAAAATATATAAACAATAATAATAATAATAAATATTGTGGACAATTCACACAAGACTATCTAGCCCCAAACTAAGCAGAGCTTGTATGATGGGAACCAGATAGCTGATATAATACTTGAATACATTTTTTTTGTTAATACATACTTAGAATACAATATTACACCCAGACAGAGAACAAACATCTGTGTTAAGCCTACGGTGCAGAAGGCAGAGCTACTACCAACTGAGCTGAGAGGCCAGTCTTTCTACAATCTTCTACTAATAGGCAATGATTCGTTATGATGAGATTTTAAGCAATGTTTAATTAATGTTTATAAATTAAGGTACGTTTAAAGATGAATATGTAAACTAGACTGATTTTAATATTAGTTTACTACCTATTGAAATAGAGCTCCCCATTTATTAACATAAAATAATAAAACTGCAACTATTGAATAAACTGGGAAATCATAATCTAAATGTATTGTAGGTTATTAAAAAAAACCTTAAAGCTATAATAGAATTTTAAAATGCAAAAAAGGTTGAGACAAAATAACACCGCATAGGTCAAACCAAACCATTTGGTTTGTAAAAATAAAGCAAAATGCAAAAACTAAGAAGATTATTACGTGTCTTAGTTTTTATAATAAATTTTAAATTGATTTAAAACTTGTGTCCCTACCAGTGATGTAGAAGGACATGCACCATGCATCTAAAATCCTAAAAACACTTGCGTAGAGTGCGTGTATCATACAAATGAGCTCGTGAACCAAGGTTTAAAGGGACAATGCTCATTATTTAGCTCGAAAACGTGCATAGAATACCACTTAAAACGCGTTAGAAAAACATTCCTAGTCTGAATATATCAACAGTGCAAATTTTGACCAAGCTTATATTCAACTTGCTTTTTCTTTTTTTTATTATAGAGAGCTAAGCATTTGGCTGTCATCACAACTGATGGAAAGTGAAGATGCAGCCTAAGACAGAGCATGCTTAGCCATAATCCATCTGTTCACTCTTGTCTTAAAAATTCCAAAATATAATATAATTTGTTTTTCATATGTGTACACCTTTACTCTACTACCTAGTTTGCACGCATGGGTATTTTATTATGCAATTAAATCCCTATGCCTCTTGCATGTTCTTATCGTAGATCATAGTCGGTATAACTTGTTGATTTGATTTATTTTGGCGTTGTCTATAACTTTGTAGTTGCACCTGCAGGGTTAATGAACTGTCTAGTGGTTTTTGCTACCTTCGGTTTACGATTGAGTTTTATTAGAATGAGATGTTGGCGATTCTTAATTATAATTTTTGTTTACGGTCGCTATATGTGAAGAAAGGTAAATATGTTTGATAAATGTAAAACATTTATTGCATAAACAAATTTAATTTTAAAAATAACTTATCTTATAAATTAATACATACAGGTTCGAGTATTTATTTATTATCCAACAAATAAAAGTTGTATGTGTCGAAAATGCCATAAAAGTAACAAGTGACAGTTTGAGAGGACCCGTTATTATTGGGCCCAAAAAACGGTAATTTTTTCGCACTTAAAAAGCTTTTACAGAATATAATTTTGACAAGGCAAGTCTTGTAAGCAGACTTGGTAAGTATAATGGTGAAAATGTTGGTTATCCGATATCATCTCAAGTTGATGGACAGGTAGCAATTACTTGCTCTACAAGAGTAAATAATAAGCAGGTAGGTGTAATCAGTGACCACAAGCAGGGTCACCTGATAACATTGAACAAAAGGACTTCTTGTGGGAAACTCCAATGCTTGTAGAAAGTGCTAGTCATAGTAAAAAGCTTAAGAAAGCACAGTAAGTACTTGTAGTAATGACTATTAACGATCTCGACAAGGAAGAGTATACTGTAATACCTACTTAAGCTCAACAAGATAGAAAATATTATAATCGATCTAACTATGTCCAGTAACGTTTATTTTCAAAGAAAATTACAATGAGTACAGGTATGTAGAAAATAAAATAAAGAAAAGGTACGAACACTGTTGGCGATATTTTACAGCGACCTAACTGCCTGTATCGGTGTCAAATATCGAAGTTTATCGCCTAGATGTAGCCGTACATAAACAGATGAGCTTTTGGCAAGCCGTGGCAAAGAATCTAGAAATAACTCCACTGATTCAAATCAGCTCCAGTTAGAAGACAAGAAACTGGCTGCATTGTCCTTAATCCTAATCTATCTCCAAACCACTAAAAACAAATACAAAAACCTCTCACATTTTTATCAAACAGTTGGCAACCACACTTTGAGGTCATTAAATACGAGTATCTGGTAAATATTCCACAGGGCTCATGAAGTCGCAAAATGAAGTTACGACATACAACGGTATGCGTATTAAGCACTTATTTTGATTTAGTTCAATGCCCGCTTCGATGCATGTAGTAGGTAGATTGATATGTTATTATCACTATCAGTGTTTGTTTAACCCAATAATGAAATGAACTCATAGTTTTGGATCAAATGTATCAAAAGTCAACAGTGCCACGAGGTGGAATGTAGGTTTAGATATCTATTTAATGATACTCAGTTGGGATAAGAACGAATTCCTTTGGATCAAGAAACATGCTTCCGTGATTGTCACCTCTTATGACACCCCGTGGGTGTCATAAGAGGTGACAAAGGGAACGTGCCCGGGAAGAAACAGTAGCATCTTCTGGAAACTTAAAACCCGTGGGTATCATAAGAGGTGACAAAGGGAACGTGCCCGGGAAGAGACAGTAGCATCTTCTGAAAACTTAAAACACCAATACTGAGGCAACGAATTCACCTGCTAAGCATAATGACTACAGCAAGAAAACATCAAAGTGAACCTATTGGTGAGTGTTTCAACAACCAATTATCATATTCATGACATCTACAGCAATTGTGTCGGAACCTGTTTGAGCACAAAAAGTCTTTCGAGAACCATCGATATACCTTGACCCAGTGCAACCTAACTCTAACAAGACATGTATTTACCTTGGATCGAGATATAGATAAAATTATTCAACGTAAACATTGTCACATGGTTTTAAATTTTATTTATTGTGTGCAGTGATTCATAAATAGCGTAAAACCTTGGCTTTTTAAGTCTGCTTCTGATTACGGAGAGCAAACATAAGACTGTAGAAATTGACTATATATACTCAATTTAATTTTTGTTTTTGACGAAAGCGATAATGATAAGAAGTAAAAGATAAAGCTTGTGCAAGAATCAAATAGGGATCCAACATAATAGGAATAAAAGCCAGTAAGAATTCCAATCCCACAATAGACTGATGGCTGGGCTTTAAAAGAATTTAAAACCCTTACGTCATATAGGTCGCATCTTTGCTATTTTATATCATACCTATGCAATCTGAGCTGTGGTTTAGAGACAAGTGGAAATTCTGAATTTCGTTCTACGTTTCATTTTATAATACGAGTTCATAGATAGCTCTTACAAAATACAAGGCATAGTTTACTGTTCTAGTCTCTAATGTCTCAATGTTATTGGTGTCTCTTACCTCTGAAAGCCACCTTCTTAGGCTTAAAAGCTTACCTACAATATCCCTACGGATGATCTGACTCCAATAGTTGCGTGTAGCTTGCAGCCGCAAACCGCAATCACACACTACTAGTGGTATTTCTAATGACACTCAAATGCCTGATAAGTATATTATTATTATCTAATCTTCCGTCTTCAAAGAACATTCAATGTTTGTGACAGGCACTATCTTGAATAAACACTGCAGTTTCAGATTAAAAGGAAAAATGTGCGAGCTAGGTACTGAAAATAAACAAGGAAGCATTTTGACACAATACTTTGATTGATCACGAAAAAGCAAGCAAGGATGTAAATATAATTTGCGGTAAATTATGTAATTATGTCTTTGTATCTTCTGACAATGGTTCTTTGGGATGATTAACGATGGGTGGCTTTTTCAGTAGATCATCAATATTTTTCTAAAATTTGCTGATCCTATGCTGCTAAGGCAAAACAAGTTATTAAAGAAAACCCAATTTGGATTTCACAAAAATGACATATTATGGAGACATTACGTCTCGTATGGATGCAGTGCAATACCCACGCAATGCCTCACAAGGCAAGGTCTCTGTGGACTTGCTCAGTGAGGTAATACCACGTAATACGATTGTTAGACAACTAGGCAGAGGTAACCCCATAACATTAGGTGTACAATCGGCATATTCTGTCATTGTGTTTGCTTCAAAGCAAATATATTTGGAATCACAAAATCAATAGCACCGTAACTAAAGCTGGTAGATATTAGTTTAAAACTCGTCCCAAGGGCGTCATATATTCATTTTTGCAATGTGTTTCAGAATGCGTAACAAACTTGTCACATTCGCTTTGCCGTGTTAAGATAAAATAGGTATTGCGTACTGCCTTTTGGGGTGATTATTTACACCTCGCTTTTTGTGAGTTTTTCTGCAAGCTAGACACTAGACGCTACGTGCAACTCATTGCTTACAAATTTATAGACCTGAACAAAAGCAAAACTCGTTCAGTTATGATAGTCAATAGAAATGGCTTTTGATATAGTTCCATTATAGGTAACTGCGAAGATTTCGTAAAACACGGGGTTTGGCGTTATTTGTTCAAACATAGGGTTGTTCAATATAAATGTGGTAACTAACAGTAAACAAAATGCCATCGTAATAATATATGCCAAGTATGATTTCTTATGAAAGGGTTATCTCACACGTTCCACAACTTAACAATATTTATTCTAATATATCAGCACTGCTTTGAAATAGGTACCTTATTAAATAAAATGTGCCTGGAAAAAAAACTCTAAAGTCTGTGGTATCAGCCAGCCTGCCAAGCAATTCATTGTTTTTGTGAGAGGTTTTTTGCGTGGCAGAGCTTATTATATTTTTCTCAGTAGGTCTACTCTTGAAAACACGTTATGATAGCCACTTTGATAGGCGTCTTCAAAATACTTCTAGAACGTTACGTTACATCGTCGTCATCTGGTGATGGTATGTAAGCGTTATTGAGCACAATCTGAGCTGGTGCTCAGATTGTGCTCAATAACGCTTACATACAAAATGATTTGAACGGATACCGTCCACTACCTAGAGTTTAAGGCCTCCTTTATTTATGATGTGCAAGAAAAAAACATAATAAGTGAGGAGTAGCGAGTACTAAGCTCTACCAAAACATAATCTTAAATTATCTATTAGGTAGCCATATGTACCTGCAAAAGCCAGCAGGTGGTCATTGTAATTATTAGTTGGATGTATCTCTGACTAGCCCCGTAGATGTATGTATCAGACTATGATTCTAGACACAAATTGATTTTAGTACCTCAACGATGTCCAACTCAAATATTGAATGCCAAGAGATTTGAGGGCATGTCTACAATACCTAGAAGAAACAACGTGTGAACCACTAATGCCCCTAAACTAAAGAGGAAGATCTACAAGACCTATCGTTTCGTATAGATCTTAGTGTTGGGCCACCAAAGATGAAATAAGCATCATGCAGCGGAGACGCGAATGATGAGATATATGTGTGGAGTTACTAAAATGGATAAGATAAAGAATGAGTATATCAAGGACAGTTTTAAAGTGGCGCCAGTGTCTGAAAAGATGAGGAGCAATAGGTTCGCTTGGTATGAGTATGAGCATGTCATGCAAAGGAAAGAATGCCATGTACCAAGAAGAGTGATGAGTATGAATGTTGATGGATAGATGATGGAGAAAAGATGGATGGATTGTGCCAAGGATATTATGTGGGTAAAAAATAAGCTAATGCTGAAATGACGGCTAAGGAGAGGGAGAACTAAAACTTCTTGCTACCGACCCCAGACAAAGTAGGTATAAGGACAAGAAAATGAATGATGTCTACAGTGCCTAGAAACACAGACGTGAGCTCAATTCCCATCTCAATTTTCCGCAACCAGTCAGTGACCTCCATTATATTACTCTCGTAACATTGTTGTGTATTTTACCATGATATCGCTCCACTTACCCACAAAGCGTGATTGTTATGTAAATCTGATATAATGTGTACGTGCGACTTGACTTGCACTTTCTATACTTTCACGGCTATTGTGTACGTTGACGTAATCGGTTCATCATCGGTGATGTCACTGATTGGGCGTAGAACTGAAATAGACTGAACTGTAATTGCCAACTTCTTCGTAATCTGGGAACGTGCTAACGTTGAACGTACCTCTGACTACTCCTTATTCAATATCAATGGTGGTTTAGAATAATAGGTATTATAAGATCTGAGTGGTGAGATTAGCCCATTCCTTTTATATAACGATAACTGGCTTGAGCATTTTTTTAAAACCAATTAACTTGTCAACGTCACGCGACATGTCGTCGGCAAAGATCGATAAACTTCGCCAAAAGTCCGGGGTGGAAGGTTTCGGGGAGGAGATAATCTGTCGGTATCCCCGGAGTGTCACGCTATTGTCTTTGCGTCCTCTCTCTCTACTGCTAGGACGTCCCCATGTGCAGGTTCTTGCATGCTTGCAATTATCGTTATCATAATCAGCCTGAAGAGGTTCACTGAGCCTAGGCTTGGTACTTACAAGTGGGACAAATTAATGCCAGTTATATTATACCATCATCACCATCTAGCAGAAGTCTACCAGATAGACATAGGCCCCTCTACACGTTTCAAGAAAGTATGATTCTAAGCCCTTTTTATCCACTGATTTTTCGCGAACTTCGTAACGTCATCGGACCATGGGCGTCCTATATTTCATATTTGTTGATGTCTGCGACACAGATTTTTAACTTCTGCAGATGTCATCGTTTTTCCACAGATTAAACATGTACAAACTGGTTTTTTATTCCTAATAAAGCGTTATTGTATTGTACACCTACCATAAAATACTTAGTGGGAAAAAGTGCCGGATACCATGACACTTGCTGGTCCAGATACAACAAATATTTAGTATAATGAACATCATAATGTTGAGAACTGCCCTGTAAATGTAAATCGGTCGTTGTCTCCAGTTTTCCCACGGTTAGTTTATAAACTTAAGGAAACAAAAAGCGTAAGCATCCACCGTAACTTAATGTGGATGTCAGTTATTGTACATGCCTACACCTGTCTTATCAATTTCTGATATGGATGGAATACTTTTTTTTCACCAAGTGTCGCGAAAGGATTTTAAATGCACCTAAAATAATGTTCTTGCACATAAATTATTAATACCTAAGTAATTTGAAACCTAAGTAATAGCAAGTAAGTAAGTAATACCTAAGTAATTTGAAGTTCTTAAGTAGTGAACAGACAGATAAACTATTCACAAAATACATAATATTGATTTCTTTTGAATTCAATAAGTTATTAAATTCAATGAATGTTGAAGAATAAAACATTCTGAGGAAACTAAGTAGTTTACTTATTTTATAATCCAACAAAACAAATACTTTCGCTTTATTGATTTTCATAGTGACTAGCTTATTCATTATTAAACAATAAGTTATAAACACCTGTCATAACATGCTCATGCGCAAGACGGCAATGAAAATTAAACGTAGCTAATGATCTAACCAATACGCTAGATGGCATGGAACTCTGCTAAGCCAATCAATTAAAACGTCGCAATGCAAATAGCACAAACATGATGCTATCCACTTATTTAGAAGAAACAAATCAAACAAACTCAATAATACAAAATTAGAAACCATAAGAAAGAAAATTTCAATTTCAAATTTGAAGGTTTTCGACATCATTTATAAGAAATTATGCATCCTAGTACTTTGACATGGAGAGTGATAAGTATGAATGTGGATAGATTTGTTGGCAGAAGTAGGCTAAAGAAAAGATGGATGAATTGTATGAAAGATGACATGGATAAGAATGAAGTGAATACAGAGATGAAGGCTATACAAAGGAATTAAAGTAAACATGTTATGCTGAACCCACATAAAGTGAGATAAATGCAGGAAGAAGAAACATCTTGGCTAGTACCTTCTGAGAAACACATGCAACTTGCAAAATAATTTTCATTTGCATTGTAACAAATGATAGACAACGGGCTTACGGCCCACCTGCCAACAAAACCAAGGGTGCTGTCGTTTCGTTGGTAAGAAACTTTTTTACATTTTTCTTGAACCTACTCATGTTATAGATGAGGGGAAAGACCTGGAGGTAGCTCATTCCACAATTTATGGGTATGGGGGAGAAACGATCTCGAGAAGCGAGCCGCGCGAGAAATCCAGGGATCGATATTGTGTGGATGAGCTCTGTCTTGGTGACGAGAAAAGCGGTGGTAAAATTTCGATGCGGGGGTGATGTTGAACAGCTCATCAGAACACTCTCCATTATAGAGTCTTAGAATCAATCAGTTACGGTAATCAAAAAATCTCTTGTTGTTCACGTGAGTGATCAATAACGCCGTAGTACCATTGATATGTACCATAATTATGCAAATAGCAAAAGATGCGATGATGTCGAACAGTTGCTCATTTGGCATGAACTTAGTGGAATCATGCATTTTAAAAGTTGATAATCCAGTAAGCGAGCTAGCCACTGCAAAGTAGGTATATTAACAGAGCACGACTTCAAACCTGTTTATTTGAATAGGATCAAGAACATAAATTGTTTTTACAAAAATAAGTGACGCCACCGGACAAGATACTTTTTTCCCCGTTTTGTTTATAGGACTGGTACTTAATGAACATTTTTATCTGAAAATGAATGTAATAAACTTCTACTCATTCGTTTTTAAATGCGAACATATACTGAAACTTTGATTTATTAAATCAAAGATTCGGTTTTTGCCTTCTGCGGGTTTCCTTTAGAGCTTCGACATGGGGTCCTTCAAAAGGCGGGTTTATCAGTTCTTCAAAGGCCAGTAGCGCAACAGAGTCGGGAAAATAAATAAAATAAGGTAATAAATACGATGTTATGATCGCGAAAGTTTAAAAATGACTATTGCATATAATATGTTTCGCAACAATTTGTTGTGTGACAGTGAAAACGAAGTTCGAGACATTTACAAGAAACAGAAGCATACAATGAAAAAACACCTGAAAATAACCTAATCAAAAACATGTATTGTGGCAGAGAAAACTCGCGGTAAGGAAAAATGAGCACGATTAGCAGAAAACCACTGCTGCTCTATGCTGTAGGCTTACCACCAGCTTTGTCTGGCTCTGTCTCTGGCTCTGGTTTAGAGTCTGTGTGAGTGTTGACTAAATAAATTCTACGTCAAAACGTCATAAATAAGTAAAATCAAATAAAAAAATAAAAAAACCTATATTTCTAGAACCGATCCGAACGCCGAAACCGAAGCCTTGATTTCCGAAACGTCATACACATCAGTATAACTGGTGGTGAGCACTCATACAGACTCAAAAGCAGAGCCAAAGACAGAGCCAGACAGAGCTTGTGGTAGCCCTACTGTACTGTTGAAAGTTCCCGCTATCTTCCCGTTGCGGCACGCAGTCTAGCAAGTGATTCTGGAAACCAACTGCGCAATTACTTGTACTCATTGATACGATAATTTACCTTCAAGATTTTACCCAGAATGTTTGTGATTATTTATATTCTTGATCCAAGAAACATTAGGAATGTAGAATTAAACCTAGAACTAGAGCCTACTTAAGCAAGTTATGGATAGTCTATGATAATCAACTGGACAAATTACCTAATGCTAATGTAATTTACCTTAGGGTAATGTATAAGGGCCAACGCTAATCGGCGGAAGGCAAAATCAAATGTAGATAAAAATTACTATGACAAAAAAATACCAGTAGGCCTACCACAAGCTCTGTCTGGCTCTGTCTCTGGCTCTGGTTTTGAGCCTGTGTGAGTGCTCACCAGCGTATTATACTGTGTGTGTGACGTTTCGACGTAGAATTTATTTAGTCAGAGACAGAGCCAGACAGAGCTTGTGGTAGGGCTACAGCTTAGTTGGTAATCCCGTTAAGCGTGTGCATTGGTCCAAAAAAATATCACAGATAATGATACTTAAGGCCAATGATGAATATATTCAAAATTCTAGAAAAGTCTCCAAAATCACCCAAGCGCGGATTCAAAAGCTAATATGAGTAAATGCACAAGATTACCGGCACTCTACATTAATTAAGTAGATTGGTATTACATATTTAATGAACCTATATTTAATTTTCTACCTACAATATTTTCTTATTATGGGACCAGCTGGCCAATTGTGTTATTCTGTTGCAATCAAAAGTTTGATACTAACAAATAAATACTCACAAGTAACAGCGATCACACATCTTGTTGCCATCATTTTTCGACCACTATTTATCTGTTGCCATACTAGTTTTACAAAGCGAAGTTCCCATTCCTTATCTCATGTTTATTACGTCAGCATTCAGTGTTGTTGCAATTGTTGCTTGTCGAAGATAAGTTTTGCTTCAATTTGTTTGTGACAGATGCGACTATAGATTTTGATTGCAACAAAAGATACGCAATCATTATACTTTAATCATTATCATCCTACTGCTACCATTGTTGTGAAATGTCGACAAATATTTATTACCTTTCAGCAACCAAAAAAGTACTGAATTATTTGACGCTAAAAACGTATTTCAAACAAGTTTTGCCATCCAGCCTTTTGCGGCTTGTTGACATTTTAACCCAAACCAAGTCTTATTACGAAACCGTAAACTTTGATATCGAAATCAGCGAAGATTTATTATATTTTGTTAAAATGTTGGATAATTTATGCACTTTCGACTACTACACCGATTTCTCGAATTCAGGCATGTGCCAATTAGTCAGATTTGGCCATTGAGGTATAAGATCTATTGATTGATTGCTAATGGTTTTAAGTTTCAAATTCATCATTACTATAACATAATTTTGATTTAGCTCTCCAGTGTTAATTTTGATAACAGAGCTTTTAGGCCGCTTCAAGGCCTCTGTCGTGGCCCAACAGTCGATCTGTTTTTTGCCAGTTTATCTATTTTAGATATTAGTCTATAGTGTAGGAAGCTTTCTAGTAGGGAATGACTACGATTTGCGAAATGTAACTTGCAAACACTATGAAAGGTATAGCAATGCGAAAAACAGGAAAAAAATATCTCAACCAGCATAAACTTAGATTTTTTTCTAACACCAAATTTGTAAGGTCTTTGAGCTAAGCCAACCGACTTAGCTGAGGTAGTTAGTATGAGACCTTTAGAAATCCTAGGCCACTCAGCTCTATGACACGTCATATTCAAACTGATTTATAGAAACAAAATACATATAATGTGTGCATAATCTGCCATATTATTTTACGTTACTTTTTTGACACTAAAATCACAAATATGGCATCAATATCACAAAACACGCTAATTGATTTTTTTGATTTTCATCATTTTATTTTTTAGCTAAAAGTTCTTGCGTTCATAGTATTCATTTTTCAGAGAGATAATTTCGAAAAGTGAATTAGTAAGACCTTAACCTTACTAAGTGCCTTAGTAAGTAACATTATACATATAATGACTCATTGAAAAAAACATTTACGCCAATAAAAATAAGTATTTTTCTATGAATATCGTGAACAATTGGAATGACAAGACTTTGACGTGTTACAATCAGCTCAGCGAAGAAAGTGCTTGATATATTTTATGCCTACACGTACACGCCTTTCACTAGCTAGAATTGATAATTAAAACACTAGTTTCAAGACGTTGTCTAGCTTCTCTTAGAATCGGTGTCAATGCACTAAAGAGCTGAAGCACATGTCCAGTTAGATTTCATGATGTTGACCTGTTAAGGATCTTGAAGAAGTGATAACCTTAAGCAATGAGATCATGATTATTTATGGATCACAATCTGACCCTGTCATTGATTTTCGGGTATAGCCAGACCTATTTTAATCATGATCATAGGCAGCTCGTGCTAATTTCTATTGGTTTAGTCCTTTACATCCAGGACTTTTCCTGAATGGCAAAGATGTCATCCACCAACACCCACACTGATATAAAGATATGAAAATATTTGTGATCTTTATACACATTCACAAATATTTGCACACATTTTCTAACATTTAGTATGTAAAGTATGTATTAGTATGTAGAGTAAAGATGTAATTCACAAGACATGTTTATTTTTCATTTTATATTTGACAGAGGAGGCTGGCAGAAAATGAAGGAGGCCTATACCCAGCAGTGGGTGATACCGGGCTGAAATGATGATAATGATTTGTTTTGTTCTAATTAGTTATCATTTTCGCTATTTCGTTAAACGTGGTTAATTTGAATGAATCAACGATTTATTCGAATTAATTCATTCGGACAAAAGTGGCTAAATAATAATAATTTAGCTATTAGCTTGACTGATAAAATCATACAATTTGTAAGCCTTTGTTATTATTGCATTGAAGTCATCAATCTAATGAATTAATTATTCGTACTACTCATTGAGTTTGTTGTTATGTAATATTAAATAATGGTAAGGAAATAAACTTATACATGATGTGACAACACTATGTATTATCATACCCCATAAAATCATAAGCATTAACAAGCGTATGTGTAAGAAGAAACTGTAGGTCTACCACAACTCTGTATGGCTCTGTCTCTGGATCAGGTTTTGAGTATGTGTTTGACTAAATAAATCTACGTTGAAACGTCACGCACACAGTATAATACACTGACTAGACTAGAATACACTAGTGAGCAGAGCACTCACACAACATTCAACAGTCTTAAAATATTGTCAACAAGCGGCTGCCCGCGGCTTTGCTCGCCATTTCCGACCATTCCAGTTACGCCCCGTTCCCGTTAATTATTCGAGATAAAAAGGATCCAATGTCCGTCTCCTGGTTTTCCACCAATTTTCTGCCAAATTAGTTTAGCCTTTCTTGAGTTATAATATAAACACGACTTTTTTTATACATATCATTTAAAAACTAATCCATCCCACGGGAACCATACATTTTATCGGGATAAAAAGTAGATTCCACCAGATTCCATCTTCACCACCTATGGCTGGTTTTCCACAACTGCTCGCTTTTCGTGGCGGCTAGAATGCCACATTTTTTTTGTTTTGCGAAGGAAAAACGAAGTACCTACAAATTCTATCAAAACAAGCCTAGTTACAATGCAGCAATCATTTAGTTCATAAAAAGCTATAAAACTCGTACTTTCTACTCTAATTGGCGTTAAACAGTTCCTAACATAACCAATTATGGAACTGAATGTAGGTGACATTAACACACTTGACTTGTTAGGCTGGATACACACTGTGGAAGTGTAATATTCAATGTTTATTTAATAACTGGACATATTTAGTGTAAAACAAGTTTATCGAAGTCTCTGAAAAGTCCACCCTGAAAGTGAATCCAAAGAAAACTGAATAGAGACTTTCAAAAAATGTGGACTTATTTTTTCTGAACATTTGGCGGCATTGTAACGCTAACCTAATCCCAGTTATTATTGCTGCGTTGTTCCTTTAATTTGCCCTAATAGAAAAAATAATTTAGCGGCATTGTAACGCTTTCGCTTCAGGTTGCGTTTCCTTCAGAGATGTGCGAGGATGCGTAGCGAGGGTTGTGTTTGTAAAGAACCAATAGAATCGCTTCATTTACCTCGCCTCGGTCAGCACAGCTCTGGTGCACGTACAAAACAAGCGAGGGAGTTGTTGGGAGGGATGTGTACCTACTAGGGATGTGTTAGCTAAACACTCTAAAATTTTCACTTTCCATCAGGCGTGATGGCAGTCGTTTGACTCACACCTGATGGAAAGTGAAAATACAGCCTAAGGTGGAGCACGCTTAGCTATACATATAAAATCCACTTGTTCACTCTTGACTTGAAAATTCCAAGATTGTAATGCTCCGGAAATATTGATAACGGAAATATTGATGTGTTGCGAGGAATGTGTGCTGCGAAGAATATGTTGCGAGGTTTGCGCAGGTTACCAGGCTGTTAAAATACATTATTTAGAAATTAGCGGTGTATATCTGCCTTTACAGTACTTATGCCAATCGACCATTAATTTATTACCCACTTACTGAGACGCTTTTAGCCAATGTCCTTTATCCAAACAAAGAACTAATAAATAAATAAAACAAACTAATTACAAATTCGATTGGATCACGCGTGTGGCTTCCATGACCCACATCGACCTACTGGGTACGGCCTTAATAGTTCAACAGCTGATTTTTACACCTTATCAATTAGTTAGGTAATTCAATTTGACCATATTATCATGGTTGCTATTCGCTGGACCTGAAGGTTCAATATGGGTAAATTAGTACGCATAGTAAAAATAAACCTTTTTTTTTTTTTATGCCATGGCTGGCAGACGAGCAGACGGGCCACCTGATGGAAAGTAGTCACCGTCGCCCATAGACACCTGCAACACCAGAGGTGGTGCCAATGCGCTGCCGGCCTTTTAGGAAATGATATACCCGCCTTTTGAAGGACCCCATGTCGTAGCTCCATCATCCTGTCATCATGTGTATCTGTGTGTTGTTCATTCTGTCGTGTCGTAGCATGTCGTATGTCGTGTTTGTATTATATACAAATGTTATGTTGGTTTGTGTATTTTATACGCTCTCCCTTTTGGTTTAAACTTTTGGGATTTAATATAAAATCTTTGAGTTTGCCAATAACATTATCTAGTCTCGTTCTTAGGGTGACTCAACTTACACATTTTTTACAACATTATCATGTAAATTAGGTGAAACTGTAAAGGTAACTGTCAACGTTGACATTGTAATTTACGTCAACTTGTCAATATGGCGAGAAGTGGGTAAACAAAACACAATCTTCGTCCTAACGGTGGTATCTCTTTTGAAGATTATTTAAAGAATTCTGAGGCTTGGAACGTCTCACCTGAACTTCCGTAGGTACTGATAAATGCTACTAGATAGAGTTATATAGAACTAACCTAAAAAAAAACACAAACATTTAGCACGAAACTTGAGCACTAAAGGAGCCTCTATCAGACGCACTTCAATCCTCTCACCACGCTCTGGTTCAAAGAAATTAGTGACGCGACACGATGAAGAAAAAGGTGAAGTATGAACACTCTGATGTTTGAAAACATTGGGTCAAGTGCACAAAAGGAACCTTTTTAGGGCACATTTCAAATTCTTTCACCACGTTCCTGGTTTGAAAGAATTAGTTCCATGACACGATGGAAAAGGTGAAGTATTCCTTAAACATTTGAGTCCTGTTTTTAGGGTTCCGTAGCCAAATGGCAAAAACGGAACCCTTATAGATTCGTCATGTCTGTCTGTCTGTCCGTCCGTATGTCACAGGCATTTTTCTCCAAAACTATAAGAGCTAGACTGATGAAACTTGTCGAGAAGATGTTTTTTATTTGGTTGGATTGTGTGAAGGATGACATGGGTAAGAAAGAAATGACGGCTAATAGAAGAAAGTGGAGAACGAAGACCTGTTGTGCCGTCTGTTGTGTTGTGTGTCCATGCCTAATGATGATATATTAGGCATGGACATGAAAATTAACTCGTGGATCTTTTAAAAAATTTTTCATTGCTCATACTCTGAAAGTAGGTCTGAAGTTGCTTGAGGGGCCCAATTGAAAGTAATACTTTCAGCCCTAGGGAGAATCGCTTTCTACTGACAGCTGTCAAATTATAAAAAAAAACAAGTTCTATTTTATTCAACCATGTTCCAACTTTCTAAAGTCTTTCTAACTGCAAAGAGGTCGTTGAACCAAATTCCAACTTTTTATTCAGCAAGTAGTTTGGAAACCCATTACAACGGTAAGAAGTTTAAAAAGTCTAATTAGAGCGCAATGTAACATTTTAATTTCAATAACATAAAGACAGTATTAAATAAATAATATATCTTCTAAATTACTTGATTAATATATGTATAGCTTCAACTATTTATTTAAAATAACATAGATTTGAGCAAACAAATTACCATTTTTTAAATTATGAAAATGAAAATAATGGCTGAATAATGCTGGCGAGCCGTAGCCAAAGGCCCGCCAGAAAAAAAGAAAAAAAAAACCGGGAAGGCGGCAATTCAATCTTCATTTTCACTATAATTTTTCTTTCATGTTTTTATTTTTACTTTCCTTGTATTCGTAATGAAAAGCACAGTGTTTACCTCGGATGAAAGTCTTTTAAGTCCCTCAAGCTCCATTGGCGCCCTCGCTACGCTCTGGCGCCAAACCCGTCTCGGGACTCAAAAAACGTGACTTTCAACACTCGGGTAACAATGTACTATAAGAGATGTACAGTTTTGTCGTAGTCATCAATTGAACTGTATTGGCAGTTATGAAAGGCTAGTTGTTTTCTTTTCTTATAGCTTTACTGTGTGCTCTTTTTCATAGTAAAGCTCTCAAGTATTTATAGTCAATTGCTTATAGCTAAAGACGCTAAAAACCACTATGGTTCTTCGCACATTTCAATAACTTTTATAGTTTTTTTTATTCTCAAGTAGGTATTCTCTTTTTTTTTTTTTGTTGCATCATTAAATATTGCTTGTATCAATTGACAAGTTTTTAAAGAAGACCGTTAGGCCTTGTGCATCTCTTAGCATTCTGTGGTGGCAAACAGTGGAACCCTGTCAAATATGACAGCGATATTTTACAGCGTTTCACTGATCGCCATCACAAAAGCTTAGATGTGCGCAAGGCTTTAAAGTTTCAAAATAGTATGTTTAAAAGAAGCAACTATGAACTTTTTCTCCACATTCTGCCAATCTACTACGCATGTGGCTTTAGCAAATTAAGCTGAGCAATTTTAATGAACAGACCGTTTATTCCTCCGCCTACGTTTCAATTATTTGTAATTCGCATTAACTCATACAGGGTCAAATCTTGAACTATTAAATAATTTGATCTCTATTCTCTAAGACTAAGCTGTAATTTTGACCACACCTTTTATGAGCAAGTGTTTAAATTATCCCACTTGAAATAATACGGTTGTAGGCAATAAATATTGCACATCGGCTCTTCTGCTTTCGTAGAGCGCTATCTCTTTCTGACGCACACTACGCTCTATGAAGCCGAAATTAGCCGATGTGCAATATTTGTTGCCTACTATAGGTACCATCGCTTGAAATTTTTGGTGACCTTCATCATCATTCATCATCATTATCAGCCTGAAGAAGTCCACTGCTGGACATAGGCCTTCCCTACTCGTTTCCAAGAAGAACGATTCTGAGCTCTTTCCATCCATCGACTTCCCGCGATCTTAACAATGTCGTCGGTCCATCTGGTGGGTGGGCGCCCAACGCTTCGTCTTCCGGTTCGTGGTCGCCATTCGAGAACCTTTATTCCCCAACTATACTTTATTTGTGTGTGTGTTTTTTTTTGTTGGTGGCCTTATGAAATTGAAATTGTTTTTGTTCGTTTAAAAATATTACAAGGTTCAGTATTTTGCCGATGCTGAGCCGATGTGCAATATTTGTTACCTACTACTATACCTGTAGATTGAGGTATTTTTGTAATTTGTATGGTAGAGACAGTCATGCGTGAGACAATATCGACTGGCCTCTAGCTCAGTTGGTAGTAGCTCTGCCTTCTGCGCCGTAGGTCGTGGGTTCGATCCCCACCGAGAACAAATATTTGTGTGGTGAACATAAATGTTTGTTCTCTGTCTGGGTGTTATATTGTATTCTGAGTATATATTTACAAAAAAAAAAAAAAAATGTATTCAAGCATTATATCAGCTATCCGGTTCCCATATTACAAGCTCTGCTTAGTTTGGGGCTGGGTAGTGTTGCGTGAATTGTCCACAATATTTCATTTTATTTTATTTAATATCAATATTTTCTTTAGGAACTTTTATTTTTTGTAAACTCATGATGATTATAAGCAAATCTCTTCTGTGTGTTTCGGTTTTGTTAAGAGAAGTAAATCTTATCTTATCGCACGTCTATCACTGCAAATTTTGAGAATCAGCCGAGTCTTTATCATTTGTTGAACATAGTAATAATGTTATGGAAGATTTTAAAGAAAACAATAATAACCGCTTGGCATCATCATCATCATTATCAGCCTGAAAAAGTCCACTGCTGGACATAGGTCTCCCCTACACATCCAGGAAGAACGATTCTGAGTCCTCTCCATCCACCGACTTCCCGCGGCTGCGATTCACTTGGCATGACGCCAAGCGAATATAATTTTCTCGTCTCGATTTAAAATTTTGATATACCCACTGTACCATCCTCAAAGGCTCTTGAGTCAAAAATTGGTACTAAGAGATCACGCCAGATATCTTCTCAGAACACCCGCGTGACTGATGGGCATTGTAATTGTGAATCCACCATTTTTATACCTACCTTCATTTCTCGTGACTTCTGTAATGTCGGCGCTCTATAAAGCCCAAAACACACACAAGCGACGTGGCGTGGAACAGGCGTGGCACAGGCGTGGGACAGATACGGCGCAGACGCGATTTGAATTATATCAGAAGAGGCGTGGAACAGGCAAGAAACGACGAAAAGCGACGCGGTGCCGGCGCAGGCAACGAAACGGCGCAGACCGCAGACACGCCGTTTCGTTGCCTGCGCCGCGTCGCTTCAGTATAATTCAAAAACGTCGTACATTTTGTATGAAATCGTTTTGAAGCGGCGCCACGCCTGTTCCACGCCTGCTGCCTTACGTCGCTTGTGTGTGTTTAGGCCTAAGATGTGGGTGTCTTACGCTGTCTTCCGGTTCGCTGTCACCATTCGGCTCAAATAGTAATTTGAAATGAAAACGTTGCATAATTGTATAGCAAGTCAACATGGCTGACATTTTCCAGTCTGTTTTATCAGCAAAACCTGTTTTCTCTTTCCTTCTTGATTAATTTCTAGTATATCATAATACTTACTTATAAAGAGAGGTATTTGTCTACTAGTTAAAACTAGGATCATCGTACTTGTGCTACCTCATTCTAGCACAATTAGATATGGATGTGGATGGTTAAGTGAGCAGAAGACACGAGAAAACATGGACGAACTGTATGAAAGATGACACGGATAAGAGAGGAGTGAATGCAGAGATGACGGCTGGACTATGAGAATGGAAAAGGAAGACATGTTGTGCCGACCCCACATAAAGTGGGATAAGGGCAGAAAGAAGATTCTAGCACGATTTGAGTAGTTTAGGTATTTGCAAGTCTGATCTGACCTGTCGTAGTTTCACATCTTTGTTTCTCAGTAACCTCGCACAACGCGACGTGTGATGGATTCGTAAGGAGTTACCCGATTATCTAACTTTTAAAATGTCAGCTTTCAACTTTGAATATTCTCACATACGGCAAGAATAATTTCAATTGCGTATTTGGTATGTATACTTATAATCTAACATATATATTATGTTAAGCGGTAGTTGGTCTCTTGAATCAAAATACTTATAGAGTAATTTTTATGATTTGTAAATTTGCGTGTGCCCTTTAAATACTAGTACACGTTAGGTAACGCACGTTATTTTTTATTCAAACGATGAGATGCCACTTTTTTTCATAAACCATGTTCTCTAAACAAAAACATATTTATATTATGTATATTTTAAAGCTCTTTCATTTTTGAAATGATATTGGGTCTTGGTTAACACGGTGGCCTACTTGTTAGATTAGTATTATTTATTAATCACTTCCACAAACCAACATAACAGTGTCAAACAATAATTAAATTCGCCCAACCGGTTACGGATCAAGTAAAAACATAATCCTCATTCAGCAGTCGGGCAAAAAGAGTTTATTACGTGGGAGATAACTTACAAAACGAAGTGGTTTATGTCTCTTGATCAGTTACGTGAACGTACTTAGTAAAACACAACACAGAGATTCCAATTAGAGATCTAAGTAGAGATTTCAACATCGAAGTCGATGCGTAGCCCAATGTCCCGGTCACTCTACCCATCGGAAGCTGACATTTGCAACGTCTGCTACCTACTAATTTAATTTACATCTTATTTTTACTGTGTATAAGGGTTGTGCACTGTGCAGGCTTGGATAAATAGATGTTGTTTTTTCTCTGTCATTGTGTTTGAAAATTATAAGTCCTATTTACGTAACACTATTTGGGTGTGATCTCTTAACTTGATGTTTTATAATTGTGATTTTTCTATGATTTTATGTTTCTATAGAAAAGTCCCTATTTACTTGCCTAATACCTAGTTACTTATTGTCTATTTGAGGCGATATCTTTAGTTCATGCTGTGGCATCCTCTAAAAGAAGTTAAGACGTTTTGTTAGTTATTTTCGTGTTTCTTTTCTTCTCTTTTGTTGGATTCCTTTTAATAAATTAAAAAATAAATACATTATTATTTTCTTTCTTTCTATACGAGATTGGTATTTTAAATTTTAAAGCTGCTGCGTCTACTATAGGTACCTTCGAGTTGTGTATTACTGAGGTTCTTATAAATTGCGTAATAGCTTCCTTTACATCGAATGTTGCTCGGAAGTTGACCATTTGCTCGTAAACAGAATTAACCGACGGAATGGGATAATTGCGATGCCTTTATAGCGTTTAAGAATCCTTGCGAGGTTCTTTAGAGTTTGATAGGGTTTGAAGTATGGTTTCCCTGCAAAACTTGGGGCTAACTCTTCTTCTTATCATGTCACTGGTTCTTTCGAACCAAGTGTGGTGAAAATATTTTAGGTACGCCTCCATGAGGCTCTTTTCGTTTCCTTGTTTTCCTATTTGGGGTTAATTGGCAGGTACTTTCATAGTGATTTATTTTTTCGGTTATCTTAAACTTTTGGGTAAGTATTTATTTAGTGCTAGCCGGTTTTGGGAATAGGACCTACTGCGAGACCGGGTGACGAGAGACATCACTACTCGGGAGATGTCCCGTTTAGTAGCATTATCTATCGCTAGATAAAAAAAATATTAATTGAAATATACATCTGTGACAGTGTACATGGGCCTTTACGATTTCCCAGTGGAAAAAAATGGCATCGTTTTAACAGTGTGTATATTAACTGGCCGTACATTAACCGGACCCATCACTATCCATTTATCTACTTTGATATTGGTGAAACTTATATCTGACATGTTTACCTACTTAAGAAAAATTGGTCAATAGAATACTAAACTGAATGTTGAAGGATCAGTTATATTCGCGCTCATCAATCGTAAAACTTGGTTTTTGTCGGCTATCTCTCTAATTTAAGATTTTGTTTGCAGCTCTCTAATTTAAGATTTACTGTCGTGCGAGTCGCACTTTTCTGGTTTTATTTTATTTATGTGCGTATCTTTGTTTATTATAGTGTGAGTTTATTATTATTATTAGTGGAATACACGAATTTATTTTCATTATCATTATAAATTGACGCTCCTTTCAAACTCATTAGGGTGCCAAGTCGGCTAAATAGGTTTTCTAAAATCATCTGTGAGTAAATGCACAAAACCAGAAAAACTTTACAAATGATCACCTAGATTTGATAACAATACTCAAATCGGTTTCAAGACAGCTGTAGCCTAACCACAAGCTCTGTCTGGCTCTATCTCTGGCTCTGGTTTTGAGTCTGTGTGAGTTATCACCACGGTCTATGTGAGTGACGTTTTAGGATTTATTTAGTCAACACTCACACTGACTCAAAACCAGAGCCACAGACAGAGCCAGACAGAGTTTGTGGTAGGCTCTGAACGTAAATAAAATATTTGATTTAGCGCTCTGTGTCAATAGTAAAGGTTTAAATAAATGACCCTGTTCGTACACAATAAATTATAAACTGAACAGCAACTTGCAAACACGCTAGGCCTAATTAAACACTTCGATAACAGCATTGTGAAGTTAGAGTACATAATAGTAAACAAATAGCACTCGAGATTAGGGAAAATATTTTGAAGAGAGCTATCAAACCACGTGATCACGTTTCTATGCACATAAATAAAAGTTATGTGAAATATACTGACATCAGGAGTATCGGTAAATAGCTTCAAAATACTTTTAAGAAAATACGTGTGCACAGTCTCACAAAAAACGCGAAAACTCTGCTTGTTTGAAATATTATATTACGGTGTGTAAGGTTTTTTTTATACATCAAAGAAGACCAGACAAGAATATGGCCCACCTGATGGGAAGCGGTTAGTGTAGCCTATGGACGCCTGCAATACCAGAGGCATCATAAGCAATAAAGTATAAGAAATAATAAATAAAGTGACAGCTAACCAATTAACGTAAAAAAATTAAAACGCGTGTTACTACACTCAATCAGTGTTTTCAAATTAAAATATATCCATCTCGTGTTTAGGATTGTCAAGAACAAGAATCTTTTATTCGACAGATATTGTTATTCTGAAGATGGAAAAATTGGCCCTCTTTAATTTTGGAAATGACGTAGTCGGCTACAATCATACTTGCAAATTTCTTCAATATCTAAAAGTTCACGCATGCTAATTTAAATTTGTTCCACTTCCACGTAGCCTAACATAACGATGAAATGAATACAACTATTTTCGTCACATATAAGTATACATTGGTTACAGTACCATAAATACTTAACCAGGAAGAATAACATAAGACGTTGCGACTTTACAATAACTAGTAAAGGTAAACTTATTCAACAACCATTGTTCTATCGACTATCGTGCCTATAAAAACATCAAAGAAATTGCAATTTTAATTCAAGTAGAGCGTGAAAATTTAGACAACTAAACATGTATTAGCTCAGCTAGTAAAAACAAAGGTAAATTAACTGATGCTAATCGTTCATACGAAAACAAAAAAGGTGCTTTACTTTTGGGTAGGTTGGTTAAACTTCAATGTGTTCTAAACGTAGTAGGAATTTAAAACGAACAATATACCAACACGACTGAGTGATGTGATGACTGCAGCATTGTGTTGGTATGTAAATTAGGCAAACAGTCGACAATACATTTTAATGTGACGTTGCAAGGTAGGCTGGTACACTATTTGCACAAGTGAAAGACAAAATGGATAAGTATTTTCTGTTCATAAGTCAAAAGACATATACGAGTTAGAGCTATGTCTAGAACTAAAATTCTTGAAATAGGGTATTAAATGCGAATTGGCCCACATTTGGCTATCCAATATCAGGAACCTCTTAAAAGAGAAAACGAAAAAAAAGATGTGTACTTAAAAATTTCGTCCACATAGCGCCGTCTCATTGGTTGGACGTACAGGTTTTAAAGTCGTCTGTACGAGTAAGTATAGCTGAGTGAAAACGCGCTACAGTCTGTACGTTGCGTGATACCTAACACCTGCTTGTTGCATCGAACCTTGTATGCCGAACTATCATAGCTCCTGAGGTTGGTGCGCTGAATCTATTTTCATTGTTATTAAAGGTCAAGAACGTAGTTAGGAACCTCAACGCTCGTCACAAAAAATATACCATCAGCGCAGTCCAACTCACTCACATCAAGGATTCCAAGATATCCAAGACGCGCGGCCATTGCGGCATGCTTGTTATCATTAACACTCATCGATTGTTCTTAAACAATCTTATTGTGTTCTTTGTTCATAAGGAGAAAGAAATTCATTAACATCGAATGAGTTGGCGTTTAAATCTAGAGTTCTTTGACGTACCTGTGTCCTGCGCATTTTGCAAGTGATGTATGTGATGCAGGTGCGCGTAATAATGGTGGTGATGCAGGATGCATTCCAGATCGGTGCAGTTCAACATTGTCACGGAGTGCGGCCGCGCTCACGCTCAGTGCACACTTTCACAAAACTATTCCACTGGCACCAACATGTATTGCTGTCACATCACGTTATCTCGGGCACAGCACAGCACTAGCACACATGGGAGCGCCACGGGAACGGCGCCGGTCGGTCTGTGACTGGCGGCGCCAGTGGTTCACGGCATCACGCGTGTTCAATCCAGCAAATGTTGTGGCGACGTCACATCCATTTCGGAATTCCGCCGCGATCGATAAGGCGTTCGATAGGCAGTGCAGTGAATGTCTGCGGGCGCGCAGCACTTGCGGCGTGCGATTGTAAACTGAGTGCTGAGACGGTCGCCGGCCACCTCCCTGCTCCCGGCCTCGACCGATCCGGTGAGCCACCGGCACCCGGCCCTGGTCTATCATATCTGCCACCTCTGGCCCTTGTAAGGATAATACACCGTTCATTGCCCGTTCATTATCATCCATGCTAACACAAGATGCATCTGTGGAAATATGGAACTAATCGCCTTCTATTTTATTGACCACTAGCGCAAAAGTTATGTAAACATGGGTCAGAATACTACCGACGCTCTGCAATTAGATGTTGTCATGTTGAGTAATGATGGATAGAAGTGTGCCTGGTGGAGGAAAACATTTGAATATACGAAGCATCTTCAACTGTTAGTGTTACTTCACTGACCACTAGCGGAATGAACAATTATTGTTGCAATCAACTACCAAAGCATTCAAATGCCAAAAACGTGATTGAATTCATTTACGAGCAGTAAGACGGTGATGATAAGATTCGCCATTAAATGGCAAAGTGTAGATTTGCGGAAAAAGAGAAAAAACCAACAAGTAAAATATCCGCAGTAGGTCCCAAGGTCTCGAGTTGATCGCCGTGAGCTCGCCAGACTTTCAAGATACCTACAATAATATTCACAAATGCCAGTTTATTGTTACTTGGTTGACGTACCTACGAGAAATTAATCCTATAACTGACTGTTGATGCAAGTTTTGCGAAATTAAACTTCGGTGATGATGGGGGCATGTTCCTGACATGCGTCCGGCAACGCTTTGTTATAGTATCAGGAATGGTTACCACTAAACATCAGATGAGCACGTGCTTGCTCTATCACCCATCGTTGTTTAAAAAGCGTATCGCCTAGATGTGGCCGCATCTTTGGCCTCAGGCAGAACATAAATTACTAAAACAGACGAAGACCAGCTTTTATGATTAATCACCAATTTTGTATTCATCATTTAAATAGCGTTCTTTAACTTGATAAAAAACCTTGCCCTAGATTAATGTTGTCTAAGGTTTAATTTTCTGATTCGTCCTCCATTCTCCTAGATAATAAAAAATATTTAATCTAGCAAAACTATTTTCATCTTATTTGGAAGAAGCCTTATTCGGTTCTAGCATTACTGTATCCAAGCTGGCAAACGTCTTTGTAAGAAATTCATGTGTTACTATAATTTAAAGGGAGCCGCCATATTTTATACGGCTTTTTTGACGTACCCTCACAGTAATAAATTTAAATGGTGCTGGTTTGAATTGAATGTATCATGGTTGTAAAAACACTATTATTTTTAAAAGATTTGTTATTCATGTTCATAAGATTTCCTCAAAACAATTTAGTACATCAGATTACTTGATGGTATGACTGACGACCGGTTTTATGTTTAGGTGTAACAAATTAAATATACCAGTCAATACAACCGATTGGCTAATAAGAAATCCTTGAATTGAGGCAATGAGCGATCAATAATTACCCGCTATTAGTTCTATAGTATGTTTCAATACTGGAATTTCAATGGTCTGTTTCACTCTGTTTGTACAGCATTCATGAATTTTCTTTATTTGTTTTAACAAGTTGATAGCGTAGGCACTTATGTTGGTAAACTCTACTTGATTCTATTCAATCCCCTTCTGTTCCCTTACTTCTATCTATCGCGATTGTCTTATACTCAGAAAGTAAACAGGACTTTTGCATCTATTGTAGAAGTTGATTGCTGATTTATACAGCGTCAGGGGTATTTTTTTACTCATTTACGAGATACTTTAGTGCCTGGAAAAGGTTTTTAGATGGCATAGGCTTGCCCAGCATCTATACCATCCTCTCAGTCAGCCTCAATTCACAGGAAGGCATGGTCCATACGCGCGGAGCTGACTAAGCCGCGGGTTGCATCACGATATTTTTCTTCACCTATTCAAAATTACGAGAATAAGCAAAACCCTTACATTCGTAATTAAGTTAATGTATGTTGCGATACTAACCAATATAACCAATACAACCAATATAACTTTTGGAATGTCGAGTATAATAATTTTCTTATCATATAACAAAGCATTATCAAACTGAAAAAAAACGAACAAATTTATGAAAAACGCTGTCATATTTGACAGCGTTTCACTGATCACTATCGCAGATTGCTTAGATGTGTACAAGGCTTTTAGTTTATCCGTTTTCAGATCCAATACACAGCCGCTATCAATTAGCTTCAATAAAGACCAATTTTCTTGGCTGTTGTTTGGTTTGGTCAGGAAAAACTGGTCTCTAATGTCACCTAGGTTTCAAGGTGATCCTAGTTCACGAGAATGTTTGATTTTTATTTGATTATAATGTTCTTCCACTGACTTTCCACGATTTCAACAAAGTCGTCATCGGGTTGGGTGTCCTACGTTTTGTCTTCCAGTTTTTGGTCGCTATTCGAACACCCTATTTTCCCAACGGTTCTTCAAGCTATATGACCTGCCCATTACCACTTCAACTTACTAAATATATTAAGATTTCATTAAGATCTGGGCCTATGTCCGGCAGTACACTTTATCAGGCTAATGATGACGATTGTATGATTATATTTGAATATTTTATTAAAGAAACCATCATTGCGTAAGAGGCAGAAACAGATACGAATTCAAATAATATAATAAATATACGTAGTCACCGTGACCGTATATTATTGTACAGTCGAAGCCTTATTCCCATGATCTTCTATCAAGCCTATCATTTACCTAACGCTTACATCACAATGACGGTTGTAAATAGGCATTTACCTAATGCATTCAATACGAATGAATACATAACTGTTATCTTTCTGTTTACTAAATTGATACATGTATTATGTATTAGCAGTATCGGTTGGCAACTCTTTATGAGACTTATTTTACTTCCTCGTAAGAAGGTCACATGACATGCGAATAATTCTGTTGTGTGATTTGCATCGGGGTTTGTCCCTGAAAAGTGATAATTTAAACGAGTATTCTCAACTTGCGAATCAAAACATCCAGTTGGAATACGTTTTTTTCTTCAACATTTTTCTTATACGGGAGCGAACAGTCAACTTGATACAAAAATAGCAGCAGAACCGCAAACTGATGCTGATCCCGAATCAATCAGAACAAAAGTAGTTTAAATTAGCCGGAAGTGCAGAAAAGTTTACTTTTTCCGGGTAAAAAACTGATAATGTAAACAATTACAACCTACAAGCACTTATAAGCAGGGCAGAGTATCAAAGGGTACGTTTGAAATAAATATTGCGTTAGTGCCTTGGTAAAAACTTTAGCAGGAGACTTATTGGCTAAATACTCCAAAATACAAACCAACAACCTGATTGCTAGAAATATATGAATAAATTTTAGTCTAGCGTATGCTTGAGTACTTGAGTGAGAAGTCACAAACTGAATAAACAAGATGCACGTTGCGAATACACACGTTAACAAAATGATGATGCAATTGTACCAGACAGACCTCTGTGTCTCAATTTAACCTTGCCACCATGTCAGTGAGATATGAGCAAGTTCATTATTAAGTAGGTACTAGCATCCGCCCGTAGATACGTTGTAACCCGGATAAAAAACCTAATGTTTATTTAAAGTCTCGTTCAATGTAGCTTTATTCCAAGTCATCAAAATCCAATTCACCGTTACGGAAATTTGTGGGAACCAACATACTCCCTCAAACTAGTTTTAAATTGGGCTGATCAATATTATATAACAAATAATCAATACATTCTGAACGTTTAGGATCGAATACTCAACAACATTGTAGAGTAGTTGATCAAAGTGTTGTCGATCAACTTCGCAATGAGCCTCGTGTCGAGAGACAAACAGCATTCGATGGTCAAAATCAAGTGGACAATCTAGTGCTTCGATTAATCGTTATCGGTCGATCAGCAGCACTTATCTTATAATACCTGCTGACTGACCTGTGTTTGTACCTACAGGTCGTTATTATTCTGTGTCACTGGCCCTTTCACTGGCATTGACTTGAAATCTTTGTGTTATACTCTTTACGAGACTTGAGTCGACTGGTTCACTTCAGAAAAACATGACCATTATTCATTCAAAATTGGGCAAGTTAGGTGATGAAAAGATCTTCATGCTCTACGAAATTATAGTGAGGTGGTATGTAACGTTAGGTTGATTTATCTAGGCATATTAATTTAGCGCTCAATTTCCACAGCGGAAGGAATTAGTGACAGTAATATAATAATTCCGCATATTTTTCTTTCGTAGAGTCAATATTTTGGTCCATTATTTACTCATATTTTTTAGCAATGCCCTGCAAACTTTTTTACCTTGGCCACCTAATGCGTTTGAGCTGTACTTGAATTTTTTGCTATAAAAACGTAATTCATGTCCAGAGTCGCCCAAACAATTTTTGGCCCGAGGCTACTGTCTCCAGCAAATTACATACCATCGTTGCGTTGATCGACAGCTGTCTGGCAAGCAAAATGATCGGTGCTGATAAAAAAAATACCCAGAGCATCCAGAAACACATTTTTACCGTTTCTTTGAGTGATTGGAAAGTCTTATCTAAATTACTTTAACTTCTTCTATTACATAGGATAGGTAGCAATTTAACAGAGCAGCATTTATCAACCCAGTCAAAAGCTAATGTTATCTAAAGTGACTTCAAAGAACGCGTTAGTGTCTAGATTAAAATTTCTCTAATCCAGGCACCTGCCTCAATGAATGAGCTATCTTTATTCAATGAGCACAAATTCAATGGACTGATTTATTCAACTGGCCAAAGCTACGTACAGACTAGAGATTGGTATTTGTTCTACGATTTTACAGAACTGCAGGCTATGCCACAGAACCGTTTAAAGCCAATCAGACCCATGATACAAGCAAATCCCTAGGGAAAAGCCTGACTATGGCTAACAGTACGTTTACACACCTCGCACAATACGGATCAATAACCTTTTGGGTAACCTTCAATAGTGGTTCTATAATTTTGTTTGAAAAGCGTGGTGTCCTGACTCGAGCACAGAATATAGGAGGTAAGTTATTAAACCAGATATGGATGGTCTGCGCAAGAGAAAAAATAGACACAAAATAAATTCCTTACGACGGAAAATCTCATATGAAAGAAGTGAGATGTAAGATGACGGCTGAAAAAAAAGGTGGAGGATAAAGTTATACAACGCCAAGGGAAGATCTTCTACTTACTCTAGCTACTCTTGACTCGGGGTTCAAAGACCAACTGATATCTGATGAATATTACTTTTTAGACAATCTCTAAAGAAGAAAATATGCTGTGCTAGCACCACGAAATCGGAATATAGGACATGGATGGTTAGGTTTATAAAGATAGATAGCTAACTAGTACTTGATAAGCTCAGAAACCTTATAATGCGCAGGCTCGGAAGTCTGTATGCGTCTTAAAGGCGAGCCGTGTTAGGAAAGTGGGTATAAGAGAGTGGGTCAAATTGAACATGGGTGGAAATCTCGGGAAACTTCGGGTAGATTAGATACTGTACCTAGTCTACATTGTCTCATAGTGTCTATCTCTGGCGTTGGGTTAGTAGTCATTGTAGGTATATACAAAATAACAATACTTTGAAAGTTTACTATTGCATTTTCTGTTATTTCCAGTTTAGGCATTGTTCCTTAGTTGAGTAAACCACGTCTATTTTATTCGAAAAGTTTTGTGTTCTTTGCTACTTGATTGCTATATCAAGCGGCTCATCAAATACATAAAACCATCATTGCGAGAAGAGAAAGGTTTGATTGTTGTTGCAATATTTCAAAAATGAACCGCCTCGTAAAAATCATTAATGTCTGTAAAGTGCAACAATCTTGAGAATAAAAGTACCTATACTCTTGGTGATTGGTTGCCTAGGTAATCCAGGTATAGGTGATGTACCAGTACCAATCAATTCCAATAATAGCATGGATATTTGTGAAAGGCTCGTCGGAGAAGTAGGTACTTTCTACGTTCTTTCTATAAAAACAGATTCTGTTCTTCTTGGTTTCTGTTCGCTCACTCGTTCGTTTGTTCGCTCAGGCTCATGGAGAAGAACTTACTACATTCTTTCTGTTCTACTAGATTTTGTTCTACTGGTTTTTGGTTCGCTCACTCGTTCGTTTGTTCGCTCAGAATCGTTATTCCCGGAAATGTTTAGATAAGGAGGATGTTTATAGGAGGCCTTTGTCATATAGTTGACTTCTTCAGGCTGGTGATGATATTTCATCATCCTATCTACTTAGGTATATCAACAACTTTTATATTGTGCTAAAAGTGAGTGCAAGTAAATAGAAAGCAGACGTGGATGAAACAAACACTATAGTTTTCACCACACTTTCATCCAAGAAAACGCATACAACTACTTGTATAAGTGGTTAAACATTTTGGTGTAAATTTGGAAATCTTCAACGACAGCCATTCGCTGATAAGAATTAAAAGTGGCACTTGTTTTTGCTTGTTTAGAAGTAAATGCGTCACGTCAAAGGATTTTTTTCTGATAGATGGTACGTACTTATACTAGTGGGTACAATAAACTGCTATTGTGTGCGGCGAGATAATTAAAATGCACTTTTAATGAGTTGTTTGACTAGGCTTATCCTTTGTAAAGTTTATTGAATTCGTACTCGTCGTTCGTTTGTTGTTGCTGTATGTATGAGCGTGTTGCGATAGCCACATTCCCATTTTTGCTTTTACCTTTTGATAAAAAGGCAAAAGTAAGATAGGTACGTACCTTTATGAGTTCTGCAAGAAAATATGAAACACAGCATGAAAAAAGATAGCTAGCTAGAGTAGAGAATAATGTTGTATCCAATTGATAGATCAGAAACATGATGGACGAAACCTACTTTGGGTAAGTGAGTACCTACCTAGCCTATAAGATAACCGATAAGAATTTGGGCAGATTTTTTAATCTACGGAATAACGGTAATCGTCAAATAAAACATCTCAGTCCTTGTTATTGAAAAGCCTTAAAAAAATTGGATCTAACTCTGGCGGGTAAATTTATTTGTTAATTGAAAAATTATTATAACAGTTTAAACAATCATTTTAAAATTAATCATTATGCTATGGTGTGTATATTTCGAATATACCAAGTTAATTTTAATTTCGTTGTTTTAATAAAAATGCATTCACAAGTCACAACACACTTTCTCTAGTGCATCTCACACGTAAAGCTCTCTAGCTCGAAAATGCTCGTTCTAATTAGACTAATTTAAAAAGCAATTAGCAACTTACCTACTATCACCTAATGTAATTCAACAGAAAGTCCTTAGAGTATGAAACCGTCTTTGTCATTAGATTTCAGCTGACGACGAGCAGACGGGTCTCCTGATGGAAAGCAGTCATCACCATCAACCATAGACACCTGCAGTACCACAGGGGAGAGATAGACCCGCCTTTTGAAGGACCCCATGTCGAAGCTCCTTTAAAGGGAAAACCGCGCCAGGCAATTCAATCCATAACTTACTGCCTATTATTAAAATTTAGTCCTATCTGGTATATTTTAATCTTTTATCGTCCTACGCATCGTATTACGTTTGTCTCATTCATTACTTACCCACCTTATATCACTTTCTTTGTAACATTTGCTTCCTCATAACCTTTTAAAAGTTCATCTTTTGTTACAAGTTGGATGCGCAAGTTTTGACCTCGAAAGTTACATCTGCCGACTTCCTGAGAGATGCGAAAAACCTCAATCAAGATTTACATAAGGTAACCAGATAACTACTGATTCAATTTGATATAGAGTTACTGCGTACGCTAACCTTTAAAGGATGTGGTATGTATCGTTAAAAAAAACCCGATTGGTCTATCTGATTGTAATCTACACATCTGCTGACTCACTGAGAGATTAATGAAGCTCAATAAAGATTTTAATCGCATGTCAGCCATGTGTACTTGTGTAGCTAAATCGGTACTGATTCAATAAAAATTGAAATATTATTCTTATCGTGTCACTGATTCTTTCGAACCAATGTGGTGAAAGGATTTTAAGTGCGCCTCAAAGAAGCTCCGTTCGTGCTCATGACACATGTTTTGGGTCGGTTGGATTTTTTTAGGTTCTACGATATGCCGGTTTCCTCACGATGTTTTCCTTCACCGTTTGAAACATACAATTTTAGGCTGAAAAACTCATTGGCACACGACTGGATTTGAACCCACGACCTTGGGATCGGAAGGCAAGGCCACCAGCGCTCTTGAAATATTGAAAACCAACCTGTGCGCGCCGTACGTGGGAGCTCACAATATATTTTTTTAATTGCAGTGACTAAGCTGATCTTCAACAAAAAAATATGATCAAATCTTAAGTCATAGATAGACGATGCTTTTCATCAAGATCTGAAACTCTAGGTATATCTCTCTTAATAGCATGCGGTCGTTCTAAGTTAGTAAGCAACCTCGCTCCACATGTGGAACTCCTATTTGCACTTTAGACATAAAGCAGCCAGGCAATTCAGTAAAATGTTGCTTTGAGCTTACATCCTTGACATACAAGTATTGCTAGTACGTGCTTAGTCAATGAGCATTGACACTTACCCACATTAGTAAGATTGCGCTCGCTCTAATTAGTTAACGAACTAGGCTGATGATTCCATTTGTTATAATGACTATCTGTGGGAATTTTTACCTCTTTTGTAATAGAGGCTCTTGACTGATAATCGTTTTTTTGTCACGCTGCCACCGAATCAAGTCTTTAATATTGTTTGTAGGTATCTATATCTATTTAGCCAGTGTGCAACCACCATAGTGGCTGGCCTCTCCTTTAATACTCCATTCTCTCCGGTTTTGTTCAAGTCTTTGCAATTGCTGCCCGACTACACCAACAATATCATCTCCGTATGGATTAAATTCATATTGGACAATATTTGTGTTGGGCCGAAATTTATAATGGGCCAAGTTTGTGTTCGTCATAGTTTGACATTTTGTATTTTTTAACATTAGTCATTTAAATGCTTTGTCTAAATAAATAAATAAAATAAATAAACTTGTCTAAATGGTCAAGAGATGCTCAGAGACCACGAGAGAAACCACCCGATCGATGGCGCGGTGATCGGATCCTTTGCACGCGCGACTAATGTCCAAAAAACAAAATGTCCAAATAGAAAGAATACGAACTAGACGGTGGCAAACTATACGTATATAATAATATCATGGTTTACATTTTATACCATGATATATGGATAGTATGTAGATGTAGTATGGTGGTATGGTAGCTTAGCTTGCCACCATTCCGTAACCATCTAGATTCTTTGTAATACAAAGAAAGGGGAATCAAACAAACATGATTGTTATGCGTTTCTTTTCTGCCATAACAATCTATCTTATACTTCTAAGCTTTCATAAAAATAAACTTCGATACCTATGTTACCTACTAAGCCAAGTTTGATGTAGACACGACTGACGCTTCAAGTTTTAGCTTTTGCAGCTAAGTGAGTATACCTAACCTACTTTACCTACAAACTAAGTGCATTTCAAGTGTTATTAACACCCAAGTATTTTTCAATATGAATTAAAAATGAAAGCAAGACTTACGTGAAGAGTGAAAGTGGGCTGAGTTGATAAATTATTTAATATTTGTCTTGCAGTTTTCATATTTTTATTGAATGGTCTGGTACATAACTTATTATTATTATGTATAATACGAGGTATTGCCTGATAAATACCTACCTGAATAAAATTCAATGCTTACCAAATATCTTTTTTTTTCAAAGAATGCTAGTATATAATGTGACTAAGCCTACGTAAATCAGTGCGTGTTGCCAGAACTGAGACGTGGTCGCCAACTATTGGCCTCGTATGCTCAAAGTCGCGCAACGAGCTATGGTGAGAGCTATGCTGAGAGTTTCGCTACGTGATAGAAACAGAAATAAGGATATCCGTAGAAGAACCAAGGTCACCGACATAGCTCGTAGAATTATTACCTAAGTTGTAGTGGCAATGGGCAGGTCATATAGCTGGAAGAACCGACAACCGTTGGGATTATAGGTTCTCAAATGGTGACCACGAACTGGAAGACGAAACGTAGGGCACCCACCCACCCACACCCACCAGATGGACCAACGACATTGTTAAGATCGCAGGAACTCGGTGGACGAAAAGGACTAAGCATCGTTCTTCCTGGAAATGTGTAGGAGGCTTATGTCCAACAGTGGACTTCTTCAGGCTGATGATGATGAAAGCTACGACTTACCTACATATACTATAGATAACATGCACCTTGCATGTAAATTTGCGTTTCCGATTTAAGATCATCAAACATGCTATTTTGTCGTTCACTTAGCAGACAAACAATAATAAATTAATTGTGTTCTTCGTTCTTATCGATGCCGATGGTTTGTAGGTCACTACTGGATCGCCTCGAACACTACACTTTACATGTCTTATAGTCTAATTAGCACGTTCGGATATAAAATCCTTTTGAAGTCCAACGAAACGAGTCTTTGCCAAAACCGAATCTCCAGAGGTACCTACCTACCTTTTACTAATGATGCTCTGCCTTCTTTCAAAGTCTGCTTTAAGCAGAGAAATCACTTGGCTTTTTAGAAAATGGCGCGTTCACCTCATTTGAAGCCGTTCCAAAAGAAAGACCTTTGTTTTTTTTTAAATGCTCATGTTTTGAGGTTTCTCCTTTATCCAGTGATTCTTTACACCTGTTCCGTATCGTGTCCGTCTCGTTCGCTTATTATGTGATTGTCATGATCGAATGTCTGCCTATCCGTAGATATATTAAGTTACCTCCTAATACCCAACTGATTATTTATATAACCTTCTAGTGTCACGAAGTTTTATTATATTAACTCATTTACTAACTGTGACCGTAACTGAAACCCATAACTGTGACAACAAAGCATGAGGGTTTACCTATATCCTCTAAGTTCCAGCATTTGATACCAATGATAAGACTTTCTTTATCATTAAGAATAATAAGAATAAATTGCGGCACTACATTCTTTTTAAATTATGACAATACATGATCTATTCAAGTCCCTCTATTCACACTCAGAAACACTCCTTCTGAAAATATCAACCAACAGGCTCCATGTGTCAGGAGTCATGTGACTCGATAACTAGCTTCATCATGTGACTCTGACCTCTCAACTTTACCCCTTTTATCACGATCAGGATGCGCGAACCGAGATGGCCAATTGCTCAATTGGCCTCTGTTGAATTGTTTAAATTTGTAATGAACGGCAGAAAAGCATAGGACAAGATACATCTTTGTTGAATATCATACCAGTGAACATCTTTTTAGATTTAGATCTCCATAATGTGCAGATATTGGAAATACATAAAATAATATTGTACTTACTGTAGAGCATGCTAACTAATAGCATAGCTAATAGGTAGCCATTGCCTACCTATAATCATGGTTTTAGGAGGTCATCATACCTTGATTTGCCGGTTTTCTGTTGATCATAAACGAATTAAATGTGTAGTTTATACTTATTCAGTAGTGCAATGATGAGGGCAAGGCATTCATTTAATTTTACAACATTTCGTCTACAAAATGTTGTTTTCGTTTCGCCTATTTGTCTCTCCTCTCCATTGTATGGAGAAAAGATGAGACAGCAAAAATAAGTTACGTAGTTAGAGTTGTTGTCTCATCAATTTTCCATATAAAAGAGAGAGACACGTGCTCACACGAAAACAACATTTGGCAGACGAAATGTGGTAGCAAAACTCCGACTTCGGGTACAGAACCGGAGCACGCAGATGAAGGTCACACGAGTTCAACAATCTAACATGCATGCGCGCCGTTTGAAAGGAGCAGAGCGGAAGGTCGCAGGATCATGTGGGTAGAATAGATCTATCAATAGACAAGTCGACTTTGACGACAGATTGGTTGCCATTAATATCATCAACGCAAGTTCTTTGTTAGCTATTTAACAACATGCTCACACGAACAAAATAAGCCTCATCAGATACTATTACATAAACATAATTATATAAACAATATTTATGTCTACCTTCTTTCTCACATGCTTAGTAGGTACCTACTGTGTTATTACTTGTGCCTGCACTACAAATCTACAACAGAAAGTGAAAAAACGTTGTGAATTTATGGTTACGTGGAAATGCCTGTAAAAAAGTGGGAGCAATGCTGAGGGTAATTGATGAAATGCTGCAATTTATAAAGGAGCATAATAAAATAAGCCGTAGTATAGTTTTTAGTAAAGAAGGCTATTCTGTGCCTCAGCCTTACTTGAGCCTTCCTGTTATTCTACCGTATTTCAATTGCGTACCTAGACCTAACTTTATTTTGCTTTAGAGCCAGGATAAGACCAGGATTTAAACCTTTGGATCAAAAACTGAAATTTAGAGAACTGAAAGACACTTCCTACTAGTAGACCAACGCGGCGGCATCATGTCCTAACTCTGCACAGTAAGAACTGGTTACCCGCCATAGTGGTCTTAGCTCAATTCTTATCACAGTTTTGTCATTATGTTAAATCCATCTAGCTATCAGACAAGCAATTTTTACACGTTTTTTTTTCCAAGAGCGCTGAGTAAATATTGTACCTATCAGTAACAAACTAATTTAGATTTCGCAATAATGTACGCCTAGGTACCTAAAACCTGTGTTTACCATGGATTTGTATTCACCTAGTTTCTCAATAGATTCGATAAGATAAATCTATGTATTCAAATGAAAAAAATACAGATAGTGTCATGGTAATTAGTATAAAACCCATGGAACTTATGGTTGCCATCATAGCTTCTCTAATTAATTGCTTGGGTGAGACATTTAATTCAACATGAAATTTCTGATGGTGCTTTTCGTTTTGTCAGTGGTAAGTCTATATTTTTACTTTATGATCTAATTTGTCAAGAAAAATTTGAATTTATAAAAATATCAATATCGAAACCAGTTTCAGATTTATAATAATTTAATACGCTAGCGCATTTAAACACACCTGTGTATTAAACTTCCTATTACATAATACCTACCTACTACTTCACAGTATTATTTTTTTCCAATAGAGGATTTTCGTAAATCTAATTTTAGAAAAAGTCTGCGAAATTCCCCAATATCCGCATCCAACTTATTAAATCCAACATCAATGCCCTTGGCATTTTAAAACTAATCTGACTAACTATAGACATACCTAAGTAGGTAGGTAGGTACTAGGTACCTAACCTACATAACGATAGCTGCAGAGATACCTAACAGCTCTGGGCCATCGTCATCATGCTTGTTCCGTCTTATAAATCTACATAATTACCCACATAGATGCTCATAGAAACAAATAGATGCACATAGATGAGAATAGAAAACAAAGAACCATGCATCGAATTTCTTAGGAATTATGCCCACAATCATGAAACAAACTACCACCACCTGATTTCAGACATGTTCGCTAACTACAGCGTACATAGCTCCAAAAGATGTCACCAATGCTCTTATGCATTGGTGACATAAGAATGCCAACGCAGCGCCGAGAGCTCAATCTTTACTCCAATTCAAGGTATGAATATCTAACTAATCTAAACTACATTATACTAGTGCTTTTTATAGTAACAGTCTTGTCTAATATATTTTGTAAATCGAGATATACCTACCTACCTATATTGCCTTGCCCAACTTCTGATAAAATTATTTTCAACAATAATCTACATAAATCGTTAAAATGCAAAAAAAAATTTACTGAATACTACTTACACCGAAATAGTATATTTCATTACAAGTGCGGGAAGGCTGTCATTGCAAAGAGTTCCGACAAATGTCTACCCGAGCCGAAGGCGAGGGTTGACAGTCGGAACAAGTTGCAATGACGGTTCCGCACGTGTACTGAACGACTATTTTTAATACAGTTGCGAAAAAATGAAGCAATTTAATAAAATAATAAAAAAACGATTTGCTTTTTTCTCTTCTCTACACGCATTAAGTTCGTCGTATGTATGCATGTAGCGACTTTATGAGTTTTCCGGTAAAATGTTCTCCGAAGCATTTTGTGCAATTATACTGAGTTCCGGTGGTGTTAATTCAAAAAAACTAGGGTCAAAATTTGTGCAACAAACAAATAAACTCGCAAAGAAAATTTCTGAAAAATGGCGCCAACCGTAGAATATAGGCAGAGATTTTTTTTTCTTCACCCATTCTGGAAGGCAAAGGGAACTATACCCATTACCCATACAGCCAAGTCTTTAGTAGATTTTTTTTATTGATATGAATTGAAAATGAAATTTAATGAGATGAAATGAAATGAAACCTAACATAACTCATTCAATCAAATCATTAAATCTGTTAATGAAACAAATTAGTAGCTTCTTTTTAGAAATAATACGTATTTGCATGAATCATAAAAACTTCGATGAATTTTTTTAGTAAAAACTTCATGGTTGGTTTTTCTTTTTAGACATTATTTTGACAGTTGGGAAAGAAAAAGCACTAGTGCGGGAAAGGTAAAAAAAAAGCACGCGTGTGTAATAGCCCACATCCCGAACGCTATACGTCCCTGCAATATGCCACTTTTTGAGCAACTGTATTAAAAAATAAATTTCCAAATTTTCCAGGGCTCTCATCGAAGAACTACTTGTAAATCTACGCAAAGCAGCAAGTGATGCTATGGAAGCCATAGTGAACTTCTCAAGAGGTGTCCAAGAACAGGTCGTAGAAATAAGGTCGAAAATTGTCGAGGATATTCAGAAGTTAAGAGACCGTGTAGCTGAAGCTTTCGAAAACGTTTCAAATAGGCTTATCGACTCCAGCGTGGCGATTACGGAATGTATTGTGGTACGCAACTTAGAACTTATAAATACAAAAAATAAAATGAAAATAAAATAAGGTGATTTTTTGAAAAATAGCAGATTTTTCAGGATCCTTTTACGCTTTACAGACTTACAGAGAAGACGCGAATGCTGTTTTTAACGAGACTTTCGCAAAAACTACAACATGTATCGATGATCGCATTGCTGAAGTCACCGAATACACAAACAGTTTTTCTGAAATAGTCAATAGCGCTATTGAATATTCTAACAAGGCCATAGAAGATATGAAGAATTGCTCGGATGCTGGCAGTTTTGCAACCATTGGATCTTGTCTGGGTTCAATCACTTTGAAGACGGATATGAAAGTGATTGCTTTTTCAACTCAGGTTGGATTAATGGTAAGATTTGTTCAATAACAAATAGTAATAGTATTTAATTTTACCCTGTTATGTGCTTATAACTAACTAACCTGTTATGTGGTGTATCTTTTTTATCATAGCTAAAAAACGATCGGACATTTTCCGCTGGTATCTTAGTTTTGAATTTATCTCCCTAATAATGTCGTTAACAGTTTGGGCAGTCTCGAATATTATGATTTAAATGAGTGCACCTACTATTCAATTTTTTTTCGCAGTTTGCACGGATGGAGATATTTGTAGGGACTCTACCAGCTGCCCTCCAAGTCTGTGCTGGCACTCGCCTCGTGGAAGCTGGTCTGCACAGCGCCAAGATCGTGATGGACATCGGTACCTGCTCCGCTAAAAACTCCGTATTCAATGTAATGAGCAACAACGTGCAAACTTTTAAAGAAGCTTTGTAATAAAGTATGGTGTTCTATATCTGAACAAAACTGATGATATTTCACAATCGTTTCATTCGGAGACAAAAAAGTACGAATGTAAGATTAATATTTAAGATAAATGATAGATAGGTATCTTGTTGGTTGGGCACTCGAAAGTTGTGAATGTTTGTTAGTTAAATTCAAGAGATTTTGCTCGAATGATTATTTAGATAACGAGAAGGTAGGTATTTATTACCATTTATAAAGCCTGTTTTTACACTGATCAATTTAATGATATACACAATAGGAACTACTAGGAACTTACATGGATAGCAAGCAGGGAATTCAAAGTAGGTAGTTACTATGAAGTACGTGAAATGCCGGTAATAGCAGGATTGTAATGGTAACCGGTTGTCTTGATAAAAATATAATGTAGGTATCCTAGTGCTCTATGCTACTATCACTGAGTCGCAAGGTTTATAGCGTTTAAAGGAATCATTAATTAATGATGCTAGTTAGGTGGTAGACCTTTTAAACTTACTAGGTAGGTATAGGTATGTAACTATAAACACAAAGTACTTCTTCAGCGAGGTGCAAACATTTAGCAAAATATAATTATCCCATTGACCATGAGATGAAGATAACTATATCAACAGAGTCCCACTGACATTTTTTCCTTGAATATCGTAGATGGAACCTTTTACCGAAAGAAGACATTATTTGATTTTAAGAAACAATTTAAACTGCATTCATATATATTTCAATAATTACATGGTGGAACCGGGAATCGAACCAGTTTCACGAGAAAAATAATCACTTTGCAGATTTATCATGCCGAATAGAAAGGCATAAAGGTTATTATAAAGATCATATTAAAGATCGTTTATCATAAAGATTATTTTTAGCTAAATAACTGTCAGAAATAAAAGGAAGACCATGAATTTTAGCACTTGATGTAAAATTTTGCTCAGAAAAATGAAAAGCTGACATCTCAAGTTACTTTCCCTCCATGTGGCATAACCGTGAGACACCCTGTAGGTTTAAACTACAGTTTACTGAACTATATTGAGAGCTAGATAGGTATTTCTTGATTCAATTTTAATCGTTTTTTAATTGAATACTGAAGATAGTCAGCTATAAAATGACTTGTGATTAATAAATACATTGGAGAGCACATCAAGCTTCACGATGATATCAACAAAATCCATCATTGTTTTGGTTTTACTGGCGATTTACACCCAAGTAAGTAAAATACACGAGTAAAATACATCGAGATGTCATCAAAGTCAATATTACAATGGTTTCAAACGGAATTAATAGATAGGTAAGTACCTGCAAATTTTCTACATTGTGCGCAAGAATGATAATTCCTTGATTTTCTTAACAGAACCTAGAGTGCAAGAGTGCAGAAAATGAAATTAAAACAGTCCGTCTGGCAAGAGAACGTGATTTACCATCAAGTTTGAAAAATGTATGGGATCAAGTTAAGAATAGCGCTATAGCATCATGGAATTTCTTTAAGAAGGTACAAGAGGATACAAGAAACAAAATATCAGGATGGACTGGTAGCGCTAGAGAATACGCTGTAAACATTGAAAAGTCGTTTGAGAAACAGCTGCGTACCCTACAAAGGGGGTTGAAGGATATAATTACAAATATTTTGGGAACAGGAAAACAAGTACAGGAATGCTTGCAGGTAAAAAACAATAATACCTAAATATAGAAGGTATTCGTTCTGAGTTTAAAATTAGTGAAATAGCCACGATTACAAACAAAAAAATCATTGTTTTCAACATTTCAGACGGAAGGAAAAAATATAGAGGATGCGCTACAAGAAATACTGAAAAAGATGTCGGAATGTGTATCCAATCAAATAAAAAAGCTGACGCAGATGAAAGGAAAGCACGCTGTACTCCAAGGAAACGATACGTTGTTCATGACACAGTTGGATAATAAACTCGAAGCTTGCAAAGAAGACGAAGGTCATTATGACGAGTGTCTTTACACGGTCAGGGGACTAGTGTATTACGATCTGGAAGAACTGGATGGCCATATTCAAAAAATTGTGAGTAGAACAACACAGTGAAAGATATTGGTAGCGAAATCAACGCATGCATAGAAAGAAGACTGTCTTACTTAAAAACTTAACAGAACTTTGCACAGCTTAGGTTCATAAATTGTTCAAATAGGGTACCTATAACTCGCGCCTACGAAGATCTTAATCCGAAATGGCTCCGCTAATGAGTGCCTCTCACTCACTCAAAAATTTATCAGTGTTTACAAATCAGTGCGCTAAAAAATAAGGGCGTTTTTTGATCCGTTTCTCTAATGACGCTAATAATTAGCAGTAGTTATTTTCTTAGTCAAATCTTATATTAATCTATTTATTTCAGAATTTGGAATCCAGAGGCCTAGCAGATAATATTATGAATTCTTTAACATCGTGTTCGCTCGAAAACTTAAAAGATGCGACGGCCTATATCACGTCTGAAGTTATGACAGTAGTTCGTTGTTTTTTGGACAGTACGGGCATTAAACAGTCTATTTTGGAATGATAAAGATGTTTATAATATAAAAGTTTATTTTAAGACACATCCTAATGGTACCTCACCATAGAAATATGTTATATCAATATTTATTATATTAAATAAGATGGACGTAAAATAATTAGTACGTAGGTACTTCCGTAATCTATACATAGATACAATCATATTCGTAACAAAAAACTTACATATAATATGTATACTGTTTTTTTGTAAATCAAAGTGATCAATACACCTATGTACGTTATGTACTAGATAAGATGCGTAATTAAGCAAGCTCTTCATAATAAATAGGTACATACTAAAAGTGTGTTGAAAAGTATGTACCTACCTTCTACCCACCCTTCTTAGGCAGGCACTCGTACATAATTTAAGAATTGAGTTTTAGCGAAATTACCGAGGGCACATAGCATGGCGGCCGCCGTCAACAGGCAAAGTTGCTCCCGTTATATTACTAGCAGCATCACTCGCCAAAAATGTAATAACAGATGAAACTTCCTTCACATCGCCCGGCCTTCCCAAGGCATGGGTATCATTACATTTCTTCACGAACTCGGCATATTGCTCCTCACTCATGCTTCCTTCTCCTTTCTTGTGCAGCCCAGTGGTGATCACTCCAGGATTTACAGCATTCACTCGTACTCCTTTCAAGCCCAGTTCAAGAGACACACATCTGGTAAACTGGTCTAAGGCAGATTTTGACATGCAGTATGCTAAGACATTTGGGAATGATCTTAGACCAGTTACGCTTGACACATTGACAATGTTTCCTTTAGTCTTGATGAGGTGAGGAACAGCCAGCATAGTCAGATGATAGGGACCTTTCACATTGGTGTTCATTATTCTATCATATTGGTCTAGGGAAGTTGTTTCTATAGTGCCAGGCTCTAGGATCCCTGCATTATTTACCAAGACATCTATTTGACCAAACGCATCAATAGTGGTATTCACAATGTTAGTCACATCACTCTCAATGGTCATATCAGCAATAACGATGATTGGTCTCAAAGTGGATGGAGATACATCTTGACATTGTTTTGAAACACTTTCTAAATTGGCTTTATTGCGACCAGTAATAGTGATTTTGGCATCAAGTTTCGCAAATGCAGTGGCAGTTTCTGCACCAATGCCTGAACTGGCTCCGGTGATCACCACAACTTTACCGGAAAACATGGTGGGGACCTGCTTGACAAAAAAGTATATTAATTATAATTAAATCATATATTAATATATTAATTTTAATTATAATTTTTATTATCTTAAATGTTTAATTAACAAGTTTATTACTAGGAGAATATAATGATATTATAAACATAAGTCATCATCATCACCTTTAACCTATCACCTACCTTCAACGATTTCCAACTTATCTTATATTTACTAATACATTTCCAACTCTTAAAATAATCCATTATTCAATAATACAAACAACTTTGCCCTCTACCTATAGTGAAGAGTAGGGCAGTATGATAGACAACCTAGGTACCTAATAATGTAGGTAAATTCTAGAAATATTTGGATTTGATTGACCGAATTGTTTCTATGATTAAGGGTTATTTTTACTCCTTGTAAAAGCCCAAAATTATTGATCTAGGCTATGGACTGGGATAAAAGCTGGAATGATGGTCGCGCTCGTTCTATAGGTTATATAGGTAGGTACCTAGAGGAACCTAACCAAAGAACGAGTATCGATACCAAAGAGATGCTAACAACTTATCTAAACAAGAAAATTTGCGGATACATACTGCAGAAACATTTGAAGAAAGAAAGGAACGCAATACCTAGGTAAGTACATTCTTAGAGGTACTAACGAAAAATTTGCAACAAAAAGTTTGCTTGCACTTACAGCGATAGTGGTAAGCGAAGTGAAGGGCGGGTGGAGGGTTTATCTATGTGCCTTTCTTTTGTAAATCGTTCTCGTTTCGTTTTTTTTGAACCAAACAATTTATCCAACAAATCCGACATGCGCTAAAATAAAAACGAGCCAGCAAGCAGGCACAGGCACTCGTGTCGTGTGCGCTGCGTATGCTTGCTGCTCGTGCTCGGGCTCGGGGTCCGGTTAATGTACGTCCAGTTATTGTACAGCATGTTATTGTACACCCAGTTAAAACGAAACCTTTTTTTGTTTTTTGGATTCGTTTTAACCTGCCGTACAATAACTGGCTGCGAATTAACTGGGTGCAAAAAAATTGTCACGTGTTGTTATTGAACAGCATGTTAATTGGATGCCATTAGGGCCCGTGCACACTGAGGCAATTCAATTATTTCATATTTTTTGTAGGCAATGAATACTAAAGAGAATAGCCCCTTTGGGGTAAATGTAAAAAAACATTTTCTGGCACTGCGGTGGCCGCTGCCGTGGCACGCTCGCTTTGCTCGCTCGCCTTGTGCGTTATTTATATGTTCTAACATAACCTAACCTATCCAAGTCGGATCCGCCCTATAAAGTTTCAAGGACAAGTACAAGTATCCGCTGCCAGAATAAAACAGCAAAAATCAATTATCGAATTGCTACAGTGTGCACGAGGCTTAACTGTCACCTGGCATTGTACAGCATGTTATTTCGCGACCTTTTTATTGTACGCCACGTTAATCCAAACCCTGGCATCGTTATAACGGTGTGTACATTAACCTGCTGTACATTATCCTGCTGTGCATTAACGGGTCGTACATTATTGCCTCCCGCTGCTCGGCATGGGCCTGGTTTGTACGACCAGTTATTGTTAACTTAATTGGCAGTTGATGTACAGCACGCTGTTGTACGGCCTGGTAGTTTTGAAATTGACCGTTAAATCGTAGGGCGTCATTGAGAGCCTCATACACATCCCTACTAGTTCAGGTAAGTATTGCTTTTAGCAAAAAAAGGTTTATTGGAAATATTGTAGGTGTTTCATCATCAACATCCGCAGCCCAAGCTACCCCACTGCTGGCTAAATAGGTCTTTCTTTGCTCTTGCCATTCACCACGATCTTGAACTGCCCTCATAATCTGTGGCCTCGTCAACAGTCCAACGCTTCTTTCCTAGTCCTAGGGCCACACTTCATCAATCTTTATCACCACTACGTTTTGCCAGGTGTCCAATCCATTTGAGCTCTATTAATCGTATTCCAACGTCTTGGACCATGGTGCGCCCTCGGATATCGACAGTGAACTCGGTCTAAAAGCTTGATGCCAAGCAAAGCACGCTCCCTATCTCTCTTTGTAACCCACATTTCGTCCACAGGTTCCCGCAAGAGTGTCCAATATGTGTTTCGCAACTTGTGAATGATACAGATCAATCACACAAAGTCTGTACGATTTTCCTTCAAATGTTTTGAAAACAAGTTTTATGTGATTGGATCTAAATTGTCTAAGTGTGATTGTCGTTTGTGGCGAGCGTCTTGCTCGCATAGAAAAAGTGTTTTGTGAGTTTTGATGGTTGAAACGCATTGAGAACGAGGCTCAACGATTTGACAGTGGCATGTGGTTATCGGGATGTGCATTATTCTGCTGTACAATACTGGTCGTGGTCGTACATTATTGCCTCCCCCAATACCGAGCCAACTGGACATTAGTGACAAGTGACAGCCATGGCAGATTGACAGTGACATCACGTATAATAGCGAGTGAGTGAACTGAACAAACTGGTTTTTTTTTCACCGTAGTTGATTGAATGCTTTTTTTATGTTACGTTCATCACTCATTCACTCACTTAAATTGCGAGCGATGTGAAACGCGTTGGTTTGGTTGCGTTTTAGCATTTCTCATCTCATTTTCTTTTTCCCTTCCTGCTGATATCAACTTGCTGATATTTGAAATTACATGTCTTGGGGTGCAGCTCAAACAAACAAAACATGGCTTCATCGACATCTGCTCCAGTGGAATCCTTCGATGAGTTCTACACAGAAGTAAGTTCTTGTAAATCCGTATTCCCTGCCTATTTTTCGGTGCTTAGTTATACTTCCACGCTTGCGATAGACAATGGGCCTATTTATTGTAACCATGGGAAGTCTTACCTGTCAATACATCTTTGCGTAGAACATTAAAATCGCAGAAGACCACTGAATCGCACATTGTTTCAGTTGCCCACGACCGTCTTGCCATGCTTACAAACAATAAAAATCCTCGTAAATATAACTAGTTATTGCATAAACTTGTAAGTAGGTACATAGTGTCCCATCTCTTTGACTGACTAATCCATATTTGAAGATAGCCAGATGCTAACCTACTTTACAGATCTGCCTTTTGTAGCAATCCATTTTCTGTCTTGTCTTTTCTAGCGATTTTAGGGAAGATCGGCCTGGTAGCGTATTAACTTGTTGTGTGGGATGTGTATTAACTGAATTATTATTTCAGGTCAAGGAAATTGAAAAAAGAGATTCAGTGTTGACTCCAAAACAGCAATTAGACAGGCTTCTTCGCCCGGGTTCAACTTACTTCAACCTCAATCCATATGAAGTTCTGCAGGTGGAACATGATGCTACCATCGATGAGATCAAGAAGAAGTATAGACGGCTGTCAATTCTTGTTCATCCAGACAAGAATATGGTAAGTGCACATTATTATGACCCTCATTTAATTTTGTCAGTTGGAAGGGCCACAAGTACAAAAGTAAAAAGAACATTACAAAACTTGTCAGAGTATATTACCGACAAGTAGAGTTGCAGCAATGGTTTATTTATTTATTCTGGGTTAAAATAATTAAAATTGACAGCTACGAAAATAGCATTACCTAGGACAAAAGTTTAGACGGTGGCGCCCGCCAATGTTTCATTTTCCTCCACAGATTGGACCCTCCGGAGACACCGTGTGACATCCCACTTAGGTAAGGGCAAAAATCTGATTGACAAGCAATATCTAATTCAAGAAAATCCAAGTTTCCGTCCATTAACCCAATGTTAGGGTGAACAAAACACCATTGCAATGAAACCCATTTTATTGAAATTTTAAACTTTATAACATTTACAAAAATCTAGTCAGTACCTAATATTATATATAGGGTTTTTTTGTTCAATTTAATTGGGGAACAAATACTAAAAAACATTTCACTAATTTAAAGCTAATGCCTCTGACTAACGTGAAGTTACATATTTATGATGTAATGTAATGTTTTAAGTTAGAAACTTCAATTTTTTTTAAATCAACTATTTAATACAAGGAGTATTTTTATTTTAGGCTAAATTTGAGCAATGCTTCAAGTTAAGTAAGAGCTATAAAATTCATGTATTTTAGGTAGTCAATAAATAAACCTTTAGATAGTAAGATATTCTAGGAACCTAATTATCAAAGCCCACACGTCTCTGATTTCAGGATGATCCGGAGAGGGCACAGCAGGCATTTGAGATAGTCAACCGGTCTTGGAAGACCCTTGAGAATGATGACACGCGGAAGAAGTGCTTGGATATCGCTCAAGAAGCTAAGGAACGCACTGATCATATGGTAAGCGTTGAAGTCATCCTATCATAGTCATATAATGAACATTGCGCCTCCCGTGTAAATCACATGAAATAATACTACAACTAAAGTAACTGATACTGACTGATGACTACTAAATGATGAGACAACAACTCGGGAGTATAAGTTACACTTACCCCTGATCCTACACAAATCATCTTTAATAGCTGTAAAGGTCAGGTTTTTTTTATCCTACTAGTAAAATAAACTCTTTAAAAATGAATAAACTTTACAGATTGAACAAAAACGGAAAAAGCTGAAGAAAGAGAACCGGTTGGATGAAGGGATTCCTGAAGATGACCCGCTAAAGTACAAACACGCGATTTACGTCATGACTATGAAGGTACGTGAGCATGATCACTTTGAATTGAATCAATTTGTTCTTAGACAACCATAGAGGACCTTGACTCTCGATCTACCTTGACACGTTCGTGTTGTTCGAACACGCCGGTTTTCTCACGATGTTTTCCTTCACTGTCTGAAATTCGAATTTAGCGGGCAGCGGGGCAGCGGCGCGGGAGCGGCAAGATTCTTATGCGTAAAATCGAATAGACCCCCCCCGCCCCGCCCCGCTGCAGTGCCGCCGCCCCGCTGCCCGCTAAATTCGAGGCAGAGGCCTCAGAGTACTTACTGGCATACAATTTTCGACAGATAGTAGTACACGACTGGATTTGAACCCACGACCTTAGGATCGGAAGGCGCGGCCGCTACCACTAGACCTTATTAGCACTAGATATTGAAAATGAGCTTAAGAAGCTCATATCATAATGTAGATCTAGTTTACTGAAAATTGACAAAATTTATATTATTGTACAAAAAAGCGTTGGGTGCTTTTTATAATAACTTCAGATATAATAAACTATTGATAAAATATTTACAACAATCAAAATCAAGCCCCCCACGCTTTTTGTACAATAATATAAATTTTCCAATTGATTATTATAGTTTTATTTTTAACTTTTTAGTTCAATTAGTTATAAATGCGTGTTTTTTTAGTTTTTTAACTATAATTTATTTGCAGTCTATCTGCTGTAAAATGGTAGGAAGTCTTCAAGAAAAAAAGTGAGCTTCACTTTTTTTCTTGAAGACTTTCTACCATTATAGACAACCCACCCAACACTATCTAGCCCCAAACTAAGCAGAGCTTGTACTTTAATCTTCTTCTGTTTCCAGTTGTTCGCGGATATGGAACGCAAACGTCAGCACCTAGAAACCAGAGACATGGAGGAGAGAAAACGGAAGCGTGAGGCGGAGATAGAGCAGGAAGAACAGCGCACCTTTGAGAAAGAATGGGCTAAGAACTTTGAAGTATGACTTTTTTACACTAAATATACCTTTGACTAAAATCTCAGATGCTTATAAGCAACCACAGAATACAGTAGAAAGGACGATCATTTGCCGTTTGTATGGAAGCCGCGGTCGCCAGTTTTACTCTGTCATCACCAATGGGAGAACTCCAGTGGCATGGAATAAGAGCCTAGTTGTGTTGTTCTTCAAAAAAGGGAACAAAACCTTACTGAAGAACTACAGGCCTATTTCACTTTAAGCCACATCTATAAATTGTTTTCTAGGGTAATCACGAATCGTCTAGCCCGAAGATTTGATGAGTTTCAGCCACCAGAGCAGGCTGGGTTTCGAGGAGGATACGGCACCATAGTTTTACATTTACACTATTTTATTTAAAACTAGCCTTGAGTCCGGGCGTTGCCGGAGTAGTCCTATTCTAGATCATTCTGGCTGGATTATTTAAAAACATTCTGTCCTTGAACACTTTGGCAAAATGTAGAATTTGTAGAAAAGGATGGATATAGAAAAGTTCCTACGTGCTAGAAAAGGATAGACATAGATTTTTGCATTGATGCTGTTCCTATTAGTCGTAGCGCGATAATAGCCTTCCTCGATAACAGGACTATCCAACAAAATTAATTTTTCAATTCGGACCAGCAGTTCCCGAGATTAGCGCTTTCAACCAACCAAAAAACCAACTAACTCTTCAGCTTTATAATATTAGTATAGATACCACTAAATATGAGGTCTATAAGAAAAAAGAAGGAAGGATGATAACACAAACACTTATTTGTCTCGTTTCCAGGAGTCACGACAAAGTCGTGTCGACAGCTGGAAGACGTTTTCAGCCGGCGGCAGCAAAGAAAAGAAAAAGAAGAAAATAATGGGCGCATTCAAACCTCCCAAACCAAAGCCTGAAAGCAGATAATCCAACTCAAATTACTAATTATCTAATTTAATCTCAGCGGGCTTGACCACAGTGAAAGCGGAAGCGGTTACACCTTTTGATTCCTACCGCGCGTTTTTTTTTTCTTCCCTCTCAGAACGCCTGACACTTAGCGGCTCGCTAAAAGGTATCTTCTCGCTCTTATCACTGTCACTTTCATGTTAAAAATAGTGATGGCAATTAGACTTAGCGGCCTGCATGCTGATCATGTAACTTTTGTTGCAATGGTTTCAATCAAAATCTTATTGAAACTGTCAATTTTCGAACAAAACCGTGATCACAAATTTACAGTTTCAATAAGATTTTGATTGAAACCATTGCTACAAAAGTTACATGATCGGGCTGCAGATCAGCTAAGTGACTGGCAGAACCATGATTATGAATATCTGTCTGATAGACAGATGACATTGTGAGAGGCGCGAGAGACGGATAAAGAGGGCAATAAATGTTTCATTCTGAAAGTTATGGAGGAAACCTATATTTAGAGTTCTAAGATAACAGGAAAGTCATATCAAAATTACTGCTAAAACGGCGGTTACATCAATAGGGTATCTACCCTCATCATACTGTTTTTTTCTGTTCTAGGTTTGTTGCCACGGCAAGCGCCACGTAAAAATTGTACAATAGACCCATCCATTATGTAGTATAGATAGTGCAATCCACGAAGGCGCGCCCCACTATTCCTCCTAACCGTTTATAGTATATGTGTGCAAGCTTCCGTCAATGTTTGATTGTTATCGGTACACACTAATTACCTATGAGTGCACACGCACACTACAATGAATAGACTACGGTTCGCGACTGCCGCTCGGAGCAAACTCCCCGCACCCCGCGAGGGGCGCGTCTTCGTGAATTGCACTATAGTTCGGCCGTTCAGAGAATGCGTTTGACAGTTTGATCAGTTATTCACAGTTAGTCACATAGTACAGCACTACAAATATAAAGCGCTGACATAACCTTGTAATAGCGCAGTATAGATTTAGAATAACAAGTTATTTGACACTCAGTTTGGCACAAAATTATAAAATTCATTGATTATTGATATAATAATGTTGTTTTAATGCTCATCAATTGTTAAAATGGTAAACAACCAGCAAAAATATTTTTATCGTAACTTCAACGCCATTACAAAGTTACGTCGTCAGTTCAATCGCGACGTGTCAGGAACGCATTCTCTGAACGGCCGAACTATATCTATACCTATGTGTATTTTTTATCATTTGAATAGTTTTAACTTTTGAGTTCCAATTCGGATTTCGTTTTGTCCGCGTCCGCTTATGACTGTGACCGAGTACAGTTGGTGGTGCATTGGCGAGTACGTGATGTGAAAAGCTATGTAGTACAGGCAGCTACAAAAGTAGTACTTTAAATTTACATTTAAATCAACTTGAAGTTACCAACTATTGCTTATAAAAATTGTATTCGTTCGGGGCTAGATGTTGCTGTGAAATGTCTACCAGTATTGGCTTATTTGGAATTAATAAAATCCGTGGTACAGTCCGGCAAGTATAACTTGGCGGGTCTGAAGTGAGCTGTTCGATCGTTAATGGCCAATGACTGATGGAAGATTGACCAAACGGCTAGCTTCAGACCCGCCAAGTTATACTTGCCGGACTGTATACTCGCTAATGTACCACCATTTTAGTTCTTAGACTTTTGTTTCCATTATAGGTACTCTGCAAATAATGCAGTTTATTGTGACATATAATTTAGTTTAGTGGTTATAAAATTATAACGATAGCGTATTTATTATGTTAGTATTATAAACGAACTTGCTGAGTCAAAAAACGCATGATAGACCCTATAATATGATCCCAGTGAAATTATGTTTTGGGTCTAAAAAAACTAACAAAACGATAGATGTTCGTAGGTATAGTATAAGTACATTTTGAATTACACTGCGCGTCAACGCCACAACAAACAGCAGTCGATTTGTCGCTGCAACCGATACTGCGCAATGCAACTCAAAATTTAGCTAGAACCGGGCATAAAACGTATTGTAACTCTTGGGTGTCATGTTGGATGCTTTTTGTGACAACTCTAAGCAAGTCTTTCTTCTAAGGGCGTTGCAAATAAACCTATCGTTGAATTGTTACACTTTTATACTTCCACTCTTTCGCCCTAAATCTTTCCTTGGTCCAAATGTTATGTAGTTAGCCGTTTTTGCAACGGGTTTTTTATGTAGACTCTAAAGTAAACTACCTCTATCCTTTTTTCAGCACGCTTGATAGATGGCGCTTATTGCGTCTCCATACTATACGCGCTTAAAAATACACGAAAACGAAAACAGAAAACTTAGGTATATTGTGCCCGGAATAAAAACGGCCATTATTCAATTTTGACTGAACAATGTCTTCCCTCTCACTTCAACAAACTCTTGCTCTTTTGCGCACGAATGTAGTTCCACCCCCGCTATTACATTTTTACTTAAACTTAGTTCAAAGGTAAAGTATGTTTGTGTAACTTTTTCAACGATAATTTTCGTTTATTTGTTATGCTATTTGTATTTTATATGTTGCAGCCGTTTTAAAATAAATTGGTGAATGGTAATGAATTGATAAACATCGAATAGGTACTATGTAGTTACCAAAATTTGAATATGAGTAAAATGTTGGTAAGGAACTGCCTCTGACTAAATCAAGAGCTTTAACTTCAAAGAGATCTAAGGGGTGTCTATGTCTACCTTGCATAATCTCCTCCTAGATCTCTTCTGTGATTACCTACAGTTGTGAATCTATATTTGTTATTTGTATAAGTAATTAATAATTGATAACAGTGTTCACAACATATTGCAAAATTATTCTAGTAGAAAAGTTATACATATTGTAATTCTGATTTGAGTTGGGGTAATAAAGTCAGCACTGACGTCCCGCGATGGGGTGTATTGTGCATTCTCCTCTACCTAGCCCAACTCCTTAAAATAGTGGAGTAGGACCTTGGGTTGATGGCAACAATGTCCCAGTGGACCGAATGGTGACACAGATGTGGATGTGGAGGGACAAGACAATCAGTTCTCTAAGCCCTGTCTTGGTCCTCGCATTGTAATTTAAAAAGGTACAAAATTTATTTAAAGATCTTATTATGAGTAAATGGGTAAGGCAGGTAGGTTTTCAAATTAAACATGTTGATGCCAAATATTTCAAGGTTCTAATGAATATTATGCGTTTATTATCTCATCTAATATTGTTTGAAATAAAAGTTTTGTATGTGTATAATTTCTTCAAAGAAAAAGTTTGCTCATGAAGTGTGTGTATAAAATAGTCTTATGCAAAACTGGCTGCAACATAGTAAAATCTTTCAAAGCATAACTTATTTATTAAATAGTAGATATTTACACTAAAATTTCATCTCAAAATATGAAAGGTTTTAAACATTTGGCTGATACTTCCAAGATAGCAAAAAAAAAAGTTAATGATCTAAAAGTGAAGGCAGTGATTTATGGACCTATCGTTGAATTGTTACAATATAATAGAAAATGATTTCTGAAGAATCAGCTGTGTAATTCGGTTTTCAAAACAAATCCAAAAGTAGGAAATAACAAATTCGTGTAACTGACTGCACTTTACTTATTTAAAACACCGAGAAAATGTATATTTGTGTGGTGAACGCAGATGTTTGTTCTCTGTCTGGGTGTTATATTTTATTCCATATAATTATGAAAAAAATGTATTTGAGTATTATTATAGCAATCTGGTTCCCATAGTACAAGCTCTGTTTAATTTGAGGTTAGATAGGGTTGTGTGGATTTTCCATGCACAATATTTATTTATTTAAATTATGGTCTCTTTGTCTTTTTTTACTTTGATATTCAAATAAAGCCAAAACCAGTCTTATAAATAACACGAAATATATAACGTTAATAAAATAGTGATAATATAATATGTAAAATTAAAGAATTCAAATTATTTACTCGAAATAAAATGTAATCTAGAAATTAGACAAATAATCACACTGAAGCAATACTAGCTGTATGGAAATGTACTATGAATCACTTTCTAGGTTTAATCCAGATGTATTTGGTAACTCAAAGCTATCTATTTTACTGATAATAAAGTTATGCTCATTATTTCTGTCTATTTTGTTATTTTTGCAAAATAACTAGTAATCGAACCTATAATACTTACCAGACCACGGGCGTTGTAAGCGTTGTATGTAAAAAAGTAGGAACTTTGATCAGGGGGACGTCTAAAATATCTATACCATCTAATCTTGGAGTACCTGCTTATTATAGGTAGAAATGCGGTGCAGTATTATGCTTCCTGGGCAATGGTTCTCTTTCCTACATCAACCAGACCAAACCAGTTACTACCTAGAGGTCAAAGAAACGAACAAAATCAATTCAAGCGTTTAATATCACTCAGAATCGTCGCATTCCTCCACCATATCGCTGGGCGGAGCGGGCTGCGCTGGCGGGTAGAAATTCAAATAGAGGCTTTCTGTATAGATCAGCATGCCTAAGGAAAAACACCACCTGGAAAATAACCGAACGTAAAAAAACCACAACGACCACAAAGTATTTTGAATGTGTCCGTAACTCGCAGATTTTAAGTAATAGCCCTTTCCCACTGGTGCGTGATATCGCGCACCAGCCCGCACCAGCACGCACGACACACCATGGGAACGGTCTCGTGCGCCGAGGTGCGCGGTAGCACAGGAGCATTTTCTGTGTGCGTTGCCGTGCGTCGTCGTGCGCGGTGCGGGCTGGTGCGTGATATCACGCACCGTATAGGAAGGCGGCAGTACTGGACTGATCTGGGCTCTATAGGGCTGCATATTGGCTGAGGCATCAGCCTGACTATCGTTTCATGTTATGCTCGATAATTCATTGCGAATATACAGGTGTTAGTAGAATTAGGTACCTACTTACCTACTACTTAAGTAGGTAAGTACTTGATTTTATCCGAGGGATTTGTTTTTTTTATTTTTAACAGACCTCAAGTAAAAAAGAAAGGAAGAGGTTCTCAATTCGTTTATTCTCAAGTTTATAAAATTTAAGAAACCCACTAGGTATAATAAGGCCAAACTGCTGAACCGTCTATAGCTGGTAGTTTTAGTTGGTACTTTGGTACCTAGATAGTCGTCTTCTTATCGTGTCACTGATTCTTCTAACCAAGTGCGGTGAAAGGATCCTATAGTGCACTTGACACTATTTTCGAACTTTTTAGGTTCTACGATATGCTGGTTTCCTCACGATGTTTTCCTTACACATCGTTTCGACAGTGTTCATATTTTTTTTTGGGTTTTTTGTAAAAACTCATTGGTACACAACTGGATTTGAACCTACGACCTTAGAATCGGAAGGCGGGACCGCTACCACCAGGTCACCCGATAACCAGGTAGATAGTAAGAAAGTTACACACACCACAAAACCCCCACGGCCAATACTTTATTGTAGAAGGCTTGCTGGTCCTTGTTGTAGATGTCCCAAGGTCCGCAAGGTACTGGCAGCTCATTCATGTGAGCGTCGCAACGCGCTGGGGAAGTTAGATGCGGTCAAGACATAAGTGCCTAGCTTAGAATAGGAGTTTTTTAGAGTGCTTGCTAAGCTTACGAAGTCGTATTATTGACACAGTTGGGCGTGGGTACCTACTGCCCACTTGAGAACAAATATTTGTGTCGTACTACATAAAGATAGATAGATAGATAACTTTTTTATTTGGTTCAAAAAACACAACTAACGAAAATGAAACCACGGAAAGAGAAGAACATTGAGTAAAGATACGGCTACACAAGAAATCTTATAAGAATAATAAGATAGATGTTTGGGTGTTATAAAATTTTATTCTAAGTGTTAACAGCAATCTGGTTCCCATAACAAGTTCTGCTTAGTTTGGGGCTTGTTGTGAGGAATGTCCACAATATTTATGTATTATTGTACCTACCTAGAGCATTGTCGACTACAGCAAAGTAGGTATGAACCTTACTTTTACATTAATAAAACTTGCTGATGGAACAAGTACCTACATGGACGTAGGTTACTATGTAGGTAATGTTACTATGAAAAACAGTAGGTACGTAGGTACCTACTTACTGTTTTTCTATACCTACATACAAAGTCTCGTTGGCTACGCCCTCGAGTCCATCAACTTGAGGCATACCTCCCTAGGTTCACCGGAACTTCAATCCAACACAGCAACGCTGATTGGTTGTTTGAACTATCTAGTTTTTCTTACCTGGTTTTCCATAACTTCTGATACTTGGTTTATTTACGCTTATTAAGTTTCTTCTTATAGCGCTAAGCAGTGCTCTCATTTTGGCTGAAAATATATCCTTGTCTCACAACAAATACCTTTTGACTTTGTTTGATTGTCGTGGCAATCATTTGTTTTCATCCATTGATTTTTAAACTCCTTGCTGCGGTGCAATTCTTGCAACACAAATCACTCCAGCGATCGCTGAAATCGATGAGAGATCTCAATTTTTGTTCGAAAAATTTGAAAATGGAACGCGGATTCAGCGATCACTCAATCAAGCCGTGTTGCCGGAATAGCAGGGCAGATGGGTTTCTTACCTCTTTGGTTTAATCGGTTTCCAAACTTCTTGATCCAATCATAATATTTTGTATAGACAGACGAAACTCCTTGCTGATGGGTCCCTTACCTCTTTGGTGTAGAGTAAGTAGGTATAATAGGTATATCTTATAACTAATAATCAAAATATTGCCACGAGTGTCTTTCCTTCCGCTATTATAACATAGTTTTTGAATAACTTCGTCTTCATCATAAAACGATTACTTTGAGACTTCTAAAACTAGCATAAAAATGTTTAGATATAGCTTTCGGTCCAATAAAAACTCCACCAACTAGTAATAAAAAAATCTAAGTTACGAAAGTGTAACATAGATTGCGAAGCGTTATCTATATTCCAAAAGTTTTACGATAAAATGTTCCGTTGCGAACTAATGTAGATACCTTCCCAGGGTAGGTATATTGTAACTGGGAAAATACCGGTATTGGCCGAACTTTGTAAAAAGATTCACCACGTTTCGATGGCATATGTAGGGTTGGTTCTGTTCATTGCGGCATCTTTTTAGACTATGATAGGTAACCAATATTGTCATCATTTAATCGCATACATCGCCTTGTCATAACTAGGTATAGATGTTTTCAGTCCTAAGTAAATTGTTCTTTATCACTCACATCACAAGAATCATTTTGAAGTACCATGCTGTGAGTCAACGTCAAGAAAACGTGGTGGAGGGGAGTGCGATTTTAATCTGAAACATAATCTAGTCTACCCAGCTTTAGTACACTTACGTATAGTAGGTAGGTACCTAAGTGTTGGATACACGTGTTGCATGTAGATAGTCATTAGCTAGGTGATTTCCTGTAGAATTATGTACCTAAGCAGATAGTATCATCAATTTACTAGACTTATTTACTACATAATTAATTACTTTGTGATTGGTTAGGTAAAGGATGATTCAAAGCGAATTTCTAGAGGCGAAGAAAAAAAACTACAAAATTAATTTTGAAAACAATATCAAATTTAATACATAAATAATATTTATGTACTATTACATAAATGTTTTCGTTGATAATATTTACATTGAAACACATAATTTCATTCTAATTTTATCTAATTTTTCACAATCTTTAGTACGCTAATATAGTAATAAGCAACTGAAAAAATAAACCAACAAAATTAACTTTACATTCTTGAACAATAATAATGCTAACATAGAAAAAATTTAAACGGCGTACAAAATAATTTACAAATTTTCATCAGCGGCTTTCTTTCCTATATTATACCTATAAATACATAACTAACATCGCAATAAACGTCATCTTATATTAAAATATATTATCTATTACAATCTAAAATCGCTGTTCCTATATTGTTAGGAACTTCCCATAGGATTGCGATTACACGAATTTTTCAAATAGCAATTTTATAAAAAAAACATTTCTACTAACTAAGTCTTGCTAGACATTTAAAAAATCGTACCATTTCAAACATTTATACACTGGGTCTACTCCAAAACTTTTCGGAGATATATTTTGAGGTACGTTGCGCGACAACTCCAAATTACTACTGTCGTTAACGCACAAACCACGCAGTGTACCTCAAAATATTTTAACGAATTTCTTCGTTGTGTAGACTCCCATGTTTGTGCTAAGACAGTAAGCGTTCTCTCATGCTGTGCTTCTAGTCAAGCTGGGTTTTATTAAATTTTCTAATCTTTCCATGCTAGAATTACAATTTCGAACTACGTTACGTAGGCTACTGCTACGTCGGCAGCTACGCCGTAGCGCTAATCGTTATAATTATCTAATAAAACCGAGCTGTCGGCCAGAATACATAAAATTAAGCATCGTCTGAAGACTAGATTTTTGCCTAATTAAAATTAGGCAAAAATCTAGCAGTCTGGCTCTAGCAAGGTTTTTGCACGTTAATTTTCATAAAATATTTCATTAAAATCAAGACTAAAGCCAATAGGTTAAAATGTCATGAAAATGTTTGGGTGTATTTTGTATGATAGTCTGTGAAAGTCATTTTAAAACTTAGTACCTACCTTAGTACGTTTGTTTTTGATTGCATAAAAGGTAAGTAGGTATACCTATTTTCTTTGTACCAAAACGTGTAAATCATGTTCGTTCGTTTAAATCTTCATGTTCACGTTAGTTTTTTAGTAAAGTACGGTTTCTGAAGTTTGAGTACCTACGAGTATGCTTCTGTTAAACTTGAAATATTTACGTTTTGCCAAACTAAAAGCACGCAATCTAATCACTTTCCACTTATTCACATTAACGCTAAGCCTTAATGGAACATAATTCGGTCCGTATTTAATTGACCACAGATTAACATCAAATACGTCTCGTCACATTTCATTTATAATTATTTCAACAACCATTATAGGCCTTTCACACGTGCTCTCAACATGTTCAGCGACTAGGGGAAATTAAGTTTGTGGCTCGCTGCGCATTTATTCATCATGTTTTTTCTCGCTACTGACGATGCTGCTAGCAAGTGTGGAAGCTCTTTTATATCTTATACTAACATCCTTACACTATCATGAGATAACTCCGAAGAGATTGATCAATCGTCTACAACACTCAATACGTATTATCAATATAGAATCGATTCCCTATTCGATTTTACGTATTTATTTTTGGCAAATGGCTTCCAACAACCTTATTCATAAAAGGTCGATGTTCAAACATTCTACAAATTGACTTTGAGTCTCATAAAATTAACTAACTACACAAAAAACTGCTTAAAAGTTATAGTACCAAAATGTACGTTTACAGCTTAAATTTTGTTGTAATTTAATTGTATTTGTAACAAAAATGTACAAAATTATGTTATTCATTAGCTATAGCACCAATATCAGCTGCTATTTATATGTGAAGATGTAAAAAAGCAGTGATTAATATATGACTTTCACTACTATACTATGATTCAGAAATCAAAACATGTATTGAAAAAAATCGTTACAATGGACGCCAAAAAGTACAAGAATTGACTTACTATTAACACTATTAACTGAACACTTATTGGCTAAATCTATCACATACAGTCCACTGAGGTATTCAACAAAAATTTTGCTAGTTCATAGTAAGTGGGCTAGCCCCGTTAACCTATACTGATAAATCTGTCATCTTTCTTCCAAAGTAGCTTTGAAATTATATCGGGGACTAGAGAGTTGACTATAACTGTTTATTTTGTGCGTCATATCTACATCAACAAAGTGAAAATTATATTGAATTTAAAAAGTGAGGTTAGGCTCTTCCTTTTTTTGTTTCTGTCTTGTAAATAGGTATTAGTGCCACAGACATAAAATATCAAGATATATTAAGATACGGTTATTTTTATATTTGAGCATTTGAAAATTAACTGTAGATATTTGGTCATAAATGGCTTGTTTGATCTATGTTAAAATATTTATGTAGGTACTTACATTATGGCCTTTGAAACTAAATCTACGCGACTGAGTTTCAGAATTATTTATGAACCGTAGAGGATTTATAACAAAATATACTAAGTACTTATTTACAATGCTTGTGTAAAAATTAACTAACAATATTGGCCCACACATAACAATGGAACATACGAACTAAACAAAAAATAACGTTCTCAAAAGTAAAAATTATAGGTACATTAATTCAAACAGATTCAAATATTTCTGACGTTTTAAACCGTTTTGCTTATACATATACAGTCACTTGCATAAGGATACTATTACACTTCATATTCTTTATAACGTCTGGTAGAACTCTCAGTTTTAAATAGAATAATGACGTAATTTTGAAAGTTATGCTTACAACTTATTGCTGGCGACTGTATCAGTAGACTTTTAAAACTACATTTCTAGAAGCCAGAAACAACTTTGAATTCAGTCAGTCATACCTTTTAGTTTTACTTCACATTATAACCACTAAATTCTTCAAGGAATAACTAAAATTAATTTATGGAAATAGGCTTCAAACAACATCGCGAGGTTCAATAAAAAAATTCAACAAAGCACTTCATAGTCACTTGGTCGATGAAATTGCCAATCAACAGTTTTAGAACACTTTTTCAGTCTCCAATTTTAACTGGTCGTTTCAAAATTGAGATGAACAGTTGTTTAAGCTTGGGTATTACGATTGGTGACTTGATAACACTGGTGTTTGTCGTACATTACGTACTGTCCGTCTACATTAGTAGAGACATTCGTAAAGTACTGTTCTGGAACTCTACAACATCGGTCGGTGATTGATCTCCAGAAACCTGAGGACAAAGAAAAAAATATTGGTTATCACTTTTTGAAACTATCATGGCTTTTAACACAATTTTTATAAATGGGGTATATTTTTTTTGACGAAATTGTGTAAAAAGTGGGAATGGAACCAATAGTAGCGTCGAAATCAATAAAACAGTGCAAAAGAGGGTAGATCGATTTGTCTGCCAATAACATTTATTTGACTCGTGGACTTCATCGCGTTGATCCCGTGATCATGGTGCATGCAACTGTGCGAAAATATCTGGGAGTATGTATACACCTCACAAAATTAATTTCATAAAAATATTTTTTGTTAACACGACACGTTTCGACACTTCAACATAGGTCTGCCGAATACCTACAGAAGCGCTACCTTAAATAATTAATAAGTGACTAGTGGAATCTCGCGCGACTTCCTTCGCGTTTGATCTTTTTCCATGTAAACTTCAACCGTTAAGTTTTCAAAAATTATTTCTTAGTGTACCCACCTATACTTTTCATGAAGAACACACCCCCCAAATTTCAAATCGCTACGACTAACGGTTCAAGCCTAACATTGCGCACATCTTATCTTTCTGCGGTGGCGATCAGTGAGACGCTGTCAAATATAGGCTGTGCGTTGTTTTGGCTGCCTTTTATATTAGTGAGTGATCATAATGTCGTTGTCTGTACGAAGAATTAAACGTACAATTAAATTAAAGAATAACGATAAAACAGTTGTTGCAATCCGTCTGAAAAATATCGGGCGTTGAAACTTTTAGTCATAGTTAGCATACTTGGTTCTATAGCATCGCACTGAAACTACTATCTCACACAGTAAATCAAAAAGAAATAAAAAAAATCTTTCATCTGTGTCTATCTCAACCATAAACCGAAGAACTACAAGCCGCATAAACCCTGCCAGTCAATTTACATCCTAATTAATTCTGGCAATAAAAACGCTTCACAGATGTCGGTATTGCCAGTATCTCGATCTAATTCTCGCCAGCGTCTGGATGTGGATTATCAGCGATTCTCGGGAGTTTCTGCTGAGTTCGTAGAGTGTAAATCGTAACCTGCCCGACACAGTGACGCCAGCGTCCCCGCTCCCCCCAACGCAGGTGACGACCCGTAGGGTTGGGGTAGCTGTCGATATCTTAGCTTTTACTCTGTCAGATCTTTTAAAAGTTAGTGAAAATAAAAATAGGACTCGTCCGTCCGTCGTAGAAAAATAGAACCGTTGGAAACAACCTGCAGCATGAGCTAAGATTTTAAAATAAAAAAATAATATAACGTGTGAAAAGCGTTTCAAGGAAAATGAAAATGTGTTCATTATTGGTTAGATCAAAACGAACACTGAAATATTTATTTTAGACAAAAAGCCATGTATCTGATTTCTATGTAATGCTAGTTTCAGTATTTTTTATATTTATTTTAAAAAACTAGTGACGTAAAAGCACTAAAGGAAATAATAACCGTGAACAACGCATAAAGAATAAATTTCGTCCTCATTTGTAACGATTCGGACTAAAATAAAAAGCAGAGACTATTTTGAACTATTAATAAAATTTTCAGTATTGCCACATCACTAGAAAACCGCGATAAATCTGTCGCATATTCAGCGATGTAACGGACTTTCTCTGTGACTCATTGCTGAGAATAAATTGCGTTCTTAATATGTGATGTAGATAATTGGCATACTTATCCCGAAATAAGTCCCGTATAACGTAGACTTGAATGCTTTGCGTCTGTCGTTTTAAATTTTTGGCAACATTGTATGAGCTTAGCTTGCATCTTTACAAGCTTGAGCTTAGTATTGTGAATACTGTATATTGCTTTAGTTTCTCGCTCCACTATGCCATCGCTGACTTTTTTTTGTTCGTTTGTGCAAAATGAATTTGTGCAATAGACTCTTCTCTTTTGTAAATAATAAAACTCTTACGTTACTGACTGACTGACTGTACACACTACTGACTGTCTGATCAACACATAACCTAAACGAATGGTTCTAGGAGTTTCAAATTTGGAAGGTAATACCAGTAATACCTAGTAGTAGTGTACTAAGAAATGTATTCTGAAACTCGGTCAATAAAAGGTTGAAATTTGTATGGAAAAAAACTATTGCGGAGTCACGCGGGATTCCACTAGTATTTAATCATATTTAAAATCAAATGATTATGTAGTTCATTTACATAGACACAGAGAACAAGGATGTAAGTATGTGGTCCAAAGTTCATGCTATGGCCTCACAGCCTCAAAGCCCGTGGATAGGTCCCTCAAAGATATTTCTAAAATCTGAAATCGGAAAAATGTTTAAGTGTCAGGTACGGTTGTAGGCAATAAATATTGCACATCGGCTGCTTTCGTAGAGCACTATCTCTTTCTGACGCACACTACGCTCTATGAAGCCGAAATTAGCTGTTGTGCAATATTTGTTGCCTACCATTCCTTGAACGTTTTGGCGGCCTTATGTTTAAACTAATATTGTTTTTGTTCGTTTAAAAATATCACAAGGTTCAGTATTTTGCTTCTGTAGCCTCAAATACAATGCAAAGTTATACAAAGTCACTCATTGTAGGTATCTTCTAACGATGATTTCCTATATCATGTCTTGTATCAGATCAGATAAGGTGACCTTTTGCCGAGTTGAGACTAGATTATGATTTGTTGTTTTAAATAATGTAGACGCAGTTAGTTGCTTGTAATATGTACCTACAATAACAAGAACAAATATCTGTGTGATGAACGCAGATGTTTTTACGGTTCCGTAACCCTAATGCCAAAAACGGAACCCTTATAGATTCGTCATGTCTGTCTGTCCGTTCGTATGACACAGCCATTTTTCTCTCAACATATTGAGAGATTGCTAGGCATGCCCTAAAAGACACTTTTGGTGTGGTCATCATCGAGTGACCACTGACCACTATTGGCATTTACATCTGAGAGCTTCCGTATCTCGTAGGGCCCGTTAAGCTGTCAGTTACCGTTACAGGGGTCCCTAAGCCATGACGGATGGTTGAGAGCGGTCAACTATTAGCTTTCTTGAGCTAATAGTTGTAAAAATATGTAGTGATTGTATAAGAAATATAATACACCTTTTGTACCGTAATTTTTCGTAAAGATGAAATGAATTGTACGAACGATTGAACAGATTATTTGCAAGCTCTGCTGAGCGATTGTGTAATACTGTTGCAGTCAAATGTTTGATACTAACAAATAAATGATACTAACAAGGAATAGTGATCACATATAGGTATTTGTTGCCATCAATTTTCGAACGTTATCTTTTTGTTGGCACACGTTAACCTTCTTTAATATTTGACGCTAATTTCTTGATATGCAATTGAAACATATTGGTTTCCATTTTTGAGAATAAATTATTTAGATTTACAAAAAAGTAGTGATGACATCGTCAACAAAAATTGTAGTTTGATAAATTCGGAGATTTCGTTTAGGATTGCGACTAGCAATTTTCGGAAGGCATAGAAAAAAATCTTTTTGGCACTGTTATGTGCCAAAAGGGAGTTTTTGAGTGTGACAATAAATCCAGTTTCGGATGTCATGGGCTATAAAGCATAGGCGTTGGTTATCGAGTGATTCCGGCGAGTCGGATTGGGACAGAGCAAATTTATTCATGCAAGGGGACTGTCGACCTCTTAACTCTCGTGTTATTTAGAGCACACTTCCTCTGGCGAACGCTGGAGGCGATTTGTTTGCGGCTTTTTAAATACTGAGGCCTATTTAAACGATTTACTGGAATCTTAGGTAGGAGTATGTGTTCTTTTTCTTATCGTTTCATTGGTTCATTTGAACCACTTACCACACTGGCTCTTTCGAATTAGGTTCTTTCAAACCAGTGTGGTTAAAGGGTTTTAAGTGCGCCTCAGAGAGGCTCCTATCGTGCTTTTGTATACGAACGTTTTAGGTTCTACGACATGCTGGACAAAAAAAACCCTTTGATACACGACTGGATTCGAACACACGGCCTTAGGATCGGAAGGCGGGGCCGCTACCACCAGGCCACCAGTGCTTATATTTTCAGTAAAATAAAGCAGCGCAAAGGGGGTTATTATTGAAACTTCAAACTAAAAAAAAAATGTTTTAACTACATCTAAGTAGAAATTATTTATTATTTTTGAATGTTTTATTATAAAAGTTTTTGTAAATAATGTTTATTCTGTTGTTAACGAAATTAAAGAAGAAAATAAATTTATAAAGTAAAAAACAAGATCTCTCACAGATTTATAGAGTTTTTTATGATTGGAGTCAAACCAATCATAAACATTTTGGTAAGTACTTGTTACAGTTGGTTGATTATGATGGACGTCATCACTGCGCGAATAAATATAAAGATAATATGAAGTTACAGCAGCCTCATAATCATAACGCAAGGATTGTCGCTGGCTTGGGCGGAACGCGCTAGTTGCGGGCGGCGGACTTGTTGCACGTAGGCGGGGCAGTCCGCCCTACGCCCATCCACGTGCCCAGTTTACTTCTAGAAGTTACATTACCGTTATTACACTCAGCCTGAAAAACGACGTCTAAAGCCCGTATGCAAAAACTATGCTCGAGTTTGAGTCGAGCCTCGAAGTATAGGTTTTTTGACAGTTCTCCATTAAAAGTGTCAAAATTGAAAAGCGTCACAATGCTTGAGGCTCGACTAAGCACTAAGACTTAAGCATTGTTTTTGCATATTATTATGGCCCTTTAACTCCAAAAATGACGTTAGTTTAAAGCTGGCCAAACCAATGCAATGGGTTAAGTACCAATGTAAGGTTTTTTCCCAATCAATGAACGCACGGTGTTTTGTCTGGCAAAGCTGTGATTCGAAGGGACTGATTGATCGTATTTTTTTATGCAACTTAGCTGATGGAACAAGCATGTGGTCCACATGATGTTAGTGGTAATCAACGTCTATAATAAAGCATTGACCTCGTAGGTTACACACGTTAGCAACGTGCCCTACGATGCCCTGCGTCTATCAACTTGAGGCACAGATGTTCAGTGTGTGTGTGTGTGTTTCAGGAAGCCGTTGGAAGGAGGGGGTTCCTAATCTTCCTAGCATTGTAAGAGGGAGGCAGAAGACGTCAAGCTGAGGCGCAATTTTTATTCCTCCTAAGTCAATGTTTTCTACTTTCGATTATTATCAAAGCTTCTTAAACTAAGATAATCTAGAAGAAAATCGGCTTTTTGTAAGTCCTTTTCTGAGAATTACTTCTAACAAAAATATTTTATTACCTACGCACAAATACAGATACGATCCAGTAAACTGACTGTAACTTATCATGAGCTTACTTAATCGCAACAATTCACCCACAATTCAGTTCAAATATTACAGAAGAAAATTATATCGAATTCTAACACTTAACAGCAAAATTCACCATTTATCTAATGAGCGGCCTAATTCGTACCGTCATAACCGCACATTCAGGGTCCCGCAATAAAATCATAAAATCGTTAGCGAACAGAGCCGTAGAAAGGACAAGCGTTGTAGGGCTTACTAGGTATACCGGAACCAACGCTTTCAATCTACGTCCACGGTATCGTGCATAGTAGCGATCAAAGCTTTGTAGCCTTCGTAAAAATGCAAGCCTTTTACATTTCTCTCTGGATTTCACAAAGTACCTGATAATGATAATGTTTTATTATTTTGCTGTGTATATTCTATATTCATGTATACATGAAAGCTTTATCAGAAATATCATCGAAGGAAATTTAGTAGGAAGGGAGGCTACATGAGCCAAATAAAAGCGAAGATCGCCGTCATGTCGTATAAAGAGGTCGTCTATGTGTACAATAAAGAATAAAGAGGTCAAGATGGTTACCCTCAAAAGAAATACCTGCTGGAGAAAAATGCATAGGTACCTACATTTGGCCGACAAGAGCTCTTAAATAAGAAGAAGACAGCAGTGCTGTGGATTTTTGAATGCAAAATGCGTGTATGTGTATCTAGATTTGAAATTGTGACATTAGAAAAAGAATATATGCATAATGATATTATTAAATTATGTATGAACTGCACTGATGTTATCCACAATATAAAAAGATACTAGGTACTACTTAGTTTTCCACAATATAAAAAGATTTTAAGAAACAAATTAGATATTCTTATCGTAATTAATTAACCTATCCCGCACCCTGATTACGTCCCTGGCTAAAGGGCCGGGTTCTGCAGACAGTTAACACGTAATCCAATTTGCCTTCGAAGCCTCCGAAGAATGTTAAAGCCGGCTCAACAAAATTACACCCAATATACACCATCGACTTTTAGACTTCGAATAGAGAATGTGAGCCATTCTAAGATTGTAATGTCTTGATTTTTGCGGTTCATTTAAATGTAAATAAATTATATTTTTTTTTACTTTTCGGGTTAAAATATATGCTATGTCCATCTCTAGGTTCTAATCTACCTACACACCAATTTTTCAGCCAGATCGGTCCAGCTGTGATCAGATAACGCGTGATGGCGTGACCAACTGAAATACGGATTCATTTTTATATACATAAATATGTATATAAATAATACATGATTATAAAAAGTGCATAGTGTAGGGTCTATCTCCTTAAGGCCTGCGCACATCTAGGTTATGGCGATCAGCTGAAACGCTGTCAAATATGACAGCGATGTTTGATAACGTTTCAGATGATCTCCATCGGCGATGGAGATCAGAGATAAAGAGAGATAAAGGCCTGCGTACATCTAGGCGATGGACCACCGCCTAGATGTACGCAGGCCTTTATAGACGGGCTAGCAAGTAGGCATTTACTATATTTATATTTGAGTCTTTAAGCATTTTAATACGTAAGTTACGGAAACAATTAAATTTTATGATGTCCATAATTTGACTAGACACTTTGTTGTAAAAAAAATTAAAACATTCTCATATTTTTTTATTGACACAATTAAAATATTATAAAGATAAATATTTTCATTAATTAAGAGTAAAATGAATATATAACTATTCATGGTCACGGTCGATGTCTCTAATGCTTTTGGTACAGTCATCTGCGAAACTTCTTTTTTTTCACGTCTGGAAATGATAAGCTGTCATTACTTTTGTATTTTTAACTGACTTCAAAAAATTTATAGTTTGTAATATGCCAAGAACCAAAAAATATTCTTGCCTGTAAACCACCTTCACTCAGGGAGGCACTTAGATGAATCTAAAAGGTATATTTAATAGTTGATATAGATTAATTTATTGCAAAACTGTGTGCGATAGATAGCGACAGTTGGAAGAATATTAATATGGGGGAGACCTTTGGCCAACGGTGGGACGACATAGGTTAAATAAAAAAAAATGAAAAAATAATTTTGCACCAACATAATGTAATGCTGTTTGTTGCCTATTGAGAGGAAATAATACTGTTGAAGTAGGTACCGTATTTAGACGAATATATTTTTTGTACCAAGCATAATCAGCGTAGAAATTGCAAAAAATAAATAGATACGTAACTCGGAGTATTCATGATGAGATTGGAAAATTCCCCACGCTCAAGGGCGGTCACGTAAATCTCAAAAGAAAATTGACATCCCTAACATCGTTGCTTGTAATTTAAATAACTGATCAAACTCTCGACAAGACTGTCAGACTAAAGTTGAAGACAATTTATTAGATAATACGTACATTTATGAATTAGCAAAAGAAAATGTTGACGCGTATTGCTTTACCGCCTTAGTGAGTTCCTATTAGTTATCAGGCATTCAGAGGCTTTTCTTTATTTTAATTGACAAATTTAATGCTCAAACTAAAATACTCTGTTCATAACAGAATAAGTTCCACTGATAGACGTATGCCTCACCCCATAGAATCAAGCCGTGAGTTCGGTTATGTTCTTCTAGGCTTGGTTGTGTGACTTCTCTTTATTTTAATTCTCAAATGATAGAACAAGAAAAAGTTCATAAACTATACCTGTCAAGTCTAACATATTTTTCAGTAAAAAGCGTGTAAATCGTTTCTGTATACAAGTTCAAAAGCGTGAATTAAAAAATATTCTGATCTAAAAATATTAATGTCAAATAAAAATTCTGAAATCAAAATGTTTAATTCATTTCTCATCAGGCCATCCGTGCGGCGCAAATATTTAAAGTACTTACCTATAAGGTTACAGCAAAGAAAGCGAAAATGGCAAAGGAGCTTTTTATTAAGTAGAAAACGAAGGGCGAATATAATGAATAAATTCCGTGTAAGGTCCCCCTCGTAACGCAATTGAAAACTTTTAACAAGTGCTGGGAAATCGTGTGTAAAGGTGCCCGTAGCTACCTAATTACGAGCCACCCGGACAGAATACAAATCGAGTTCGCAAATTTAAACGACACCCCCGGACCTCTTGTGAAAATCAAAAAACAGGTCCTTAATAAAAACCTTATAAACGAATGTTGACCGATGCGTAGTTCAGTTATCCTTGTTTCATAGAAAATTAACAGAGCATACCATCTCTCTCGTAACTCGCGCGCCGTTGATTCGATTATATAAAACTTCCCGTAGTTAAATCACGTAGTATTTTAAAAGCTATTTTCTTTTACTCCCCATTAACTGGGATCAAAAAATTAACAAGAATTTTCACCGTCTGTGGAGGACGTATTCATTCTTTTGTAACCCTAAAAAACAAGTCATTACCGAAGCGGGTTTAGCCGGGCGTTGGTTTCGGGAGAGATTTTTTCGTGTTATTCCATTATTCTGAGGCGATCGCTCGTCGCGACGCGGCCACCGTTTAACGTTGAAATGATATGATTAATTACTGGTTCGGTCTCCCTCATTAGCGTACAAATAGGACCGTTCATTGGTGAAATTGAACCACGAGCCTTCTAATTAATATTTTATTCTTTAATACCATTCTGTCGTGTAAGGGTTTTACCTAATTGGTCTGCGAATAAATATATATATAAACGCGTGAGATACTAGAGAAAAATAACAATAAAACTTTTTGTTTTATTGTACTGTATTCACTTTGGTGAATTTTAAAATGAAAAATAAAGAAAGATAGGTTTGATTGCTTTTTTTTAATTAATTTATCTGCGGTCCATCATCACAAGAGTAAAAAAGTACCAACCGAATCCAGTTTGAAATCCAAATTATTCATAGGCCAATATAATTTGCAAGCAAACGATTCAGCGTAACCTTAAGATTTTTTTCTCTTCATAAATAAAGAGGGCCTCCAACTCCAAAGAGGGCATCACGTCTCATAATCCACGTTCAAAGACGTAAACATGAGTCGTCACTACCTACTCATCTTTTGTAATACACGTACTTTTATTTATTCTATGGTTTGTAATGTCGTAAAGATGAATGTGACGAAGGAACCTCTGAAAATTCTTTCGAGAAAAAATGTGGCGTGTTTTAGTGGCTCTGTTATACAGAATTGGTGTCACAGCATCATGCATCGTGTATTTTTTATGTTGAGGCATAAGAAAAATTGCGTTTACAAAATGCTTAATATTTTTTACTTTTCATACAAGCACTCCATATTTCAAAGCCAGAATGAGGATGATGCAAAAATTGAAAGAAAAATTGAGCTACGACCACCACTACAAAAATGAATACAGCGAAAGTTAGGAACAACGATCCAATTCCTTTAAACGCAACTTTAAAATACTTCAAAAGTTCGGAACAGAGATATATTAGCGGACATTTAACAATACGATGGCTATAAATCGCAAAATATCAACGATTATCCCAAACTTTTTCGTTTGAGGGTCCAGTAAGTTTGCTGTTTTGAAACTATGGAACTATAAACTCAATTGTTCCATGAAAACGATGGAAATGACGTAATATTTTAGCTGCTTGAGTTTTATGGAAGAAATATTGGTTACTCATTCCTACGTTTTTTCTACTTTAAACAGATGGCTTAGGTATTCAGAATTAAACACCATCCTAGGTATGAAATAGTGTATTCAGTGTTAGAAAATTTACTAGTGAATATATACTTATCTACAATCATAAGATTTTGACAGCTTTCACAGCTCAGTTGGTAGTAGCTTCTGCGCCGTAGGTCGTGAGTTCGAACCCCACCGTGAAGAAATATGTGTGTGGTGAACATAGATGTTTGCTATCTGTGTGGGTGTTATATTGTATTACAAGTATGTACTTACAAAAAAATGTGTTTATGTATTATATCAGCTATTTGGTTCCCATAGTAGAAGCTTAGCTTAATTTGATGCTAGATTGTGTTGTGTGTATTGTTCACAATGTTATTTTATTGATTTATAAATAAAATAAATAAATAAATATTGTGGACAATTCACACAACACTACCCAGCCCCAAACTAAGCAGAGCTTGTAACATGGGAACCAGATAGCTGATATAATACTTGAATACATTTTTTTTGTAAATACATACTTGGAATACAATATAACACCCAGACAGAGAACAAACATTTATGTTCACCACACAAATATTTGTTCTCGGTGGGGATCAAACCCACGACCTACGGCGCAGAAGGCAGAGCTACTACCAACTGAGCTAGAGGCCAGTCAAAGGTTATAAAAGGCAATCTGAAAATAAATAACGATAGAAAGACATAGTAACGAAATTGATACAGTACCTTACTTATAATCCAACAGCCCAGCACCCCTTGCCCTATCACAAGCTCCCTAGCCACACTAAAGCCTAATTGACACAAACGGTAACAGTCCTTACTACTAAATAAAACTTTTAACTAGTCAACGAAAATCTCGACAACAATATATATACAGTCATCAGACCAGAAGTCCGATATACTAGTGCGGTGCTAGTGGCCAGCATGCCAATCTCTAGTGCACCCAAGATGGGGCAACAGAGTAGGGGGTACGTGGGGCACCCCCACCTGATAAGGTGGTAGGAACAGGGGGTGCTGGGTCGGCGAAGTGGGTTTCGGCTTCTGCAGCGGCTTGCTGCTGAGAAAAGTTGAAGTCGAGCGATCCATCCATGCTGAGTTCGTGTTTGATGACCTGGAGGAAGATAAGGGCCTTGTGAACTGCAGAACAAAAATGTCACATTATAGTTATACAACGGCATAGGTACAACTCACTAAGTCAAAATAAAATTGTACTGTAATTTCACTTCGTGGAAAAAACGGTAGGAACCAAGCCGTGGTTTGTCGCCTGTTCTTCCAGGCTTGGTCACCTTGAATCTAGCACCTAGACTCACCTAGCTTTAAAATGCTTCAAAGTGAGATGACTGAATAAAGAAATATTTGATTTTGACTTTGATTGTATGGAAACGTCTACCCGCACAACTATCTTGACATTCCACTATACCATCGAGCACGTCCAGTTTCGTGAACTGTACCCGAAGTCTGAGTTTTACTACCAAATTTCGTTACCAAATGTTGTTTTCGTTTCGCCTATTTGTCTCTCTCTATTGTATGGAGAAAATATGAGACAGCAAATATACGTTACGTAGTTAGAGTTGTTGTCTCATCTTTTCTAAATACAATAGACAGAGACAAATAGGCGAAACGAAAACAACATTTGGTAACGAAATGTTGTAAATGCACTGAGACTTGGGGTACTGGACGTGTAAAAGAAGATCTAACCACTTTATTTTTGTACGTAAAAGTCCATGTAGTGATTCTGCATTCTACCCTATGGTATCCCATAGTAGTGTGTGTAGAGTTAAACCATTCTCCATGATTTAAACAGATATTTTATTTTTACCTCATCGACATTGCAGTCAAAGCCGTTGGAGCACTCCAAGGTCTCAATGTTCAGGCTCAGATCCTCCGATAACCCAGTGTTGAGAGCTCCCATGATTTGCCCCATCACGGTGGTAGGTCCCATAGCTCCGGTCTGCACCATCATACCGCCGTTCATGAGTGTCGCGTCTGAAGTTGTCACCATTTGTGATGGGCTATTTTCTAAAAAAGCATTAGGTATTGTAAATTTAATGCTCGGAACTGTATAGCAGACTTTGCTAAGATTTCCTCCTACAGATTCAGGGGGATCATTAGTATGGTTGTTACTACCCCTAAAGACTTTCCTTTCTTTTTTCTAGCCTTTCTTTTTCAGGCCACGGTTTTTATTTATTTGATAGTGTTTACTTTGTGTTTACACTTAAGGAAGTCACAAAGATTTTTTTACATTTGGGACGTTATAAAATCTTTGGGCCACATTTGACCACTCTTTAAGTCATAATTGCCTCCCAACTATAAAAAATAATAAGTTTTACATTTCAGTAAGCGGTATGGTAGTACGGTAAACCTACTTAATAATTGATTACCTATATTCCTTGTGCATACTCGTAATATATTGTAAAATCCACCAGTAATTGACCACAGGAGTCCAACCACAATGAATCTAGCTTCGGACGTTTTTAAGGTTACGTTGTAAAAAAGTAACCCGCATGATGCGACTCCTTTGTCTGTACGCATTTTTAGTATCGACTTTAAAGTTGGTATTAATAAATATGTTACTAACTACATAGTTAAACAATTGGCAGGGCTCACAGCTCAGTTGGCCCAACTTAGTAGCCGTATTAACCTTCTGTAGGTTGACTTTTATTATTTATGTTTCTTCTGTCTGGGTGCTATCATGGTTTACATTATTTACAAAAAATACCAATACTGGTTCCCATAGTACAAGCTTTGCTTAGTTTAGGGCTAGACAACGGTGTATAAATCATGTTATTATTATATTTATTTGTGCCTACGGAACCATGAGTCAATTTAAAACTATCGAAATACTTGAGTAATGAAAAGTTAACTGTTGATGTATAGTGTTTTTATGTCACTATCAATTCAAATAACAGTATTAACAACTACGTACTTTTAGTTAAAAATTCAAACTTTTTGTTTAAAATGAGGTTGAATTCTTACAAGGTGTTGTTCCATTCAACAACGAGACCAGTTTCGAATTTCAATGTTATTGAGACAACTTGATAAACAACGAGATTCAGGCATTTTACTTGCCGAGAATTTGACTTCATAATAGTGAGGTATCTCTGTTTATTTTGATTCGTGTCGGCTATGTTATCTATCACATTATTATGTACCTATAATGTAATCGGTGTGGTCGTGTGGAACTGGCTTGTAAATCGTTTCAAAGTGGTATTTGTAATTGTATTAAATCAAGACTTTATGGTTTTGACTTTGTATGACTTGTTTAGTGACCCTTGCAATGATTTCTTTCTACGCCTGTTTTGTGTGTCTATAGATATCTAAGCTGGTTTTAGTTGTTTTTATTTCTGCAGCTCTGAGCAACTTTTTGCATACTTACAATGTTCTTTTGTATTTGTAATAAATACCTCATCATCATCGTCAGTCTAAAGAAGTCTACTGCTGGCCTTCTCCAAGGATTTTCAGGTAGAAATATACTTATCAAGTCTTGTCTGTGTATTGACTTCTAGACAGAATGCGTACCCATTGTGTGCTGTTTTACACTTTGTATTCTGGTTTGTGGTCGCCATTCGAAAACCTTTCTTATTTAAAGTCTTCGGGATATTTTGGACCTGTAGCCAGTCGATTATCTTGAACCAGTCGTTTATTCCCAAAAGTTCTATTAATCAGTTCTCTGTCAACAAAACTTCTGGGATATTTTCTCTCACTTGCTCAGTTAGAAATTCACCTCTATTTTTATTTTGTGAAATGATCTTGCAAAAAAACGGTAGGAACCAAGCCGATGTTTGTTGCCAGTTTTTCTAGGCTCACCTAACTTTAAGACGTTTCAAAGTGATTCTTACGATGCTACTGAATAAACTGTTTTTTACTTTTGACTTTCGAGCTCTGTACCTGAGTGCATGATATCGGCCTGGTCAGCTGGCGGTGGTGGTCGCACGAAGTGATCCAACGCGTGTTGATGTGGATGCGTCGGGTGTGCGGGATGAGCCGGATGGGAGTACATGGAACAGGCACAAGGCCCGTGTGGGTGCCTCGGACATGACCCGTACGAGCCGTACCGGTAGCTACCACCAGACGATGACGATGCAGTCGTTGGGACGTACCTAGTTCAAAAAGCATTCGGGTTAAGTTTTAAGCCAGTGTTCTAACGGGTGTTTTGTTAGAACCAAAATGACCTACTTAGATATTTCCTGTTGTACTTTACATTTTTGGTTTTCCAATTCTTTTTATAGGTGTGCCAGTCAAGGTGTTTTATTTTAATTTTCCTGAAACATGAATCCTGTTCCTGAGATTCATTTGAATTTAATTAATAATGTTATAATAGTCAGTCGAATTTGAATGAAGCAAAGCATTTTCTATTTCTAAGTGGATAACAAACTCTCTAAAATTCTTTAAGCACTATCTATGATCTACCTACATCAATAACTCATAAATCTAAAACCTGCTCTCGAAGCAAAGCCATACTCACTGTGTGTTGAGGAATGGATCGGCTCCGTGCAGCTTCATGGAATCAGCGAGGCTCCCTGCCAACTGTTCCTCCTGTGCGTAGTCCGCTTGAGTGAAATCGCTGTTCGCGTAGTCGTTCGCTGTGTAGTCACTGGGAGTATAATCTGGGGCCCAGTCGTTGTCAGAAGCTATCATAGACGGGATAGGTGACAACCTTCCGCACGAAGACGCATTCGATGGAGCCCTCGGTCGGAAGTCCGGCGACAACTGAAAACCGCTGCTGCTACGCACAAGCGAAAATAAAGCAAATAAATAACTGTAGAAAGTTCGAACAACTGGTAGGTACGCAAATAATGGTAAATCGTCAGCAGAAAGTAATTTGACTACGTCTAGAGTCTATATCTCAAATAATGGGGATCATGCAAATCTAATGCCTAGCGCCCGCTAACATAAATAAACTCGTATGCTAAATGAAGCGATCACTATAACGGGGTTCAATGGTCAGCGCAGAATTATCGTTATTACTACGAACAATGACAAAATGTTCAGTTAGATTTGTGATATCGTAGGCCGGTCTTTCGACCGCTAACCAATATATATTTCGATGATTCGTAATCCACACAAAATAAATCGGCAATAAAAATGTTAAATATCGGCGCATTGACGAGATTCAGCGTTCGCATAACTCATCATCTAATGGTTGCGAATGATTTAAAACCTTTTATCATAAAGTAGCAGAGTAGAGTTGCAATAACTCAATTTTATTAGTCTGGTCAACATAGCTTTATGCCGATGCTTTTATTATAGAGTAAACGTATCATGTGTGGCTCACATTGTTTCTAGGTCGTAAAATTTTAATACTCCCAACCAATGATCTTGTAGGCTGAGACGTATTGTCTCCTAAGTGTATCAAGCGGGATATTTGTGGTTTTGGCAGCTCTTATAACATTACCCGTATAGGTAAATAATAGTGCATTTAAAGTCAAATCACTATCTCAAAGTATTGCAACGTAGCTATTATCATTACTGGCTTCGTGCCACAAGTCTTTTGAGCCCTAAATTAAGATTTTAATCTCCTTCTAACTTACGGGAAATTGGTTTGCTGTTCTAAATAATCTATGTTTCTAGTATAAGCTTTCTGGGCATTACTGCAGTTGATATGGTATTTATAGTTGCTTACCTGTGCATTGGTGAATCTGGGAACATGTCTAGGCTTTCTGAGACCGAGCTACTGGGACTTGGTGTGGCGTCGGCTGTGACTCCGTTTCTTAACGCTTCCGCCTATGTAATTAAAGTAAAAATTTACATTCATTCAAAGTAACACTTAACGAAAAATACTTTTAAATTTTTGTAGCCAATGAACGTTCTCTTACGCAGAGAACGAGTACAAATAATAAATTTAGTTTTATGTTAAAATAAAAAATATAATATTAAATTGCCTAGCTATTTGATATTTTATTTTACTATATTATTTAATACCTATAATTATCGATCTAGCAAACTGTTTAAATATTTCAGTTACAATTATTATTTCGACCTACCTTCTTCTTCACCCTCCCTCTTCTCTTTTCAAACTTTGACGTCTCCATAGAAGCGGCGCGTCTCCGCACTGACTTGCCTGGCTTCGCGTCAGGGTTGATCATCCACCATGATGACTTCCCCGTACCTTCGTTCTGGACCCTCATGAACCGATTGTGGAGTGACAGATTGTGTCTTATTGAATTCTGCAACAAGGAAACAGAATAAGGTGAAAATGTTGAAATAGAAAATCAATTAGGATTAGTTCTAGAGATACAAATTAATAACAGTAGACGGTCATTTATTACCCAAAACGACCATATACCTATAAAAACCTATACTTAAGAAGTGGCAGTGAACCGGTCATGTTTGCCGTAGATCAGACAATCGTTGGACCAAACGAATACTAGAGTGGAGACCGCGCATAGGTAAGCGTAGTGTAGGGCGCCCTCCAGCAAGGTGGGTCGACGATCTGCGAAATGTAGCTGGCAAGGAGAAGAGCCGAAGACTACGTCCAGCAGCGGACTGATATAGGTTGATGATGATGACCTTATAACTAATATAATTTATCATCGTCTTTATGCAACTATTACAGTAAAAGATTATTGCAGATTATATTGTTACGACAATACAAAATGCTAGCCATATTAACTTTCTGAACAAAATCAAGGAAAAAGCACACATGATGATTTATTTTGCCGAAGTGCTCGACTAAATTTATTCGTCCATTTCAGACACATTCCAGAAAAGTCCGAATTAAGTTTCGGCAGAAAAATTAATCGGAATCTCTATTTTTATCTATAAACATGCGAGATAAAATGAATATGCTCTCATGGAACGAACTTTTTTTTAGTTTAAAAATATAATTCCCGCAGTTGAAGCTTTGTGCAATAACGTGTCCTATCTCACACCGGCAATAAAATCTCTCAACTTTTTCCCGTCGTAGGAATAAAAGAGACCGCAGCAACGAATGAACTTTGGCTATAAAACAGGTGATAAATAATTTTTCTGCGTGCCCTATGGGAACTCCCACTTAGGAGCATAGCTCGCGCGGCTACCGTCGCTCATGATTCTTTACAATTTAATATAAAAAATAATGCATCGCATCGTGAGGAACGACGACTCTTTTCACAGACAATTTAACAGCTTTATTGTCTGAATACATACATTTTGGATGCGACATTTTTTTCTTGTATAAGCCAGTCAGTTTTACGTCCGCGTGTAAAACTAGAATTCGTTTAGGCAGATACGTAGACGAGCATGTTAGCATGTAAGGTCCCGTTTTCTATGGAAAAATTTAAATCAGACGATTGGACTTTTAAAATAAGGTATTTGATGTTTCCAGCGTCAATGACACGGCTTCACGTGTAACTTTTGAAGGTGTTGTATAAGTGAAGTTTAAAAACTTGAGACACCGACTTCATAGCCAAACTGCTGAACCGAGTTTTTATGAAATGTCTATGGGATCAAACTGGAAGTATAACTTTCCGAAAAAAAAAACGAAACCCCAAAATGCCTGCAAGGAGTGATAAAACACTTCATATTTGCAATTTTTGGAAGATCAAGTTCAAACTTATATTAGATCACGAAAAATTGGTTTAAACAAAATTATCCTTTCAGAAGTAACACAAAACTTTGTTATGCCGGATACAAAATGTTGTTATTGGTTAGCCAGATTCGGCTACGAAGTAAGAAATAAGGTTATTTACGTAGCTGGTTACGTTAGCTAAAGATACAAACCTCATAGAACTGAATTGTGTTTACCACAGAATACAGAAGAGTCAAGTGCCTAGTGGGTAGTTTCCCACGATAATTAACCAATCTCTATTTTCCCGCATTATACTGACCAATTAAGTTTATGTGATGAACAATGGTGCACGTTCATAAATCGGCTGGATGTGGACAACTCGTGATTTATCAAGCGTTAAAACGCAACAAACGGCCTGTCGACGCTTTGATGGATTCGTCGCCAGGAACCCTTACCATGAATTACGAACGCTATAAAAGTGACAAAACGCTTTTGGTTGGAGCGGTTTTGTTTTAGAATACAAAAATGGTTGAACTACGTGTTTTATTCCAAAGTAACTTACACGACTCCAAATCTATACATATATAAAATAAGTCGTGTTAGTTACACTATCTATAACTCAAGAGCGGCTGAACCGATTTGGCTGAAGCTTGGTAGGGAGGTAGTTTACAACCGGGAAAAGGACAGAATACTTTATGTCTCGCAAAACAACGGGAAAAGGGCAAGTGAAGCCGCGGTCGGCTGTTAGTCTATAGTATATATAAAATAAAGTCCTGTTAGTTAAAAACCTAAACATCTAAATACAGGCAAAAATTTGTAATTGTATAAAAAAAATATTTACAATCTTGCACTGGTGTCTGTTTGATATCTTTTCTCAAGAACAGATACTGAGAGTGCGTAGCACATAGATATCGTTGTACTTAGACATCCCCTCTACCGAGATACTTTTCTGCCTTTGCCTGGAAGAGATCGCTCTCAGTGATAAAGTTCCTCTTGACAACAGTGATTGCCAAACGTTTGTCGCGGACCTGTCACGAGATACGTAATCAGGGGGCGTTAAATATTATGCAGTCACTTTGTCTGTATAAATTTACCTACTACAAAATACTCATGAATAAATCTATTATGCACTTTTGTGGTAGAAACTTTTTTTGGAATACTACATGGAATATTTTTGTTTTGTTTACAAAAACAAGTCGACTCTTTCGAGATAAAGTCGAGTCGAGATAATAGCGTGATACAGTCTAGAGATATTTGTCAAGTGCGTACAGACAAAACGGTAAAATTGCAAAGTTTTGTTACAAGAAAATAGTTCAATGTATAGGAGTAAAGTAGATACTTCATGAAAATTGTACAAATGCTTGATGATAATTTAAATTTGAGCATTGTTATTCGTCAACGAAAATTTCCACTTTAAAGTTCAAATTAAGTACAAAAAATCGTAAATCACATTATTAGCTTGGCACTTTTATGTAAAAAAGTATACTTATTTATCCTTCACTTACATAAATAAGATTACCCTAGTTTCCAGATATCTAGAAATAAATCTTTGTTATATTCGTTGACCACATTGCTGACGCACAACAAAAATTATCAAAATGTTCTGCTACGACGAAATCACGTAGATTTTCGTGTGTTTCACCTGAATTTTACGTAATTCCTTAGATTTTTTTGTATGTGATAAGGTTTACGGTCGTATTTCTCCATGCTTCAGGGAAGATTGAACGGGTAACGAAATGTAGCATTTCTGCTGAGAATGAAGATGAATTCATGAGACACTTTTTGTAACAAGGCAATAGAAAAATTGATCAGCACACAGCATCATCAGCATCAGGTAGAATTGTGAGCACGTCTTAAAAAAATATTTGATTCGGTACTATCATAATAGCGTTATCGAGGCTTACAAATTCGTCACCATAAAGCAATTATTGCTATTCTTTTATTCCCTACAACATTGATTTTCTACATTATCTCAATTGCTTTATGTTTTTCACGTGTATTTCATAACCAAATCTCCACCATGCTCTGCTCAAACATCACAACTTATAGTTTAGTTAATTTTCTCATCTTATTCATAACACATACATAATTCTCAATTACATAATCATAATCCTCAAAATTAAATCACACGCCAAACGACTAGAAATCCAACCGAACGAACTAGCCAGACATCTGAGATGGAGAAGACCACTTTTTTCAAAAGAATTAAGAGGAGAGCTCCTCAAGACCTCATTTAGCTCGTTAGAGGACATACAAAATGGATACACCACTGGGCGTTTTCCATACATGTCAACGAAGAAATGGATAACTGACCAAACTCAAGGTCAATGCTCGCACGGGCAGATTGCAAGAAACAGAGGAGATAAAAAAAGTTAATTTTCTTAGGGAAAAAGTTGTCTACTAAATATCTTTCAATTATATTATTTCACCGAAACTCTAATACCCGTCTCTTCCAGCGCTCTACAAAGCATCAGACATTTCGCTAAAACCAGGGCAGCAGGCACCATCGTACTTAGAATTTTGTCTACGGCAGGATCTTTGGCGCCACTGCGACCCTTACGCCACTGAATTACCCGGTCCCCTTTAATACTCGGCGACTTAAATTTTGTCGAATTTCCAGACCTATTATGTACTATCGAATGGAAGATGATTTCCCCTGTTTATTACGCTTCCGTTATTTCTGATTTCGAATAGGAAATTTATTTTTGATGATGGTTTGGTGGGCGATTTGTTTGGCCTAATTTTGTTACACATATTGTTAGGTACTGAATAAATCACCTTTTAACAGAATTCTGTTTAACACTAAATATGCAAAACCCCCGCACTAGTCTAATAAATTAAAATAGCTTGTTAAAAAACCGGAAATAATTAAAATATATCGGATTTAATCAAGACTAAATACGATTTATGGTCGGAAAATTATTGTTTCTTTCGTTTCTTAAAAATACGAAGCGAGAGATTCCGAATCATAAATAATTTTAATGTTCAACCACTCGCACACACCCATGCACACCCCGGGGTAGGCTTCCCTCTGTGCTAACCAGACTCTCAAGAGACTGGGAGAATCATGGAGGCCTACCCCCAACGCGCTCACACACACACACACCCACCCACACCCACACATGGTAGTTCTATTGTCACCCACACAAGTTCTTTTTTTATGTTTATTTAATTTTAATGTCTGATTGCCGTTTTTACAACTCTAATGATTAATATCACTCTAATTTAACAAGAAGAATTCAGATTTAAATATTAGTACACACACTATTTTCAAGGACAGTGAACATTTCTTTTTTTTTTAAAGCCATGCTTTTATATAATTCACTGTGTTAACATGTTTGTAAAATGTTCACTTTAGCGAGTGCGCCATTGAATAAAATTATGTTGATAAACATGATAATTCTAGAAATTCTAACAAATTTAAATAAAAAAATATACAGTAGGTAAATCTTTCGGTAACAGTTTACTAGAAGTTTCTCCAAATAAATTCTATGAAATGTGTAAAAAAAACGTTTAACAATGACTAATCCATTTAAGGCGATGATAACAGTGAAATAACTTCTCGCTCGCGCTTCGTTTTGAAAGATATTTAATTGCTGGATTAATGAATGAAAAATCGTTAGCAACTATTTTGTGTGCAATCCGATTGCACATAGTTTAGCAAAAGCATATTTCCTAACGAAAAAGTTTGCTTTTCTGGTTTTTGTTCATCGGTCATTGACGGCGGTCTGCGCCTTAAGTACTATAAACTAAAAATGGCTGTCATATTTTTTTTATAGAAACAATGTTTAATGTACTGTATGTTGTATGTTTAATGTATGTATGTAATGTACACCTACTCCACCCCGCTCGCTTCCACTCCGAATATTGCTATGCCCTGAATATTAGGGCCTATTATGTATTCACCATTTTTAACTTTAAGACCTCATCATGTAACATAATAATTGCAATAAATAATATGAGTATGAGTATGAGTACTAGCTGTATTTAAGACGCGTAATATTTCGTAAAGCTACCAGAAAATGGGTTTTACATACATTTGGCTGAGAAACTGAATCGTGGTATAATGTGGAGACGCAAGAGGACCTATGGATTGTTGAATAATTCAGTACGGTTATTCTCTTAGGTGACACACTGAGTGCACACATGATGGACCTACACAATGAATTTAAATGTTCTGTGATACAGTTTGTGAAATGATTTTCTGTAAAAAACTTTTTTCTTGAAAACTAGATAAGAATTTTGATGGATATTCATTAAGAAAAATTAGAATATAAATATTATGTTGTATATTGTTTTTTAACACGCAATACCTATAACAAAAAAATAAGTCAATTTTTGTTCTTGCTATTCAGGTATACTTGTATAAAATATTGTAATGTTCTAATACATTCAAAATATTATATGATTAAAAAAATAATTTCCTTTAATGCTATAAAAAGAGTATACCAATTAAAAAACATGTAAAACTACCTACAACACCACGCCCTACAAGTCCTTACCACAAGCCACAGCTTATCAAGAAACCAGTGCGGTTAGTTCTGTAAAACCCCGAGTCACAACATACTGTTCTGTATAATGCGATAAGTAGGTAGTTCGAAAATATGTGTCAAGTGCACGGAAGGAGCCTCTTAGCGGCGCACTTAAAATCCTTTCACCACGCTTGGTTCGAAAGAATCAGTGACACGATAAGAAGAAGAAGTAGGTAATACATAAAAGCGTTGGTTTTAAGGCCAGGATATTCGAGCGCAGTAGGCATTTAGCGCTACCTCAGCCCCCCCATGCTAAGCGCGCGTAAATCAAGAATATTTATTAAACTACAACATATATTTTTATCAGATCAAAACAAATAATATTTGATTGTTTAATGTTGAATCAAAAAAAGGTCGATTCTGAGAGTCTTGGTCTTAAAGTTCCAAAAACATAGAATAATTTGGGATTTAGTCTAAAAAAGTGAATTAAAAATCTTATGCAATAATTATCAATAACAGCACATAATAAGCGCATAGTTTCAGATTTATATAAGCATATACACGGGCATGAAATTCCAAAATCCATGTTAAATTACGTCATTGCATAGTTTACTTTTTCTTTACTCTAGCAGCTCTAGCTAAGTGTACCTACACTTTAGAAGCCACCATCCATAACTATTGTAGATTATTTCCATAACCAACACGATATTTACCAGGATTTGTGAGTTTTAATTTAATATCAGGCAGAGTTACAGTAAATATCCCATTGGTTATAAAACAATGTTATAATTATAAACCATAATAGTCTTCGTTGCTATTTACGTTTCACGTTTATGTTCACGTTTTATGTTGCTATTGTACAATTCCAGCCTAGACCAGACTGATTATGGAAGCTTTGAGACGCTCCAAATTGGCGAAACTGGCAGTGCCTAGATTCACCTAACTTCAAAACGGTTCTAAGTTCTCCCTATTTTTGTTACATAACCGTGTTCGCCTCTTCACTTTGGACTGAACTGTCTGTTTCCATTTAAACTGTGTCTCCACAAGCGCGCTACCAGAATTATGTGCATATAAAAATTCAGTGGTTATCCTGATCCAGAACTCGATCACTGGTTAATTGAATGGGAAGTCCAATCGGATGCGATTATGAGTAGGTTTAAATCTTCTTGGATTGGATGCCCAATAGGTTGACAGGTTATTTAAGACATTGACCAAAGCAAGCAGAGAATTCTTGGAGTAACGACCTTAAAGAATCTTCTTAGGAGAGTACCATTAAGGGTTTTGTAAGTGTAAACGTGAGTAGCTTAGGTACCTAGTACCTATTACAATCGGCGTGGGTATGTCAAATTATGCTTTCATTTTACTAAATTATAGCGAAAGATATAATTATTTAATTATTTCATTTCATTTTATTTCATTTATTGGTTGCTCACATGTACATAAAATAAATAGCATTAGTTCTTAAAGTAGCTTTAGGTCAGTACATGCACCCTGTTGGGCACTGCAATGTCATAGCAGGTTTATATACAATTAGCGGTTAACAAATAAAGATAGGATAGGTCAATCATTCATTATACATTAGAATTACCCGATTTATTTGAAATCGGGGCGCAAATTATGAAGTTGTGGCGTCAATATAGAATAGAAATTGCAAGTTCGAGGAGTGGGGAAGTGTAAAATCAGATAAATAATTCAAATTAGAGAACCGCGATTACACAATGGGGGGTTTTTGGGAGGAGGTAGGGGCAAACGTGACGGCCCTGTGAAATTCGGAAGAAAATCCGGTGACGTGTCAACCACTAGTGACAAATTTAATTATTCAAGTTACCGAAACGTTAGCAAGATGACTTTTCGCCGCCGCGCCGATAACTAAGTAAGAATAAATTCACTTAGAGCTGCCGAAGCAAAGTTTAACTTGATAAAACATTGGAATTTTCGTAATTCGATTGTGCGAGGTCGCCCTGATTTGAATACGTCATTACGAATCATTTGTCGTGCTCACCTGACGGACGGCTCTGGAGGAATTACAACGAGGAGGAATTAGGAGCGGAGGTTTAGTAGGGAATTGTTTTGTGAGCTGAATCTCTAAACACAACAGAATGAGATTGCGACTAAAAGTTTGCTGATAAATTGTACAAAAATAGAGTCATGAAATTATTGATGCAAAAGTTATTACAAATTTGTATCAACTCAAGCAATAAAATAATAAAGGTTTCAAAAGTAGCTTTAGGCTTTTACAATTATCCTAAATCCGTATTTTATATCAGTCTTTCACGTTTTCCACTGTGTTTAGTTAGAAGTTTTACAAACTCACAAGGCAAGTAAAACAACGGCAAGTTATAAAAGATTCAAATCTACATTACTGTTTTTTTAATAAGAATTTTCTCAAACTTAGAATAACCTTTGTATTATTTTGCTGTAACTTTTAACGAAATTCAGTAACTTTTGGCTGAAATCAACGTTATTGTTTTGCTAGGATTCACATAATCAACACGTTTTACTTGAGTAATTTGAAATGAATGCTCAAGATGTTGATTTTGTTCGGTAACTCCCGTTGTAGGTGCTACAAAGTTGAGCCCTACATACGGTTCAGCGTTATAGCATTTCAACCGACTTCCAATAATAAAGGAAGAGATGTAACTTTTGAAACAACGAGTCAATATCCCGTTGTTCATAAAAAAAAATACGGGTTGCACTCCGGGAGTGCCGGCAGAAGTGAAAACTTGATTATTAACGTTGAGCATGTTTGATATTTTGGAATGGTTAGGGGGGGCTTGTTTGTTATTTGGCACGCTGTAACATACACGAACATTCGCGCAAGCGCCCTGCGCTGCCTAAACGAAACAGTAGGCCCAGGCATACATTTTCGCCGCGCCGTAGAGAGGGGATAGCTGTCTACTCTCCATCCGTCTTACGCTTTTTCGATCAGGTCACGTGTCCTGACGCGCTGACGCGAGTTTAAGATTTTATACCCATTACAGAAAAAGTGCTCAACGCCGCTAAAGAAGTTTTCACTTCAAAAAGGAAGAGGTTCTCATTTCGGTTGTATTTTTATTTGTGAGCCGATTTAAAATTATGTTTTTGGTCGCTTATAAATTTCATAAAAATTGGCTCCGTATCTGGCCATGAAGTCGGTTTCTCAAGTTTCTTAAACTTACCTTGTTATACAGCTTACACATTTTAATGTTTGTTTTTGTATTTTGTAATTAAATTTTAAAATACCTGCCTACTGTATCGGTAATTTTCATTATTCTACTATGTATGATGATTTTACGAAACCTCGTGTAACGTCTCGATTGACTCAATTGACTAGCCTCTCCGCTCAGTTGGTAGTAGCTCTGGCCTTCTGCACCGTATCTCGTGGGTTCGATTCCCACCGATAACAAATATTTGTGTGGTGAACACAGATGTTTGTTCTCTGTCTGGGTGTTATAGTATTCTAAGTATGGATGTATTTACAAAAAAAAGGTATCTGGTATCTGCTTAGTTGAGGGCTAAATAGTGTGGAGTGGATTATCTACAATATTTGAAATACCTCCATAATACTTCTTAGAATACGCTTCTTATCTAAACCATATTACCACTCTCTCCTGCTTCCACACTGTTGGCAACTACCACGTATTTATATTGTGGGTAGAAAGAAATGTGGCACCGACTAAATTCGTCGATAAAACAAAGACGAGGGATTCAGCAGTCGTGTTTCTTGCGGATCTCTGGATTTATATCAGGGTTCTGTATAAATCACGTTAATGTTCCGGCTAATGTCCCCGTGAGGTGTAAAGTGTACGCAAAATACGTGTGAGTATTTCGTTCTATAGTCAATTCATAGATTTCTATTGCTCTAGTTTTTAAAGCTTTATAAGTGTCCTTAAATTGAACAAGAACATTAGAACTATCAATAATCTCCACTGGCAATGTCTTCACCTTTACCTAACACTAGTTCTACTCATATTAATTGGATAACGTGATTCACCTTATCTCCCTTTCGATACGCTATTTACAAACGCTGATCCAATATTCGTAGGAAATTGAAACCAATTAACGTAATTACGGATATATGATAACCTGATGTCCTAGTCTTTGAGATCACGGTCAGGTTATTGAGGTCATATTTCCCTGTACAATCTTGTTGATATCCTTACGATTATTGGGAGTTACTGATACGGGTGGTTATATTGATTGCTCGGTATTCATACAGACAGACGTTTTGCTAAACGAGTCGGGAAAATTGAAGAGAACTTTTCAGATCCTATAAGAATTAAAAAGTAGGGGTTACTGCGGCTCCACGGGATAAATCGTCCCTAAGAGCTTTATTGCATCTTCTTTTTTTTTAATTGCATGGCCAAATAAAAACTACGAGGTAGGCAAGTACATAAATAAAATTTAAATTTTAATATAAACATCGGTTTCTTGTCTCGAAGTTTATGGCAAAAGGAATTTTGGAAATTAAACAACTTTTACTTATTAAATACCTATATTGCAAGACTCATTTAGAACTAGCTTGGTCCTACGATTTCATGCGCGTTCTTTTCGAATTGTACTCGTAAGTTTTTTTTTGTCTCAGCATAGCAATGCAAACATAAAAACGGACGGACATACACTCTCGTTTTTAAAATGCTGCAGAATCTGATGCAATTTAGCAAGACGTTGCATTTTGAGACATGGCTGACTTGGCTAGGTATAATAATGTATGTTTAATGTTAATTAAACAACAATTTATTGTCGCTAAAGCTCGAAGGCGGAACACTTGGCTGGTATTCAGTTCTAAATCTGGACGTTTTCATGACCTTACCTAAGGAATTTCGTGGTGACTTGATATTCAATTGAATTTTTCATTATGAAAAATTTCAAACGCAACCCTATGCAAAACAGACTTGCATAAAGAGATTTTACATCATTCAGCCGAATGAACAAGGCATGACTGTGAAAATCGTTCACAGATCCATTGTCAGTGAATGACGAGGGAAGATTAAAACATTTCGGCATAAAATAACTATCGAAGGCTAAGTGATCCCGCGTAAAAACCGAGGGGAAGACCTATTTTCCGCGGCGGAACGCAAACACCTTTTCAATCCTTCAATGGGCCTAACGATGGGAGCGGAGTACCAACTAGCGGTGGCAGTTTCTTAATGGTATTGTAAGACAGAAAAAATACCGGGATCGCGGTACAATGGTGCAAAGAGAAAGATTAATCGTCTCGTTCGTAAGGCGCTCCCCAGGAGCCAGGACCTAGTGCTATTGGCGATGCGTCTACAAAAATTAATCATTTCAACACGTCATTGTCGCTCAGCCGCCTACGCGCGGAAATTTCTTACTAATTAAACGGAAATTACGCAGTTTGACAGATTTCCTTCCGATTTTTCACTCGGATTTAAACGCCCCATGTCTGCCATAAACCCTGATTAATAGACGGATACTCGCATTTCACTCGACGAAGATAAGAAAGAATCACATAAAGCTTTCAGAAGTGTGATGTAATCTCGACCATCGTTTCCATAAACTTAATGGCGAAGTATCACAGAACTTACATATCGCTGTTATAACAACCCAAGTTGGCATATTTGTTACCCCCACAGTCAGCATATTCGCGTCGAATGACCGCCAATTTATGTGAAAACTTCCACACCGGTTAGAGCATGACCTATCATATCAGAGAATAAAACTTTTCACTCGTCAAGGAATAGGTATCCCAGATATATGTTTCGGGAGAGAATACCTACCTTATGCAAATATGGCAGGTTAAAGTTTTCACGCGAAGTTTTGTGTTAGAGCGATGTGTCAATTTTGCGATTGAAATATGGGGACGGCGCGACGCTTCGGTTTCCGTTCCTGATGCATCACAATGCATGTTCGAAATTCAAATATTTACAGTTCAACCAACCTTGTAAAATATTTGTATTTTTTCTGATAAATTACAGAACATTGTCATCGACACGCACATTATGAACGAGGTGTTTCTCGCAATGAATGTGGCTGATTCATCATAATATATAAAAGCTGATGGTCGTGCCGTGAGGGTCGCCAGGAGGATAAGTAAAATATTCCACTTAGTGAATTGCCGAGTGAATTGCCACAATTATCATACCGTTTCGCCGGTGCCGCTAGTGACTGTAGTTTATTCTGTAACGGTACGGGGAAAGGCGATTTTCTTTGGATAAATAGGTGAAACTCTAAAATTTCATTTTAGCTTGGTTCTTTGTGTTTTTTTAACAAATTGAGTCTTTAGTTTCCTTGAGTTATTTGGCTCTATTTGCTTGATTTTTTTAGATGTTTAGGCTGGATTATTACAGCATGATATGAACGTTCAATCTTAAACGTAGGTGTTATATCACAACAAGGTAAATTTTATATCGGTGACCGGTAGTGCAGCAAACGATTATCTGAATGGTGTTCAAGAAGTGCAGGTTTAAATCCCGCTGGTGATGTTTGCTTACCAACCGGACTTTTAGAAAAGTAACTAATTCCAATCATAAAAAAAATATTTTATTTTATACGTAATACCTACGTTTTTTAATTATTTTAATGTATAGAACAAATTACTACCCATAGTATAAGCTCTGCTTAATTTGGGGCTAGATGTTGTGTGGATTATCCACAATACTTATTTATTTATTTACTAATTCTGTATGCCGTATTTAATAGAGCAATAAATAGGCGGGAAATCTTATCCGGAATGGTATCCGCTGGAGACGGGATCTCGTATCGTACGTAACGAAATAGAGCAGTGGGGTCTTATACAACCTTGGACACTTTGGTCTTATACAACTTTTACGAAATTTTTGGTAGAGAAGCTGTAGATTTTCTTAATGGTATATACACAGATATAGGTCAAAGACGGTAGGTAAATTTAGACGGTACCTTTCACGACCTATGGTTGGGTTTTAACGACAAAAATCTGAGAATGACTTTCGCTATCGTTCCGGATTATTACATTCTACCATTCTAATTAGGGACTGGAATCATAAGCAATTTTTTCCCCTCTATTTTAAAATTCCAGATTTTACCCAACCAAAAAAAAATTTGAATCAGTACTTGATATTATAAGATCTTTTGGGATATCTACCGTGTCTTATCCCAGCAGTCAGTCAGTAATCGTGAAGCTTATTTATTTATTTTTTTATATCAAGAAAGGGATTTTGTAAAAATCGTTGCCATCAGACAGATTTTTATATCAAGAATAAATAATCTTGATATTATGAGATCTAATGGAATATCTACAGTGCCTTCACGCAGCAGTCAGCTAAAGTCTTGAAGCTATTTGCTTATCTTTTTATACCAAGAACGGGTTTCTTCGAAAATCATTTCACGCTATTGAATTCCGCCCAAATCCAACTTTATACAATATTCTCACATGTTGAATGTAGATTCTCGTTAGGTAGGCGTCCGCCCGTCGCGCCGTCCCAGGTACAGCGATGGCGCCACATGGGCTTCTGCCAGATTAATGGATCATTGCGCCCCCCACTCCTCTGGTGGCGGTGGAGGGGGGTGAAACTACTGTTCACCTCCTTGCGAGATATATCGCCATAACTCCACTTAACACTGTTACTTTTGCACAAAACGTCTTCTGTTGAAAGGGTTATGCTCGATGACGGGGCGTATTTGGTTTCATAGCCATGGAAATGATAAAATCTTTTCTGTAGCTATGAAAATTTGTTCTGCATGTATTTTGTTGTTATATCAGAAATGAATGAACTAATCCAAGTAGGTACTTAATATTATTTATTTGGTTGTTCAGGTGTTTGTGGCTCAATCACGCCTTTATCTTAATTTCTTATATTATATTTGCTGTTGTCTGTATTATCATTATCGCCAATGCTGTGCATGCCTGTAATTGGCACACATTTTATAAAATAATTTAACTAAAAGTGTCTTCAAAATATGTTTACTATGTGTGTGTGGTTTTGCCTAATTAATAAATAATAGGGCACAAAGTATTGGTGTTTTTTTTTACTATAATTTTGCTTCCATGTTCAATGCTCATGGTACGCTCGCTACTTATCACTATTTCACTTTTACTCACTGAGCGTGCGTAGCTGACATTTGGAATTAGGTCAATTGACTATGCGGGGTCAATGAAAAAAGTTATTTCAGGCTTTACTATGAGGCACGAGAGCCTACCAATGCACGTGCTGAAAGGCCATCATAGATATGAAATTATGGATTCCTTGTTACGTGAATGGAGGTTCTTATCAGTACGATCTCGTGTCGTGTCACTTGCATAAAACATGTCAGTAAACGAGGCCCTGATCTTATTTACTAGAAACGGAAAAACCAAGTGGAGTAAATATTTTACCAGAATTTATATCAGAAGCTCATCCTCTTATGTCATCGTCATACAAGCTTACTGTCAACTGACAACACTAACCTACATAACCAAAACTATCCAGCGACATTCCAAATGTCTTCCTCTCCAGTAGACAAGGCTGTCCTACATTCCCCAACTATCCATAAAACTTCAGTTACAAGTGCCAATGTATTTGCAAGAGAATATGGAATTAGAGTCAACGGCACCCAATAAAACACTGACCCAGTGATGCCGATCGTAACAGGCAACCTTCAATCCTACAAGTAGCAAAGTAACGTTTATGCCCTATAAAACACTTCCAAACTGCTCCTCGTAAATCATGAGAACATCGAAAGTTAGCCGCCGAGCACTTAAACTTTAACAGACAATAATGTGAAAAAAACTGCCTCGCGAATAAAAAGTAATGTGGTGATAGACGTCCTTAAAGGGCTAAGTTGTGAGTGGGTAAGTTTTGAGGAATGTTGTAATGAGTACAATCGATAAATTTGAATGTTCGACGGCGCCCGGCAACTTGCAACTTTTTTCGTGAGAGCTTGGGGAGCTCGCGCCATCGTGACGCCACCACTCGCGCAGGGCGGGCGGCCACTACAGAAGCGGAGCGACGATTTGTTTAAATTAGTAAAAATATTACCACAATTAGAACCACGCATCTAAAATAATGAAAGCACAGTAGGTAAACTATATAATTATCATCAGCTTTGAATTTGTTGTGCGATTTAATTTGATCTATGGTGGAAAATACAAGCTAGTTCAAGCATTCTTACCACTGATATTCATGGGGGGTTTCAACGATAGCTCAACGGAGGGCCTTAGAATAGTTCAACATTAGGTAACCTGATTTTATTCAATACCTCTAAGACAAAAGCTACTACTTTAAAATGTTAAGCTATCAAAAAAAAATACGGGTTGCACTCCGGGAGTGCCGGCAGAAGTGAAAACTTGATTATTAACGTAGGAACCCTAAAAGTTGTTTATTTTATCAAGTTCCTCAATGTAGTAAAACCCCAATCAAAGTCCTAAGGAACCCTAAAAATTTTAGCATTATCAAGCTCCTAAGTGTAGTTGAAATTCCAATCAAAGTGCTAAGGAACCCTAAAATTGTTTACATAATCAAGGTCCTAAGTGTAGTTGAAAGTCCAATTAAAGGCCTAAGGAACCCTAAAAGTTGTTTATTTTATCAAGTTCCTCAATGTAGTAAAACCCCAATCAAAGTCCTAAGGAACCCTAAAAATTTTAGCATTATCAAGCTCCTAAGTGTAGTTGAAATTCCAATCAAAGTCCTAAGGAACCCTAAAAATGTTAACATTATCAAGCTCCTAAGTGTAGTTGAAACTCCAATCAAAGTCCTAAGGAACCCTAAAAGTTGACCACTTAATCAAATTCCTCAATGTAGTAAAACCCCAATCAAAGTCCTAAGGAACCCTAAAAATTTTAACATTATCAAGCTTCTAAGTGTAGTTGAAACTCCAATCAAAGTCCTAAGGAACCCTAAAAGTCGACCATTTAATCAAATTCCTCAATATAGTATAACCCCAATCAAAACCCTATACGGAACCCTAAATTTTACGTAAAGCCAAATCCTCAACGGGTCGGAACCGCTAGAAGGGACCTTGTCGCGCGACCTACAAGTAGGTCCTAAATGAAGTAAAACGGCAGACATAGGAGGAGGGGGTTCTGGGGGGCTAAGGGGGGTCACAGCACGGCTCGCTTCGCTCGCCGCGCTGTTCCCCGTGGTCGCGTGGCGGCTCGCTTCGCTCGCCGCGACGCTCCCCCCGGGTTCAGGAAGAGGGGGTTCTGGGGGGCTTAGGGGGGTAACAGCACGGCTCGCTTCACTCGCCACGCTGTTCCCCGTGATCGCGTGGCGGCTCGCTTCGCTCGCCGCGACGCTCCCCCCGGGTTTCGGAGGAGGGGGTTCTGGGGGGCTTAGGGGGGGTCACAGCACGGCTCGCTTCGCTCGCCGCGCTGTTCCCCGTGGTCACGTGGCGGCTCGCTTCGCTCGCCGCAATGCTCCACTCGAAAAATAAATACAGTAGATCTATAAAATCATGTACCAATTACCACTACTACCTGCCGCGGGCGGCCGCTAGTTCATAAAATCTATAATAGGTATGTACCTATACCTACTACAGTCACGAAAAACGCCTTGGTATGCTTGCTACTAACTATTATCTATTCTGTGACGTTACCGTGTCATAGTAACTACTAGCGTATCTGTAGCGTCGCTTTTTCGATTTTTATTATGAACTCTACGTTGTAGTCTTAGGGTACATTTCTGCAAAAAATCCGTCCTACGCTTTTTCGATCAGGGTCACGTGATCCTGACGCGAGTTTAAGATTTTATCCCCATTCAGAAAGTGCTCAACGCCGCTAAAGAAGTTTTCACTTCAAAAAACAATGATTACCTACCTAACTTTTTTATTTTAGAATGTTAAATTGGATACTCAAAGGCTTAATATTTTTAATAATTATTTGATTTTATCTTCCGCGCTTACCTTTTACTGGAGCGCCAGTCTTACCAATAGGGATGTCGAAAAGCGAGAGACATCTTTGCAAGTGATTATAAATCGAGGGTTGTGCAAACTTCATGAATTTATTATAATTTGTTATATTAGATTACTCTTACTTTCATGAGCACAAGTATTTGCAATGTTTATCGAGTAGAAAATCTTATTTCCGGTAGAGTTGCGTGTGTAAGAAAATACATTTTTCATTGAATAAAGTGTCTTGTGAAACTCGGGAGTCACATATTAATAACATTTTATTCAATGCTATCGCGGAAAACTCGTGCCTTAGTTACAAGTATGATTTATAAAAAGATAGATAGATAAACAGATAGATAGAAAGATAGATTAACTATTTATTGTACTCAAAGAATAAGTAAACACAGAAACTACTGAAAACCTGCTTTGCATGTTGGGCAGCTTTTACCTAAATAACCTAGTAAAAACTAAAAAACACATGACTTTATAAAAATTTAAAATCAAAGAACTATGAGATATAGTGTTCATAGTAGTGTATAGTAGTGTCCTGGCATAGTTTCCTGTTCATATATACAGTTGTATGAACAGGACTCTAACCAATTTGGTTGATATATCGTAACAATTTCATTTTATTACATTCGTCCAGCCCTATAAACAAGCAGGTAGGCGAGCACGGAAGTGATAATCTTAAAAGTTAGATTGACATAGTTCTATCGTATAAAAGTGTAGCAAAGTTACAATGTCACAGGAATATGTATACGGAATCCTCTTTCACTGATTTATTGAGGCTGGCAGTCTTTCAACTTGTAATTGGGAAGAAATACGTAAAACGACGTTACTACAAAACTTTTACTGTTGGCATACTTGATCTACCTTAATACTCAAATACATAGTAAAATTTGCTACATTTTATCACCAAATCATTGTTTTTTTCGATCGTAACATCAAATTAAGAAGTGTTAGGCAGTAAAATACATTTCGTGGTTTTTACGGTAATTTTTTATGGTGTCAGATAGAAAACAAACATAAAAATGTTTTGAAGTGTTTTTCTTATTTTAGCATTTGTGACTTTATTGCAAACATATAAAAAAACTATTCAAACCGATGACGTAATACCTGTACAAACTTAACTTGGCGCTAATATAAAAATCAAAATGTCTCGTCCTATAACGAAAAATTATAAGGAAAGTTTAGAATTAGGTTGATAGTGCGCTTCCCTAAATCCATAAATGGAAACTTTGCCAGTGTTGCTAAATGCAATGGATTAAATAGAACGATTACATCAGCGTAGGTAGAAGTTTTGTATCTGGACCAGAATAGTCTCGGAGTCTCAACGAACTTAGCACTCACAATAAATTACAAGTTCCCTTCAAAAGAGAATGGATTAAAACTACTCCAAAGTGTGGCCCAGGGAGCGAGGAAACTTTCAATTTTTATGACAAATACAATTAGGGGTGAATTTATGTGTCTTTGTTACGCAACCCTTCCAACCATCAGAGCAAATAGTAGGCTTTAATTTCTAAATGCACTTTAAAAACTTGTCAAAGTTGTTTGATTTACAGGCCTTCTTAAGATACGGCTACATCTAGACGTTATGCTGCGATGTATGACAGTGATATCTATATCGCTACAGGAACGACTTCGTATTCTAATTTCACAAAACAATCGGTTAGTCTGAAAAGTTTGTCCATTTTCGCAGTTTAAAAAATGGCTGACTTCCTTATAACATTGTAACATTCTAAAAGTTCATGCAGAGTAGACAACGTAGCAGTTTGCAAGTTGGCCAACATTTTAAATCTAAAAACCTGCGTCCGTTAGGGATTCCCATTACGGATAAAGATCTCGCGACATCGGTGGACAATAAAATGAGTTCCATCATATCTGAAAGTTTACCCCATAATGAAGCGTATGGGGCGAATGCTTTACGACAGCAGTCGACGGATCTTTATTGGTAGCGGACCAATTTAGATAAAAGGAAAGAGCTTTTGCCCTGAAACACCAGAGATAGTAGTCTTAACTATCGCCAAGTTAGGGGTAGTTAATCCGGTGCGTTCGCAGATAAATCAAGAGTAGGAGATAAATTTCCGTTGGACGGTAATAGGTGAAAACTATTAGGTACAGGGTAATTTGAGTGAAAAAACTACGTAGGTTGGCGGTCGGGCATTGTGGCGCCGGTACGGCTTTGGGGAACAACTTGCGTAAGTGGGCTCGTCCGGGAAAACTTTGTCATCGGTCTTTTTGAATATTAAGCTTGCTGACTTTTTACATGCAATTTTTTTTTGTTTTTGAATACAAGATAAAATAGACTTTTAACTAATCAATTCAAATGACAGGGAATATTTTTCAAAAAGTTTTGTACAATAATAATGTGATCAATACGTGTGGAGCTGACTAAGACACGGGTTTCCTCAAGATGGTTTCCTTTACTGTTTGAGAGCACTGTACCATTCTAAAAATATTTTTTTCTGTATTCGAACCCGCGACCATAGGTTCGGAAGGCTACTACCACCAGTGTTCTTAATTAGAAGTACACTCTAACATTCAATAAACTTCGACTCGCAATTTGTTTAATTGAGTTGACGAAACGGGTAAGGAGTCTAATCGTAATGGATACCTTTGCGTTCCAGCTTCGTACATTTCGGGTAGCCCTATCCTTGTTTGGCACGAATCTTATGAAAAAGACAGGCTATGAAATCTTGATGAAAAACGAGTTGGGTTTAATAGTATCTCAATTCGTTCATTCATTCGGCTCTTGGCGGTGGCCGTCGACGGCCGTCGCGTCGCTTCAAGAAACTTCCACGGAATTTTCCACAGAACTTCGGCTTTCGACAATTCTTTCAATGTAGCTGAAAGAATGTTAAAGATATGGGTTTTCTGATTTATGTTTTAGATAAAAGTTTCAACTTTTAAAGTAACGTACATATTTCCATGGATCGTTTTCGCTTTGAAGAATAAGATGAATCCTTTGAAGAAACATTATTCGTTTTGATAAAAATTGTGAATTGATTCAAATCTCTTGGAAAATAAATATAAGGAAAATTACAGGGGTGGTAGTAAATAGCTTGGAAAATATATTTCTCTTTGAAAATAAAGTACCTTTATAAATACCAGCTAGTAGGCTTGAAAAATTAGGTCAAGGACGTTTCTTGATTTAGGTGACACTATGTAAGAGCTTTATTTAATGTCATTTCATCCATCAGAGATTAAGTAACCGTATCGACTTATAACATGAATACTCTGGTACTTTATTAAGTAGGTTTAAGGGCGTTTAAAATATTTAAAGGGTCAGCAACGCGCGAGTGATGCCTCTGGTGTTGCAAGCGTCCATAGGCTATGGTAACCGCTTGTCATCAGGTGAGCCGTATGCTTGTTTGCTAACTGAGTTGTATAAAAAAAAGCAGCCAAGTGCGAGTCGGACTCGCCCATGAAGGGTTCCGTAGCACGACGAACTACAAGAACCTTTATATATGTTACTTGATGTAACATAATAAGGTTCCTGTAGTTCGTTGAAAGGTAAATTGCGGTTTACGGTTTATGACGTATAAAAAAAAAACTACTGACTAGATCTCGTTCAAACCAAATATCGTTGAAAGTTTACATAGTAATGTACAACATATATTTTTTTTAGTATTATCATTTTCTTACTTTAGAAGTTAGAGGGGGGGGGACCAACTTTTTTCCACTTTGGAAGTGTCTCTCGCGCAAACTATTCAGTTTAGAAAAAAAACTATATTAGAAACCTCAACATCATTTTTGAAGACCTATTCATAGATACCCCACACGTATGGGTTCGATGAAAAAAATATTTTTGAGTTTCAGTTTCAAGTATGGGGACCCCCAAAATTTATAGTTTTTTTTCTATTTTTGTGTAAAAACCTTAATGCGGTTCACAGAATACATCTACTCACCAACTTTCATCAGTCTAGCTTTTATGGTTTCGGAGAAAAATGGCTGTGACACGGCCGGACAGACAGACAGACAGACAGACAGACAGACATGACGAATCTATAAGGGTTCCGTTTTTGCCATTTGGCTACGGAACCCTAAAAAGCAGCCAAGTGCGAGTCGGACTCGCCCATGAAGGGTTCCGTAGCATCAAATAACATAATATAAAGGTTTTTGTAGTTCGTTGAAAGGTAAATTGCGGTTTACGATTTATGACGTATAAAAAAAAAACTACTGACTAGATCTCGTTCAAACCAAATATCGTTGGAAGTTTGCATAGTAATGTACAACATAATTTTTTTTTAGTTTTATCATTCTCTTATTTTAGAAGTTAGAGGGGGGGGGACCAACTTTTTTCCACTTTGGAAGTGTCTCTCGCGCAAACTATTCAGTTTAGAAAAAAACGATGTTAGAAACCTCAACATCATTTTTGAAGACCTATCCATAGATACATCACACGTATGGGTTCGATAAAAAAAAAATTTTTTAGTTTCAGTTTCAAGTATGGGGACCCCCAAAATTTATAGTTTTTTTTCTATTTTTGTGTAAAAACCTTAATGCAGTTCACAGAATACATCTACTCACCAACTTTCATCAGTCTAGCTATTATGGTTTCGGAGAAAAATGGCTGTGACACGGCCGGACAGACAGACAGACAGACAGACATGACGAATCTATAAGGGTTCCGTTTTTGCCATTTGGCTACGGAACCCTAAAAAAGAATATAGTCTTTGAAAATTGGATTAGGAAGGTTATACAATTTCTCACTTGATTGTAAAACCCAAACGAAAAATTCTTCGAAACTGTAATCCTGAACTAATATGTTGCAAAACTTTATCCAAGCGAGAAGCGATATTCCATTTCACGTTAGGAAACAACGTAATCCCCCGGATTTTAAAGTGGACTTAGCCAAATCGGCGTCTCCCTTTCTTAGCTTGTTATCTCATATCCTAAAAGTTTAAAACGCCAGAGCCATCGAAACGGGAACTTATTAACTCGATGTGATCGCCGCGCAGAAACTGCTCCACGGTAAAATGTTACAGGAAGGGAAACTTTCGACAAACTCTAAAAAGAAACTGACTAAAGTTTAAAAAGAACGCTAAATGCGACTTAGCAAAACTAAATGTGCTTGAGTGTAAATCTTATTATCAATATCATGTATAGGGAACTTTTCTTGCAGATTATATGAACCAAGCGCAGGATTTTTTTTAATTCCTTTTTTGTATCCATTCGTATTCGTACCTTTTTATAAGTTACTAACAGCCGCCTGCGGCATCGCTCACCCTGTTGGTTTAAGTTTTTCCTCTTTTTCTCCGCATTTCTTAGTGCACCCATATACTATAAAAGGAACATTTGCTCCAAGTTTCACGCTTCTATACACTGAGAAAAATGTAAGGCTGAAAAGTTCGTAATTAAGATGGATTTATTCGTAATGAAGGCGAAAAAACGACCAAGCGTACTTGGACGAAAAACGCCTTCCTAGGTTGGAGGCGTTTTACGCCTTAAGCGTGAGGCGCAACAAATAAGCAGCATTATACTCTCTAATGTGTGTTTTAGACGTATTTTTTTACAGATTAGCCTTAAATAAAAAGCTATTAACGTGGTAAGTGAGATAGGATCGACGAACTGACGATGGGATTTAACTTCCGGTAAGGCGATATAAAAGGTAAAGAAGGTGCTCGGGTCACACACGTAAATCTTTCCTAGAGTAATATCCGACGTATCATTACGCCCCAATTAACTTCTAGTAAGGCGTTTTACGCCTTTTCCTACTGAGGTTTAATTTGTTCACAAAGTGTTTTGAATATTTATTGACTGCTTCCTAAGTCATAATAGACTTTTAGTAAGGTGTTTTATACCTTTATTCGCTGCGATTTAACCGATCCGCTAAAAGTTTTGAACGTTTCATAAATCGTAATTCGCTTCGAGAAAGGCGTTTTAAGTCTTTACTTACTGTGGGTTTAACCTGTCCACTAAGCGTTGTCAACGTTTACTAAGTCGTAATCGACTTCTAGCAAGGCGTTGTACGTCTTATCTTACTGTAGTTTAATCTGTTCATTAAGCGATTTCAAAGGTTACTAAGTCGTAATCGACTTTTTGTAAGGCGTCGTACGTCTTACCTTACTGTAGTTCAAGCTGTTTACTAAGGCATAATAGACTTCTAGTAAGACGTCGTACGTCTTACCTTACTGTAGTTTAACCTGTTCATTAACCGATATTGATGTTTTTTTAAGTCGTAATTTTCGTCTAGTAAGGTGTTTTACGTCTTTACTTACTATGGGTTTAACCTAAGCATAAAGCGTTTTCAACATTTACTTAGTCGTATTTGCCTTCAAAAAGTTATTTTTGAATGTTTCATACGATTAGGCTAGCCGTATCGTATGGTAATTTTTGCTTTCTTTACGAGCAGAAACGTTTTATGAAGACCGGAAAAAAGCCTTTTAACGGCTAGTAACGCTGTTCCCTATGGGCATGATTGACTTGCTTTACTATCATTTAGTTCATATTAAGGGCATTGGGCCGCTCAAAGTTCACTCTTAGGTAACGCGGGCCAATATCCTTCACATGAACTTTATGATAATAGATCAGCCAAACATGCCTTCAGTGAACAGCGTAGCCTGCTGCCTCAGAAAGCTGTTCTCCCAGTCTTTGTAAGCTTCTGAAATTAATAGAACAAAAATTTATAAAGCACTTCAATAATAACTGATTATCTTTGGTTACCAAAGATATGTACTAGATAGACTAGTATTTTCTCAACCCAACAGTTTAACCTCAACCTAGCCTAATAAATAAGCCGATAGCTTTTTCATCTTATATAAATAATAGTGGTATTGCAATAAAACCATTCAATAAAAATCTATAAATCTGTATTAAAAAATCAATTTAGATAAGTAATTAACTTTTTAAATACTTAAAACAAGATAAAATCGTCTTGGAGAATGCCCTTTTCGTTGTAAAGCTTTTGTAGGCACGCATTTGCTGTTATTGCCCACAGGCTAGCTCCTCTCATGGCGTAGCTCCTTCCTCGGCAACCGTTATTGCAAGTGAAGCCTCCTCGACTGGATTACAATACCTGAAATAAAATAATGTATTTTTTAGGAAATAGTTATCGCAAACAAAGTAGAGCATTCTATGATGGTAATTAGTACAAGTAGGTATTATGTTTATCTAACCAAACTATGACCACAGGTTTATTAGAGGACAGGTCGGCCTGGCATTGCAGGTTCTAAGTCAGAGAGATCGTTTGAATCACTGATAGCAAATGACAAGTACTTACAGCTATAATCCTTTTTAAATGGTTCTCCAATACCGCGTGGCCATGTTGAAATCACTCCAATGATGTTTGGTGTTTGGATTTACTTCTAGCCCAGAGTCCAATAACAAATGCGCCAATTATTTTCTTTGTTTGGAATCCAGGAAGCCAAAGCCAGCCAGCCTGTTAAGTAGCCCGTCCTCTTTGCGTATTATGTCAAGTACACCTTATCTGAAAAAAATAAACAATTAATTTTCCTAAGTTTAAAAATTCCTTTGTACCAATATACAAAATTAAATGCAAAAGTTCAAAACTGAAAACATGAATATGTACTTAGACATATTTTTATAAATCATATTTCGTTCATGTTTCCAACACAACCAGAATCTAGGGAGTAGGTACCTAAACTTATCAAATACAAAACATGATTAGGTTCAAAAACATTATGGAATAACTGAGTTTGATACAGGTACTCTACTTACATTGAAATGACGTATCAATCAGGTGTGTGCCCCATTTTGTTAATAAATCTGTGGGATTCAGATTCAGAGTCTGCCACGTTCAAAGCACGAAGATTTTTGACTGGTTGGTTGCTGCTTATAGGTCTGTCTTGGACCTCTCTACATCTGTTTGTCTGTGCTTCCATACACTGACACAGCCAGCAGCGTTCAGAAAATGAGGGATAATAAAAAAAACCTGCAAAATAAACTTTGAATGACTTAGAATTAAACCAAACACTCCGTCCAAAGTCAAACCAAACTGACGAATGAAACAAGTCGTTACGTACGTGCTCGTGGCCTCGTGGGCAGTGCTGCCAACTCGACTACTGCAGATTATGCTAGTGGTGGGTGTTAAAAATAACAAAATAAAAATAAATAGATATTCAAGACAATCTACTCAACACTATCTAGTCCCAAACTAAGCAGAGCTTGTACTATGGGAACCGGATGGCTGATATAATACTTACACACATATTTTTTATGTAAATACATAGAATACAATATAATGCCCCAACAGAGAAAAAACAACTGTGTTCACCACAAATATTTGTTCTCGGTGGGGATCGAACCCACGACCTACAGCGCAGAAGACAGAGATCCTACCAACTGAGCTGAGAGGCCAATAAAAAATATGCTATACGTAGTCTTTAAGTCAAAACTGTACTGCATTACTAACTGCCTGTGTCATGTGTGTGTCGATTGGCCTATGCTCCAAGCATAGTTCGTGTAGTTAGCACACAGCACAAAGCAAAAGTAGGTAGGTATTGAATCTCGTTCGTCAGGGTTCCAACCAAAAAGTGAGTAAACTCAGGGAAAGATTCTAAATGGGTGTTTTCACGGATATTTGATTTGTTTGTTTTTTTTTTGTTACCACATAACTCGTAAACTAATTTGAAAAATTATATCTTAACTTTACTTTCAGATTAGTCCCATAGAAATTTCATCATAATCGGTTCAGCAGTTTTGACGTTGGGTTTTCAAGTTTATATACTCTCTCTCATACAGTTATACGAACCAAGGTTATTTGCCTTGTAGCTGGCAGCATTATTGAGATTTTCGTTGTACCTACGACAAGTGCCTTACAAAGGTGTATCTCGCAGTAACTAGAGAGTTTTTTTTAAACTTAACCCACCAATTGACTGAAAGTCGTTAAAATAATAAAACTGAGTAAAATAGACTTTTCTTCCACCAAATTATCTACAAATATTTGCGGACATTCCACGCAACACAATCTAGCCGTAAACTAAGCAAAGCTTGGTAATATGGGAAACAGGTAGCTGAGACCTATATTACCTAAATAGGTATCAAATTTTTGTAGACACTGGTTTGGGTTCTTCGCTTGATCTAAGTAGATACCTACCTACAGGAGAACAGGGCTTATGTGTAGAAGCAAGGGTTCTGCCTTTGAATAGCAACAAGGAGTCATAGAGCGTAGCAAATTTTTTTCAATGGAACAGCTATTAATAGGAATGGTTTATTAAACAGCGCTATGATTCAATAGAAACCTCCCTAGTAAAACACAATGAAACACATAAGTGGGTAGAGTACCTACTTAAGTATTTAGGTTGGTAATGTACAAATCTGCCTACCTACCTTCTTAACTAAAATGTGCCCCCATTTGAGATCCATTTGACCCACGGCCAGGGTTGCTCAGAGAAATAAATCGGCAGCACTAACTATCCTGCCACTTCTATGTACCTACCTATATGCTTGCTTATGCTTATTAGGTACCTTGTATGGGTTGGGTAGATATTTAGCTAGGCAGGTTTAGGGTTAGATTTGTAAATGCTTTGTTTATTTACTGTGTGCTGTACAGATACGTCGTCTGTTTGTGCGTCAATAAAAATATACTCATTCTATTTTACCTACCGATACAATACCTAATATTATTATGGTAGGATAACTGAGAAGTTGAACCTCGCCAAATTACCTAGGATCGTACTTATGTAGGTTTTAAACGTTTGTATAAATATTTACGAAAGTATTATCCGTCGAACATTGCCATATCTACGGTTTCGTTCACAGAATAAGTAAGTCGCTAGATGACGTTATTTCACCATTTGATCAGTCATAACTTGAGCATTATTGAGCGTTTATGTTAAGGCAAATATTGCTAAATTTACGGTTATATTAGCCAAATATGTATGCCGTTATTAGGCTTTTTAAAGTTTGACTATATAATATGTCAAGTATCATCCACCCCATCTTAAGGTGAATATTGTTATATCTACGGTTTCATTTACTGAATATGAAAGTCGTTAAATGAAGTTATTTCACCGTTTGGTTAGTCTTAACTCGATCGTATTTCGCCTTATGATACGGTAAATATTGCCAAATTTACGGTTAAATTGGCCAAATATGTATGGCGTTATTAGACTTTTTAAACGTTTGATTAAATAGTAACTAAAGTATCATCCGCCCTACCATAAGGTGATTGTTGTCTTATCTACGATTTAATTAACCGAATAAGTAAATAGTTTTATGACGTTATTCACCGTTTGATTAGTCGTAACTTGATCGTATTTCGCCTGATGATAAGACTAATATCACCAAATTTACGGTTATATTGACCAAGTATGCACGTCGTTCTATGACGTAATGTTACCGTTCAATCAGTTGATACTTGAGCATTATATCGCCTTATGATAAGGTAAATATTGCTAAATTTACGGTTAAATTGGTCAAATATGTATGCCGTTATATGACCTTATGTTACCATTTAATTCGTCGTACCCTGAGAATATTTCGCCTTATAAAAGGGCAAATGTGGCCACATTATACCTTCATGTTGCCGAATTCATACGCCGCTGAAAGACTTTGAGTTTACGTTCAATTTTTTCTGACTAAAGTATATTCTGCCTTATTGTAAGGTGAATATTGTCATGCTTAAGATTATTTATGCCACTTTCGAAAGTTTGTTTTATGACTTAGGTTTAAGTTTGTTTTGTTTTTATTAAAGCATATATCACCTTAACTTAAGTCAAATTTTGCCTTAATTACGGTGATATTCACCACATATTCAACGTCGTAAATTTAAAACGCTTTCAATAGTCCATTACTGCTGTATTAGCAGTGTTAAGTTGAATTCCAAGACTACCTTACGGTAAGTCATTTGCGACGGTTCGTGTTTATCATATGAGACGTACCAGTTTATCGCAAACGAATAGTAAAGTCAAATTAACCGTAAGCGTTTCAAAATCGCCTCGCGTCATTACAATTCAGCCGTCAAAGGTGGAATTCATCTTAGGCCAGAAATCCATTTTTCTCAGTGTAGGACTTACGGTTTAGGCTGTGCGTTTATTGTCAGTCAGTCAGTAACGTAAGAGCTTTATATATTTCGATTTTGCTTTAACTGTATCAATTTCTAGAGAAAAATAACAAGAGCTAGCTTTAAAAGTTAACACAATCACACGTCGAGATTGGGATCTCTACCTGCTGATCATAACAAGTTAGAACTTCGCAAAATATGGCCATGTCTTTTTATTGTACTCATACGATCCGTACACGGTTTTATACTTGTTCCGTGTAAATTTTTATGTGAACTACCGATTTTATTCGACTGTCATTTACTCATATAAAAGTTGAAACAGTTGATATGAGCAAACTTAAATTAGAAAATTTTATTTGTTTAAACTTAAAAGAAGAAAAACATTATGTAATTGTCCTGATATTCTGAGATTACTGTAACGAAATTGATCCAAGCATAACACATTCCTTTCTTACAAATGATAGTAATTCAAGACCTCGTTTCTGATAGTCTCCGATGTCTTAGGCGGTATTGGGCAGTATGGTATGTTGTTGTGTTAGGTCAGGACACCGCTAAAAGTAGGTACTTATATAAAGTGGTGTCATTGTCGTCTCAGTTGTAAGAAACACTGACTGCTACCCACGACTCTGTCCTCGGGTTTATATTTATAACGGCTTATCCGGAATCTAATAATAGTACCGATACGAACATCCTTTTACTGGCCTAACACAGAAATTGTGAACTGTCACTCACCCAATGATCTGTCTATAGACTAGTAGTTGATTCGTTTTCTGTCATTTCGGGAAGGAACATAGCTTTCTGACCATGGCATAGCGACTTCTAGAGCAGGGACAGACAAAGCATGGAAATGACAGCCACCGCCGCGCCGTGACAATTTGATTCGAAAATGTCACATTTTTATTCTGATTATTGCTATTTTTATTTGAAGTAAGTTCAGTTTTTTTTAATCTGGGTCAAAGTGTGCGAGCCAGAACTTGTTTCACGGTTTTCAACGTCTTACTATTTCGAGGATTTGAATGTAGTTTGACCCTCAAAGCCGTCAAATGCTTCACGTATGAAAGAGCGTCATAGTCGTGATAGCAAGTCTTTCCGGGGTCATAGTGCACTTAAATGATTCCGCGGTAACATACTATTTGCACACATTGCAAATTACTTTAAATTTAAAATTAGAGAGAAGTATTTGGATGTGGCATCTAATCATTGTATCTTATAGGGAATTTTAAATAATTTGGACCTTGCATCAACGGAGTTATGAAAATAAAACGTAAGCTTTTGATTGATTTGACTGGCCGCTTAGTTGATAGTAGCGCTGCCTTCTGCACTCTCCTGCCTTTTTGTAAATCGTAAGTTCAATCCCCACCGAGAACAAATATTTGTGTGGTGAACGCAGATGTTTGTTCTCTGTCTGGGTGTTTATATAGTGTTCTAAGTATTTACAAAAATAAAAATATAAGTAGGTATTATATCAGCTATCTGGTTCCCTCCTATCCTGGTAGGTATCTACAAGCTCTGCTTAATTTGGGGCTAGATAGTTATTTATTGTATGGGCTTGGGTCTAGTGAATCATAATATAATATTTACAAAAAGTTTTCTTACAATGTTGTGTTATTTAGGGTTCCGTTCGACCCAAACCAGAAACCATAAGTTCTAAAAAAATGCGTTGTTCTCCCCATATCAATATCAAGTTTGAAAATCTTAAATGATTAGGTATTAGGATATTGAAATACGATGTAAATTTTAAAGATAAAATAATTCTCTAGAGTCCGCGCAAGATTACTTTGAGCATAAGAGATGGCGGAAAATGTAAAAAAACTGGCTTGAAATAATCTGGAAAAAAACTGGAAATATATCTCCCGATCACAAATTAGATCAAACGCAATGCAAGTTCGATTTCTCCATTTAATTTTATATTTATTAAATCGGAAGATATAATTTCCAGTCCATTTTATTCATGTTTTTTGCCATGTCACGCGCAAAGTTATCTTGCGCGGACTCGGATTTTTTTAGAAAGTCATGGTTTTGATGCGGAACCCTCAATAAGCTTATCGCCTTGAACTTGACCGTTCTTTAATATTGTCCGGATTTATTCTTCGAATGCATTTTGTTGTTATGATAAGTAGGTGATTATATTTTATTGTTTGCCATTATCAACACCTTGTAAAAAGCATTTTAAAACTGGCTCGCTAAGTACATAAAGTTAAAATAACATTATCCTTTATCCAGGCTTGAAATTTGGAGGGGTGGATATGAATGTGGTAAAAGACACAAAGAAAAGTCTTCTTCTTCTTGTCGTGTCACCAGTTCTTTCGAACCAGTGCGGTGAAAAGATTTTTAGTGTACCTCGAAGAAGCTCCTTTCGTGCACTTGACACATCCCTTCGAACTTTTACTTTCGCCTGAATTGGAACCCATACCAATCTATAAATATTAATTATTATTATGTGTTTTCTGGGTCCCACTGCTGGGCAAGGGCCTCCTTCAAATCCCTTCAGAAATCGCGATCCTGGGCTACGCTTGTCCAGTCACTTTTCTCGCCATCTATGTTGGCCTACCGAGTCGATTTGTCGCATGGGTCAGGATGCCAATCGGTGACTATCTTTGCCCATAGCTCACCTGGCTTACGGCAGACATGACCATGCAGCCAAATTTAACTTCAGCTCGGCCTATTTCTCAGCAGTATTTCATACCGAGCTTCAAGCTTTCGTGGCTATTACCAGCAGTGGCGAAAGTCGAGCTGTGGATGATGATGGTTCATGCAAAAAGCTAAGGTAGTCGCGCACTGAATATTTTACTCCCATGCATTTCTGACCATTTCTTCATGTTAATTGTGGAATTATCGAACATTCGGACGTTTCAATAAATGCTTCTAATGGGTTCGATCATTATTCTAAATGGCTTCGAAGCAGGCTTTAAGCATACTCAATAGCTTTTCAGTGCTCAATTATTTAAAGCCTTTCTTTCTAACCAACCGTCAATAATCAAACTAAAACCGTCTTTATTCAGTGGTGTCACAAGAGTCACTTTGGGATGTGAAATGTAAATCTAGACGTCTTCGCCACAAAAACCTAAGAACGGGGTTAATAATCCTGGCGTAGCATTGGACTAGTTAATCCGTGTTTTGTCACATTTGCTCGAGTTGACAATTGCATGTCAATGCAAGAGACAAAACACGGATTAACTAGTCCAACGCTACGCCAGGATTATTAATAAGACCCTTACCCCATTACTTACAAGCGTTTTTCAAAAGATAATCAGTATTTACGCAACTGTCATCTCTTAATCCGGTAATGTCAAACAGTGACAGAGCGAACTTTAAGCAGTGCGTCACACCTAAGTAACGCTTGTAAGTAAGGCCATTAATGTATAAATAGGATGGTATAGGTGCTGGGCAAGCCTATTCCATTTAAAATCCTGTCCCAGGCACTATAGCGTCCCGTAAGTAGAGGGGCATGAGTTCACCAGTTGCCCCTGACGCTATATAAATAATCTACAATAGATGGAAAGGCCTGTTTACTTTTTTTTTTACATTTAATGTTGTGTTACCTACATATGTGTGTGTGTAATATTTTTAACAGACTTTAAATGAAAAAGCAGGCAGTTCTCAATTTGGGTCTAGTATTTTTATGTTTGTTATCGCAAAACTTGGTCATGTATGAGCCGATTTAAACAATCTTTCCAGATGGTCCCATAGAAATTTCGTCAAAATTAGTCCAGCAGTTTGGCCATCAAGTCGGTTTCTCAAGTTTTTAGAATATAATATCAGCCTCATAAAAGCCCGTGCCCGTGGCGGCCACAAGTTGCGTGTTATAGTTCATGCATTTCACGAAGACGCATCCAGTGATATTTATCTGGTTGTAATAAGACCCAAAATGCTCTAATTGACGCGTCTTCGTGAAATGCATGAACTATACAGAATACTGTAGCGCGTGGTTGCCACCGGCAATACTTGTATTGAGAATCTATACAAAGCGTATGAAAAAGGCTGTAATTATTTGCCGCTGGTAGCTCGAGTGTTAAGTACCTACGATTATTCAAAAAAATGGCATTAAGAATTTTTTTCACATAATCATTATCTTCAATACGTTTTTAAATAAAATTTGTTAAACATTTCATTGACCCCAAAGCCTTATTAATAACCCAATCCATTTGAGCACTAAAGTCAATGCACGTGGAAAATCAGCTGACCCCATGCAAAGGATAAAAGGTTATTGAACGAAATCAGCTGCTGCTCGCTAGGTGATCTGCTTATTTGGAAAAAGCAATTAATTGTATTTCATGTGTCGATGAATATTTTAAACCAGCAGAGTGGTGAAAGGATTTCAAGTACGCCTCAGAGAGGGTCCATAATTGTACGTACGAAGTTATATTTATTTAGGTTACTTCATCAATACAATGGCTGTAATTTTTCTGTAATTTTATAGCCCTACTTATAAACGCAATTTAAATTTAATAATTGCTTAAAGTTAGCCCTGTCACTGTTTGTGGTAAGAGATGGCAATAGTTTAACCACTGTTTATCTTTTGACATATTTTTATAAGTAAGGCCATTAGTTTTTTTTTTTTGTGGCTGAATAAACTTCTATCTAGGTTTATTTTCTGCTCTATAGGTTATGGGATTGTTTATGTCACAGTTTTACACAGCGCCATCTAGCCTCTCACCAAGTAAACCTTGGACTAAGAAATTACTAAATGTAATTTATCTGAAAGATTTTTTTTTTTCTAATATAGCTGATGGAACATGGTAGTAATATTATACTAGCTATACTTGTTGTAAACTTTGCACCGCGGTCACGTTGGATCGAATATAAATCAAAAGTCTGTAAAACGTTGGCATTAGCACAGTAGTCCAGCAGATGGTGCGCCAGATAAACAGCTAGACGGACGGCCTTGACTTTCGAGACTGTTCCATAAAAAATGCCTGAGAACGCATTCCTAAACTCAACTGTACATAGAATAACCATCGTTAATATGGTTATCGCAAAGTTTAATTTCCTATCCACGATTGGACATGCCGGCCGATAACAGTTTTTATCTATGGTTTTTAATTCACAAACAAATCTATTTGTCGGTTACGATGTACTATCTAAATATTTTAAACTCCTACGTTACTGACTGACTGACTGACAATCAACGCATAGCCTAAACCATAAGTCATAGAAGCATGAAACTTGGAGGGTATGTTCCTTTTATAGCGTAGGAGTGCACAAAAAAAGGCAATTGGAAAATTATTTCCCTAAGAGAAAAATAGGAAAAACTTTTAGAAGTAACAAAAAAAAAAATACAACCGAATTGAGAACCTCCTCTTTTTTGAGTGGAAGTCGGTTAAAAACAAACTTAAAAAAATACTTAAGTACCATAGGCGGTCGTATCGCTATGAGCGATCTCTTCCAGACAACTTTGATGATTGGTTATGATTTTATTGAAGTACGAAATGGCGGTGCTATAAGGGCTTCTACACAATATTTCAGTGTTGCACGTATTTTTGTTGCATCAACTTTTTTAAATTATCTTCTACTATTATCTTTTATCGATCGTATTATTTCAAGTTAGATAGATGAGCATAGGTTTTATTGGTTTATAATAAGTAATCTATAAATGTACGGTCACTGACCTACAGATTAACCTAACGCGCCAAGGTTAGGTGGGTGACATTGCACCGAGTGCTGCGCGGGCGGCAATTACATGCACGTTTTGTGCGTTATATGCATTGATGTAACTGGCCTCTCAGTCCAGTTGGTAGTAGCTCTGCCTTCTGCGCCGTAGATCATGAGTTCGATCCCAACGAGAACAAATATTTGTGTGGTGAACATAAAAGCAAAAGCAAATAGTGAACATAAACATCAGAAATATCATCGAAGGAAAGGTAGAAGGAAAGAGAGGATGAGGAAGACCAAGGATAAGCTACATGAGCCAAATAAAAGCAAAGATCGCCGTCATGTCGTATAAGGAGGTCAAGGAAGTTGCCCTCAAAAGAAATACCTGGAGAAAAATGCATACATTACGCCAACAAGAGCATTGCTCTTATATAAGAAGAAGAGAAGAACATAATGTATGTTTGTGCTTTGGCAAATTTTACAGTTCTCAAAAGCGAACTGAAGGATATAAGATTTACGTACGTTGAATGTGGTTGGTTGGACCATAGTAAACTGAAATAAGACCACACTTATATTTGTGCTCCTATTACTCTGGCCGCTTTCAAGACCGGCACGTTCAATCTAGTTATAATACATCGATGATTTCATAGCAAAAATTCAAGGTTAAAACACATTAGAGGAGAATTTTCTTTCATCAAGTCACGATGATATTTTAAAAACTTATCCATGAATAGTACAATCTCGCTTCTAACTCCAGGTTTGAATACATATTTATTTTACCTTATGAATTTATTTGCACCTCTCCGAACTGAAACTGATTGAACTATTGAATACTACGTCTCTTCTTCTTGCCCTTATCCTACTTTATATGGGGTTGACACAATATGTCTTCCTCCTCCATTCCCCTCTGTCAGCCGTCATCTCTGCATTCACTCCTCTCATCAAAGTTTTCATTCGAAGACTTCACAATTCTAATAACCTTAGGGACAAGAAGACTGCCTTAAAAATAACGGCTTATTACTCAAGAAAACTAAATGTTTTGACCATGAGAAACTAATAATTACAAATGTAATGAATGACATACTCTATTGAAGAAGTGGAAATGTCATAACGTATATAATAAACAATGCAGTTATCACTTAGGCAAATACATAAAATATGACGAGAAATCACAATAAATATCTTGAGCACATTCATGTGACATAAACGCGTTAGAATGATGAATAAATCGCGGTTCACAGTCGGATTTCGATCTCTGAGCGATTGTAAAAATCCTTAGAACATCAAGGGGTTCTTTAATGGCGGTTGGCGCATAATTTTATGGCTGTATTTTAGGTAGGTTCTGCTAACTTTATCCTGTGACTTGATGCGGTTAGAATCTGACTCTATTTAAACAGAAACAACACCAAAATTCGAGACAGACAGACTTGCCTTGAAGATGTTTAAGTTTATTCATGTTTTCAAGTTTTGTATTTTATTGTGATATTGCTTTGGTATGGTCTTTCTGAAACAAAGTTTGAAAAACTCAATCGAAAATAAAACCTTAACATGTAATCTTTTGAAAACCAAAGCTATCGCAATTAATAAAAACTACTTGGCAAAAAAAAAGCAAAGCTATCGCAATTAAATAAACGGCTTGGGCACTTAACACGTATGGGAGAGGAACGTACAGTCAGGCACGCGTACACAGGCCAGCCAAACGAACGAAGTCGTGGAAGAACTGCGGAGCCAGCAACTACGCGGAAGCCTTTCTGGACAAAGAAGCCTGGCGGACTCTGGTGTCGGAGGCGGATCTTGGCCTCCGACACCAGAGTCCGCCAGGCTTCTTTACGCCACAGCAGTACGCAAAAGGTGGATATACTTTGCACAAAACATGACAATGAAATGAGATATTTCGAAAATAAATGTGGTTTTAGGCACTATACATATAATTGTCATTACTTAAATACGTCATGTCATCCAACAGTTTATTGAATTTTATTTACTGTTTTCCTTTTATTAGTTTGTTCATTTATGATTATTTTTTAAAATTGTTTCCTACTTTGTTGTACCTAATTATGTAAAAGCTTGTGCATTTTGTCCGGATGTATGTAACCTTCTCGATGATATGATATTATAATGATTGTGATGAATTTATCGATTGACAGAACGTTGAAATAATTATTTTAACTTATTATTTAGGAGGTTAAATTCTAATTTATTTAGGATGTAACCTAATAAAAATCGTATTTTAGACCGAGATTCGTTAATAGTGTAAATTGTTAATCAGTCGTAAAAAGTAAACCGGCCTTTTCATCTGTTGTAGATGATAGTCAGGGGTTTGTTAATTACTCGTGCCCCTACTTACGGGACGTTACAGTGCCTGGGACAGGATTTTTAGATGGAATAGGCTTGCCATCCTATACCATCCTGACAGCTTGGCCAAATCCACAGGAAAGACATGGTCAATACGTGCGGGGCTGACTAAGCCGCAGGTTTCCTCAAGATGTTTTCCTTCACCGTTTGAGAGCACTAACATTGTGTATATACATTTTTCGACAGAAAAACTCATTGGTACAAGACTGGATTTGATCCCACGACCTTATGATTCGGAAGGCAAGGCTTTCCGTTAAAGTTAAAAAAAGTCATTTGTAAGTCGGTATAATTGCACTTTACAACTGTACTACACTGCCGTCAATTGATGTTTTGTTTTCTTTTCCATGCAAAGGTTGCCTGGAAGAGATCGCTCAAAGCGATAAGGTCGCCCATTGTTTTGCCAAAAATCTTCATGAATCCTGTATTATGTTTCTGTGTGGTGAACAATAAAGAGTTATCTATCTATCTTTATATATTTGCTTAGTTCAACACTGATATACCTTCTAATTTTCATTCAGCTACTACACGACTAAAGCCACGAGCAATCACTAGCATGATTTTATTTATTAATATCGCTTGCATATTATACTGGTCACTGGTGGTATTAATACCTACGAAGTGTTTATAGGTTAGCTGATAATGCAATCGGTCGGTAATTATTGAGGATAATTTAACCATTGACCTTAGTAATCTTGTGCACGTATACGCTTATTGTTGGTTTAATGTAGAATTGTAAAATAACCCAACCAAATCTTCTTCTCAGCTTTGCTCTTGTCAGAGCGGGCATGGTCCAGGGCGTCCAACGGATATGCCACATGGACCCCTCCATAACTAAAACATCTATGAATGCAGTTTAAATTGTTTTATAAATTCAAATAATGTCTTCTTTTAGTAAAATGTTCCATCTACAATATTTAAGGTACTTTCCCTCCTGTCGCATATCCGTGGGTTGCCTCACGGTATCTCACCACTCTCTACTTGCAGTCACCTGGGTACTTTCTTGTAGGTTTCCGCCCACTGCTGACTTGATCTGAACAGTCCAGTGCATAGATTCCACGTGGTCTAGTACCTTCCACTTGTTCGTGAACCCACACCCTACCAAATACACGGAAAGAAAATAATTTTATTATTTATCATTTGAAAACTTTATCTAAACACTTTAGATAGAGAGAACTGGTGGCCTAATGGAAGTGGGCCGCTTTGTGACCCTAAGGCCGTGAGTTTAAATCTAGTCGTGAACCAATGAGTTTTTTGTCCAATTTGCACTATGCCAGTACTCTCAAACGGTAAGGAAAAACATCGTGAGGAAACCGGCATATCGTAGCACCTAAAACAGTCAAAAGCATGTGTCAAGTGCACGAAAGGAGTCAATTTGTAACACTTAGATTCCTAAAATACTAATTGATTAATTGGACACTAAATATACGCAGATAAAGCTTACTAGTTTGATTCTAAAAATAGCTAAAACTTAAATCACCTATTGGCTCAAGCCACAAGGAAATAAAGACCGCTTGATAAATTATGATAGAGACAAAAAATGTCTTCCTCGTTATATAAGAGTTTACAGTTCTATATTTTTTACTGAATAAATGTAAGGTTAATATATTCGTGGAGCCGGTTTTTTAGCCCTTTGGTTGTTTAAAGCAAACCTTGAAGTTTTTGAACTAAAAGTTTCCGCGTTTTGTTTAGTGGAGTTTCAAGTTCAAATACATGGACAAGGATCTTAAATTAAACTTGAATATTAAATAATTACAGAGAAGCAATAGGTTTGCAAATGGTCACGTCTAAAAATAAAACTACTGCAATAAAATAAGAATCTTCTATAAATAATTATGTAAACGCATACTAAATAATATGTTGATCCCAATTCTAGGCAAATTACATTTATTTACATATTTATTATATTTAATAGTCTTGACATACGCATTCACAGCCATATTAGCCATATTTTTATTAATAGGGCAGTGTTCAAGTTTTGACAATACCATCATTATCACCAGCCTAAAACTGCTACCTACGGGTAAATATAAATTCCCTGCAGAGTTAGGTTAATGCCTGCAATAAAATAGAACGGTTTTTAGGTTTCGCTATGCACAAACTTCTTGCAACCTTTACAATGCGTTCAATGCTATGGTAAGATTACGCCCTAGAGTATACAATTAAGTCTATGTACCATAAACGTATGAGTATACAATACAATTAAATCTATGTACCAGAACACATAGCATTAAATAGAAAAATTAATCAGCTATTTTGAAAGTTATGTTACGAAGCTTGATAAAAAAGATTCTTCGTACTCTGAAAAAAATATTGCGCAAAATTAAGAAGAATTCGTACAGCTTATTAACGATTCCCTATAAGGCGTAGTCTAATCGGATTTCGCATCCCATTATTCCCGGTTCTTCCGGAAAAATTGGATATAATTTTTAATCGGTACTTTTTTCATGGTTGCACTACGTGGCGAGCAAATTGAATTTTTTGCTACGCCTCACTGGACTAATTCGACTAATGCGTTTAGTGGATGCATGTTCCACATAGTACCTATTCCAGACTTCTTTTTGCTGGAGGATTTAGTGCTGGCTTCTAGGGTGCTTTAATGAAACTAGACGCTTCCACATTCAATAATTTTACTGTAAAAAATGCATCTTTTTGAAAAGGTCCCTACCCTAGTTCGCCGTAAATTAGGTTTAAAGATTTTTCATTGTATCTAAGTATAGGTGATTCTACAAAAAATGCAACTTTTTGAGATATTTTGTTTATGATAGTTTTTAAAACTAATATAATTATCCACCGTTTTATTGACTGATGAGATCAAAAATCAAAAATACTTACATAAATTTCTGTTTTTCGATTCTCATGTCCATAATTTCAAGGAACAATCTTACCAGTAATATTAATTACCTATCACCGATATAGCCACTTTTGTTGGAAAGAATATTATACATCGTATAGGTTTAAAAATAATAAATAAGTTTATAGTGCAGGCATGCATTTACATAAAATTATTCATGCAAGTGTGACTGAGATCGTTGATCTTAATCATGAGAGTCATCGAATTTAACATTGAAAAGTCATTACGCTCATCTATATAGTATTCAACGTATCAATAAATTAAAACTAAAAAAGCTACTTTTTAAAACAAACTTTTACAAAAGCACACAACAAATAGACCCAATTTATATTATAATACTTATCTTTTGCTGTCAAATAATATTGGGTAGAAAATTTGTGGAGGCAAGAAGCACTCTAATTTTTAAATGAGTAATTGTGTTTGTATAATTCCATATTTATAATTTATACATTTACATATTATGTACCTACTTTATATGTCCGAGCAGTGGAGTTATTTATGCTGATGACGAACTCAATACGAGCATATAAATAAAATTATAGGCCGTGGTTTTTATTTAGGATATGATTTTAATTTAACATAATTATTTATACATTTATATCCTTTGTAAATAACTTTTCCTCGTACACTTCCTCATCATCGACGTCTGTAATTATTTGCTTTTCATCTGATCTACTTTGAAAATGTTCACTTAAAATATTTTAAGTGAATATTTTCCTAGTAGTGTCAAGAAACGGTACAATATTTAACTGACAGTTGACAGACGGATATAGGGTCAATTACAATTAGTCTAAGATCTCTATAGAAGTCTACAGAAGGACCTTCACCGAGCTGGTTATTTAATGAAACGTGTTTTATATATAATTAAACATGCCAATAAATATATTCTATATGGGTTGCCTATCAAATTTCAGTCCAGGATAATTATCATTAATTAATAATTAAAAAAATATATATCTTTCCACTGGTTTGTTTAATAGACAAATTCTATAGCAATCGAAAGTATAGACCCCAGTATTTTTATTCAATAAACATACCGGCAAAATGCTAGTATCGATTTACCTGTTTATACCTGGCTACACGAGAGTTGTGACAGGAAAAAAATAGGCAACCCAACGTTTGCATATTCTATGGGGTCTATACTTTCGATTGGTATAGAATTTGTCTAATAAACAAACCGGTGGAAAGTTAAAAAAACAATTTAGTTTTTTAATTATTAATTTATCATATCCTGGACTGAAATTTGATAGGCAACCCATATAGAATATATTTATTGGCATGTTTATTTAAATATAAAATACGTTTCATTAAATAACCAGCTCGGTGAAGGTCCTTCTATAGCGGGATCCTATACGCTTGCGATTTACAGCCATACAAAACGCAATTTAAATTGAATCTTTGCTTAAAATTAGCCCTGCACTGTTTGGTACTCGGTGGTAAGAAATGGAATTAGTTTAAGCACTGTTTATCTTTTGATATATATATTTTTAACCGACTTCAAATAAAAAAGGGGCGATTCTTAATTCGGTTGTATTTTATGTTTGTTATCGCTTAACTTCGTCATTTATGAGCCGATTTGAATTTTTTTATCTGAAAAGTTACACTTTCAGATTAGCCCCTTAGAAATTTCATCAAAATCGGTTTAGCAGTTTGGCCAAGAAGTCAGTTTCTCAAGTTTTTTAAACTTCATTTGATATATGTAAGTTTGGACATTAATGTTTTGCGCCCTTATCCATAGTACCAACTACTTTACGACCTTGTTACACAATCTACTATTAGGTTATGTACCAGCATTACTATTCTCATTTTCAAGTAGATTGCAAGTACTCGAATGATTTAAACAGACGGTAGGCATGATAACGAGTATCTTATCTTTACTATCAGTTGTAGTATTCCATTAATATACATTTGAGATCACCTGTCACTTCGCACGGTGTTATTTGATGCTGAATTCGACTCTATTCTTCATACACAAGGTCTAGAGTTAATTGAGACCTTTTTATCTTGGCCGAACGTCAGTTTCTTTCATGTTCAGTTATAATTTGACATGGGCCGTGTGTAATGGAAAGAAGGTTTTATTCATAAACTTTCTGGGAAAATATAAATAGGCTATTACTTACTTATAGCTTACTAGCTTCTGCCATAAGTTGTGGTAAGATATTTTCTTGTCAGACAAGAATAAGTAAGACAGGAGTACAGAACTTTCCTATACTTATCCGATATTCTGTTGTGACATTTTAGTAATTTTATCATAACACTTACTGTTGTTGCACACACGCAACCCGCAACGTCGTCCTCTTAGTTAATTCCTTACCTGTAACAGAAAAAAAACTTATTGAAGTCAAAATTGTACACCGACTTCAAAGTAAAACGTTTTAATAGACTGTGGTAATTAATAACTATGAAGCATAAGGCAATTACGAAACATAATTACCTATGTCGTATCGTACTTTCAAATTAACCAAGAAATGGTTGGTTACGTGTAAAGAAATAAACTAATAGCTTTATTTAATTCATTATTCCATCAAAAAAAAATCGGTTGTCTGTAAAGTCGGTTTACTGACGATAGTTGAACGTGATAACGTCATAAGAAAATACTCGCGGACTCGCGGACTCGGACTCGGACTCGGACTCGGACTCGGACTCGGACTCGGACTCGGACTCGGACTCGGACTCGGACTCGGACTCGGACTCGGACTCGGACTCGGACTCGGACTCGGACTCGGACTCGGACTCGGACTCGGACTCGGACTCGGACTCGGACTCGGACTCGGACTCGGACTCGGACTCGGACTCGGACTCGGACTCGGACTCGGACTCGGACTCGGACTTGGACTCGGACTCGGACTCGAACTCTCGGACCCGGACCCGGAACCCGACCGAACCCTTACCCTTACCCTCATTCACCCTTACCCTCATTTACCCTTACCCATTACCCGACCCGGGCTCGGGCTCAGGTAAATGGAACGACGAAACGACGAAACGACGTAACGACGCATGAGTCATGTTTTTTCGTGCGTGCAGCCGGCTCCATCGATTTATAAGACGTTATCACGTCAAAAAACGTTTTTACAGAAGGAGAGCTTAATGCTAGACAGCTTTTTCTAGCAGCCAACCATGGCTGGTGAAAAATAGAGAGGTTGGCGCGCTTAAAATAGAGTAGACATTTCAATGTTCTTCTTATCATGTCAGTGGTGAAAGGATTAATATTGAAGCCCAGTAATAAGGAAAAAATAGGCTCAAAAATCTTGCCATACCCATGCTCTTGACATAACCATAATATGCTCTGTATTATAACCATAGATAACTTTTTCCAGTATTACATAAAATGCCATGCCTATTTCTGCCATGAAGCATCGCTGTGTTTCGGTTCGAAGGGTGTAGATGCCGGTGAAATAATGGTACGTGAAGCTGAACATCTGTATGCCTCAAGTTGAAGGACGCAGATCAGTGCATCTTATGGCATGTTCCTCACGTGTGTGACCTACGAGACAATGCTTTGTTATAGGCGATGGTTACCAGTTAACATAAGGTGGGTCATATTTTTCCATCAGCTAGATGTATTCCATATTAAACAAATATTCCATAGAATGCACGACGCTCAAAGTCATCGCTGAAAATACTCCTGAAGAGTTTTACCGCTACTGTTTGAGACATTGTAAGGACAATGGAAAGAAAGTGACCTCTGAATTTTACTATCCAACTCCAAACTGCAAGATCCAATCACTCCACCACACCGGTTGGAGTGCAGCCAAGAATCGGTCACAGACGTTTCCAAGTTTTGCATAAAACTTGTTCCCAACGCATTTGAAGAGACGCCTTATTGAGTACAGGTTTTTCATTCCTGCAATTTATTGACACTATGCGTTCCAGTTTCTGCTATCCTTGCCAACTAAAAATAAACTTTGGAAACTAAATTTGCATTTTGACACTTAAGTGGTTCTTCCATCTATATTTTTGTTCTTTTAAGCTATGCTGAGTTTTTGTAGGGAGGTATGTAAAATCCAGGATTTTATTTTATCTTACCCTGTTAGTTCATATTTTAAACATGTGTCGAGTGCTCTACAGCAGTAGGTAACCCTTTCACCACACTGGTTTGATAGAACCATTGACACTATAAGAAGAAGAAATTCATATTTTCATTGTATTTTTATAATATGTAAGCCTATGAGCTATATACTTCAAAAAATTAAAATATGATATTATGCTCAGAGGAGCATAATATCATATTTTAACACAGATATCACACATATTATAACACAGATATCTAGTAATATCTACGTCACGAGAGCGTGACGTAGATATTACTAGATATCTCAGTTTTCTAGATTCTAAGTATTCTTAAAATGCTTAAAGGTTTTATTTTTATTTATTCACAATTTAATTTATAACTAAAGATTTATGAGCTCAAGAAAAATCATACGATATTTGAAGATTATTTGTATCTAATCAACAAGGTGTTATCGCATAGTAGAAGCTGATAAAAGCAATAGAAAGAATTTAAAAATAAGTAGGTTCTGAATTGGACCACCCGCCGCGCGCCGGTTCGATACAAATACAAGAGGCTTGTAAATTCTCTACAAAACTATCTAAAGAAAAATAAAATAAAATAAAAACAAATTGTAGGCAATGGACGTGTGTTAAACACAGTTTCAGCATTTTGACGTGTCTTTTGATACGTTCAGTCGTTCATTGTACATTCATGTGTGTGTTGTATGTTTTTTCTTTAAACAACATACCCAACCAAATATATACAAAACTTATATAATAGTATAGGATCCCGCTATAGAAGGACCTTCACCGAGCTGGTTATTTTATATTTAATTAAACATGCCAATAAATATATTCTATATGGGTTGCCTATCAAATTTCAGTCCAGGGTATGATTAATTAATAATAAAAAAACTAAATTGTTTTTTTAACTTTCCACCGGTTTGTTTATTAGACAAATTCTATACCAATCGAAAGTATAGACCCCATAAAATATGCAAACGTTAGGTTGCCTATTTTTTTCCGGTCACAACTCTCGGGTAGCCAGGTATAAACAGGTAAATCGATACTAGCATTTTGCACCGGTATGTTTATTGAATAAAAATACTGGGGTCTATACTTTCGATTGGTGTAGAATTTGTTTAATAAACAAACCAGTGGAAAGAAAATTTTTTTTTTTTTAATTATTCTTAATCATAATTATCCTGGACTGAAGTTTGATAGGCAACCCATATAGAATATATTTATTGGCATGTTTAATTATATATAAAATACTTTTCATTAAATAACCAGCTCGTTGAAGGTCCTTCTATAGCGGGATCTTAGACTATAAGTATAATAAACAGACATACGCACAACACATGACCACATGATCCCTTGACGCATAAAAAACAAAACACCTAAAATGTCAGAAGAAAGCGTCACACAGTGATCGTCGTATATAAACAATATCAAAATCAAATCATGTTCGATTATAATGGGGGATTTTCTAACAGTTGATAAAACAAAAACTTTACAAAATTACCCAATAGATGACGTTAGCGAGTAAATAAATGATAAAAATCCAACTGCTATCAAGTCAAATCAGTTACTGTCACCATCCTCTTTGCTATGACGTAGTGGTGACATCCTCCCCGATTTTTATGGAAACATCATTAATCAACTAGCCTAGTGTTCCAGAGACTATACGTTCCAGAGATTGGAAACTCCTTGCTGCATGATGGAACTTCAAATTCTTATAAACTGTTTTTAAGCCCATTAATTTCTTTTTTTTAATTAACCTATTTTGTCCCACTGCTGGGCAAAGGTCTTCCCCAAAGACTTCCACTTATCTCTCTCTCGAGCCTCCTCTCACCATCTCCTCTCAAAGGTGTCGATATCATCCCGCCAACGTTTTATTGGGCGGCCCCGTGACCCAGCCGCCCGTCAGGGACCCAAGGTGTACTGATGGTCGCCCACCTATCTGGAGGCATCCGAATGACATGCCCTGCCCAATCCCACTTCAGCAGGGCAGCCTTAGCCCCTACATCAGCAATGCCCGACAGTGAACGCAGCATGGTGTTCCGTACTCGGTCAACGCGCATAAACCCGAGTATGCTGCGTTCCATGGCCTCTGGCAAATCTTGAGCTTGGACTTTTGCAACTCGGTCAATGACCATGTCTGTGCATTATTAGAAAAGGGTTATTGTAAACGTCACACTTTAAGAAGATAGGTACCAAATAAGTTAAATTGCTAAAATACTCGAAGGAATTGCACTGTGTGTAGGATGGTCACACTGATTTCATAATTTGTCAACGCCATCTATTATTTTAATAATGTGTTTTTGAGCTGTCAGAAAATCTCCCATTCTAATTAACAATCTCATCAATCAACAGTGTCAATTTTATTATATTCTTACCTGTAATAGTAACATGGTTACATAAACCGATTATTCAAGCCTTGCGCACACCTGAACGATTTGCGATATAAAAACGCTGTCAAATATGACAGCGATATTTGACAGTGTTTCACTGATCGCCATCGCCTAGATGTGTGCATACCTTTATTAGTGTCTATTAGCAGAAGCATTATCTATACATATTGAAGTTGAAATTATTATTCAAAGTTTCATTGGATTGGTTAGACATGTTATCTAACACGTCTATAAAAATGTTAAAGCAGTTAGCAGTTACTGACCTACCTACGAATACCTAAAGTCACACAATATAAATTATATGTAGATAGGATTCCATGCGGAAATCATTAGTCTGTGACCTTCGGCCAGCGAGGGAGCTCGATGGCATTACTCGCCCTATTTCCCTGATGATGTAATGAGTGCTAATGCATAACTCGAGTTTTAGACGATTAGTTTCACGCCGATGATTATGTCCGCAACTTGTTCTGATTATCTACGGTTTATCCTACGTCTACTATGGAAATATTAATCATTTTCCATAGACCTAAAGGTAAAAATATAAGATGCTGTAAATGAAGGAATCCAAACAACACACGAAGGTCAAAGTCAATCATTTTGTTTTAGTGACAGTGACGTAAGCAACGTGTGACGTAACAACCTAAAAATAAAATTACTTTTATCCTTGACACCGTGGGTCAAGACTTTATTTTGAATCCTGAAATGTGGTTGCATGTAAAGTCAGGAAAGGCTATGTACATTATTTGATGTTCTCTAAAAAACGACGCAAAGCTTGTAAGGCAGTGGCAAGGCCGCTGAGCACGTGGACTAGCTAGGCGCTTGTTGCTAGTTGTCTTCGCCCCCCACTTCCCCGCACACAAATTGCGACGTTGCCGCTCAGCACCGCACGCAACGCTTTGGAATGGCATGTGAATTTGGCTCTAATGTCAAGTTGACAGCCAGCTAATCATAGATGCGGGTTGAAGAATTTGATTTTTAATTCCACGTATTTAGACCATTAGAAATGTTGTGCTGTGGGGCTGCAATATATAGCTACGATAAAAACATACATTCACAATCACAAGTGATGAAGTAAAAAGAATTTGACCTTCACCGGGATCTATAGGCATTTATTACATTGTTACATGCACGAGTCATTTTTAGATTAATAGCATAATGTATAGTGGCGGAATGAAAATGTTCGTCGATTTTCAACTTGATTTGTTTAACGTATCACGATCACATACTACCTTTTGAAACTGAATAGACAGAATACACCGATAAGTTGGTAACGTCACAAATTATGTCAAAATGTGTTCATGATCAAGGCACTACTGGTGCAAGCGAAAACCGACTAAGGTGACAAATATTTTCATACCGCGACTGTACAATAATTGCTAACAAGGACAAAGTCAAGTGCATTATTGGAAGTTGCATTATTAAATAAGAATTGCAATAGTAGATGCAGTTAGATGTCTTCTATAGATTTTCCTAAATATTTTCTGTGGAAGGTAAGTACATATTTTCTTGTATTTATTTTAAACACGTGTTAATTGTTATTTTCTTGTAAATAAACTGCCACTGAAATTGTTTTCAAAGGTAAAGGAGTTTTTCAGGATTCAGACAGGAAAACCCTGCAAACTGGCAAACTTGTTTTCTGTGGAAGGTACATATTTTTTTGTATTTTATTTTAAACTTGGGTTAATTGTTATTTTCTTGTAAATAAACTGCAGAAGAAATTGTTTTCAAAGGAGTTTTTCAGAATTCAGGCAAGAAAACCCTGCAAACCGGCAAACTTGGTCAGAAAACGTGCCACGTTTATTATTTGAATAAATAAGCTGTAGCATCATCATCATTCAGAGGATTATTTGTATCATCTTAGCTAAAATTTTGTTGAAAATTGACATAAGCATGTACTTACGTTTTAAATTCAAATTTCTTCTTTTTCAAAATTTCTTTATTTGGATCTTATTACAAATGGAACAGAAACAGATGGAAAACAATGAAATTCGCAGGATTTAAAAACTGTGTCGCGAACATCAACGCCCTCCTCCGAAATACCTATAGAAAATGAATATAGAAAAGTAATAATGTAACTTAATGATGACAAAAATAAATAAATACTTAAATAATAATATTAATGTTGTTGAATAAAGGTTCTCGAATGGCGACCACGAACCGGAAGACGAAACGTAGGGCGCCCACCCACCAGATGGACCGATGACATTGTTAAGATCGCGGGAAGTCGATGGATGGAAAGGGCTCAGAATCGTTCTTCCTGGAAATGTGTAGGGGAGGCCTATGTCCAGCAGTGGACTTCTTCAGGCTGATGATGATGATGATGATGAATATTAATGTACCTTAACTAATGAGTTGCAAAGATAAGTTTTGCTAGTGATCGTCTGACGATTCTTACAGCACTAATGGTGAGCGCAGAGGGCGCTCAACCGGTAAACTTAGGTAGGGGCAACCAACTCAAGGGCACCGCTATGGTACGACTTCGGCTTGGGCTGTTGCCAGGGGGGGTTTAAATCTAGTTTAGGCCCGGAGAGGGCGGGCACTAAGGGACGTCTTCGACCCCGCAGGCGGGGTCGGTGAATCTGTGCAGTTTTTCTATCCGAACTGGAAGTCTCGACCGCATAGCCGATACTCACCGATATTCTCTACTCACATATCCATCCACATCCAAACTAATCACTCTCTTAGTCACATGACTTTCACTTCCTCCTCTTGACATGCCCGTACCACGCCAGCCTGTTGCTCCTCAATTTTTCTTGTATTTTAGGTCTTATGTTGAAAAAATAGACTAATTGTTACCTGAGTGTTGAAAGTCACGTTTTTTGAGTCCCGAGACGGGTTTGGCGCCAGAGCGTTAGCGAGGGCGCCAATGGAGCTTGAGGGACTTAAAAGACTTTCACCAGAGTATGAGTAATGAAAAAGTACTTTTCATTGCTCATACTCTGAAAGTAGGTCTGAAGTTGCCTGAGGGGCCTAATTGAAAGTAATACTTTCAGCCCTAGGGAGAATCGCTTTCTACTGACAGCTGTCAAATTATAAAAAAAAACAAGTTCTATTTTATTCAACCATGTTCCGACTTTCTAAAGTATTTCTAACTGCAAGGAGGTTGTTGAAAATTCCAACTTATTATTCAGCAAGTAGGTTGGAAACCCATTACAACGGTAAGAAGTTTAAAAAGTCTAATTAGAGCGCAATGTAAAATTTAAATTTAAATAACATAAAAAAAGTATGAAATAAATAATATATCTTCTAAATTACTTGATTAATATATAGCTTCAACTATTTATTTAAAATAACATAGATTTGAGCAAACAATTTACCATTTTTTAAATTACGAAAATGAAAATAATGGCTGAATAATGCTGGCAAGCCGAAGCCGAAGGCCCGCCAGAGAAAAAGAAAAAAAAACCGGGAAGGCGGCAATTCAATCTTCATTTTCACTAATTTTACTTTCATGTTTTTATTTTTACTTTCCTTGTATTCGTAATGAAAAGCACAGTGTTTACCTCGGGTGAAAGTCTTTAAGTTCCTCAAGCTCCATTGGCGCCCTCGCTACGCTCTGGCGCCAAACCCGTCTCGGGACTCAAAAAACGTGACTTTCATCACTCAGGTAACAATGTACTATTTTTACCAGCAGCCAATGAAAGGAATGCCATAAAGTGATCTTACTCTAATATTTATATACCTTCTAACATGTTTACGGCGAAAACTCTTCATTGAATATAGCTAGAATTCTGTTTTACTTTATAACACGGCAAACCAAACATCTACGTAATACGACCCCATCTTACCTCTCCTCTAGTGATGTGTTTTGTCGCCCGGTCTCAATAAAGAATGCCCTATTCCCAAAACCGGCTAACACATGTTAAATTAAACAGAGCTATCCCGCCAAAAATCGCTCGCTGTACAAAATACTGATAGATCCTGTGCAGTGATAAAAATAAATCAAAGTATATTATCTTGTCGCCACTAGTAATCACGGTCACTGAATAGGTATTTACGATACCTATCAATAATTTTGTCATGTTCGTTGTCTCTCACGCGATATCAACATCACCATTGATATTTGCTCGGGTAAAAATGTATGTAATTAAAGGCTTCGTTTGAAGTGGTATCACTTTTCAATGCAGTTTGCTTTTTCAAGTACCTACCTAGCTTGATTTTATGTACTTGCTGGTGGAACAAACATAATGTAGGTGTTGTAGTTTTACAGAGTAGCACAAAATAGTGTAAAAAACTTAGCCTATTAAGCCTTCCGTACATCAATGCGATTGGCTGTGATGGCGATGGCTATCAATTTTAACATACATCGGCACACACTCTCGGTGCAATATTTTAAAGCGACACTCAAATCGACATCATGGATGAACAGTGTGAAAGATGACGCATGATGGAAGAGTTAATGCAGAGATGACGGCTAACTGAGAGAAATGGAGGAGGAAGACATGTTATGCCGACCCCACCGGCCATGTTAGTGGGATTAGGGCAGGAAGATTAAGAGACACAGATCGCCATCCCAGACAATCTAGATATGTGTGCAAGGTTTTAGAGAGAACTTCTATAGTAGGTCTCATGATGCCTTTTAACTTTCGCTAATTATCCAACACTTAAGCATTTGTGCTAAGGTTAAGTTCATAATATGGAACTTCCTTCGTTTGAGCTCATGATCTGCATTCAAGGATTTTTTCTGCATTGACTCGTAGGGGCAGAGTGAGGGGTCATCTTGTTTAGGGGCAGAATGTACAGGCTCCCTTCGTGCACTTGACACAGATTTTCGAACTTTTTAGGTTCTACGACATGCCGGTTTCCTCACGATGCTTTCCTTCACCGTTTGGGAGCGCTGGCATAATGTACATACATTTTTGGGTAGAAAAACTCATTGGTACATGACTGGATTTGAACCCACGACCTTAGGATCAAAAGGCATCGAAATTCGTCTTAAAGAAGCTCCTTTCGTGCACTTGATACATGCTTTTGATCTTTTTTTTGCAGATTCTAAGGACGTTTTTAACTCTACTGGACAACCATAAGGAAATCAATCATGACAGCTACGAAGGGTGAAAATAAGTGAGCAATCTACAGAGGATTCCTTACTCAGTCCGACCTAATTAAAGCCTTGGCCTTGGTCTATGAAGGACTTTACTGAAGGGAGTTAAGTATATAAATAGGATATTGGTCGATAAACACACATTGACTAGATATACAACCATTGACTAGCAACAAAGAATGTTTTATGGTTGAAAATCGTCAGCAGTTCAAAAAAGCTTTCGAAAATACAACGTTATAGTAGTTTATGATACTGTTGCATAATAAGGGTTCTTGTAACATGAGTGTGTTTTAAAAAAACGAGCCGTAGGCGAGTTTTTTTACAGTATCACACGAGTGTTATAAGACCAAGTTACAGTGTCATACACTACTTTATCTACTCTCACGTATAGTAATACGTAAAACAATATTGCAAATAAAACGCTGATGCAATCAGCTTGCTATATTTAGTTATGTCAACTTCGTTGTAAATATTGAGTGTACTTTTAATCATGGAGTATTTAACCCACATACTTGACACTTAATATTTTTCAGATAACTCTTGAAAGTACGTTAACAACACATTTTCAGAAAATGATGTAGCATTTTTATTCATTTTCCATTCCATGAATTCGTGGTAACATTTATTATAGTAGCTCCTAGATTTCGTCAGCTTCCAGAATGTCTGGTGGTGTACAATCACTACTATCCTCGCTTTCAGACATGTTTTTACACAAAAACTTATGTATTTTACAAACAAAACCAAACTTTGTTTAAATATTGAAAATATTTTTTAAATGTCAAATGTTGGCGCCAAGGTGCAAACATCGATTGCGCATGCGTGTTGCGTCGTCCTGACTCCTTCACTGAACCTTTTTTTTATTAAAGTAGAGCTTTAACCTCCTTGGTCCAGCTCAAGGTTGTATAGGTGTATCGTTATGATAAAAAAGTAATATTATGATACAGGTGTTCATACAAGACCTGTATCGTAATGTAACTTTTTTTTTATTATTTTTGGCCTGTATGTAATGTTTGTCATAAGAATTTTGTTTTCAGTTTTATTATCTTTGTTTTATAGTATCAGAGTAGATAAACGAACTTTATGTAGACTTGTGTGTTTTGCGGGTGTTGCGTAGGGTGCACACACAAATCTACATAAAGTTAACTTACATAATAGTAGATTAGATAGATAGATATAGATTAGCGGATTAATACTTAATATTTTTTCTAGTTTTATGTTTAACAACGAAACCTTTTTATATTTCGAATTTAACCAATTAACGTAGATTACAGCAAAAAATAATTTTCGAACGTAATTAATCCAATGTGTAGCAAAATTTATTGCGTAGAAATAACGGGTGGGTGTGATAAGAAACTCGCACTTCTACGAAGTAATTTAAATTGTGTAGCTAATATGGTTTGGTATACATTATTTTATTATACAACTTTCTATAGGAACAAGCAATGTACGCAAAAAAATCTGGTGGCTTGTCTGTTTTTTTGTTTTTTTTATCTTATATCCTCTATAATAAAAAATATACATATTTTATCCTATTATTAAAGAAGAAATATAATACACATTTTAGTAATATACAAGGCTACTAGGTACTAGCATTGGCCTTGGCCGTGACCGCCCAATAGTCTAATAAATTCCTTACATCAAAAAAGCAGATCTCTCAAACGTTACACCACTCACAATAAAAGAAAATCCTACCAACACACCGCTTCATTGCCCCGTGATGCCGTTACCATAGCAACCGTTCAACGGGCTACTAAGCCTCAAACCTCCCACACTGTTTTGTCATAAGGTAAATATTTTGAAAGATCCAAAACATTATGAATAATACCTACTTATTTGCATCAATAAATTTCAGCAAAAGTATTACGTACGAATATCCGTATCCGTATCTCTAAAGTTATTATGGATACACCTAACTACATGAATTGATAAGTCTGTGGAATATTTTTATTTTGCCCTATCGATAAATATTTATGTACATTTAAGAATATTATGTCATCCTAATTAATCCCATTGCATTACTAAATATATCGATGCTTGAAACGCAAAAGTTACCAAGCGACACTTTGGGCGATATTGAGTTATATAAATGATAGCTGTCGTGTCTCCTTCAAAGAAATAGTCTTTGAAAAGGTGTGTTGAAATGTATTGAAATATCCTGCTATAATATACATGCCTTTATAGTTGGAAAAATAATAGTAATATTTGTTCAACTGCACACTTGTACGAGAATATAGAACTAGTATAATATATATTAGATACTCTATGATACATTAAAAATGTTCATGTGAAATATAATCAGTGTCAGATTAAAAATTAAGTAGGTTATACAGTCCAAAAATAGGAAAAAAAGGATTTAAAAATAGGATTTCCTTAGTAAAGTGCCAATGATAATGGTTTTTATAATTACCTAACTTGTATATCGATAAATTATTCTGAACATGAATATCAAATAAAATGATACGAGTATGTATCAGTAAGGAGTGACCCAGAATGTACTAAGCTAGCCTTGACAAAGGCTTTGATAAGATTATTTGCACACATATTTTCAAATAACAAAATCTCTGAAGGTTAGCGTACATCTAGGCGATGGCGATAGCTATCAGCTGAAACATTGTCAAATATGACAGTGATATTTGACAGCGTTTCAGTTGATCGCCATCGGCTAGATGTGCATATGCCCTTAGTGCACAACCTGATTTGAACCCGAAACCATCTCATACTCGCATAAATCGATGTTGTACATAGCTTCAGCCGGGTTTTTTATTCAAAAAAATATTTTTCAGTATCTATTAGATTGTTTAATTTTATTTTGGTTATTGGTAGGCCACCAATAGTCTATCTTATCTAAGAAAGAAGAAATTAAATTCTTATCTTCTGATAAGTATATCAACTTTACTGTAAAGGGGTTCCAAGCACATATTTATAATTCGTGAACAAATAGCATTATTAGCCACAATATCAGTTAGTTTGTGTCTTTTTTTCTTGTATAAATTAAAAAATTGTATCACAGCGTTGCTACTAGAGCGCCACGTAATGTTTCTAGCTGAACCCATTTTATTATGTGATGTTTGGAGACCTTTACGTTTCCAACTGCTTTTTAAATTACTAAGTATTGTTTGCCTTTAAAAGCGAGAGATACAAAGAACCCTTCGAACTATAGGATTATTTCTTTTCTTTTTACAACTTAAGTGCTAGAATAGGCATTGAAGGAGGAAGTTATGAGATACTCGAAGAAAAAATAATCACCTAAGCGCTAACCAGTACGGCTTTAGAGAAAATAAAATCGACTGAGAACGCAGTTCTGACACTAACATCGCTAATAACTTCATATTTTGATGGTGAAGACAAATTTAGACAAATGTTTAGGAGTCTTTCTGGACCTACAGGAGGCTATTGACACTGTCTCTATCCCAATTTTGCTGCAAGGCTGGAGAGTGTTGGAATCAGAGGCCAGGCTCTGGAATAGTTAACACAAAGAAAGCAACTTGTGCGTGTTGAGAAACATGAAAGTTATAGTTCTGTCTGCATTTATGGTGTGCCACAAGGTAGTACTCTAGGACTCACTCTTTTTCTAGTCTACACACATGCTATCTATGTAATACAACTCTACTATATTTTAAAACTCAAAGTAGATCTTTAAATAAAGTTCAAACGAAAAAAAGAGTGCAAGAAATATTGAATCTTTACAAATCAGAAATGTCCATCTACTTTTGTAAATGATCGTACCACGAGAAAAGTCGCGGGTGGGTGCTTCTTTATCAAACTGTATCAGGGCTGGTATGTATTGCAATTAAGTTAATTGACCGGCGTAATTACGGTCCTTCGTGGACTATTGTGTAATAATACGAAACTTAGTACTGTGGTCCAGATCTCGTAATAGCAACAATTTCTTAATTTAGTCTTATTTTGGGTCTGTCAGGATGGTAACGAGTATTGACCAAAAAAAATATTTCAAACACGTGAAACAGGTTATTACGCTTGTTCTTTCGGTCTGCCAAAACAATGATTATACATGATTAATGCATCAAACATACTATTATACTATAGAGGCCTACCAAAAGTGAGCTTCGAGTGATTTCAATTATATTACGTTTACCACATCATTTCTAACGGAAGACGGGCGAATGAAAAATAAAAGCAAGTTATCGTCGTTGATTTTATACCCACGTCGTTCATTTCCTACACACTCTACAATAAAGAAAAAAAGATATTGAGTAATCATTGAGCTATCAATTATTTTACACACGAATAAATAAAACCAACAAAACTTTTGTGGAATGGAAAAGTACGCACATTCTAGCGCATGCGTAGATGGTCACTTGTTGCGGCCACGTGGAAATTTCACGAGAGCCACTCATCCTCACAGTATGCAGCATAGTTAGTACCACCCTCGACATAGAGTACAACATAGTAACTAACCCGGGGGTGTGGGAAGTAAGACTTTGTTATCACCTGTCATACTTACTGGCCTCTTATCAAAAGTAAGAAGGTAAAGAGATAAGAATATTACCCAACTCGTAGAACCACGTTACTCGTGGTTAGGTATGAAATAAATATTGATAACATCAAAATTATGCTATAATTTTTTGGCAAAATATGGCGAGAAGACAATGTAGTTTTTGAAATATGAATGAAAGTTCTTACCAATCGAATAAAGATGGATTATGTCAGTCTCCATAACACAAGCATCCTCTGCCAAATGTTATCTACATTGGTTTAATGGTTTGGCCATGAAACGTAACAAAAATACTTGCACTGCACACGCGCTATCGCATAAAAACTTGCTATGATATTGGTCGAGAAGTCTGTTTGTCTAAGCTATGGCTGACTGACTTTTGAGCCAACTAATATTAAATAAATAAATAAATAAATATTGTGGACAATTCACACAACACTACCCAGCCCCAAACTAAGCAGAGCTTGTAATATGGGAACCGGATAGCTGATATAATACTTGAATACACTTTTTTTTTGTAAATACATACATAGAATACAATATAACACCCAGACAGAGAACAAACATTTATGTTAACCACACAAATATTTGTTCTCGGTGGGGATCGAACCCACGACCTACGGCGCAGAAGGCAGAGCTACTACCAACTGAGCTAGAGGCCAGTCAACGTAAATATTAACGATGTAGAATAAATAAATTTAACCTATTAATATTAAGTCGCGCAACGAGCTATGGAGAAAGGTATGCTGGGAGTTTGTGAGTGATAGAATCAGAAATGAGGATATCCGTAGAAGAACTAAGGTCACCGACATAGCTCTTAGAATTAGTAAGTTGAAATGGCAATGGGCATGTCATATAGTTCGAAGAATTGACAACCGTTGGGGAATAAAGGTTCTCGACTGGCGACCACGAACCGGAAGACGAAAAGTAGGGCGCCCACCCACCAGATGGACTGACGACATTGTTAAGATCGCAGGAAGTCGGTGGATGGAAAGGGCTCAGAATCGTTCTTCCTGGAAATGTGTAGGGGAGGCCTATGTCCAGCAGTGGACTTCTTCAGGCTGATATTAATTATTATTAATATTAAATTCTTGCAAATGCATGCAGTCATGCAATTACATACACGTGGAATCATCATGACCATACTTACAACTCGGATGAAACTTGACGAGAATATTCAAGTAAAAAAGTAAACAGTCCTGAATATTGATATGACATTAAATTATGAATATTCTAGATTATTTTTATAGCGTCAGGGGCAACTGTTTTTGCTCATGCTTTTACTGAATATTCAATACCTTTAATTAATAAATATATCAGTACATGATCAATCAACATCATCATGACATAATCAGTAAGCTTCTAAACTGCTCTTCGACTGTACGCTATATGACTTCAAAAATGTTTGGTCTTAAAACTCGACAATTTACTGCAGTTCCGAGACACATCCCAAAATAAGTGTACCTAGCTGAGGAGAGACACGCAGCTTTCTCTCTATTGAACACCCTGTCTCTCAGTTTGACTACCTTAACTCAAAAGGACCTGAACCAGGCAAAGAAAAGTGGTATTTATAAGTGAATAAATTGAAAAATTGAAATTGAAATTGAATTGAAATTGAACTCTTACTGTGCTCACGACATCTAAAAATGTCTAAAAAGTCAATATGCCATTTCCTCGAAAAAAAATAACCCAGGATGCATGCCGAGTATGTATTTACTTACGTATTGTAATGTTATATATTATGATGACGTCTCTCAGAAGTAAAGTAAAGAATCCGTCCGTGTAAAGTCAGGGCGATCGTGGTTAGTACGTCGTACACGTGTAGCCGATAAATGTAAACATACAACATTAGATAGTACATAGTACCCATACCTATTATAAGAGCGTGTGTGTGTGCCAATTCCCTGGAGGTAAAGAAGAGTGTGCTAATTCAAGAATTTGCCGAGAGCAGTGCAAATTATGTTTTATGTTTGTGGAAATTCCTCGATTGCTTCAGCGTAAAGTGCGGCTCTGATTTCCAAATACTATAATTGAAAATAGGATTTCTGGAAATCTTTTGCTAACTCACAGAGAGCAATATTAATATGATGACTAAGTTGTAATAAACTTGACATTCAAGACAGATGACCGAGTTGCTCATAGTATTAAATTAGTATTCAAATAAAATAAAACAATAATTATCCTCCACGGCAGTCGGTAAAAATAGAACCAAATACGGTTGAGTGCAACTGGACCAAAAAATGGGCAAGACTTTTTACTTAAGATGCGATGTGGTCAAGTGACTAATAAAGTGGGAGAGGAACCCTTTCAAATAGTTGCAAGTCACTTCGTTACAAAGTAGTAACGGTACGTTATGATTTTTGTTTTCACGCCTCGTAAACCTAACTAGAATAATGTAGTGAACACAAAATAATTTGATTTTTTTAAGGTATGATGCTAGTCTCGTTTTTCAGGAAGTTTAGAGGTCCCTAGGAAGTAAAACTAGTAAGAAATAATATCATTGAACCCTAAAAGGCACTTGCTATATCCGAGCTCAAGGTTGCAATTGAGGCAAGTCGGCGCGGGCGCAACGATCACTAACTGTGCGGTTCAACGACCTCTCCTTGCAAGTGCGTCAGCTAGCTCTTTATAAAGAGCAAAGCGAGAAAATAAACCGATAACCGCATTATCTGTACCACTCACAATGTATCTACGGTGAACGAACGTTGTCATATAGGTCGTAAGGCGGTCGCCTGACAATGCAAGGGTACGACATTAGGGTTAATTGAAGGTTGACGAGACCAATCTTAGCCTCAGCCTCTTCGGAAATAAAACCAAGATTTTGCCATCGACTTTCACGTCTCGGACCAGGTCGATAAAACTATTACAACCTGTTCGTCGTACATGACTCGTTTAGTGCAAGGTTATAGCAGCAACAAATGTCCAACGGCGTAATAGAATCGCGATGTCGTCGGTAAAGTGTCACAGTTTACGATAAATACTAAAAATAAACATACATATTTATGTAGTCTACAAAGTTGCGTGGATCCTTGTTCTGCAAACTGACGTCATCATCGGTCTGAAGAAGTTCACTTTTGGACATGGGCAATGTACATGGTCATTTGTTTTCAGGAGTTGAAGGCTTTTGCATGAAGTACCTACCAACGCTTGACGGACTGGTGGTCCTAGCGTGCTTCGGACCTCTAACTTCCTAAAACATCAATCATCGATGGTAAACATAATTTGATTTACATTACAAGCCGTTTATTCAATTCAATTCTTTATAGTTCACTATTATCAAGACTGCATTTTATTAAAACAATTAAATATTAACAATTTAATTGCATTAAGAAAATAAATAAGGGAACTAAATGAAAAGAACGAATTAAATGATGACCAATTAAATGTAACTTTGATCTGTCAATTTACCGAGCTCCAAGCTTGCGGATAAAAATCGACTATTTGAGCTTATTATTTTTTATTAAGGTAACCTTGCGTAATATGGATACTTTAAATCTAGAACAATGGTATTAACTTACCTTTATATTTGTCACCAAGGTTGTACCGTTTACCGATTATGTATGGTTGAGTTTTTATATTGGAAAGTCAAACGAGTTATTGGATTGAATACCTAATGAAGTTCTAGATAGTGCACGAAAGGAGCCTCTCTGAGGCGCACTTAAAATCCTTTCACCACATCGGTTTGAAAGAACCAGTGACACGACAAGCTGAAGTAGATGTAGCCACCTAAATCATCATGATCATCAAATGAAGCTGCTCCCGGACATCAATATTTCTTTAAGATTACAAGGTCGAGTTTTTTGAGCAAGTCACGGTATTTTTAGAAGACGCGTGTAAACCAGTAGAACTACACAATCTAGGTTCGCAAAATATAAGATGATTAATATAGCAGAAACTAAAATAAGGAAGATCATTTAGATCCAATTGAAGACATTGACCGATCATTTGCTATCAGCAGGGAACTAATTATATATCATTCAGTTGATTGTCTAACAATAAGTTTTATTAAAAAAACGCTTATTTTTTTATTATAACTTGTTTATTAAACCATTATTAGGATTCGTTAAATTTCTTGGTGATTAGCTCAGAAGATTGGCACTTTTAGTAATTATCGGTGTAAATAAATGGATGCAGTGGATTTTCTGATCCATTTCGTGACTTCCAAAGACGGTGTATGTATATTAAAAACACAATTTACAAACATTAAAAAAAACATTTAAAACCAAGCGACTAAACCGATTTTGATAAAATTTCTCTATTTAGATGATAAAATCTATTACTTTCAATATACTACTTTCAGATAAAAAAGTTTTTTTAAATCGGCTCATAAATGACGAAATAATGCGATAAAAAACATTAAATACAACCTAATTGAGAACCTCCTCTGTTTATATTTGAAGTCGGTTTAAAATGATAAATTATAACGAACTTATCTCGACCAAGATCGCAGAAATATTTGATTGTTACGAAAATTTAATCAAAACCCTCAACAATAATCTTTATTTTAAGTTAGTGATTTACATGTTACACGTGGTCAGCTATTAGGTACCTATACATACTATAAATTATACATTAGTTTCCAGTACAATTCCATTAGTTAGTTTAGTATAGATACTTAGTATATTCTTAAATGCATATCAACATACAATACAGTTACGTAATTAACCTTCAATTATATCTTCATCGTATAGCTCGTAGAGTTAGTAAGTTGAAATGGCAATGGGCAGGCCATATAGCTCGAAGAACCGACAACCGTTGGGGAATAAAGGTTCTCGAATGGCGACCACGAACCGGAAGACGAAGCGTCGGGCAACCACCTACCAGATGGACCGACGACATTGTTAAGATCGCGGGAAGTCGATGGATGGAAAGGAATCAGAATCGTTCTTCCTGGAAATGTTCAGGGGAGGCCTATGTCCTGCAGTGGACTTCTTCAGGCTGATGATGATGATGATATAACTTCACTACATAGGTACATACATAGGTAGCCTAGATGCTAAAATAATTTGTAGGTACATATTAGTATTAGTAGGCTTTAGTAAACATCTTCTGATGAAAGAAGCTTAACAGTCTTATTGTAATGTGGTAATCTTCGATAACAGTAACTCGCAGATCACGCACGTTATAACCGTATTTTACAAAGTATAGGGCTATAGCCCTTTGTCCATCAACTTAAGGCAAAAAGGTGTATTCTATAATTTTACCGTTCAACCAAAACAGCAACGGCAAAAAAAGCATGGTTGAATAAGCCTCACTACGCTTGTCAGCAATGAGTTCGTCAAGCATTGCCGTTTACAATCTGAGCTATTCAATCGCCGATCAAGTTGATAACAAAAAGTCTGTTTACGCCAGCGTCGCAACCCAATTGCACAATGTTTAAAAAAACCATGCAAAGACCGCTGCATTAAGGCATTCCCTCATCGGTGCATTCACCTGTTGAGTAACAGGTCTGAATCGAGCATTACAACAATGAGGAGAATCGAGCATTAAAGTGCACAACCTTGATTCAATTTGTAACTTATAGTGAATGGAGGCACCAACCACTTTGTAAGAATTTACAACAATATTTTTTAATATGAATGAGTATACCAGAGAAAGTCTGACAGAAAAGTTGAAGAGCAACAGGCTGGCGTGGTACGGGCATGTCATGAAGAGGGATTAAAGTCTACTACTCCTACTAGGACTAAGGAGAGTAATGAGTATGAATGTAGATGGATAAGATGGATGAACACTTGAACAGTGTGAAAGATGACATGGATAAGAATACAAGTGAAGCGAATATAAAGCGTGTAAAAAACGAACAAGATATTATTGCTGACAGAAGAGAATGGAAGAGGAAAACATCCATTGTGCCGACCCCACATATAGTAGAATAAGGGCAGGAAACAGGAGAAGATTTTTTTAATATAAAAAAACCGTCTATGGCGAATGCTCAAAATAATATCAACATTTTTATATTACAGAAGAATATTCCTGGGTGAGGGAGCGCCTTTACAGATGACATTTATCTAGTCAGAATCACGTCTAAGGACGTCCTACTTTCATTGGGTACATGCCTACATTTTGTAGCCCGTTATAGTATTAGATTCTCGAACTTACGGTCTTAGGATCGGCAGCCGGGATTGCTACCACTAGACCACCAGTGCTAAATGCTGGCATTAATAGTATAATTATGTTAACTGAAGTGATATTACAATTATCTTTATGTTAACTGCCACCAATCTACGTCAGAAGGCGCCTACAAGGCCGCCTGCCTTTCGACAAGTTGCTCGTATTAACATAATAACTTAACAGATTACATTACAGCTTTAAATTAAACTGACCTATACCGTCTATTAAGAGGGAACAACACCAACCAACAGGCGATTCTCCATACAAACGTAGTCCCCTATTTCTTCCCTGGATAATGCCTCTAGAGTAACCATTTTGTCTCATAAAATCCAGATCTGCTATATACGTGCTCGTATGTTTTCTTTTTTTTCAGAAACTTATTGATAAAGAAAATATTATCACCTCTAATTCATATTTCGTATAAATCATAATGAGGGTCATATTTTGAGGGGCGATGTAAAATCTAACAAATCAATGTTTAATCCATTTTTGCAGACCGACGGTTTTTTGTAGATTTTTTGTCATCAACGTGAGTTGTAAACATGGCTTGCTTGGTCGAGCTATAATTACAAATTCCTGAAAAAGCAATCAACTTCTGATTCTGACAAGTATTTTTAAAATCATTTGCATGATTATGATTCATTAAACCAAAAATACTAGGCCCGCCAATTTGTAAAAATAAATTCTGGCGAAGGTCAAAGACGGAGTGACTGCTCACATAGATTCTTGACCTTGCCTCGTGTCAGACTGGCCAACGTTTACACGCATACGAACCACGTAATTTCAACACCCACAAGAGGTAAACGTCAAAAGTGATGGAATCACTTTTTTAAGCTAATCGAGAGAAATAAGTCAGGTCAAAGACACTTTACAGCCATATTTAAATTTAGGAAAATACTTTGACGATACCCACAGCTTATGCAGAGGGATTTAAAAGGGAGGGAGGGCAAGGGATTTAAATGTTTACTAATGAACATTTAAACGTTATAGAAATCGATATAGAAATACTACTGACATAAGATTATAGATATATAAATACTACTTGCTATTCTTTAAAATGATGCCGTGGCATCGAAAGGGATTTCATTGCACGCCATTGAAAGACGCGCCACGGGCTCGCGGGCAGGTTGCTGTGGCGTACTGCGGTAGGCAACGGCATGCATGCCAAGGACTCCAGCGCTCGTTTTCACATACCGTGGAGTGAGGCAGCGTGGTATACCTTGTCAAGGCGCTGGAATGCCGCGGTATCTAAGCGCGGAGTGAGGCAGCGTGGTATACCTTGTCAAGGCGCTGGAACGCCGCGGTATATAAGCGCGGAGTGAGGCAGCGTGGTATACCTTGTCAAGGCGCTGGAACGCCGCGGTATCTAAGCGCTATCTAGCTAATGTGTGCTGCTGACTGAGGGCAAAATCCCTTGCCATGCCGTCTCGGTCTGCGTAGACCTTTAGTCAGCTTTGTACGGCCTACTAAGCTGTCAGGATGGTGTAGGTGCTGGACAAAAATATTCTATCTATATAAGAAGCAAAGGCCTGTTCATTTTTTAAATTTAATCATTTCATATTAGTTGTGCTTGTGTCACTGTTTCTCTCTACCCAGTGGTAAGAGATGGCAATAGTTTAAGCACGGCACGGGCACGGTATCTTTTGATTTTTTTTTTACGTAATATGTAGTCTTTACCAATGAAGTTGGTACTTATCAGAAAGTAAATAGGTACTTTTTTGTATTATCCTTTTCTAGGAATTTGTGCAAATGTGCTAAGTGAATAATAAGTATTTGCGTAAATCATTAATCCATCAGCTAAGCAAACATAACGCTCTAATACCTGAGCATGCGCACACTGAACAACCTACTACGACATATAATACACATGAATACTTACGACATTGTAAGGATTGTAAGTAGTTGACAGAAAAAAATATAAATAATGCCTATGCCGTATTTTTTATTACAGGCACGGTAGATGTCGTAGAATTGGTACTAGAACGTAGGTTCAGCCTATGCCTGTTGATGTGTTTTGTATGTACGCAGTGGACTTCTTCAGGCTGATAGTGATGAGGACAAAATAGCAAAAACCACGTGATAACATTTGAATAAAATCACAAAGTAATGGTTATTTCTATTAATATAATCAACGATTCACGTCAATGCTATGTGGCATTGGTCTCAGCGGAAAAATATAGATTGGTTTGATCTTGGAAATATGTAAATATTATATTTACGATACTTATAAATCATCTCTAGTTTTAAGCCAATTTATACCTTTATTTGCTAGAATCTGATAATTCGTTGTACTTCATATATCAAAATGCTAAGTTTGAATGTGACTGTGACCTAAAATCTTTATGATAAAGAATTAACTAGAAGGTTTTAAGTGGTCAAATGGCCGTTGGTATCTTCATGGCCGATACGGTCTTATCTGTGACGTCACGATAAATATTTTTGGCAAATGAAATGATAATAAAATTTAAACTTACCCATTTGCGATATTATTATCTTACTGTATTTAAAGTAATTCTAAGTGCATTGCACTGTACAGTCTCATGTGAATTATAAAGTTATAGAACCATAACGTATACCAGATTATGAATAACAGTGTAGAAACAAAAAAAAACTAAAACACTTTTTGGGCAATTTTCTAGAATAATTTAATAACAAAAAAAGTTATAAAAAAAATTGTCCGTAACTTGCAATCGTTTATGAAGCTTATTTAAAAAAAAAAAAACTACGCTTAAGTATGATAAAGTACATAATTATTCCAAAAACATTTTACTTTGTCACAGATAAGATAATACTATTGTCAACCCTGGGAACCTTTTTTTTTTCGAACTTGCTAAACGCTGGTGTGACGATTCTACCGCAGCCGGACAATAACCTGAGAACGTAACAGGTTGCATTACGCATTCGCATGCTCATAGGGTTGCATTACGCTCAAGATGTACAGGAGTATGCTCGCTGATAAGACAGATTGCAGTTATCCAATTGAAGCGCAGTAGAAGCTCAAAGGCGCGGCTAGCTATGACGCCGTGGCACATCGTGACGCCTGCAACGCGCTATGTCAGTGTACAATTTACTGTTTGTAAACAGAACAAAACGTAAACACGGCCATGCCGCTTAGGTAATGTCAATAGCGAATTCGCGGAACCAGCTGGGAGCCTGGCAGGAGTGGGTCGCGTTTTTTTTTTATTAAACAAAAAGTTTGGTACGCTAACCTTTTTTGTACCAGATCTTTTCCGTTTTCTCTACAATATGAAATCTTTTCCTTATATATAATAAAATATATAATAATATAAGTAATTCTGATAAACCTAACCATAATATTTTGTTTATGTTAACGAGATTTATGATTTAAAAGTTTGTCTTATAGCTTATTAGGTATTTTTTCGCATTTTATTCACTTATCTACGTTTATAAAAAATACAGACAATGAACACAACACTATATAGCCCCAAATTAAGCAGAGCTTGTACTATGGGAACCAGATAATTGATATAAAATTAATGTAGTAATTGTTTTTGTATATTACATACTTTTAATACAGTATACCATCCAGACAGAGAACAAACTTCAACCTACGTTCACCATACAAATATTTATTCTCGGCGGGGATCCAACCCACGCCCTCCAGCGCGGAAGGCAGAGCTTATACCAACTGAGCTGCAAAACTGAGCTGCAAAACTGAGCTGCAAAACTGAGCTGCTTATACCAAGGGCAGTCAATTATATTTATCTGGCTTAATTTTTGCGAATAGGCAAGTAAAATTATATAACTATGATGCTGATTAGGAAGTAGATGGTTGTTATTCCTAAAATGCGTAAAACTCAACTATGTATTCGACAACAATAATATTTATATCAATTGTAGAACTTATCAAATCTACGGTTTGCTTGTTGTGATCGATATTATAAAGTTTAGGTTATTAGACTGGCTTCACTGCTTTTTTGATAGTAGCTCGGTCCCCTCGGCAAATTCGGCAAATTTTATCATCCGCACTTGATGTGCGGTGTAGGCCGCTGGTGGGCCCTTTTTGCGTGACGATTTCCTCACGATGTTTTCCTTCACGGTTTTGAGAGTACTGGCATAGTGCACATACATTTTTCTACAGAAAAACTCATTGGTACATGACTGGGTTTGAAAGCGGGGCCACTACCACTAGACCACCAGTGCTGTCCCCTCGCTGTATATTCGATCAAACGCTTCGTCTTCCGGCTTTTGGTTATTCAAGAACTTTTCCCCAGTAGTTATTGGTTCTTCGATCATAGCCTGCCACTGCCAACTCAACTGGCATTGCGCACATACTGTAAGCTTTATTTATTTTAGGTTCTAGAATTTCAAAAATGCAATGAGAGATCCAAGGGCGACTTGGCAGCTCTCAATCTACAGTTCTTTAGCAGTTGCGTCTTTGGCAATTTTTTTGAATATTGATTTCGTTTTCTTGGTTTTATTTTGTCAGTTTTTGAGTTTTCCAGTATGCAAGTGCAGTGGATCTCAAGTTGATTGTAAAAAACGACTTAAACTTTGGTATGATAGCTGACACTGAACCAAGTTAAATACATACATAATGTCCTTTGTGTTTGTGTTGTACACGTTTCGCGTATTGTACCTACGCAAGTAACACCTTTGCAAATTTCGTGGAATATTTACAAATCAAAGTTCATCATAAACATCAAAGATACTTTTGAACTTCTCATAATAATAATTGTTACCCAAAATTCTTCCCACAACCTCTTAAGCTTTTACGTATTACGAAAACCAATACCTTCATAAACCTATTGCTGTCATGGAAAAAACCGAAGTGGAATGGGTAACGGTTTGCGCCCACTAATACATAATTCGTTTCCGCTTCATACGATGGTTCTCCCATACGTAAGAAGCATTTGTCCCGCACAAATGCTTCTTAACCAGGTTACGATAGAAGTATTCTTCTTCTAGTAGTTGTTGATTAGGAGGGTGACTAATGTCTTTCGGATCGTCACGATTCGATAGCTTATTATCAGCGGAACGAAGAACCGTTAAGGGTCTATAGGCTTCATAATAGCTTAAAGAGATATATTTCACCATCACAGAGTTTTTAGAGTGAAAATTGATGGCTGGCTTAGTATAACCATGGTACTTTTTACACAAAATACTGACACGCCTCATTGATAAACTTTCACTTGACGAAATTATGGTGAATTGCTACAACACGTTAAGCTGAGTGATGATGGAACAGGCTTTTTTCAGATAAAAACCCTTTTTTTATTTTATTGTACAAACTCATTTAAAAACTATCACGGTTGTAAGGATATTTGTCGAAAATATAACGTACAAAAATGCAATCCAATGTAGATTTTTTTTGATCAGAATCTAAGCACTATCATCGAATTCAAAACGAGGCCAGCGAAAAGGATTTCTAGATTTTTTTGTCCACAATTTCACTTACCGCGCATTGCTATAGTGCGAAAAATTTGGATTATGTAAATACAGTGTATTAGGTATGTCATTTTGTAAATACTGGTAAACTCTTTACTTGAACTCTTTAGTTTAATTCCAATGACTCTTTAATTCCATGATAGTTTAATTCCAATATCACCAAGAATTATTTTGTTATTTAAAGAGCAGTTTGAACTTTGAAATAATTATGGCAATAAATAAAGATTTAATTACAGCCAAGTCATACAAAGTGATAAAATTAAATTTTAGGCAACAGCTTTAAAAACCAGGGCTCTTAGGACCACCTTCATGGACGATTAATTGCCCGATCAAATATTTGACAGTTGTTTATAATATATCAAATTTGGGAAGCAAATATTTGATCGGACGATTAGTTATTAGTGGAATAGCCTGCATACCTTTAGGCATGCAGGGTAAGTAATAATACTGAACTGAATTTGAAACCATTATCTGAGTAAGTATTTATTATGAGAAAAACAAAAAAAACTTGCAATATGAGCTCGAGCTCAGCTTAAGTCATAGTAAGCCAAGATAGGCGGCTTGAGCGCTTAGTCGCCGAAGTTAGCCACAATTCATAATGAACTCAGTCACTCAACGCCCGCGTACTGCGTAGTACATAGACTGATAGTACGCAGTAGGTATGCGGCGCTCTGCCGCGGCCTTGGCGCCTTGAGGCCACGCTGCTAGGTAAAAAATCCCATCAGAGTACCTACCTAAATCACCGTGACCATTCCAGGCCAATTATTAATACGCTGATTTAAAATTTAATTTGGATTTGCGCGCTCAAGTATGAAAAAATATATCAAAACTATTAGACTTTTTTATAGAAATATACGAGTAAGGATATTAAGGAAGTTGAAGTAGCAGTAGGCCAGACATGTTTGCCGTAGAACAGACAATCGTTGGAGCAAACGAATACTTAGAGTGGAGACCGCGTTTTGGTAAGCGTAGGACGCCCTCCGGCAAGGTGGGGCGACGATCTGCGAAATGTAGCTGACACGCACTAGAGGAGAAGAGCCGAAGACCGGGCTCAGTGACGCGTCTTGGGAGAGATCTACGTCCAGCAGTAGACTGATATAGGTTGATGATAATGATACTTGATACGCTGTGCATAAGTATCATTATTGCTCATGTGCCCGATTTCAATTGGTCAGTTTGCCCATTGGAGTGCAAACGTAGGTGCCTGAATCTATTCCTCGTGGGTGCCAACACCGCGAAAGAGCGTTGCATGTTATTAATATATTTTACTAACAATACTTTACTGAGTGAGAGACGTAATTAGCATAATCGCTCGGCGCGACCGGTTATGATGATCAGGCTCCAATCACGAACGGCGTCGGAGAAGAATCTGCTATAGCTAGCAATATTAATTGAAATATGAATTTGTATAATTAAACAGAGATTATGTACCTCACAGGGTATCTTTTTTTAACTTGCTGATGGAACAAGCATATTATGGCCCACATGATGTTGAGTGGTAATCATCGCTTATAACAAAGTATTGCCTCGTAGGTCACGCTCGTTAGGAACGTGCCCTACGATGCACTCCTCTGAGTTCATCAACTTTAGGCATACATGTGTTCAGTTTCACATGCCATTAATTTCACCGGCACCCTCCAAACCGAAACACAGTAATGTTTCTTCACGGCAGAAATAGGCATGAAAATATCAAATAGGCATCCTAGAGAGTTTCACTGAACGCCACCGCAGAACGCTTAGTTGTGCGCAAGGCCTCAGTACAAAAGATTTCAACGCGCATAGTCTACGAAGGCTACATCAGGTTTAAGCAACGACTATTTTTTGTAAAAAAAAACTATTGTGCGTTTTTTTACCATCCTTATTAGCCAGGACCTTCTCACTCACAGGATATTGATACGGTTTACGGCCTGCGCACATCTAGGTCACTGGCGATGGCGATCAGTGAAACGCTGTCAAATTTGACAACGATACTTGACAGCGTTTCACTGATCGCCATCGCCAGGTGTGCACAGGCCTTAAGAAAAAAAATTGCATTAGTTATGTCCTATGCATCCTATAAGAAGATGATTCAAACAGCGTCTGGGGTCAACAGGCACTTACGTTCGTGACTCGTAAGGTCTATACGAGAGCGACAAGTACTACCACACTTCGTACAAGAAAATGGTGGTGGAACTGGCACCTAGACTCACCTAGCTTTAAGACGTTTCAAAGTGATTCTTGCATCGTACTGAATAAAAAAAATTTGAGTTTGAGTTTGAGTTTGTCGTCCCTGCAGATGGTAGAGGGCAAGCAGCACGTTGATGTCTTAAGGTGCGCTTGTGAGACAACAAGTTAAGCCATGCTCGGTCATGGGCAATGACTCCATCAAGAAGAGTTCTCCTCCAACCAATTAATTTTTTTGCATAAAAGTCACCTTAGTACACAACTTTATGTTACCGTTTTTTTTTTCAAATAAGTGGCAGTTAATCTGAACGAAAACAGATATCATTCGAAACCAGTTACACGAAAACTTGTAATGGAATCTCCTAAGGGCGAAGACCACCGTCGATTAACTTCTCGCTCCCACACTTTGACCTTATGAAAGATTTAAAAACACTGAACTCATTTAAAGCAAATCGCGAGCAACCATCTTGTTTACAATATGTTTGCACACAGTTAAGCAAAAAAATAATTTGGCGTTTTCCAACTTAAAAGGTTACTTAGGTACGAAAATCAGGTAGGCAAATTTAAGGCTGGTTCGTGGAGTTCAGCTCCTTAATAAAAAAATATAACATTTATTTGTTGTATAAACTGATAGTAAGAAACACAATGACGGCTATAATTCTTGATTAAAAGACAAGAGTATGGTAAATTTAAAAGTAAGAAATAAATAAAAAATACACCTTAATGTACGACCAAATTCCATTTAACAGATTTCAAAAAATTCCAAAAATTGTGGAATGAGCTGCCGCCAGAGGTCTTTCCCCTCAGCTATAACATGAATAGGTTTAAGAAAAATGTAAAAAAGTTCCTTCAGGGTAGGCAACGCAACGACAGCACCCTTGGTGTTGTTGGTGTCTATGGGCGACGGTGACCGCTTACCATCAGGTGGGCCGTAAGCCCGTTTGTCTATCATTTGCATAAAAAAAAAATAAAAAAAAAATCACATGAATTACATTGTGTGAGATTAATCAGAAATTATTATGGTGGACGAAAGGAGCCTCGTTGAGGCGCACTTAAAATCCTTTCACCACACTTGGTTCGAAATAATCAGTGACAAGATAAGAAGAATCAGATATTATTTGAGACAGCCGAGGCTGCGTCGTCAGAATTGCGTGCTGCCATCAAATATAGAAGTGCTATCTAGCTAAGCCATCCAATCTGAGACATTTTATTTTACCCCAATAGGCATAAACGGGCAACAGCGCTCCTTGCGCGACTCATTTCACTAAATCCAATACATTTTTTATTCATGAAACGATTGACGTTTGTATGTTAATTCGCCGCTAGGTCCCCGCCCGAAGGATGAAATATTGAATTATTGCCCAAAGTCGGGGATATATCAGTGGGGTCTGTTCGATATTAATCCGTTGGCTGCCCGAGGCTCTGGCAGGAATTCAAATAAATCGGCTCTGTGACAAACAAGACGTATAAATCAATCAGGGAAAGGTGGCGTGCAACTTCTATTGCAACCTCCCGTCTTCATGCCTACCTATATCAAAAGTCGAACTAATTTGTATCGGGAAATTTATTGCCAAGGTTAAACTAAACTCGTTATGAGTTTTCAGGTGGAGTTGTATTTTATTAACAAGTTTTTGTATGATTTATCGTTTTTGTGCTGTGGCAATTCGCACTGGTTGTCAAAAGGAAATCAAGAACAAAAGGAAACAGCCGCAACAACTGACATAAATAAGTACTTGTGTGTTTATTTTTGGACTCTCTGCTGTCAATTCTTTTATTTAATTTTCCTAAACTCACCTAATTTGACATACCTTATTTGTAGTTCCGTCTAATTTAGTTATTTAGTTGATATCATTATATTGGGCCATAAGCTTGTTCTATTAGTTAGTGGTTTAAAAAATTGGAAGCGTAATCTTATAAATAAAACAAAAAGCACGTGTTTTATGAAAAAATCATCAAAGTTTTGGTAAATTCCAAGATCAAATTAATAATATTTAATATGCGATACCAAGGCTAGTTGCTATCCACTGAGTGGTCACACCTCGTACTGCAGATATTACGATCACTGTAGGACAAGGAATCATCGCATTGTATGTTCTACATTGCTCGGTCAAATGCAGTACATGAACGGATGACTGGCATTAAAACAGGAACGTAGATTAAATAATAATGTGTGTGAGAGCACAAACCAAATCATAACGGGCGGTATCATCGCCCACGTCACGCGTTCCTAAGACCACGATAAGATACGCAGAAATTAAATAAATTCTGGTTGGGCAAAAGTTTATACATATAATGCAAAAGGAGTTTTTTTATGTGGTTCGCTTTTCAATTAAGGATTATTATATGACATTATGTGATGGACATAGATATTTGTCCTATTAATGGAAACTTTGCAAAAAAAGTCTCTACAGAATACAGCGGTGGCGTTTAGTGAAACGCTATCAAATATAACAGCGATATTTAATAGTTTTTCACTGACCACCATCGCAGATTACTCTCTTTTTGAATTCAGTAGATAATTTTATATCAAAATTGATCATGAAATGTGCGAGGGAAAAGTCTGGCTATCAATGTCTTAAAAGTGTTTCTTGCTAACTATTTAAGTAGGAAGTTTTTTTTCAGCAGTTTTTTTTTTATTGTATTTTTATTACAATTTAATAGTAGATTGCTTCTATAAGATGAAATATTTATCTGCTTAAATTATTATTGAAGTCTAAAATATGTGTCAATGTCATTATTATGCGTATCAGCAATGTCGTTGATAAAGTGATCTCAGTACAAACAAGCAGATAAACCTGATGTTGAGCTGCCTCTCCCTATAGCAATGCATTAAGGCCTGCGCACACCTATGTCACTGACGATGGTATTCAATGAAACGCTGTCAAATATCGCTGTCAAATTTGACAGCGTTTCACTGATTGCAATCGCCAGCGACCTAGGTGTGCCTTTATAGTATAGCAGAGTTCATCCACCGATGACGTCTATCCTATGTGAATCGGACTGAGTTCATCATTTTGAAGCCTTGCGCACATCTAAGCGTTCTGCGGTCGCGATCAGTGAAACGCTGTGAAATACGACAGTGATATTTGACAGCGTTTTACTGAAAGCCACCGCAGAACGTTTAGATGTGAGTAAGCCTTGATACGTATATAAAGAAATAAAATAACAGTTATTTATATTTCTTTGGAAAATAGTTATGCAGAAGAAAAATCTTAATAATAAAAAAATATATATTGGTATTATTTTTTCAATGAATGCAATCGTTTTATACACCTCTATAATAAATACATACAGTATACCTAAAAATAAAAAAAATAACCACCAAAAGTACTATGTTTCAACTAAAAAAGAACTCCGCGATTAGTACTACAGGTACTTTAGTTACTCGTAATAAAGTAAACAGGCCTTTGAAACTATTGTAGATGATTTATATAGCGTCAAGGGCAACTGGTGATTACTCAAGCCCAACTTGCGGGACGCTCTAGTACCTGGGACAGGATTTAGATGGAATAGGTATGCCCAGCACCTATACCATCCTGACAGTCGGCTAAACAGCCGTATAGGTACCACTAACATGACTATACGACGTGAAATATTAGAATGAGGAAAGTTAGTTTTCCTGTATTTTATTAGGTCATACGAACAAACACACTGCTAATTATTTATTAAACATCACACTTAAGTACTGCCTTATTTGTAATCATTGTTTCTTTTAAATGCTTAAATGGTGGATAAAACTGTTGCTATCTCTTTTCTTCACATGAAAGTGACAAAGACATAAAATTACACAACATTAAAAGGAAATAGTTTAAATGTCAGTTATTCAATCATTTCACCACACTGGTAAACTAGTGACATTATAAGATGTGATTAAATAATATCGCTGTGTAGATTTGGATTTAACCTAAAATTGTAACAAATACTTCTAATTGTTGAAGCTAGTTAACGTAAACCCATTGAAATAAAAATTAATAACAGCTCGCAGCAGCATTTTGACTTAACGGATTGCTAATCAACATATTAAATATTTGACAGTTGTTTAACTCAAAATCAAGCAAATACATAAGTTAAACAACTGTCAAATATTTTAGTTATCGATCAGCAATCCATGGAACAGGTCTTTTACATATGTCTATAGGTTGGGTTTTTTCTTTTATATTGGCAGATTATTGTGTTCAAAATGACATAAAATAAATTGAATATAAATTAGAGTAAGAATATTGACCTTACTTTGAAAGGTAAGCCAATATTATAAATAAGACGACAACTATCTACCTACATACAAAATGATTAAGTCCTAACATTTATGCGTGTATTCACCAGCTCATTTAAACCTATAACAACCTAATTAAGAAGATCAACCGCTTATGCCGCCTTCCTACGGTGCGTGATATCACGCACCAGCCTGCACCGCGCACGACGACGCACGGCAACGCACACAGAAAATGCTTCTGTGCTACCGCGCACCTCGGCGCACGAGACCGTTCCCATGGTGTGTCGTGCGTGCTGGTGCGGGCTGGTGCGTGATATCACGCACCAGCCCGCACCGCGCACGACGACGCACGGCAACGCACACAGAAAATGCTTCTGTGCTACCGCGCACCTCGGCGCACGAGACCGTTCCCATGGTGTGTCGTGCGTGCTGGTGCGCGATATCACGCACCAGTGGGAAAGGGCTATTAGAAACATATTTATTTATAAATTAATTTCTAAAAAGGAGTAGGGTAAATACAACCCACACACAGAGTTTATGTATTCATTTCATACCTATTTACCGAGATTTGTTATACATAAAGCGAACAATAACCGGAAAAACTTTGATATATTATTCTAGTCTTTCATAATTTTATCTCGAAATAATACTTTTTCCACAAAACATTTTTGGATGTAGGTACGTGAAAACCTTTATTTGATTTTACTTCTAAAATAAGCTGCTGGTGGTCAATAAATATTCAAAAATAACTACTCGTAAAGCAAATTGAAAAAAAAAGGTTTACTTTTTCAATTTGCCAACAGAACTAAAAAAAACCGCACCCCGAAGTTTTGGCGAAGTTTATCGATCTTTGCCGAAGAGGTGTCAATAACTTGACAGGTGACGTGACAGTGTCACGAGTTCACTGTATTTTCGCACATCAAAAAATGCTCAAAGCCCGCCTCAAAAATTCACTAAAAAAATTTTACAATCCATGTCTTAATATATGTTTAAACGTATTATATCAGCTATCATTTTCTCATAGTACAAGTTCTGCTTAATTCGGGAATCTAGTTTAGTGTTGTGGTTTTATAAATATTGTTAATAATATTTATAAAAAAAATGTGTAATTGGGATTTCCATATAAAAGAGCAGTATTATAAGTTTTATTATAAAAACATTCAGTTTAAGTGAGCGTCATATAAATGGTTTTGTTATCTCGCTCAATATACCTATATACGACTGTGCAAATATCCATTCCGTTATCTAAAAGCAAGATGGCGACCATGTAAATCAATGTAACCTCAATTAGCTACTTAATACAAGAAAGGTCTCGGTATTATTCCAAAGATAAAGTTATCCTATACTATTACAGTATATCTGGACAGGGTGTAACAAAATAACTGAATAATATTATATTACTTATTATAATGTAGTTAGTTTAAAGAGGTGTACGACTAAAATCTTTACTTACATAGAGAAACTTACAAATATATTTGTAAGTATCTATAATTATACAATTATAGAAACTTACAAATATATTTGTAAGTTTCAACTCTCAAGTTTCAGCTGTTTCTTGTGTAATTCGTAACTATCATTTTGTAAATAATACTATAATACAAGTATTTACAAAATGTACGAAATACACAAGAAACAGTTGAGCTATCTGCAGACTTGTACAAATTATTTAGAGATAGCTCAACTGATTCAAATCAGTGCCAGACGGAAGCGTCCTCAAGACGCTGGCGGCATTGCCACGCTGAATAGCAATGCTAATGCGCTGCGCCAGATACCCACCAGCCCTGTCACGCGTCGCTTCGATCAGTCGCTTAGGCAAACTTTTAGGTGTAAGACGGATTTTTATCAATATTGTATCATAATTGCATGCAAAGTATAGATAGTGCAATTCACGAAGACGCGCCCCACCAATTTTCGGTTGAGGGGATCGCGGGGTGCGGGGAGTTTGCTCCGAGCGGCAGTCGCGAACCGTAGTCTATTTATTGTAGTGTGCGTGTGCACTCATAGGTAATTAGTTTGTACAGATAACACTCAAACATTGACGGAAGCTTGCACACATACACTATAAACGGTTAGGAGGAATAGTGGGGCGCGCCTTCGTGGATTGCACTATCAATGGTTTAGTACTAAATAACATCTCAGCCTAATCACACGAAACCATTAGTTAGAGGGGGTAATTAATAATAGTTGACCGCAGGTTTCATTTTAAATACTTGAATATTCTATATGTTTCGGGCGTAGCTGCTTGATTAGCTAATTAAATAATTTTTTGGGTTATGAAAACAAATTGACTTATTTATTAAAAAATATAAAAACTTTTGAACATCTTATTACTGATTTTAGATTAATGTATATAATTAATAGAAAAATAAAATATGAATATTGGTGGACACATTTCTCACAGCCCCAAAACTAAGCAAAGCCTGTAATAAAATCACAAGATATTTATGCTGGAATCCCTGAATTTTCGTTTTCTATAGTAAATTACACCAATTAAATGAAAATGTTTTTACATACATGATGTAAAAAACTTTAAATTATAAGATTACCAGCATTTTCACCGTTTTGCATAAGTATTACACACGTCATTATTTAAAACGCTATATATTCGAAGGCCGTTGTAGATTGGTTCACATTCCACCACACAATATACTTTAAAATAATGGAGTATTTTGCTAACCTGTGAGTCTATCACAAGCTCTGTCTGACTCAGTCTCTGGCTCTGGTTTTGAGTCTGTGTGAGTGCTCATCAGTGTCTTATACTGTGGGTGTGACGTTTCGACGTAGGATTTATTTAGTCAACACTTATACAGACTCAAAACCAAAGCTGGAGACAGAGCCAGACAGAGTTTGTGGTGTCTATAAGTTTAAGACCACCCATGATGGAATAAATTCTAGATTTAGCCAAGTATTATCACCGCACGACCAAATAATGTCAAGATTAATATATATTGTACCTATCAGAAAGTGAGATCATTTCTGCATATAGAAAGAAATAAAATTGACATTCGCTATGGATGTGTATGGTGTATGGTAAATCAAAAAGATCAACAGTGTTTCAGACTTACCTACCTATAATTCACTAAAGTAATATGTGTCAGTAATATATTAGAACCTTTCATCACGCTGGTTTGAAAGAACAGTGACACGATAAAAAAAAGAAAAATTAAGTCTAGAATAAATGGCACTAAAGTCTCTATCGGTATTGCCATTACTACGATGAACACGACTAAAAAAAAATTGTTGGAGAAAGCTCTGATTTTTTGGCATTTAGTAAAAATAATCAGTTGAAATCACTTTTAAAACATGTATAAAATCACACAAAAGTCATCATAATGAGTAAGACGACTTCATATGGCTTTAATTTTGGAAAAAATAATCAACTAGCGATCCACCCGACTTCGCACGGGTGGAAAGTAAGTTCAAAGGCAGTAGTGACTTCAAATGCTTTACTTTCTTTTTCTTCATAACACCCGTGTGAAGCTAGTAAAAAAATAATTTATTTTAGCCAATAATAGTGTAGCTTTCTAATGGTGAAAGAATTTATGAAATCGATTTAGTAGTTTATGAGTTTATTCGTTATACCTACCTGCGCACACATACATTCACATATACAAATATTTTCTCTTTATAATACTATTTTTTTTTTTTTATTTATCTTCTAAAAAAATATATAATCTTATTTATTATTATAAATAGCACTAAAAAACCACTAAGGTTTGTGGGGTAATGCTACTAGAGAGTCAAAAGTCGATAGCTTTTATGTAAGTACAGAAAAATTCTAATAAACAGGAACTAGGTAAGTGTGCATGTATGTAATAATTATTTAGTTATTGGTAGCTTTTTAAGTTAGTTAAGAAGTGAGATTTTAATTTATACTTCATGTTTTTAAAGTTGATGCTGTTGATTAGGTCAGTGGGCAATTTATACTAGTACTACATACTAAAATCTAAATCTTTCTTCTTGTAGGAATGAGTACGACGCGGTCTCAAGATTGAAGAATGGTTCGATGGGTGCTGGTGAAATAACTGGCACTATGCCTCAAGTTGATGGACGCAGGGCAGTGCATCGTAGGGCACGGATCTTGACGTGCGTGACCTGCGAGGCAATGCTATATACAAGGTGTATCTAAATATGTGTACTATGCGAAGGTGGGGGGTTTCAGACCACAATGGTGATCAGTTGTGGAGGGGAGATAATTAAAAATTCCTATTTTCAGTTTCCCATACAAAAATATTTAATTTCATAATGCCTAAATAAATTGACAACCCTATCCTTGTAACCCCTTGACCCCTTGACCTACTACCTCTGTAGGTCTACTACGACTACCTACTACCTCTGTAGCTGAGTTTAGGGTTGTCACTTTGTATAAAGTCAGCTGTTAATGTTGAAACTTCGTTGCAGTTTTTTTCAGAGATACCAATCGAAGTTCGAAAAGTCGTTGAACAAAAGTTGTTCCCCGGGGGGTGGAAATTCACCCCCCTTCAGGATAGTACACATATTTTGATACACGTTGTATATGCTAGACGATGATTACCACTTAACAGGTGGGGCCATATTCATGTTCCTTTATTTATTTATTTATATTTATTTAAATATTTATTTATTTATTCATAACTTTTAAGTATATTTATAGTATGTAATTTATATAATTATAATTTATTTATATTAAGTAAGTATGTATTTTATTAAGCAATTGAAATTATGTTTATAATACTCTTAGTAGATTCAACTAAGTACCTATTATTTATTTACTCAAAAACACGCCACACCATCTTTTTGCACGCCCAGGGCCCTGTTTAATAAAGCTGACAATTCGACGAGTCCGACATATGTCAAAAAGTGACAATTCGACAATTATTCTGTTTAATAAAACCGACAGGCGACAAAATTTTGATGGTAGTAAATTTACAAATATGTCACATTGTCACGACAATTCGGCCTTTTTCTGTATAATATTTTTTTTGAAACGACAAGTGACAGGTGACAATTTGTCGTTGAAAACTTGTCAAATCTTCTTTATAAAACATAAAATTGTCGCGAAATATTGACATATTTGTAGAATTGTCTGACGATTCTGACAGGAGCTTTACCCTCTGTCGCGAAATCGTATTTTGAAGGTGTTTGTGTAGCTCCGTAAAACAAAATTATGTCAGAAGTCGACAAAATTGTCGCGACAACCCGACAAATGTCAGAAATGATTTGACTGTAGTTTCATGACATAATTGTCGAGTTTTGACAAATATGTCGTAATACCACCTGTTTGTAACATATTTGTCACTTTTATAAAACAGCTTAAGCACGACAATTCCACAATTTTGTCGCTTTTTGACTTAAATGTCGAATTGTCAGTTTTATTAAACAGGGCCCAGGAAGACTGGTAGAAAATGCTGTTAGCATAAAGTCCTCCTAGCACATAAGTTTGTGTTTAAAGTTTTAAATAAATAAATAATATGAGTTCAGTGTCACAAGGATGTGTGCAGATTTTTCGGTGCTAACGGTGCGTTTAACGGTATAAGTCGTTTACTATTCACAAAGTCTCAGCGACTGATACGCAGAATACGAATTTTAGTTCAAAGCCCACCATTCTAGCTTCTGCACATATATATATAAAAAAAGAAACGGCTTTTGCATCTATTGTAGATGATTTATATAACTAAATAAAATAAAAAAACGTTTATTGCCTCGTTTATAAACCTAGGAACTACATTATCATACTAAACATAAACTAAAAATACGAGCACAAAGGGTCTCATTCAGCTATCGCTGGAAGTATACATCCAGCACTGATTTTAAATTAAACCCTCTCGGTTGGTTGTTCACCGAGGAATTTAGAGCAATAAGCGAGTTACAGAAAAAACGAACAATCAAGACATATACAGTAAAAGTAAAACGGCAATCAGACCTTTCAAAATATATACAGTTTTGTAATAAATATTGTATAAAGTGTTTCAACTTAATAAACAAAAAAAGAACTTGTGTGGGTGACAATAATTCCTATGTGTGTGTGTGTATAACGTCTCGGTCAACTGGTGTTTTGCTTATGCCCCTACTAACGGAACACCTGGTTTAGGATTTTAGATGGAATAGGCTCATGCCCTTACTTACGGAACGCCTGGAACAAGATTTTAGACGGAATAGGCTTGCTCAGCACCTATACCACCCTGACAGCTTAGTCAGCCTAATGCACAGGAATAACATGGTCAATACGTGCGGAGCTGGCTAAATCGCGGCTTTCCTCACGATGTTTTCTTTTTATTAGAGAGCACTAGCATTTTAAACGTAAATTTTTCGAACAGAAAAATCTATAGGTACACGATTGGATTCGAACTCACGACCGTAACATCAGAAGGCGGAGTTACTGCCACTAGACCACCAGTGCTCATATATAAATAGACTAACGGCCGCCCGCGGCTTCGCTCACCCCGTTCCCGTTACGCCCCGTTTCTGTAACTTTTTCGGTATAAAAGTATTATATATCCTATTCCAGACTATAATCCATCTTTGTGCCAGATTTCATCCAGATCCGTTCAGCCGTTCTGGCGTTATTGAGTAACATACATCTATCCATCCATACAAACTTTCGCATTTTCAAAAATTCTAAAATTCAAAATGTATTTATTCAAAAAATTACAGGTATGACAAATAAATGGTTGGGATCTCTTCTTTTAAGATGCATTTGCATTTATAATATAGTAGAATAGTAGGAGGGATCTAAGCTAGGACATAATAAACAGATCATGTTTTCATGCACCTTGCTTAGGTAAGCATTTTGAGAAGGCACGTCGCGACCGTTCCGAACATATTTACCGTGTTAGCAGGATGATTTGAAACTAATAGATAACAATGCCTAGTTCAATGACCTCAACACGTTAGGTGAATCACCATCGGACGTGTCTAAGCTAGTCAGTGTTTTAGGCATACTATTTTAAATTGGCGAATAATTGTCTAAAACTTATTTAAGAACCACGCCGCGGTCGCGTTTGTGCAGAACAGTCCCTAAGAGATATTCGTCGAGTGTGATTAGGATCCGATGGCACAGCGGTCAGCGCAGCCCCGTACCAAGGGGAAAGTTGTGGGTTCAAATCCCGCTCGGCTCTTAACTTTTGGGACATTATAAAAACCTTTGTTTATTTCAGAATACAGCTTATTCTATCTACTGTGCCATAGTTTCTTTGGTAATATTGAATGCGTCTATAGATATTAATCGGCTCCAACCTTTAAGCTTTGCGCAAATCTAAGCGTTTTGCGGTGTTGATCAGTAGTGGTGACATGTGGTGCGGTCTAATATGGCAGCAATATTTGACACTTAGAATATCATGTTTTGTAAATTACTACTTTCAGTGACTTTATAATCTTCCAAGAGGATTTATTTTTAAAATTTATTCATCTTATAAAAAATACATAATCTAAATTATTATAAATAGCACTCAAAAAACCACTAGGGTTTGAAGGGATAATGCAGCTAGAGAGTCATAAGTCGATAGCTTACAAGTAAGTACTGAATATTTCTAATTAACTGAAACTAGGTAAGTGCACATGAGTATGTATTATTCAGCTTTCTATATCTTATCTTATATATAAACGAGAAAATCTTGTATCTTATACCTTTAAACGAGAAAATCTTGTATATATATATATATTCAGGATCTCGGAAATGGCACCAACGATTTTCATGAAATTTAGCATACAGGGGTTTTCGGGGACGATAAATCGATCTAGCTAGAATTTATTTTCAGAAAATTACGAGAAATGGGTTTGTGCAATAATCTAACATAAACTAAATATATGACTGTTCCTGCCATCTATTGGCGATTGTGAGCAACTAACTGCAAGCTATTCGAGCAGATGGCGTTGCTAAGTAAAAATAAGCCACTAAAGATTATCACTCTTCCGGACATCTATTGGCAAATAATAATACAATTTTTTTTAATAATACGATTCACAAAAAAATAAATTCCCGAGCAAAGCTCGGTCATACTGGCTCGTATATATATATATATATTTAGGATCTCGGAAACTGAGCCAACAATTTTCATGAAATTAAGTATACAGGGGTTTTCGGGGACGATAAAACGATCTAGCTAGGATTCATTTTCAGAAAATGAGTCTGTTCGTTAAAAAAAAACTAAAAACATAAACTGAATATGTGACTGCTCCTGCCATCTATTGACGATTGTGAGCAACTAACTGCAAGCATGTCCAGTAGATGGCGTTGTTCAGTAAGAATAAACCAGTAAAGATAATAATATGCTTCTTATGATTTCTTAAAAATACAAATTAACGAAAAAAATTCCGAGCGAAGCTCGGTTACCAACTAGTTAGTAAAGAAGTGAGATTTAAACTTAAACTTAATGTTTTTTGAATTGATACTGTTGATTAAGTCAGTGGACAATCTATTTAAAGATGAGGAACCAGGTAAGGCATGATATACGACTTACAGGTTTTCTGTACGTTCGGCAACATCTCAAGCGAAAGTGAGCCAAAAGAGGGTACCATAGCTATACCTTACTACAGGTAGTATAGCTGCTGTAAGTTGGAATTGGCCGTGCGTTCTCTTGACGGTGCCTGACCGGCATTGGTAATGAATTTATACGTTTGATGAATTCTCAAAAGGGTGAATAGAAAGGGACAAAACATCTCCTGAAGCTGAAACTAGGTTCAGTTTTAAATTGTGTTTTCTTTGGGGCATTCCTTATTTCAGAATATTTTTCAAATCTCAATGTATGTTAGGCCCCGTTCCCGTTCCTCTAAATTTATCAGTGTTTCTCTACAATATTATGCATGTATTCTTCCTCTTGAATCACTCTATCTATTAAAAACAACCGCTTCAAAATCCGTTGTGTAGTTTTAAAGAATTAAGCATACACAGGGACAGACAGGGAAACGACTTTGTTTTATACTATGTATGATAGTGCAATCCACGAAGGCGCGCCCCACTATTCCTCCTAACCGTTTATAGTATATGTGTGCAAGCTTCCGTCAATGTTATCGGTACACACTAATTACCTATGAGTGCACACGCACACTACAATGAATAGACTACGGTTCGCGACTGCCGCTCGGAGCAAACTCCCCGCACCCCGCGAGGGGCGCGTCTTCGTGAATTGCACTATCTATAGTGATAAACTCATGTTTACTATATTTCTTATATATAAAAATTTATTGCTGTTCGTTAGTCTCGCTAAAACTCGAGAACGGCTGGACCGATTTGTCTAGTTTTGGTCTTGAACGATTTTTGGAAGTCCAGATAAGGTTTAAAAGGTTTTTAAGGGGCAAGCAAAGCCGCGGGTGGCCACTAGTATTTTAAAAAAATATGGTAAACACGAGTAAAAATATTATTTTTACTAATTATAGGGTGTGGATTTTCCAAAATATTTTATTTAAGTAGCTTGAACAGCCAAAGGTAGTTTAAATCCCCATTCCTTCAAATCTTGAAAGCCTCCAAATATGGATGAAAATTGGTATGAAAACACCAAACACAAAACTGATAGAATTTTGTGGTATTTTTTAAATTATAATAATAATTTAGAGTATATTATGAGACCGTGGGAATAAACTATAATCCTGAGCAAAATAACTAAAGCAAAATGTGCAAACACATTGTAAAATGAACCAAGACTGCAGTTGAGATCATGTATCTAACTATTATGTCACATAATATCTACGCTACTTTTAAAACGGGTCCGGTTATATCAGTAGTCATTCGACAAATTAATGATTGCAGTCCTAAGATCTCATCTCATTGCATCTCATCATCTGACGATAACTAAATGAAGTGTTGCGCTCAGTTTAGCAACAGAAAAGTTATTTTTGTTGAAGCCTAAAAGTCACAGTGGAATGCGTAGTTCGCAAACTACTTTCAAATATGAGGCGTTATTTTTTTTAATTTATGTTCCTACTGAATTTGAATGTTTCACTTCTTTAATTTCAAGCTTGTGTCGCTGCTTTAAAATTAATGTTTTCTTAGGATATACACAACCAATTGTGAGTTTAGCCACTGGTTTCATGATTTCCTTTAGTTTTTACTCTGTAAAACTACCATGAAAGTAAAAATATACTATTAATTTTATAACAATATGCAATTCTGCAATTTTTCTCGCGCTGAAGTGTTTATTTGTTTTTTTTTTTAATAAACAGCATTTAATTTTGCAAACCAGTTCGAAGTTTAAATAAAACCTTTGATACGTTACCTCCTTGGTTACCATGTTTCAGATTAAAAGATCATTCCATTTTTAAACTACACAACAGATTATCAGTTTATGTAATTTATCTGGCCGCTAAACACGACATGCTAAAGGCCTGCGCACACCTAGTTCGCTGGCGGTAGCGATCAGTGAAACGCTGTCAAATATTCGCTGTCAAATCTCAAATCTGACAGCGATATTTGACAGCGTTTCACTGATCGCTACCGCCAGCGAACTAGGTGTGTTCGGGCCATAAAAAGGCTAAAGCTAAGGCTTGTATACTTGTAAGTTTTGCTGCTCGCATGTATTTGGCCACTAACAGCAATTTGATTAAAGGTTGTCAAAATAATGCTCAAATTTCCGTCATATTTGAATTAATAAATTAGTGTGCACTTAGCAGGTGTTATCAAACTTATCAGTAATGAAGAATTCATTCATCTGACTAGGCGGTATCGTTTGTCTCTTTCATTTAGCCGTATTCTTATATTGGTAAGAACGTGACGCACTTCAACAATTTGCTAATTGGCATTGTTTATTTTGATCGCTGACATCTGCTATGTTCTTTCTATTTTGGACTTTACGTGCCGGACATTAATTTTAAATTACACTAGCACATTTGAATGAGCATTAATCAATGCCATGGGTACGCGAAGGTCACCAGTTCGTGGCACGTTAGCTAATCTTTGATTAGCCTATTATTTTTTATCATTGAATACTCGCTTTAAAAATACATAGGACACTTTATAAAAAAGTTTTATCTTAAAAGAGTGAGATGGTATGCTATCGTCATATTTTTCTATTCAATCGCACAATCATGGCTAATGCATGAATCTAAAAAACGACGTCCATCGTGCGTTGATAACTAACTCGTGTGGGGTCGTAGTACTATTTTCCAGCAATGTATATGGCACGAATAAATTGTTACGCATCGGAACGAAGTCAGTGTTTTTATTATCACTTTAATATCGTCTCAGTGACCGATTGAGATAGCGTATATGCCACTGCGCAGTTCTTTAAAAAAAGCGTTCGTTTCTTAGAATTTTATTGATTACTTACACTGTTATTGTGATTTACAACCGTATTGGTATTTTCCTGGTTTGAAAACTTATTTATTTGTGCCAAACCAAATAATTTTAATAAGAACATTTATGACGTCGGTAAAATATTTAAGCGTCAAAATTATGGGGGTTTTTGCTTTTTTGGTTTAGACAAGCAATTTGTATCAAACATAATAACCGTTTAGTAAAATGTTGTTTTCCTGTAATGTATCAACCTACTCAAACCTATACACTTAACTTTGTACATTAGACTTCAAACCAAGTAATACATACCATATTATAAATAATTTCAATAGTACAATTTCTAAGTTCGTTTATGCTAGAGTGTTCTTGTGACGGAGTCTTTAAGCCGAAAACCTATAAGACCTCTATAAGAGATGTCTACGAAATTAAGAAAAAAATCTTACCTTCCATCCAGCAGACGAGTTGCTGTCACCCTTATCCTTAAAATATGGCACGTTCTGGACCATCCACTCGTAGATCTGCGACAGGGTCAGTCGGTTGTCTGGTGCAGAAGTGATGGCTTGTGTTATGAGATCAGCGTATGAGAGGTTGCCCCACGCATTGCGACGCGATGAGTTCTTCTTTGCCCCCACCGACTGGGGTAATGGGGGTGCTCCTGGATAACAGAAATCTGAAGTGAGCATAATTTCTGGACTTTTAGCAATAAATTGTCAGGGAAAATATTATTTGGGGTAACTTTTAATACATTTTTTGTCTTACGTAGTCTTTCATCGAATAATTTTTCTGTCTGTTCACACGCTTTTTATGAATTATTTAATGGTGGAAACTTTACTGGTTTGTGCATCTCTTTAAATTTACTAGCTGTAATCATTATTGTACTGTTTGTTTCCTAAATAAAACGTAAAAAATAAAATAAAAAGAATCGCGCATGGCATTCTTCTCAATTAATTACTAATAGGTACTCAAAGTATCCCTAAACTACTTGTTTTTAATTGTTGTCATTATCAATAGTAATTCTCTCCTAGGCTGACGTCTCGCCTATTATTTTGTAGGTTTAAAAATTGTGATGTTTTTTTTTTATTTGAATGATCATATTTTACTTTGCTTGTATTTTAAGCCCCGGCTAAAAAGAGGATTGATAACATGTTGTTATAAAGTTGAGGCCTTAACTGTTAAGGCTTAAGTGAATGTGACGATTTGTTTGTCTGCCTGTTGCCTCGTAGCTCGGAAACTAATTTTCTGCATATGAATGTGTTTTTGAACTTGTGACATACCGATACCGTTACCGACACCTCTGCATTAGTGAAAACATTGGGTTAGTCTCACGTAATGCCACGTTCATACAAATGAGAAATCAAAGTTTTCATACATTGAGTCCAATGTTATCAAATGCAGGAAGTAGGAAGAACCTTATAAATCGTCTAAGCAGCATTATATCTTTCATTTGCACAAGAAATCTGATAAAGGAAAATCCGTCTTGGTTTATCTTGATAAAAATACTGTTAAGTAAGAGACACCTTGGGGTATTATGTTGCGTAATTGTCAAATATGGTATTTTGATTCAAATACGAGTATATACAGGGTCTCCCAGAAAACAACATCAAGCCGAAAACGCGCGTTGGGCCAAGTCAGAGAGAGTAGTAATTATCAGAAAAATATAAAAAAAATGTTTGTCATGTTTTAAAATGAAGGGGAAAAAAATAAAACAGCGAAACTGACACCCTGCGATAATCGACAAATATTATTTTTTCAAGAAACTTTTTTCTGTAATGTAACCAAGAATAACCCTTCTGTAAAGTTAATTCTCTAAGGAAAACATCGCTAATTTACTAACCACTCCAAACTATATAATAGTTGTGCGAAGTAAGATAATGCTTCACTTTTAATCACTTATACTTACATACTTGAACTTCTGAGAAATATATACGTATATATATATATACCTATATATATATATATGAGCCCAACTGAAAAAAACACAGTGACATGAAGACGATCTTGCAAAGTAAACCGTTGCAAATTGCGTTTAGTTCGCAAGCACCCTTTATATAGACAAAACACGTGTTCAACTCATACTCATCTGATAACTCTTAATTTTCAACCGACTTCATATAAAAAGGAAGAGGTTCTCAATTCGGTTATTTTTTTTTATTGAAATGTAATATTTCCAGATTGGTCTTACATAAGTTTTATCAAAATCGGTTTAGTAGTATGGCCATGCATTCTGTTTTTCCTTAGCAACCATGTGATCGTGAAAACGCTACTCGATTAAAAGTAATGAGTTTATGCTGTAAAGTTGCATAACAGGTATGTCGACTTAATGCATGGCGAAAGTAGTGTGTCGAGTCACTACAAGGTATATAAAGTAACTCAAAGTATTTCGTTATTAGCTGTGTTCTTTATGTAATTTGGCTGGTTTTTTCTAGTTACAAGTAAAACTCAGGCTGATCGTCTATCTTTTATTGGCTGTCTATCACTGAAGAATCCATTCACAATATTTAAGATCCGTCGCGCTGTATAACGTACCCAAAGTTATTTTTTTTTTAATGAAAAATAGAAAAATATAGAAAAGTAGTCATTTATTAGGTAAAATAGGTACCCTATAGGTAAGCTTTTCTGTTAAATATTCTGGTTCTCTGACATGACAGCTAGCTAGCGTTGACAATTTTTTTTTATTTATATGTAGTTTTTAACGGGGTAATTTGTAACACGTTGTATAATACAATAATGATTAAGTCACCATGTGTTGTGATCCGTCGTTTGGTGCGATAAGCGATATGGCATAAAGCAATAAGCATGCAAATTATTGTATTAGAGTCTGGCCAACGAAAACTGTCCAAGAAAAAAGGCGGGAATTTTAAAAAATCAAGAGCTGTTAACCCTGGCTATACACTGCTTAAACGGAATTGATACTATTTGTTATTCAGGTAGTAAATTTTTTTGAGGAATAATAAATAAACGAGTACATACTTTGAATTCTGCCTAGATATTATTTTCAAATAATCCATATTTTAACTACAACCGACGATTTTATTTGATGAGCACTAGCCAATATTCGTAATTTAGCCGTACAAAACATTTTGTGTGGTATTTTAGAAGTACTTCGGCTTTGTAAACAACTGCAGGATTATTTATCTTTTACCAAAAACATAAATTCAGCTTTGGTGTGATCATGTGTCATATTTTCCTGTAAGTAAAACCCGTTCATGTTTTGAAACTCAAGTACCAAAATTATCCACGACGTCAATGTGTCAATTTGGACAGACTTAAATAATTGCCATATCAAAACTTCTGAAAATAATGCGTGGACAGCTTTCGTTAGCCAGACTCTAGAATTTATGCATTTATGTATTTTAACATATAAAAGTGTAATTTAATAAAAGTGTATACATAAGTGTTTTTCTGCTATTTGGTTCCTAAATAACAAGCTTTACTTAGTTTTAGGCTAGATTGTGCTGTGTAAGAATGACTCCAATATTTTTTTTACTGTAATATATTTTATTACATCTGACACCTTGTTATCTGGTCTAATTCCAGGATCTCTTGTAAGTTCTTTTTGAATAGACTATGTTTGTGACACTAATTAATTTATCAATGAGAATGCGTGTGTCTGTCTGTTTGTTACGTTTTCATCTATATATATAAATCTTTCGTGTCACAATTTGGAACGCGATAAACTCCGAAACTACTGAATGGATTTCGATAAAATTTTGCAACTGCCTAAAATATGGTCGGACTTAAAATATAGGATAGTTTATATTCCATATTTAGGTGTTATTCATTTATAAGGGGCAATAGTTTCGAAATCTATGTCTATCCCTTTCTATCGCTTTGGGATTTTTCTGAAAATTCTCGACTTTGACGAGGAAAGAACGCTCTAGAATGTCTTTGAGGTTCTGGAAGGATCAAATTTAATTCGAAGACTGAAATTATTCGGCTAGCATCCGGAATGCATCCAAACGTTAGTAATCCAGAATTATCTAGAATACTCAAATATACCCATGCAAACGGTTTTGAATTCTAGATTTGGACAAAATGTTCTAGAAAATAGTGCCCCTAAACGTTATAGAATGTTCTTTCATCATCATCATCAATTGATATCAGTCCACTGCTGGACGTAGGTTCACCTTGAGTAACAAAGGCTATATTTGTGTGTTTAAAAAATAAATGTCCACCCGTGCGAAGCCGGGACAGGCAGCTAGTAGGTATATAAGTCATTGACAAGTCATGGAAAAGTCATGGAAAAAAATCGTGTTTTTCTATTTAGTTATGTAAGCCCTTCAATAATCTCTCATTTCATTCACATCAAAAGAAAACAGTCACGTTTATAGATATAATTATCAGACAAACGAATACTAACGAATGTTTTTATAATAGGAACCGGGCGCTTAACAGATTAAAAACTTGAAAGGTGTAGAAATGTGATAATAAGTAGATATAATGCGTAGGCGCTTGTTAGGAATTTAGCAATTTTTTAATGAATAAAAATTAAAAAACATCAACTCACTATTTTTTCTAAGAAAATACAAAATACAAACTGTCTTTTAAAAAAACTTGAGTTGTTTGAATGAAATGTACTAATAGCGGTTCACGATCTAAGACGTATTAAAAAAAGCAGCCAAGTGCGAGTCGGACTCGCCCATGAAGGGTTCCGTAGCATTAAGTAACATAATATAAAGGTTCTTGTAGTTTGTCGAAAGGTAAGTTGCGGTTTATGATTTATGACGTATAAAAAAAACTAATGATTAGACTTCGTTCAAACCAAATATCGTTGAAAGTTTGCATAGTAATATACAACATATATTTTTTTTAGTTTTATTTTTCTCTTATTTTAGAAGTTAGAGGGGGGGATTAACTTTTTTCCACTTTGGAAGTGTCTCTCGCGCAAACTATTCAGTTTAGAAAAAAACTATATTAGAAACCTCAACATCATTTTTGAAGACCTATTCATAGATACCCCACACGTATGGGTTCGATTAAATTTTTTTTTTTGAGTTTCAGTTTCAAGTATGGGTGGTACCCCCAAAATTTATAGTTTTTTTTCTATTTTTGTGTAAAAATCTTAATGCGGTTCACAGAATACATCTACTCGCCAAGTTTCATCAGTCTAGCTCTTACGGTTTCGGAGAAAAATGGCTGTGACATACGGACGGAAAGACAGACAGACAGACAGACATGACGAATCCGGGTTCCGTATTTTGCAATTTGGCTATGAAACTCTAAAAACTAGAAATGTACTTTTTTATCATTGGCTGAACTTCGTCAGCTACACATCATATGAAGATAAATACCTATAACATAACCAGTTTTAAAAACGTTAAAACTCAAACGAAAAAAAAATTGAGAGGTGGCGTCCAAATAACTCCTCGAATTCACTCCTGCTATTTCAATTTTTTTTTGTTTGGCCTTGTTTAAATAAAATGTATTTATGATAAAGTTGGAAGGTCACTCTTGAACTGATAACTGGTAGATGTTGTGTGGTGTTGTTCCTACCTACTGTATAGGTAGTTTTAGTGCAGCTTATCAGTCACTGCGTCCGAAAATATTATTCAGTAGTAGCCTGTGGTACCTATTCGTAAGAAGCTATTTACTCGATACGATTCTAGTAGGTACCTACATTTGCGTCATTAAAATTTATAAACTGAAAGAAAAATGGCAAAAAACAAACGGCAGTAAGGAACATAGTCCGTCACACTATTTCATTAAACTTAGTAGGTAGGTACTATTGATATGAGACTGTCAGAATAAAACCACGAGTTTCCATCTGCTTTGTATAATTTCACATGTGCTAAACAATCATTCACAATTCCCACTTTGTAAGTACCTACCTAGGTTTGTTTGTTTACAATTCTTTGTTTATTGTTTTACGGTCTCAAAGAAGATCCCTTTAACAGGTGGGGGGATACATTTATTATACCTACCTTCTTTAAATATAATCATTTTATAAACATGAGTTCATAGAATTCCGACCGGCGTAGGTGAAATGATTACAAACCTAACACAACATACTCATAAATACCTTCGCTAGCTTTAATTGTGTCGACGTAAACAATCCAATAGCGCTGTTTTTGTTTGATACCCAGGAGTAAGCGGACTTAGAATCTATTCATAAAACGTGAAGTAGGCGGAAATGTGTGTTTGTTTTTATGTAACTTCGCCGTGTCATACCACCTAGAATAATTTTACATGTGAAATAAGAGCGTTCGGACTAGTTATAATATAGGCCGGTGTATGGGGTATTGCGCGTTAACTCGATGGGTTCGGGCTCTGTAATTGTTGATATTTACCAGTTAGGTTCTGATTAGAGTTCTTCTTGGAGCCGCTACCGTCGTCCCCCGGGTCAACGTAGTTGTCTTGCCTCGGCCACGTGTTAGAGCGCTGACGTGTCTGTGGCTCAAAGCCCACCTCGGTCAGCTCGTTCAGCGGCTCCAGTTCGCCCATCGTGCCCTCCAGCTCCTGCAAGCCGTTCTGCGAAGACCATGGGCTTGCGTACCCGCCGCTCCCCTGAATAGACATCTTGCTTACTACGAGTATCTCGGTCAGTGGAATTTTTCGGTAGGTGTGTCGCTACGAGCGCTCACCGGCGCGTGCCGCCACCGGCCGTTAGCATCACAAGACACTTTTCCCTAATATTTACAGATTTATTTCTATTCCCAGAAGCGTTGGATCGGACCGCGATCCGTAGAGGTTATCTGTCTTCTCTTTATCTGCTCTGTTATTCGAAGCCAATAACATGTGGCGTCTTTCTAGAGTTCGTAAACAGCTATATGTGCCGCGAGCGTCGCGTCGGCCGTCGCGTCGTCGGGCCGCTCCCGAGAGGCGATTTTCGCTAAATATAAGCGCGGGCGAAGCGGGGGCGGGGCGCACACCACGTGAGCGACTACGCGCCGATTTTTCAATTCATCACTGGCGAGCTAGAGGCGCGATAACCTTGTAACGTGGCTCAAATCGGTTCGAAACACCGAGTATTTATTCGTATCGCCTACGATCGTCACCGTCAGCCCTCAAATGTTCAGAAGATTTTTGCAGCCACCTAATTTCACCCTGCTTCCCAAGTTTTAAACACTTCGCAACTTTTCCACACTGATAAGAGTTATCACAGGGTCTTTTTAGAGTTATTTTAACTTTCCGAGTGCACCAGCGCGTACGCTACAAGCGATAGGGCAGCGGGAATGAGTTCGCAGAGTCCACGCGGTCGGCGGCGATAACTGCGTAATAAAGTGAGCTTAGCGCGTGTCGCGTGGCGGCAATCCGTCTTTACCCGCGAGCGGTCGCACGTACACTGAAGTGAAGCGAGGCGACGGCGACGCTGACGGCGCGGACTCGCGGTCTCGTGGCAGAGGCTTGGCGCCCGTGTGGATTCCGCTAGGCGCGCTTTCCGCTTCCGCTCCCGCTCCGCCCGTGCGAGTGCTCTGGCCGCGGAGAGGAGGGCAGAGGGCGACTGCGTGCACATAACTAGTATTAGTGGCGTCGTGTGACCGCAACGTAGGCCCGCCATCTCACGCCGGCTTCGCATATTTTGTAATGGGTTTTATTTCTCTTTCGCAGTTTAACGTCCAAGCCCCATAGCAGCGCCGGCGTGTGTTAGACGACCTTGGGTGTTACGCACTAGAGCCGTAGTAGCCGTAGCGCGTGCTTGGCGCTTCTCGCTCCGCTCGTTGGCGGCGCGGTGTGGCGTGCCTCGCTAATGTTTATCTTTACTATTTGAAGTAGATATAGATAGACACCTGCTAAAGTACTCGAGAGAATAGGTATGTGAAGAATGTAATGCGATACTCACGCGATTTGTCGTGTGACCAATGACTATACAAATAAACGGCGTTTCATAAAACTACAACCTAGTAATAAAATTTATTGATGCAGAGACGAGCTGAGTCGCTTATCGCTATCAAGATTCTAATCTGGTACATGATATTTATAAATAAATAGTTGTTTAAATCTAATATTTATCAGAACAGTCTTTAAGAAAAGTTACTTTGCACTCTAAAGTGCACATTTATGAGATTTGTATTGCGCGATGATAAATCTGATTAATTTTAGCGATAAACTTTATTGCGCAGCTAATTTCTTGCCGTCATTCTATTTTACATATTGACGTCAATTTGATCTTATTGTAAACATCACATTTTTAAAACATTGGAATCTACGTTTTGTCAACCGCTATTAGGTCTACGAGTTTCGTAGCGTACGTTTGCGTAGATGGTGCCACTACGCGCGTAGAGCTACGAAAAGGATCAGTAAAGGATTATTAATTTTAGTCCTTGTTGTACATGTTGTGTTTTTTTTGATAAAAGGCATTATATTGTGATAAACTAGTATGTATTTTGCTTTCAGCCTAAAAGTATACAAAAATTTCAAAAGAATATGGGTTTTATTCCTCACTGCTCCCTATAGTATGATTAAAATTCAATCATTCGGCATTCGGTTTGCTATTTTTAGAGATGATGAATTAAGTTTGGAAGACTTAAAACTCTTCCCGTTCAGTTTTTTTTAAGCAGAGTTTTTTGCTAAGACGCTCTTATAGATGATAGGGATAGTTTTGAAGCAATTCAAAATTACAGTTGCATAATCTTCCATTTGGGAGTCATTGTTGTTTATGTTTTGAGTTTTTGTTATTTATTTTAGTTCAATAAAATCTAGATTAAAATAAAACTCCCAGATGGGTTTATATTTTTCATTTGCAACTGGTTTTTCGAAATAAAGTGGAAATTTCTAATTATACGGAATTATTTTCTAAGGAAGCCTTAATTCATATTTTAACTAACTCTAGCATAGTCACTGTAATTTTTGTTTTGTAAAATACCACCCATCCATCTTGCTGCAGAGCACCCTACGCTTCTGTAGCTGGTTCTTGGCCACCATTCAGTTGTTGTCCTACTCTACTTGTCATCACCACGCCTAGCAATGTGTCCTGCCCAACTTCATTTGAACCTTGCATGCATCTCCGACGTCTTCAACCGGTCTTCAACCGGAAAAGACGGTAGGAACCGAGCCGTAGTTTGTTGCCTGTTCTTCTAGGCTTGGTCGCGTGGAACTGGCACCTAGACTCACCTAGCTTTAAGGGGCCGGCGGAGGGCGAATTTTCATACAAACGTAATACCAAAATGATTACTAATTTAAGCAGATTTTTACCACTTAACATCAGGTGGGCCATACCCATATGCTTGTTCCATCAGATAGAATCATAAAATAAAAATTTGAAACTTAAACTTTTAAAACAATATAATGCAATGCGAAGTACGTTATATCTCAATCTTTAAATAGCACCTTTTTAGGTAATAAGTTCGGCACATCAATAGCCTTTAGGCCCAATTAAACGATCATTCCGAACATTAGGCAAGATGGAGTGGGTGCAGGTGGTAGGTTCCAAACGGAAAAACCCCGTGTGCGATTTATTATGTTACTCTTATAATAAAATACCTTTTTTAGGGTTCCGTAGCCAAATGGCAAAAACGGAACCCTTATAGATTCGTCATGTCTATCTGTCTGTGTGTATGTCTGTCTGTCTGTCCGTCCGTATGTCACAGCCATTTTTCTGCGAAACTATAAGAGCTAGACTGATGAAACTTGGCGAGTAGATGTATTCTGTGAACCGCATTAAGATTTTTAACATACTTAGAACTGAAATTCTAAAAATTTTTTTTCATCAAAACCATACGAGTGGGGTATCAATGAATAGGTCTTCAAAAATGGTGTTGAGGTTTCTTATATTGTTCTTTTCTAAACTTAGTAGTTTTTGCGAGAGACACTTCCAGAGTGGTAAAATGTTGAACTGCACTGCAAGAACCTTTATATTATGTTACTTGTTGTTACGGAACCCTTCATGGGTGAGCCCGACTCGCACTTGGCTGCTTTTTTTTGTGAAATTTCTCCTCAATTAATTATGAAATTATTTTGACTTCTTTAATTTTTTGAATCACCAAACAATAGACGCTTATTAGGAGGCTGGCAGAAAATTAAGACCGTATTAAATGCCGGCAATGGGTTATCTGGATTGACATGTAGTCCAGTCATTATAGTAAGTTCACCTCGGAATTCAAGATACCCAGCTGTAAGTCTGTAAATACTTGTATATTGACACCCTAAAAGTTGTCTCAAAACCTACATATGGTAGGGTGTACGCAACTATTAAATATCACGGTCAAAAAGCATTTTTTGTAAATATCTCATTTTCTATGGGTTTTTTGCTATTTGTATTTAATATCAATATTGTATAATACAAAATTCTCCACAGCTTTTGTAAAAAACATTTTTCATACGGTGAACCGTTTTTGAGATAGAGGGCAGAGAGCGCGCGGTCACAGCATCACTTAGAGCCTGTCCAGATGGGGCGTTTTACGCGCGAGGCCGCTCGCGCGTAAACATACGCGCGTTCTCCAGATTCTAGAGCGCTATACATCCCGTCCAGATGCTGCCGTGCGATTCCTCAATCGCGCGTAAAACGCGAGCAACTATTTGGTAGGAGCGCGCGTAAAACGCGGCATCTGGACGCAATATAAATTGAAACGCGCGAGGGCACTCGCGCGTAAAACGCTCCATCTGGACAGGCTCTTAAGGTTAACCGACGACCGGGTAGTGACCGCGCGCACGAAAACGATTCTTACCTAATTTAAGCTTAAATGACTGGCCTAATGTGACAATTTTGTTTTTACACATCTAAAGTACTGACTAGCACACTGGCTTCCTTAAAATCCCCCTTCAATCGCAGAAATGCGATAATCGCTACTTCATGCTTCATACCTAATAATAAACTACACAGATCAACATTGTCTAGGAATATTCCACTTCGAATTGATTTTCTGATTTTGTGAGATTTTATTCATACTTTAATTAAATTTTGTTTATAAATAATATCAAACAGTTGTAATTATTATTAATAAACAACACAAAATAAAGATTCTTGCCATACCTGTTTTCTAAAGAAATTAGTGTTGCCCAAATGCAAGAACAGGACGAGACTTAGCCAGTCTTGGCCTTGGTCTTGCGCCAATACACCTGGTCTTGGTCTTGGTCTTGGTCTTGCGCTCCCAGTCTTGGTCTTGGTCTTGGTCTTGCAGCAAGAGTCTTGCAAGTCTTGCAATTACCTATTAGTCTATTACTATTTATTAAAGTTTACTTTAAATCTTAGAAAAACGTATTAGAATTGGAACATTGTGAGCTTGAATTAACATAGCCATAGTAAAGATCAAGCAGATTAATAAATAACTGAAGATTTGATAAGAAATTCGAAAAATCAACTGACCTATATGTCGTTTTCCATGGAAGTAACTGTTTCTTAATAAACATTTATGATTTATAAGCTTACATTTGCTAAAACATGTAAAAAAACAAATTAATTACAATAACGTGTATCATAACCATGTACTTCCGAAAAGCGGCAAATTTCTTTGAGAAGTAAGTACAAAACCTTTGATGCCGCATTATCAAAGTGCCGATGGTTAAAACATAACTATGCATGCACTCAGTTTGATTTTAATAGATATTTTTTTATTCGCTATGTTTATGGTATTAGTCGTAATGCGCATAGGTCCAGTTTTTCATATTCTTTGATACAGTTTTTTGCGTCTCATAGAATTCCTAAGCGTACCTACCTATACACCGAACTGTTACACCTAACTACTCAGTGAAATAGCGCTAAGTCCTAGCTGCAAGACGCAAGAGTCTTGCAGGCTATGTCTTGTTCTTGCTCAAGTCTTGCACGGTCAGTCTTGGTCTTGGTCTTGCTAAAAATACGCGGTCTTGTTCTTGGTCTTGGTCTTGCAAAAACGCAAGAACAAGACCAAAACTGCAAGACCAAGACTGAATTTGGGCAACACTAAAAGAAATTATTTCAGTTTTTGCAAAACTCAACAAAATGTTGAATATCCCTATAGACAATGTTAATGTGTGTATTTATAAATTGTTGTTCCACTAAAACCCAGGCCTAAAGGAAAAATCTCGTACTGACAAAATGCTGTCGGGGAAGGAGGCTAAGCCCAGATAGATAGATAACACTTTATTATACTACACCTGCTTGGAAAGTACCTTGATACTTTATCAAATTTACGGTAGAAAGTACGTCATTGCATATCGAACAAATATGCGGGGAGAAAACGCATCTGAGCGGGAGAGATAAGTGTATGAAAATCCATTTCTTACGTGGTTTTTCTTTCTTAATTTTGGGTAAGACTATGCGCCGGTAACCTAAATGTCAAAAGCCAAAAAGTTTTTACAGTGAGTTTTTATCTCAAAGTTCGCAAAATGACACTGGCCACTAGCTATGTGTTGGATGGTGTCGAGCTGGCAGTGCGACCCTGCGGCGCCAGGATAAACAATTTGAAAAAAGAACATGTGAAAATTGCAGACGCCATTTCCAATTTGTGTGTTTGTTTGAGGATTCAGTTTTCGTAGAATTTATTTTCCTTGTAGGTGTAGTACAAAGCACTATGTATCACTCGAGAGAAACTGCGATTCCCGATCTCGGGTGTTTTAAAGCCCTCGCCTACGGCTCGGGCTTCAAACGACACCCTCAACGGTAATCGGTCACTTTCTCCTCTCGGTGAACAATGTACTATTCTACCACAGGAGCTAAGCGTAACTAAATCAATGAACGGCCTTATCACTGAAAGTGATTTCTTCCAGGCAATCTTATCTTGAAGCCCAGCAGTGGGATAAGAAGGTTATATGGTAATATCTTCAACAAGTACAGTTACTCGTTCTTCCTGGAAATGTATAGGGGAGGCCTTTGTCCAGCAGTAGACTTCTCCAGGCTGATGATGATGATGATAACCTTCAAAATCGTCTGGATTTCGTATTATCCGCTTGTTCCATGCAGATAACCGAGGTCAGATAACTGGTGATCTGCTAAGACATTTTTTCTTCCTAGATAACTGGTATTATCACTATTATTTTTGTTGTTCATTATTTTTGTAAGTTATTATGGTTACAACCTTTAAATTTGTGTTATTTATTACAATTACTTATTCATCTTGTATTATAACTTTCCAACTACTCATATGTATATGTATATTATGTATATAAAAGAAAGTTGTGTAAACACTATATAAAACTCAAAAACGGTTCAACTAATTGGTATTAAGATAAAAACGAATATGGTATACTTTCTATCCCCAAAAAAAAGTTACGGGAACGGGGCGAACGAAGACGCGGGCAACTGCTAGTTTCAAATATTTTAACCTAAGACTCTTCTTCTTATTGAGTCAAGGCTCTCTCGTAATAGCCCCTTCCCACTGGTGCGTGATATCGCGCAACAGCCCGCACCAGCACGCACGACACACCATGGGAACGGTCTCGTGCGCCGAGGTGCGCGGTAGCACAGGTGCATTTTCTGTGTGCGTTGCCGTGCGTCGTCGTGCGCGGTGCGGGCTGGTGCGTGATATCACGCACCGTAGGAAGGCGGCATTAGATACAACTATTACTTGAATTGTGCAAAAAATGTTCGAAAAAATGACTATCTGACTATCAAACCCTCTTCGACCAATATAGTCAGATGTAGTACTATATAATAGGTCCACTCCATGCCATGCTCGATGGAGTGAATGAAGAGATCCACCAACCACCACGTGGCGCACTCTGGAAGCATCTAGACCCGGTAACGCAGGGTCTAGGCTGACTAATCTCTTTACCATAATGACTAAAACTGAAACTCTAAAACCTAACACTGCTATATATGTACTACTGTGGTTTCCCACTGGTTTACCACAGTGACAAAACAAGCACGTAAACTTATAAGCCTGATGCCTACAATTCTACAGATATTTATAGAAATTCATTCATAAACGGACCAACGTTGTTACCCATTCATAACAATAAATGCGTAATAAGGAATGAAGTGTAGGACATCGTAACGATATCCGCCGTCCACAAAACAATGGACCGGAAAGAAAGGAAATGAGGACATAAACTGTAATAAATATCTGGTGAAGACAGAACGGGAATATTTTGTTGGATCCTTTAGAGAAGGGTTTATTTGTTTACATCCCAGAACTTTGGCCCGTATGCAGAAACAATGCTTAAGTTTGCGTCGAGCCTCAGGCATAGTTTTTGGGACTTTTTAATGCAGAACTGACAAAAAATCTATTTGGTCTCTTCTGGCTCTTTCTCAATTTCCTTCTACTTTTTATTTGATTATATTTCTGATGAAGGCAAAGTGGGGCGACGATCTGCGAAATGTAGCTGGCAAGCACTGGAGGAGAAGAGCCGAAGACCGGGCCCAGTGGCACGTCTTGGGAGAGCCCTACGCCCAGCAGCGGACTCATATAGGCTGATGGTGATGGTGATGATGATTTCTGATGAAGCTGCCATGTACCATAATATTTCCTCTTCTCAGTTGCACTGTGCACCGCTAATGAATTTTTAATTATAAGCCACGTTAATCCAAGAATTATACGACAAATTTATGCAAAGTGCGTTAAATATGTGCTAACATATTTTAGTAAAGTTTACCTTACTAATAATTAACTATAAAATAAAAAGTGTAGATTTAAAAATAATGTGGAATACTCAGACATCCAAGGGGGGCTGGACTTACGGACTGAGTTCTTCCACATAAAAAAATATCTGAGAGAGCTCCATCTGTTGGCGAACCAAGTAACTTAACAACAAACTCCGAACCGCATTAGCTCCCGCCAAATCGTCTAGAGTGCACCACTTTTGTACAGGTGGTTCACAGGCTAACGAAGTAGTATTGTATACTGTCAATAGATGGCGCTGTTTACGAAATTTTACACAGATTATAGTGAGCATCTTTTCCCAGTGTGTGAAAATCTGGAACCGGGAAAACCATACCCGGATAACAGTCAGTCGCTTCGGGGGCCCCACCGCGCGAACTACCCCTAAAGCAGGACTTACTAGTTGCTCCAATGCTTAGTTGATTTTTTGGCTGAATCAAGTCTGTATTTTTCTTAGCACTATCGTAAAGTTTCAGGACGTCTGACTGATTTGTAGGTATTAATTTTTTTATAACCCCGGTTTCATAGACTTTTGAACTTCACAGTGCGCGAATTCCCGAAGACAGGTGCCGGGTATAATGATAGGTGAGTGAGAAATGATCTTTATCTAGAATTATATTCATAGAGTTGGTTTTTACGTAGGTACATAAAATATATTTTTTGTACTTATCCAGTTCTTATTTAGGTACCTGTTTCTGATTTACCATCTGGGCGTAGAAGGAAGTAATTACTTAGGTACTTTTAAAAAAGGAGAAATATTACAGTATCTTATTTTTTTTATAGGTATTTGATGTTTGAAGCAGAAACAATATTTTTCTTTTATTGTAGTAACAAGGGTAGCAACCAGGTATGTAAGTGGTAGAAGAACATTGGGTATAGTGTCCATTTCTGAACAGTAACTACTTGGAGTTTTACGCCTGACGCTGATGATGACAGAGTGAAAAGGTCTTAGAAATTCAGTACGTACAACGTGGGATTCACCGTCACTATAGATATACAAGGTGTATCTAAATATGTGTACTATGCGAAGGTGGGGGGTTTCAGACCACAATGGTGATCAGTTGTGGGGGGGAGAAAATTAAAAATTCCTATTTTCAGTTTCCCATACAAAAATATTTAATTTCATAATGCCTAAATAAATTGACAACCCTATCCTTGTAACCCCTTGACCCCTTGACCTTACTACCTCTGTAGGTCTACTACTACTACTACCTACTACCTCTGTAGCTGAGTTTAGGGTTGTCACTTTGTATAAAGTCAGCTGTTCATGTTGAAACTTCGTTGCAGTTTTTTTCAGAGATACCAATCGAAGTTCGAAAAGTCGTTGAACAAAAGTTGTTCCCCGGGGGGTGGAAATTCACCCCCCTTCGGGATAGTACACATATTTTGATACACGTTGTATATTTTCATAATGATGATTAGTCCCATGCCATGGTAAAGTGTAATTAATTGAAAAAAAAACCGGAAGCCTTTTGAAATATTATAGATGAGCGTCAAGGTTACTTTGTCTGAATGGTCCCACCCACCAGATGGACCGACGGCATTGTTAAGATCGCGGGAAGTCGATGGATGGAAATAGCTCAGAATCGTTGTTCCTGTAAATGTGTAGTGGAGGCCTATGTCCAGCAGTGGACTTCTTCAGGCTGATGATGATGATGAATGATGTCTAAATGATTAAAAATCGCAGTGATTGATAAAAACCTTTCAAATGAACTTGAAGAAGCTTGTAGATATGTATATCTTCATCAGTGACCCTGTTTGCGTGGCGTTTGGAAGGTACGAGTACGTAATGACGGCACATTTGTACCTATACCCATCAAACCTCTATACCCATCATCGTTCGCACTGCCGCGGACCATCTAGCAGTTCCCAGCGCTTTACATCATAGGTACTTGTAGTATAAAACAAAGTCGCTGTCGCTGTCTGTCCCTATGCATGCTTAAATCTTTCAAACTGGCCAAAGGATTTTGAAGCGGTTTTTTTTAATAGATAGAGTGATTCAAGATTAAGTTTTATATATGTATAATAAAGTTAAACATTCAGTGTATAGAGAAACACTGAAAAATTTTGAGGTTTCTAATGTGATGTCGTAGTAGACACATTCTGTAGTAGGTGGGTATATTTAGTCAGCATTGCACATTTGCACACGTGCGAAGCCGGGGCGGGTCGCATAGTTACGAAAGAAAGAACAAATCAATACCAATTTCGATTTAAAGAGTAAAATACGGACTGTGGAGTGAGCTATGGGGGGTTTCATTACATAATAGGACCAGAAATGAGGGAATCCGTTGAAAAATCAAGGTCACCGACATAGCTTGCAGGAACAACTGCTGGGAAAAAAGGTTGTGGAATAGCGACAACAAATAGGACAAAGCATACGCCTCATCCCAACAAGATGAACTGAGATCAATATGGAGGTCTCGGGAAGTCATCAAATGAAGAGGACACAAGAGTTGAATTTTCTGAAAATGTATACGGGAAGCCTGCCCTTTCTAGGTATGGCGTTTGATATCGCATTTATAATTTAGTCATTTATGAGCATTTTTGTAAAGTTCTTATTTATCTGCAAGGTAAGGGTCGGTTCACACAAACCGGCTCGGAGAGCATCGGTGCGCATTTTTCTTTTCACACAGACCGGATCGTATACGCTTGGGGTTGGTTGGTCGGTGCTCGCAGCCGACGAGAAAAGTACGCGCTCGGAGCCGGTCAGCTCCTCTTGTTATTTCACACCAAGCGCGTTCAAGCATTCTTAATGACAAAAGCAGTGCAGATGCAAAAATAAACCTTACTACGAACACTAACAACTCTGTTTTCAACGTGATAAGAATCTGCTCTCCTCTCCAAGCCGGTCTGTGTGAACGGACCCTTATTCTTCCAGTTTAGTCTCATAGAAATTTCAATAAAATCGGCTCAGTTGTTTGGCCATGAAGTCGGTTTGCAAGTTTAAAAAACTTGAGATACCGACTTCTCTCTCATATTATTACTAGCAGTTGGTGCCCGAGCTTCGCTCGGTATTTTTTTTTTAATAAACTGTTGTTGTGAATTATATTTAAATACGAATTACTTACATACTGATTAAATATTAATATTTTTCGATCTTACCGACATAATAATAAACTCCACTACTCGTCAATAGATGGCGTTCTCTGTCCCACTAACTCATGATTTAATCAACAGATGGCGCTAGGAGTTATGATTTTATGATAATGTTGGTTATTTACTTTACGATTAAGGGGACATTTTCTAAGAATGAATCCTAGCTAGATCGTTCTAGCGTCCCCGAAAACCTCTGTATACTTAATTTCATGAAAATCGTTGGCTCAGTTTCCGAGATCCTAAATATATATATATATATACAAGATTTTCTCGTTTAAAGGTATAAGATATAAGATATGAGATGTACCTTGCACTGAAGCACAATACCCGGAATACACGGAAACTATTCAGACTGACAAGAGATCAAAGCTGTAGTTGCAGTTACACTCGTATACCAAGAAGCGCTTAAGCTGTAAAGCTGTGTTCCACTTAAGTTGGAAACCAGGCACTTTACTTGAGAACACTGAAAAGATAACATCCGTCGAACAACAGGTGGGCCAAGGAATTCACGATAGGGAACAAAGGCGGTCACGTCCCGAACGTAGATGAAATACTTCGCCTGGAATGTCTTTTATGTCAAGGATATTTCATACTGGTAACGTGAATGTAGCGAAAACTGCATGAAAAATGTAGTAAAATGTCAAATCGTGTCGTTTATCAGACAAGAAATACTTAGCATCGACGAAATTTGGGTCATAAAATTTAATTTCAAAATCAAAATCAAAAATGTATTTATTCAGTTGAAACGCAAGGATCACTTTGAAACGTCTCTAGGGGCCAGTTCCACGCGACTAAGCCTAACACTTCATACAATTTCATATTACTCTCGGCAAAAAACCGGTATTTTAGTAAACCTTCAACACAGCTACGTATTTACTATTGTATTTATTCACTTACACAGTTAACTAACACAACAAGCAAAAGTCCGATGTCCTTTCAATTCCTATCAATACAATACTGTTAGGCCTACCACAAGCTCTGTCTGGCTGTGGTTTTGAGTCTGTGTGAGTGCTGACTAAACAAATCCTACATCGAAACGTCACACACACAGTATAATACAGTAGTGAGCACTCGCACATACTCAAAACCAGAGCCAGACCGAGCTTGTGGTAGACCTTCTGAGCGTTACATAAGTCCAATTCATTTCAGTAACTTTACTTTGCGAGTATCTTAGAACTCCGTATAATTACCTCTCAAAAGTTATCTGTGAGAAAGCTTTGAACGGAAAATCAGGGTGAGAAAAACAGCGCAAGCTTTGGCTTACCCGTTGAATTAAATAAGAGTAAATTTTACAAAAATCTTAAAACCCTGACTGTAATTAATCTCAAACCGTGGAAAAAATTACATACCTAGTTTTCTACTGAACTTATAAGAACCATTTCAGAACTAGTAGCTTTATAAAAAAAACGCATTTTAAAATGGTAGGAATCAAGCCGTACTTTATACTAACAAGTAATTATAGAAGAACTAATTCTTCTCTAAGGTTGCGTGGAACTGTTACCTATACACTCACCTAGCTTTAAGCCTTTTCCAAGCGATCCTTGTGATGCAACTGAAAACAACATTTTGAATTTGGACTTTGATCATTCTACTTCTTCTCATCATGTCACTGGTTCTTCTTAAACCAGTGTGATGAAAGGATCTAAAGTGCGTCTCAGAGAGGCTCTTTTCGTAGACTTGACACCATATTTTCTACGACACGCCGGTTTCCTCACGATGTTTTCCTTCACCGTTTGAGAGTACTAGCACGTGCATTTCGAGGTACCTAAATCAAATGCAACCGTAACAGTATGGTTATTATGTACCACAGTTTTCTCGTTAAAAATTTAGGTATAGTTTAAAAAGAAACGAGATGGGCCTCTAAAAATCTAATACAAAAAAGCTTCAAACGACGAAAGCTTTGATAAATTGATGCCAATTGGAAACACAAAGCTAGCCCTATTGGCTCATCTCAACTTACCTACCCTTATTACTAGCTAGTAAAAGATGACGATGTTTTTTGGAAAACATGAGATCGTCTTTGATCGTCGTAATTTATAAGGGTATTTTTTTCAGGCTACTATTAGATATATTAGGTTTTAGGGTGCGCCATAGCTCCAAGAGCTATCTAGGTACACCTCATTGCGGAGAGGCTGGACACTGGTATGTGGTATTCCCTTAAACTAAAGCTTATGCTTTATGTATTTGTTTTTGTATTTAGCTTTTATCTGTTTTTGCTGTACCTGCCATCTAATATGGACTCTGTAATGACCTAGTTATTATCTGAAGTCTGAAATAAAAATATTGGATTGAATAACTGTTTATTTTTATATGTTTTCTTCTGGTTGCTATAGTTGACCACATCGTCATGCGTAATGTACGCTGATGACGTCAAATATAGCCCTAGCCGATCGTGGGTAATAAAATCTTGCAAGTTGGTTCCAATACGCCCTTTCCCGCCTCGAAAACGACATTTCTTGTAACAATTGAATACTATCCTACGTCATAGATCGACAAAAAGTTATAAAAAGTAGATGTTTGTATGTTCCCGCTACAAGTACTTAGATCCCTATAATAAAGCTCAAGAGGTTTTCCTATTACAAAGTATCCCTAGGTATAACAAACCCTCCGAGGTGTTTTCCTATTAGAGAGTAATAAAACTTGGAAATTGCGGCCGGCATCGAGCGGTGTTGAATAGTTTATTTTTATCTTTATTTTGCAATTTTCTTTCATCAAGCTACTTTTGGAATTGCACAGCTTTCTTGTTAACCACCGGATAAAGAGACTGTGTTTTGTGCAGTCAGCGAGAAAACCGGATTAACAAGTTTAGTGCCAAGGAAATAGCAACATTGGTTTGTAGATCATGTGCTTCAACATCGCTAAAAGTTTTGATCAATCTTTTCTTGTTTGGGGATTTTGTTATTAAAATAAATCCAAACGGCATAATATAATGAAATAGTTCATGAGATAATAAAACAATTTAAGTAGGTAATTGAATCGCTCTAACTTATAAGTATAACCAAAGAAACAGCCGAATTTACATTAAAAAACCGCTAAAAACTTAATCAGCTTTTCCAACAGTTTTTTTATCAAGAATCCTGGCGAATCGGTAGTCGCTCGTTTGCCAACCAAAATACCAAACAGTTTTGCCATTTTTTTCCTATCGCGATTCACATGAAGACAAATTGTGGGCAAAAGAGCTTCTACGTTACGCCGCCTGTGTTATGTCGATATCGAGCCCAAATTGTGAGCAAAAAAAGCACACAACAAAAGGGCTTAAAAGATAACGATGAGACATGATTGAAAAGTTGCCGGAACTTGCTTGGGTTGAACCTATAGATAGGAGGAATCTCTGGTTGTGTGTAAGTTTGGGATTTTATGTCATTAGTAGTTATATTTAGCGGCTGGAACTACTTTTTAGTTGATGTTTTTGGGAAGCTGTAGTTTCTCATGCAATCCATGAACTAAATACTTGGACAACACACGTATTGTGTCCATGTCTTGACTAAGCGGCAGGGTATCCATGAGATGCATTTTTCCTTCAATGTTTTTTCATTTTTCATTTTCGTCTAGTTCACCTAATTTTTAGGCAGTAAAATTTCATGGTCGACTGAACTCGTATTGTTATTTGGAATTTCCATTATTCGGATTTTGGAATTTCCATTATTACAAAATACTAAGTAACTCTGTTAACCCGGGAACGGTGACCTATATGTCTGTGAGACCGGGTGACTTGAAAAATTCGAATAACTTTTTCCCCCGCCGCAGATTTTTGTCGCGATTTTGAGTAGCTGGAGAGTGGGGGAAGGGAAATCGCCTGATTTCCCTTCCCCCACCGTTAGATTAGCCCACGAAATCGGAGTGGGCGCAAGTTCCTGAGTTTTGATGCCAACCCGGTGCGGTAGACCGGGGTCACCGAATATGTAAGTAAAACATGCAGAGTTGAATTATTGATTTTTCGTTTTTTGTCTGGTTTATATACATTTCTTGCTTACTTTTGTTGTTGTGTCATTGCATTATTTTATAATCAGTAAGTTTATTGCATGATTTTATCAATTTTATCGTGATACCACAAAATTTTTCTTCATCCTGATTCAAATATAAACTTTGTTACAGCATGTCGTAGAAAAGGGAACAGCATCGTGTAGAACCACTTCTCCATGAACTGCTTGATGACGACAGACTGTCATTGACTTCACCTTCATCATCACTTGCCACAAGTGCAAGAAACATTTGTGTGTTGAGCATTATATAGTGCCTTATTGCAGTATCTGTTTGACTGAAGAAAAGTGATTTTCATAGATTTTTTTTGATGTTTTTTTTATAGGTAGGATGTCATTTTTTGTTTATTTTAAGTAAGTTTAGAGAGTCTAGAAACTGAAAAAGCTTTAAAAATTTCATAAATATGTTGATTGTTGTGTTTTAAAATGTTTGAAAAGCGATAATGTGTAAAACTAGCTAATTTTATAGGTTTTATGTGAAGTTGTCTAATCATAAGAAAGAGTTAATAAACGAGGCTGTGATTCATTAAGTATGGTTGTTTTATTGTCAAATAATTTATAATTAATAAAAAAAGTTGTCAGTTAGTATTAGATTCTGAATAATCTTCCATTGAAAACCCCGGTGCGTGAGACCGGGGTCACCGAAGATGTAAGTCAAATCGACGTCACCGTTGGCGGGTTAATGATCACTTCTCTGGGTAATTTTCTCCATACGTCGGACTACGTAAACTAGACTGAAGTACCTATCCCATCACGATGACCCGCTCAGACTTATTTGGTCTGAAAGCCCTTGAGTACTATTCTGGGACGGTCCTAATTGTTTGCAGAAGGTCTCACCTCCACAGTCCTGGGGCTTAGTGCTGCTTCATGATTGGATGCGAAATTGGTTTCGTACTGATTGTGTTGGGCTACTTTTAAAGTGACATGTTACTGTGGCTTTTGGGACTTTATCCGAATCTTAAATAACTTCGAAACCTGTGCCCTCATCATATTAATGGCTAATATTTGAAGATTAGGGTCCGTTTTTAAGGAACCAGTTTTATATGTATATCTTATCACGAAGACATTTAAACATCGGTTTCTTACTTACGCCAGCTTCAAAAGTTTTAAGCATTACAAAATCGTTTGTCTCTTACATGGCTTGTACTTTTAGTACAATTTTAACGTTAGAGATTTTAAGAATACCAATTATTTCTTAATTTACTGTTTTGTAAAGATCTCAAATTTAAATTCTACTCAATCATAGTTTGTTATAAACGATAAAATGGCATACGGGTAAAATGCTAGTTTTAATTCATAAATCACTTGTAAAGTTGTCAAACCAACTACATACGTCGAAAGCTTCGCGATTCTTTCCTTTCTATGGGTATTTCTTAACCTTCCAACTTCTCTTCTAAACATGATCCCAAATCAATGACGTGTTCTGATGAAATGAGATACTATTTATGTAATGTTTGATACCCTAACCTACAATCCCAAATGAAAAGTAGAATTTAATAGAAACAACCTTAAAGTTCTAGAAATATGATTGAATTTCCTTTAGATCATGTTGCAACCGTCCTTTCCCATCACATTGCAATTGCAATACAAACGTGTGAAAGAGAATCAATAACAGAAAAACAATGGACTCAAAATAACATCCGTGATTGAGATCAAGACTTTGAAATCTTGCAATTCTACGTAATTGGTTGGTACTACGCTAATAAATTACTTGATTGATGAATGTGTCGTCAGAATTTACGCTTTGTAAAATGAATTGGGATGTCGGAACGTAGACATAGACATATACATGCATACATAGACATATATATGCTGCTTCAGCACACATAAACAGCGTAGTGTTATAAACCGCTTCACTACTATTATAGATAGATAGATTAATACTTTATTGTACACAAAAGAATACATTTAAAAGAAACATTACAAATAAAGGTACAATGGGCGGCCTTATCGCTAAGAGCGATCTCTTCCATACAACCTTTGGATGGAGAGGATTAACAAAAATTAGAAGAACGGCGGTGTACAAAAGTAAAACCTGATGTACCTAAAATTTAAAGTACCTATTATAGCATATAAATAATAAAATAAAACATATTAATATATAATTATAGTTATAATAAATACCTACTTATGACACATATTAACACAAATACCATAAATAAAATATATATTTATATGTATATAACTCCTATTATCTTTACTACTATTATAAGATACTAATCGCACATCGTCTGATGTGCTTTTTCCGATCTTTATTTCCTTTTTCTTCAGGGGCTAGGTGTTTAGTACTGCAACTTTTTTTATATAAGCTATTTAAGAAGCCGCGGTCTGAGGCGGACTTAAAAATCCTTTTACCACCCTTGTTTTAAAGGAACCAGTGAAAAGATACCAAGAATAGAAGCTTTAATAAAACAAATCTATGCATGCACATTTTTGCATGAAAATATAACATTCATTTTATTACCACCACAACAATAAATTCTAATAAAGCCAGTTGCAGTTTCCTCTGTTCTCAGAAGAAGCTACGTGTTTATTCAAAGTGCATTCATACAGGCACTAACATTGTCATAAAGCTTGCTTATCTCGACATCAACGGTACTGGCTTGGCAGATATTCAAGCTTTGTCTCCTGAACCTCTTCATTCTACACCATTCGGCTGACTGACTGAATCCTTTTCGAGTCTGGGGGCTTTTTCTAATACAAATTAAACTGAAACGAAGTTTCAATACGAATTTGAGTTACGGTAACGGCATTTGAGCTATCGCTGACTCGCACACACACACACAACCCACAATGTCAATATGAATCTTAGCTTGAGACACCACACAACTATCTTATACCACTGATTACAGTAGTAACTATGCACAGTGATATATTATATCTAAAAATATACATTCCGGCTAGACAACTTTTATAAATAGGTACTAGGAAAAACCAAATGCTGGCCAGTTTTTTTGAATATTCATACCCATATTATTTATTGCAATTATTATGTTACGTGGTGAGGTCTTAAAGTTCAAAATGGATATATCAAATAGACCAATCTTTTACATATACTTACATTCTTTTATGGGGTCTAAGCCATCCTTATTTAGAGATATGTTAAAGTCCTAGCTTACCAGTGACACGATATGAACAAAAAGAAGAGCTATTTTGCAAGCCAGCTTAATCTTGAGTGTAGAATCAATGGAGGGGATATTGAACTTAATAAAGTAAGCGTAACTTTTATCAGCTACGAGATTTTTTGTCCGGCTGAAAACTCTTTGTTCAGCGAGAATATTCTTTTTCAAGCGACTAGTCCCGGCAAGGTGGCATTTGAGGCAGCATTTGTGCACAGGCACGGTCGCTGCTCGCCAACAATAACAAAACGTCGGGCAAAGCACAGATAAACCGACCGGCACTTCCCGCCTGATGTTCGCAGTTGATTGTGATTTTGTATTTAAACATTCGTCTGTATTTATCAGTGAGCGTTTATATTCGTTCTCTGTACGCTCCGGGCGTTTTTGTGACGGACCGTGCGATATTGTGATTTATTTTGCACGGATATAAATATGGAAATGGCGTAATCAGTTCCGACAAATTGGGGATTTATGCAAAATCCATTGGAAATTATGCAGAAAGCTCGTGCATCTATAGTGCTATTGGTTATTATTTACGTAACCTTCCTCTGTGTCAGTGACCAAGAGATAGTATACGTATCTAATCGATAAATGCCACGTGAACTTGATCCTAGCTTGACCTTGAATACAAGGAGAATGACATGAAAACCAACGAAAGTCACTATAACCGTCTTTATAACTTCAAATAAAAAAAGAGGTTCTCAATTCGGCTGTAATTTATGTATGTTTGTTATCACATAACTTCGTCATTTATGAACGATTAGAAAAAATATTTTTTATCTGAAAGGTGATACTTACGATCGATCCCATAAAAAAGGGGTTAGCAGTTTGGCCATGAAGTCAGTTTTTCAAGTTCTTTAAACTTCACTTGTTGCAATGTAATAAGTTTATATCCGAAATATGACGTCAAATCGCTTGCTACAGCTTCAAATGATTTGTCGAACGTTTCTGAACATAGGACTCCACTCAATTGCAGACGAAGCGAAACATGATATGTGACAGGCTCGACCACAAAAAAGAAATCATCGAATGACTCACGACGTGACGTTTTTATCTAAATAAAATGCTCCACTCTACCGCTGTTCTATTATGTACAATGTGTGATTTTAATTGTCCGTGGCATTACTGCGTGGCCCTGACGGAAGAACACCGGCCTCACATGGAGTACTGCTGTCACCTCTGGGCAGGAGCACCTGGATACAAGCTTGGTCCTTTTGATTCGGTGCAAAGACGTGCTGTGAGAATAGTTGATGATCCCTTGCTCACAAGCGGTATTGAAGTCTGAGGAGAGACTTTTCCTCTGTGTCCATCCTGTGTGTGTTTTACCGCTTGTACAATGAGTTGTGTTCTGAAGAACTATTCGACATGATGCCCACATCTTCGTTTTATCACCGCACAGCTCGCCATAGATAGGCAGAGGGCTCATCCACATACCTTGGAGCCGGCATGGTCACGCACCGTCCGGTTTCAGAGAAACTTCCTCCCGCGCACTCTAGGGTTGTGGAATAATCTTCCTTCTGCGGTTTTCCCTAGTGACTACAGTATGGGGTTCTTCAAAAAGGGCGTTTTAAAACATTTAAAAAGTCAGCAACGCGCGAGTGATGCCTCTGGTGTTGCAAGCGTTCATAGGCTACGGTAACCGCTTCCCATCAAGTGGGCCGTATGCTTGTTTGCTAACTTAGTTGTATAAAAAAAAAAAAAGAACAGCGTTAGTTGCTAGTCAACTAACTTCAAACTGAGCCAGGGGCTGTTTTGTAGCTCTTATCTCTCTCTCTTGCATTCATGTATAACGTGTATCTTAAACTGCTTACCTACGTCTGCAAAATATGTTTTCTTTCTTTCTCTCTATTTTCTATGGCGCTTGAAACCCAATATCAGGAAAAATTAAGGTATGAAAATACTACGAGTCAGAACTTTTCACCGCTTAAGTACTCACACTAGCTTACGTAGTGTCGGCTAGCTTGTTAAAAGCGAAGTCCGCGGAACTTAGCTTTAGATAAGTGAGTTTACCCTTTCGGACTATACTAAGCTCCACCACGCTTACCCATATTACAGGGATTTTATAGTCACTGGCTTTTTATTAGCACTTCCTTTCCATCAACTAGAAATCCTTTCGTATTGTTTGAGATAGAAATGTCGGGTGTAAAACTAGACTGGTTGAGAAAAGTGTCATTATCTCCATTGTGAGTCGGGTTGTACCCGCAAACTAATGGGTTGCCAAGTTAGACAACCACAGCGTTATATTATTCACGGCGGCCCACTGGCAAAGCAATAGCCAAAGTGATCATTCAAATAAGCTACCTGTTAGAGCCGGGACTCAGGGATTTTCGGGACTTTACGACTTGCAGCTTAACCTGAGAAGATAAATTGTTTTTAATGGGTTTCTTTTCAGCAAAACGAGTAATATGAGCTTTAGATATAAGCTCAGTTTTTATGCCTTTTTCAATAAAACTTACTTTACTTTTTTTACTCCATTTTTTAACAATAAGATCCCATCTCACGCTGGTAGTCTGTTTTCAAGATGTTTAATGAAATTTTTATGAAAAAAACGAGTTTTACTAAGACCTTAATTTAATTTCTCCTTGGGATTACGAAAAATACTTATCTCTAAGCGGCTAATAAATATTTTGTCGGCACTCAGAAGCGTCAGAATTCTTGGAACCGTTAGGGGGTGGGTCCCATCCTCCTGAAATTTAATTTGCACGAAACCCTCAACTGAGGGCACAAGCTGATTACAAGACGTTTGAGTTGTATAGAATCCCGAAATGACGTCACACAATTTTTTTCAATCTGGTCATAATGGAATGTTATGGGTCTCTACATTTGAATAGGTTTCAAGCCCTTTGAAGAAATTGTTCTTTTAATGCTTGTGATATCTTATTTTCCTTTACCTTTTTTGGAACTAAAAATGTAAAACGTATGAAAAGTAACCTTAGTTCACATTATTCAATGTGATAAATTATGAGTGTCTTAAAATGTCTACGACGAAAACTGTTTTAACCTAACACCCATCTCAACGTCGGAAGTTCTAACCTCAATTAATAAAGTAGGGTTTTTGCTTTCAGCAAGGTTGGAATAAATGAAGTTATTATGGTAATAATAACATTCAACACTCACATACTATTAAAAAAAATAAAAGGAAAAACGAACTAAAAAATTACAAGGAATTAATTTCTTGACAATTCTTCTGGGCATAGGTTACCTGGAACTGGATTCCAAATTAATCTAGCTTCAAAGCGTATCAAAGCGAGTCGTGCAGTTTAAATTTAAAAATTCTTTTTGACTTTGCCAAGCCCCTGTCGTACTACCAACTGACTGACCTCTAAGCTTCACTGGTAGTAGCTCTCCGCAGCAAGAACAAAAATCTGTATTGTGAATACAGATGTTTTTCTCGGTCTTAGACTGGCCTTTCAGCTCAGTTGGTAGTAGCTCTGCCTTCTGAGCCGTAGGTCATGGGTTCGATCCCCACCGAGAACAAATATTTGTGTGGTGAACGCAGATGTTTCTTCTCTGTCTGGGTGTTAAATTGTATTCTAAGTATGTATTTTCAAATACAAGCATATAAATATTATAGTAGCTATCTGGTGCCCATGGTACAAGCTCTGCTTAATTTGGGGCTAGATAGTGTTGCGTGGATCATGTCGCAAGGCATCATGGTTATGGCTTAAAACTTTGTTTTGTCCGGAGATGGCCATTACTTTACAAACTTATCTGCTAAGCATAACTTATGTAACATTACTGTAGTCTTGTAGTACCTAAGTCTTGAACAGCATAAAGCTTCTATACTAATATCACGCACGGGACTCATCGAGTGCAAAAAATTACGTGCAATCGCTACCCTCCGTCGTCGTTGCTATATGTAGCTCTATGTGTATAATGGTATATGTGGCAGCTTTTAAGCACCTCTCAGACAAGATAGCCAGTGATCGATGTTTCCCACTCTAGTGTAGAGGGCGCCACTAACACTTGATCGCCCTGGAAATGATCAGTAAACTCATACCTACTTTAATGGACGCTTTTATAAGATAAGAAAACTCGTTACGTCTTTATGGACTCTTGATATGCTTTTAATTGAGCTTCGGAGATCTGAGTTATAAAAAGGAATAGATTTTTAACACGTTTTTTTTCATTTATGGATATGAAAAACTTTTTTAGCATTTAGCAACAATTTTCAAATCGTAGCTAGCAAATTATATGATTTCAATTAAAAAAGGAGTTTTCTCTCTCTCAATTCGGCCCAAAAGACGATAGTTTCGTGGTCAAACTTTAAAACACTTGCATGGTTCAGTCTCTGGCCACTAGTTACTTGGAAGTTGTTCAAGTACTTTTCGCGTCTGCCGATAGAAAATTCAGCGGTTTTCATGCTTTCAATTTGTAAAAGTGCGCTGTTGGCAGGACTTTTACAAAACTTTTCACTGACAGCCAGCAAACGGAAGGCTCAGCTACGTTAAATAAATTAACCAATAATGAAGTATGCTATCCTCGTTATTCCTTTTTTATTTTTGCATTTCTTGCTCTTTCATCAATGGTTATTTGAAAATATCACATCAATATTTGCCTGTGCTTTCTCGCACAAAGAGGCGTTCCAAACGACAATGACATTATGCTAGAAATCCAAACATGACATGTCTTGTAGCCCACTTATAACCAAAATTTATATTTCTCATACTCAAACTCATATTATTTATTGCAAATATGTATTACATGGTGAGGTCTTAAAGTCAAAAACGGTGAATACTTACATAATAGGCCTTTAAGTTTAAGGCATAGCAATATTTGGAGTGGAAGCGACTACTTTTCTACTTTTTTCTTTATTTCTAATTAATTTGTGACGCCATTCTGAATTTCATAGCTATTTGATTATTGTGATACAACCAGGCTTCATTTTTCTAACACAAACGATCTTTTACAAGCAACATTACGAAAGTAGAATGAAGTGCAGAGCGCTCGTATTTCCTTGGCTTTGTTATGACATTAATCTTCTTAATGTTTTCTTTTTGATTTATGAGTTTATAATTGCGCTGGAACGACTTTATCGATCGTTTATACTGAAACAAGACACTTCCTCGGAATTTAAGTGTTGTTGGAAAGCTATATTTCGTCAGGTTTTTTAACATTCTCAAACGCTAAGGTGATTGGATGTTTCGTTGCAAATATCAATTAAATCTCAGAAGACCCTTTGTCCAGATCCATAGTGGATCTAGTGAGATTTTTTCTCTATACCTAGATCAAATTTTTATTATGTGGATCTATTGAGAAGTATTATTTTCGCTAGATCCGTTCACCTGCTGTTCATCCGTATCCAAATTCTTCACTAGTTACAAACAAGGAAACTCATTTAAATTATTCTGTTTCTTACTTATTTAGATGAACTAGGTACTCAATTTTTTTTTCTAGAATTTTCCATATTCACAATCTTTAGCGTTTTACCACCAAATTCTCTTATAAAGAGATAAAAAAGACGATCGCAAAATTTGAATCTCTCTCTTCTATCAATATTTGGGCCTGTAATATTACCTCTTATAATAATATGATTTTGCAACTTACAGCATTGCAACAGTATTGAATCAGTATTTTATTCGCCAGTTTTATAAAACCCAGCACTAAAAGTATACAATTATACGAGTCTTAACGCTAGCTTGGTTCGATTCCGGATGGCTGAGTCTCGCACAACCGCCGTATAAAACCACACTAAATAGTGGTCAGTTAATACAGGGTTTTTCATGAGGACTGGTCACATGGAATGCTTAAAAAATAGAGCATGGCCAATTAGTTGGAGTTTCTAAAAAATAGAGTTTGCAAGATCTGTGGTGTTATAAGCTTCACAGATTTTTGTACAGAGAATCAAACCACCAGTACCACTAGTAAGGTACCAGTGGGATGATTGCCTATATTTTGTTACAACCAAAACCTCGTCGCATTTGTCAGTTTTAACATGAGTTTATGCTTCGATTGCAATAAAAAACGAATTGCATAAAAATGTATCTTTGATCAGGAACGATTGCAACAGTACCGAATGTTGACGTAATAAACATGAGAGATTGAATAGGCACTTCGCTTTGTAAAACTAGTATGGCAACATGTAGATTGTGGTCGAAAAGTAATGGTAACAAGATACGTGATCGCTGTTCTTTGTAAGTATAAACTTTTGATAGCAAAATAATTTTTAATTCAATTTTTTTACTCTTATATTTTCATTCACACATGGATGTTTTTTTTTTACTACTGGCGTTGCTATCATTTATTGTAACAGTCAACCCCATACTGAAAAGATCCGAACTTCTTACTCAATGAAACACCCTGTATAGTCATGGTACATTGTGCGTCCGTTGTACTCGTGTGATCAATCCATCAAAGGGTATGTACGGATTAATGTCGCTAGCGTAGGCTTTTGGTGCAGCTTACACAACTCTATTGGACCACTAGTCTACCAACCGAATGGTTTAAATTTAAAAGTTTAGAAGTTTAAGTGTTTATTACTCAATCACAGAAATATAAAATTATTCGAATTGATATTTTAGGGGTGAGACACCGTCCTTTCCAATTTGAAGGGTCCCGGAATCCGTAGGGTTCAATCCCGGCTTATCTTTCATCGATTTTGATTGGAAAAAAATTGTGTGAATGCTCACGATGAAGGAAAACATTGTGAGTTCCAAAGCCGTGATTGTTTATCTCAAATCCGTATTATAAGAGACACATAATAATAAATGTGCCGTATTAGAACTTGGAAAATTAATAATTCGGAATAAAATGGTGACATGGGTTTATTCCTGTAGATTCGGTCCCCACCGAGAACAAAAGATTTGTGTGATGAACGCAAATGTTTGTTCACTGTCTGGGTGTTATATTAAAATCTAAGTTACTATTTACAAAAAAATACAAGTATATTGTAATATCAGCTATCTGGGTCCCATAGTACAAGCTCTGCTTAATTTAGAGTTATGGATTGCTATATTTTATTGCTATATATATGTCTACAATATTCATTTATTTATTTTGGCTTATGTAATATCTTTCAGCATATTTTTGTGACGTCAATCACCCTGGGCCATTAAATGATGTTCAATGACGTCATCATAGTAACAAAGTGATCTAGCCATCGTGCTTCAGCTTTGCATTTCGGTAGGATTACCTCTTGGGACTTTAGTTTGGGACTTCGTTAGGCAACATTTGAGTGGGTAAAATAGTGCGACTGAACCCTTTTGTGACGTATTCCGTCCAAAATACGCTGGATTTATTAGCTTTGTAAAGAGCGTAGAACTCATTTAACAAGGTAAAAGTACCTATTATCCCAGTTCATGAAAGTCTATTTTTTGAGCTGGACTAAAAATGACATACATTTTGGGCAAAAATTGCATGCGGATACGGTCGAGTGACAGTTGCAGCATAATACAGGGTATATTTGGAGTAAAAAATATAGACTTCAGCACTTGTAGGTATATTTTACAAGACCACTTTTTACCATGATGTCCTGGTACTAGATAAATTACATTTTGGGCCTTTAAAGGTACAGCTGCAAAAAGTTTTTTGCCGTTTTATCGGATTTTGACTAAAATTTTATGAAATCCAGAATAACGAAGTATTATCGGGGAACATTTAAGAAGGTTTAATGGATAGGAATTGATGTCACCTATTGCTCTGCCATAATTGATGCATTGATGCCCCTCCAGATACACCCTGTATAATATGTGAAGAAAAGTGAAGTGAAAGATATTACTCATCTTATTATAGTAAAACCAGTAGGCCTACCACAAGCTCTGTCTGGCTGTCTCTGGCTCTAAGTTTGAGTATGTGTGAGTGTTGACTAAATAAATCCTACGTAGAAACGTCACACACACAGTATAAAATACACTAGTGAGCGCTCACACGGACTCAAATCCTAAGATAGAGACAGAGCCAGACAGAGCTTGTGGTAGGCTTACAGTACTTAGTTTGTTTTCATCATTCGAACTATTAGCACACCCGAAAGAAAATAAAATGAATGCTTGTTTTAATTCTACCTTTTCACTCTTGACTTGATTTTTTTTCAGTTAGCGATCCCGAAAATTCACTTCTTGACACGTGCCATCTTCAATTTAGATTGTTCTTTGTTCTCGCCTTTTTCCTTTACGCGGGGCTAGCTTTCCTAATCATGCGAGACCAACATAATATCTCACCGGAAGGCAAAGGCATCGTCTATCCTGTTCTATCCCATACTGTTTTGGCAATCGGTCACTCCGTCTCTCGCCCTCTTTTTCTTGTACCCAAACAAAATCACCATGTTATAGGTGCATCCGACGAATTGTGTGTAGGTACCTATATTTACCTACATAATATATTGTTTGGCAACTTGTAGGTAAGTTATAGTATCATTTTTTTTTTCAATTTTCAAGTTTCGTATGTATGCAGGTAAGTTTGTAATAATAAATATAGAGGTAGCAAGCATCGCACAGTATTTATATTTATTTGGTGTGAAAGAGAATTTCTCGATTTACAATGACTATTACAATCAAATATTGAAAAAAACACATTTTATTATTTTATTTATTTTAAAGCACAGAATACTGAATTCTGTAAGTATAAAGCATCAGACAACCAGAAGTACCACAGCCCAGTACCTGTAATTTTCGTTCTCGCCGTTAATTTCATTTATTATGAATGTCAGTGATACCCCGATGATTACTGTTTCAGTTCACACATGAATTTCAGCTTAATGCCTGCTGGCAACCTTTGGGTACGTAATTTAATAACGAATATATTCGTTGCCCATATTTACATGGTTATAGTTGATCACCAATTATTTTTGGCAAAGTACAAGGTTTACAGCGTGAAAATATTTTATAAATATCCAATAAAGGGGTAACTGTTGTTCAAATCCTACACAACCTATTAAAGTACTGGGGAGGTTGTCATTTTTCAGAATAAGATTAAAGAAATAAATATTGTGGACAATCCAAACAACACTATCTAGCCCTAAATTAAGCAGAGCTTGTGCTTTGGGAACCAGACAACTGATATAATACAAAACATTTTTTGTAAATGCATACAATATAACACCCAGAAAGAGAACAAATATCTGTGTTCACCACACAAATATTTGCTCTCAGTGGATAGTTTTAAGTAAATATTTCTCTCTTATTTTGTCATAGAGCACTACCACCCACTCCACATAACACAATGGTTATCTGGAAGAAAATGCTAATTAGCATTAAGCTCTCCTATGAACTTTTTTTGTGCAATAAAGCATTTTCTAATCTAATCTAATCGAACCCACGACCTACAGCGCAGAAGGCAGAGCTCAGAAATATTTATTGGTAAGAGATGTAATCAAAAAGCAAACTCTAAACCAACGCGTTGAACGAAATTATACTTGTAGTAGGTACAATATTTTTCGCAATTATATACAAATTGTCTTCAGCAGGTTACAAATATCCGGAAGAGTATCCAGGAAAGGCAACTAATAAATATTGTCTCGTTCGGTAGGATTCTGTAAACGCTATTTATTTAAAGTCCTGTCTATTTTAAATGCAATTCCTCCACGAAGGCTGCCAACCCTTTATTGCACCCCGTCCATCTTGAAACGTGGAACGCAAATCCACTTGAATGAAATTCTTATGGCTTTTCCGTACTCAACGATACTCAATCTACTTAGGTAATAAGGATTGTTTACTGTGATTGGACAAAGTGATGGAAGTGATGACTCTCTTCCATTTTTCAACTTCAATTATTTTAATGCAGATTTCATTTGGGGATAAATAACAATTTCAATTAGTAGGATCTTAAAATAAAGCTTTAAAATTTGAGAATTATTTGGAAAAAAATACAGAAATTTTCATACTTTGTCGCTGACCGCACTAGTGAACATCATTCAATTCAATTCAATATTTTTATTTAAGACTTCTAAATATGCCATAACAGAGACACTTGGAAAGGAAAGGTGTCGGAATACTTAAGGAAATCGGCTCGTAAATTTTGGGATTTTACAAAAAAATACATACTTAGAATACAATATAACACCGAGACAGAGAACAAACATCTGTGTTCACCACACAAATATTTGTTCTCGGTGGGGATCGAACCCACGGCCTACGGCTCAGAAGACAGAGCTACTAATACCAACTCAGGTGAGAGGCCGGTCAAAATTTTCAGATGTGACTTTGCGTTTAGTGAACCTCCACTCCACTTCGGTCAGGAAACCTGCTATGCGATGAAAGCCTGTTGCCACATCAGATTGGTTCCATGTGATTCATCAGCAATAGACTGACAATATTAGACGCGGCTCGTGGCCGACGAACTGTAAGGTTCGACGAAGCGAGAGAATTCATTAGCCTTCCGGAGGGGCGATCAAAGCAATTTCAGCGCAACGTATTGGTAACGTGTAAATTGTGTCTCGTTTCATGTTTACTGAAAGCAGGCTGTAATGTATCGAGCTAAATTGACGTGCACGCGAAGTAAACACGAAAGGGCGAGCCATCGTTTTTAACCCCCGATCGAAAAGAGGAGTGTTATTCGTTTGAGGTCATAGTATGTGTTCGATTTGTTGGTTTGTGTGTTACCGTAGCTTTGAAAGTAATGCTCCGATTTGAGTGTGGTTTTTTGTCAGAAAGCCGATTGTTCCGAGATGGTTTTGAAAAAGAAAGAAAAGCATTTTACTGACCCCGGCTTTTAGCCATGTTTGGTAGAAATCCATGCATTTAGTTGGCATGGTTTGAGAATATCACCTTAGACGATGGTACTTTAATTTTGCTTAATAAACTTTCATATTGTCTGGCCAGGTACTGAAATAATGTATTACAGACATAAATAATCCAAAAACAAAATGAAATAGGCTCACGTCTGAATTCCCTGTGGATTGTAGACATCCCTAGCAAAATAATATTAATTATAATGAAAATAAATGAAATAGCATCATAATCATCACCATCTTCCTGCCCTTTCCTACTTCACGTGAAGCGAAAAAAGTCGATTTTTAAGTATAGAACACAAAAAAAATATCTTCCAGGTATTCCTACTTATTACAAATAATACGAGTATATCTTTACCTAAAAACAGAGCTTATTTTATTATCTCTTGCGCTGAGCTTAGCAATATTAATTAACTCAATTATAAAATCCGTCTGTGTACAAAAGAGATCATTTGGAACGTTTCCAAAGCCGCTTTTCCTGGCTTTAGCACGAATACGTCATTTTTGAAGTTAAAGCCTAGCAATCAAAAGTGATTTAGGAAATTGTTTGCTACGTAAGCAATTTAATGTTCAATGTCTGGGAGGTCTATTTTGTTACAATTATAGAAAAATAATGATGAGTAAATTGGTATGACCTGTTTATTGGCCGACTCCCAATAGGAGTTTTCGAGGTGCTCTCAGACCTTAAGCCTTAGAGGCAAGAGTGTATTCTAGACCATCTTGCTCCATCGACGGCTACAGCGTCGCTAACCATCAAGTGAGATTGTAGCCAAATGATGGTCTATGTCATGTAAAATCAAGACTTCAGCCATGGCTAATTCACAACTGTGCTCCAGCCAGGCCATTCAGACGAAAACCTTTCATTACAAATAATAGATAGATAAATCTTAATTGTTCTCCGCACAGAAACATAATACAGAATTTATTGAGATTTTCGTCAATGGGCAACCTTATCGCTGAGAGCAATCTCTTTCAGGCTTCATAATGTTATTTTGCAATGATCCAAAACACAGATTCAACCAAAGCTTTGAAATCTCATCATCGAAATAACTTTACCTTAGCGGAAGGCGTAATCTAATCAAGTCAGCATCAAAGAAGGAGCTTCAAAGAGTTAGTGGCGAAATTGGATTACTGAGCCAGGCTAGTTGATGGCGAATCGTTGGGAGCCTTTTAGTTTGTGACCGAAGAAGATTTTTTTGCGAAATTTAAATTTAGGTTTTAATTTAGAAAGTTACTGCAAGTAAGTACAGTAGGTGTAATAAATTCAAATGTTCGTTCAAATTCTAATCAAATAGTCTTAGTGAGCCTGTTTTGATTGGAGCTTCAGCGAGGGATTTCATAACTTAATAGTAGGCAATATATAATAATAATAAGATAATTTTGTACTAACCCTATGACATGTAAGTAAATTTAATTTCTACTAACATTATATGGATCCCGTTGTCTGACATTAAATAAATAATAATAAATGTAAAAAAATGTCGCCGAGTCCAACGTAATGACATCACTCTTGGTATAAAGACAGTTTTTAATTTAGAAAAAGTAGAGTAGTATTAGTAGAGTTAGTGTGATAAAGCAAAACAATGAAAAAATGTTCCTCGAGGTACAACGCAACGACAGCACCCTTGGTGTTGTTGGTACCTATACCCATAGGTAACGGCACAGATAAGATAATACTGGTAACGGTGACCGCCTATTACTGTCAGGTGGGCCGTAAGCCGGTTCGTTTATCTTTGACATAAAAAAACAATGTGTATTTAGGGTTGTATGTATGTATGTATGTGTGGGACTCCTGTTTCCGCAATTGGACTGAAAAGTCGGTCCGTTTGGTTGTTTATAGGGTTAGTTCGTTTATTACCTACTTCTTCGTTTTGTCGTGTCACTAGTTCTTACGAACCAATGTGATTTTAAAATTATAAATGATGATAGTATTCTAAGAGGCTCCTACTAAAACAAGCAATATCTGCCCAGATAGCTAAATTGGATAATATTCTTCCTAGATCATAAATATTTTATCCAAATCAGTCAGAAAAGGGGTCCTTGGATAGACATTGCAGCATTGATTTTTTCAAGTAAAATTATTACATTTAATTAAACATACTAAGCTGACATTGTGTGAAATGTGAGCTTAACATTATTTCTATATTATTATCAGTTACTAGCGGCCGCCAGCGATTATACGGGTCCCATTCCCGTTACTTTTTCGGGATAAAAGCCCCTAAATCCGTCTCCTGCCTTTAAGCTACCTCCACACCAACTTTCAGCTAAAAAGGTCCAGCCATTCACGCTTGATGGTGTGACCCAGGTGAAATAGGTCATGTTGTTTTTAAGTTTATTTATTTCTGTTTAATCTTGTTTTTTATTTTGGGGAAAGATTGTCCGTGGCATCACCGACCGGCTCTGATGGAAGACCAGCGTTGGTTGTAAGCCAACATTATGCTGAGTCAGAGACCGTTTTGCGACGCACAAGCTTCACACAAATGTAATAAGATTACTTTTTAGGCTATTATAAATTAGTGTAAGTGCTTGTTTCGCAAATAAATTATTATTCTATTCTATTCTATTAAAAATAGGGATTCATTTTATATTAGATCAATTATTCAGCTTTCAGTCAACTACTTCAAACTCGCAACTTTATTCAATTCTTATTAACCCCAGATTAAGTTTGATGCTCGAGCGATGAAGACTAAATCCCGTCAATATCTAGTTTAAGTTAAACTTTGTATGCACTAAGTTGCGATGTTCAATTTTGCTTGAAACATGAGTCGAGGAAGGATGTTTCATTTTAGTGTTTTGTAGCAATTTATTTAAGATCAGAAATAAAATTTAATATTTAAGCGGATTTTTTTAAGGTTCATCTGCACGCAAAAATACAAATATTCTTTTGATGAAAATAAGTAGGTACCTGTACAGCAAACAAGAAATCGATAGTTTAACAAATTAGCGTTTATTAGAGCTTTCGCGTATTATTGTGATTATCTACAAGAATACGCGAGATTTTGTTTACTTCTTCAAAATAAAAAAAATAAACATTTCATACAAAAACTGATTGTCATCCACCACCACAAACTTAATGCACCATCACAAATGCATCACGGATTCGTCAAACAAGTTATTTGATTAACATTAGAGAAGACTGTTTCCCTAATGCTTCTACGTAATCAGCAACGTATCTACCTACTCGTCGAAGGATTTTTCTTAGTTCGTAGCCGGATTATCAACCACTATGTAGCTGGTTACGAAACCTGGTTACGCAATACAGGGACTGTTTCTCCTTGTATCGTCGTTTCCTCTTCTTCATCCACTTCATAAGTTAATTTTATAAATTGTTCTTCTCAGGTATCTGGCATAACCCCGAGGGCTCGGTCCAGGCGACCGCGAGCGGAGCCGCGCGCGGGCGATAGTATCAGGGTCCGCGCGCTCGCGCTCTGCCGCACCACCGACCAGCAGCCATGGGTCGGGGGGACAAGAAGTCGCCTCATAAGACCGACTCGCAGAAATGTAAGTCCTTATCCATTTTCCGGTAGCGCTGTAAGAATAGCCAGACCAGTACCGAGTCCCAGTTTCGCTCCCACATTTCGTCTACCAAATGTTGTTTTCGTGTGAGTACGTGCCTCTCTCTTTTGTATGGAAAATTGAAGAGACAACATCTCGTTTTGATCGTTTCTTTCTACGTAACGTATTTATGCGTATTTATAACGTAAAACATGAAAATGAAGTGGGACTTGCCCTTCATAATTTAAAAATCATGGTGTAAGTAATGATTGGCCATTTAGTAGACGAAATCTGGTAGCAAAACTCCGACTTCGGGTACTGTTAAAAACCGTCACACAAAGTGTATGCTCAAATATAAGTATAAATATATGTCCAGTTTTAAGCTGTCCGGGGCCTAAATTTTACGCCTTACCCTTGGAGGATATATTCAGCCCAGTTTTCTGCATTTCTAGAAAGGAAAATGTTTCTAGAAAAGAACAAATGCACTGTAAGTAGTAGAGTCGACGGGGAAAGCGCCCTCATAGAAGTTGTAGAGAACAGAAGAGGAAAGATGATTGGCAATCTTGTATGACATTACAGCTTTATCGGAAATATCATCGAAGGATAAGTAGAAGAAAGAGAGGAAGGGGAAGACCAACGATAAGCTACATGAGCCAAATAAAAGCGAAGATCCCCGTTATGTCATATAAGGAGGTCAAGGAGGTTGCCCTCAAAATAAATACCTGGGGAAAAATGCATTCATTACGCCGATAAGAGCATTGCTCTTAAATAACAAGAAGTATTATAAATTCAAATTCAAAGTAATTTATTTTAATGGCCACATCTTTATAGGTCTTTGTTTCCATCGAGCTAAATGGTGTTTTAAGCGTAATTTATGCACATAAATAGAAACATTAGGCTCAGGATCAACTGGTTAGCCATAAACCTCCCAGCGGCCGTTTAGTAGCCATTTATCAACAGTTCATTACACACAAAGTTCTAAAATAAACAAAAATTATGACGCCCGAGACATTAATAAAGTCAGAAAATAATGTTCTCGAGGTCTATTTTATTAGGCTATTTCTAATAAAATATATACTGCAGAGAAAACAATAGAAGGCTCCCGTATCTACAAGGTAGGGATAGGTAAAGCTATAAAATTTTATTGCATTCAATGGTTGAGCAAAATTAAATATCGTTACGGCCGTTGTGCTAAGAAGATTGGATGGAATCTGAAATGGGTAATATAAGTTTTTATCTGCCATACAATTCGCCTTATTACATGAAGCAATTGAAGAACAGGTAGTAGTTGAAATCTTTTTAAAGAACTCATCCGCAGAAGTGCTACCGTACGCCTTCGTCGTTTCGTTTGTTTGCCTTCAAGAAATCAAATTAAAATACATGTATATAACACAAATCATGTATTCAGTAGTATCACAAGGATCAATTTGAGAAGTCATATAGCTAGGTGAGTCTATAGGTGCCAGTTCCATGCGACCAAGTCTAGAAGAACAGGCAACAAAGTACGACTTCGTTCCTACCGTTTTTTTGTCCGATCCTTTCACAAAACAAAAATAATAATAGCAGTGAAGTTCCAGTGTGGTGCCACTCCAATTAGTGGGACGTAGGCAATAATACAAAATCAGGCAATAATACAAAAGCTATACAAATGATCCTAGCATTACCTACTGTGTTCGGACCCATCCTGTACCCCACCCCACCATCATGCACCCATCAATGGTATGGGTGCTGATGTTATTTCAAACAACTATGAATATTATAAAAGTCCGCTCCTTAAACTCTTTGAGGTACCTAATTCAACTACATAGGCAGAAAGAATCGCTGAACATGAGGGCCTTTAGTTTGTTCCATAAATTTTTCGCATTAAAAAACGTTGTTGCATTGTTGTTTGACGAAAAACTTGCATCATCTTTAACTAAGTATCTGTAAAAATTAATCCCTATTTCTCTTGGTCACGCCATCACCGCCTAAAAATAGACTAAGAACCAGGAAATTGACTCAGGATTCTTTTTATCTCGAAAAGGAAACGGAACGGGGCGAGCGAAGCCGCGGGCGGCTGCTAGTAGGCAATAAAAAGTTAATCAATATCAAAACAAGATAAATGTCTATTACGTCAGTAGTGATTGTGGAAATCCCAAGTCTGATGCAACAACTGACGTTTGTATTTTGTATAATGCTCCGAGACAGCTACTACATTATCTTATACCTAAATCTTGTATATATATATTTAGGATCTCGGAAACTGCACCAACGATTTTATCGAAATTTAGTATACAGGGGTTTTCGGGGGCGATAAATTGATCTAGCTAGAATTCAATTTCAGAAAATGATTATTTCTTTCAGAGTTCAATAATTAAACATAAACTGAATATGTGACTGCTCCTGCCATCTATTGACGATTGTGAGCAACTAACTGCAAGCATGTCCAGCAGATGGCGTTGTTCAGTAAGAATAAACCAGTAAAGATGATAATAATTATGACTCTTATGATTTCTTAAAAATACAAATTAACGAAAAAAATACCGAGCGAACTGCTAGTACATATAAATACGGCACGAGGTGACCTGGGCTTGGGTACCCTTGACTCGTCATCATCTTCAGTAGACATAAATGAATACATACATAAAATCAGGCCTTGTTCACATGGGGTAGGCAGAGATCACGGATTTCCAGTTGCTAAGATCCTGATATACCTCTTTTGCTTCATTCACTTGCATAACATTCTTCTTACATACACGTCGGCATAGGGTACTCCTAACCTGGTCTTTCTTCAAAACGTCTCCTATCTCCTTTAAATAAATGAAACTTTAAATAAAAATCCCAACATTAGTGATTTAATAGACAGGTGAGATGTGTTACAAACAAAAGTTTTCCTCTAAGGACCCACGGTAAACTAGACATAGGTTTATTTCCAGTATTTTTTAAATGAAAATCGATCTCGTTTTATTTTAGTACATTTTTTATAGAACGTACCGTGTGGCATCTGAGTACGCAGTCCGTTTAAGACCCTTAAAAACGGACTATAAAACGGTTTATGTGACAGCCTCCGTATATCACATTTCCATTGTTCTAAACAAACCGTTTCTGTGGTTAAAGCAAAGTCAGAGGAAAATTTAGTCGTAAAGTTGTAAGTGTTAGTGCTCCGCATTTTGTAGTTCAACCAATAAAATTCACCAACTAAATACATGTTAGATCTTTTTTGCCACTTTTTAAGACCCCTTTTTAAGGGTATAGGCATGAGGTCTTTTATATCTGACCTCAAAAAACAAGCATCCTCATCTATCTGAATCTGAATAGGACATGGAATGGCCCGGTCCGTAATGCAGCCATTTATTTTCGACCTGTCCGTGACTCGACGTTCGAATCTTAGCGGATTGATACAAAATTGCCTATGAGTTTTTTTTTATTAACAATTTTCCTTGAAAAAATATAAACGAATATTTTATACCTAGGTAGTGTTTTAAAATTCACGTTTTATTTTTTGACGTGACGACGTCTTTTAATTCGATGGAGCCAGCTGCACGCATGAAAAAACATGACTCATGCGGCGTTACCGCGCTCTGTTCCGTTTAAGCGTTCCGTTTAAGGCTTGAAGTGCAAGCGAGAGCGCGGAACGAGCGACAAAGAGGCACAATCAGCCTCCGCGTTCGACAGCGTACGACACAGCGTCTGTCTCTCTCCTACTTGAGTGAGCGATGCGTCCGCGTGGACAGCTGTATGACGTTGTCATGTTCAACTATCGTCAGTAAACCGACTTTACAGACAACCAATTTTTTTCTTCAAACCATTGGCTATTTAGATGTTAGAATATCAAAATCACTGCAGCACTCGGTTAAAAGAATTGTTGTAGGTAAGTGATATGAATACAAAGTTTCAGACATTGAAATACGAGGTTTGTTGCGTGTCTTCCAAATATTTTCCTACTTTATTTCTCCATTTACTTTCTCGTTTGAAATAAATTGACGAGTAAAAACGCAGATGTCTCCGCTGTTGGTACAGTTGGCATCAAAAGTAAGTAATTATTGGATCATCCTCAACATCCCACATGCTTTCTTCGGTTATTCTTATTCAGTGTGTGCCTGTTACATTTCGCAGATCGTCAGCCCACCTTGCCGGAGGGCGTCCTACACTTGCCTAAACACCCTTCCACTCAAGTAATCCTTTGTGTTCAGAAACTTACCGTTTAGATATTTCAGAAGGGGTGCCCTGCAGCAAGATGAATGGACGACATAGTCAGGGTCGCGGGGCAGAAATGGCCTAAAGACTGGCCCAAAATCGAGGTAGATGGCACAAACTAAAGGAGGCCTATACCCAGCAGTGGATGAAGTCGGGCTGTAAATGATGATGATGATGATGATAGCTGTTACAATTCAATTTTTGAGAAAGTAAATTAAATTAAATTAAATTAAAGTAAATTTTTAAGAATCGCCACATCATTAGTAAAAAAAAACATTTTTTAAAGGTTCTTGCAGAGGTTTATGTATTACTAGCTGATACCCGCGACTTCGTCCGCGTGGATATTTGAGTTCGTTTGTTTTAGTTTGATATGACCAACTGCTAGTTACCATTGTTTTGAGCTTGTACTTTAGAATGTATTTGAATTTAAAGGTGAGTGCTGTTGGAGCTGATTTTTTTCAGCAGTGTTTAGTTTAAGTATGATAGATGTTTCCCGCGATTTTGTCTAAGTGGTTATCATCGGTTTTTTTGTAAACATTTGTGTGTATTAAAACCTGGTGACAAATGCTGCGGTAGCTGAAATTTTTTTAATGTTTTTTTTTCGTATTTTGTAAAGCTATTTCTTGTGATTTTATGTTATATGTTTCCCGCGATTTTGTCTAAGTGGTTATCATCGGTTTTTTTGTAAACATTTGTGTGTATTAAAACCTGGTGACAAATGCTGCGGTAGCTGGAAATTTTTTAATGTTTTTTTTTAGTATTTTGTAAAGCTATTTTTTGTGATTTTATGTTATATTAGTGGCTAATTTGGGGTTTCGTATTCGTGTTGGTGTATAATCGAATCAGATTTTTTTAATTTGACATGACCAACTGCTGGTTACTATAGATTTGAGCTTGTACTTTATAGTGTATTTGAATTTGAAGGCGAGTGCTGTTGGAACCGATTTCAGCAGTGTTTAGTTTAAGTATGATAGATGTTTCCCGCGATTTTGTCTTAGTGGTTATCATCGGTTTTTTTGTAAACATTTGTTTGTATTAAAACCTGGTGACAAATGCTGCGGTAGCTGAAAATTTTTTAATGTTTTTTTTTCGTATTCTGTAAAGCTATTTTTTGTAGTTTTATGTTATATTAGTAACTAATTTGGGGTTTCGTATGCGTGTTGGTGTTGGTTTGTTTGTGAACCTTTGTGTGTAATCGAACCTGGTGCCAGATGCTGCGGTAGCAGATTTTTTTAAATGTTTTTTTGCGTATTTTGTAAAGCTATTTTTTGAGATTTTTCTTAAAATCATTTTCCGTTTTTTCTTCTTTTAGGGAATTGATTTTCCTATTTTCTTTTTTAGTACACCTTTGCTCTATTAGAGGAACACACATTCTAAGTTTCATGCTTCTAGGGCTAACGGTTTAGGCTGTGCGTTGATTTTTCTTTAAACCATTTTTCCCTTTTTTCTCCTCTTCGGAAAATAATTTTCCATTTTCCTTTCTTAGCGGATGCCTACGTCATAACATCTACCTGCATGCCAAATTTTAGCCCGATCTGTCCAGTGGTTTGGGCTGTGCGTTGATAGATCACTATGTCAGTCAGTCAGTCACCTTTGAGTTATATATATATAGATGTAGAGTTAATGATTGAGGAAACTTAAACGTGAACGAGGAAAGTAGTGATGCTGGCTGTACCTGCTTACTTTCAAGGGCTTCTCTATCAATGTTCTCCAGATTTAACGCTCCCAAAGGAGGTTATTACTTCGTATCTTCTTGGGCAATAGTGACAAATTGCTAATACTAGCTTGTTATTCAAGGCTTTGAACACTGTATTATAACACTACTAGTACTGCTACTTCTAATACTATTACTACTAGTACTTGTCCTGTAGTATAACATATTATACAATTTTAGGGTAATTCAGTATTTCGTATACGGCCTTACTTGTCACCATTTATTAAGCCTCACTTTGTATTCAATCTTGCAAAAGAAATCTGACATTACTTAAAATCATCATCATCATCATCATTAGCCTGAAGAAGTCCACTGCTGGACCTAGGCCTTCCCTACACATTTACAGGAAGAACGATTCTGAGCCCTTTCCGTCCATCGACTTTCCGAGATCTTAAAAATGTCGTCAGTCCATCTGGTGGGTGGGCGCCCTACGTTTTGTTTACCGGATCGGTATACAGGGTGGAATTTTGTAATGCCACCTGGAGGGAAAGTACTCTTAATTCTGCAGATAGAAAATTTTACTCAAAAGAAACATTCCTTTATTTTTGAACAGAAAGCAAACTGCATTCAAAGATTTTCGAAAATTCTCTTCTCCCACACCCGGGAATCGAACCGGCTAAAATCTGAAAAAATTATACCCTGTACTTTTATTGCATCGATCGTTAGGGTCAATCATAAGGATGAAATTTCTTCAACAAACATGATAAATTAAATGAAAGAAAAACCAGGAAATCTTAAATTAATTTAATTATTTACAAAAAATGGTAAACTAACTAATTAATTGCTCGAAATGGGCTCCATTCTCTTGGATACTCAAACTTAATCTTTTAACGAATTCATTTCTAGTAACCTAGCCTATTAGCCGGTTCGATTCCCGGGTGTGGGAGAAGAAAATTTTCGAAAATCTTTGAATGCAGTTTGCTTTCTATTTAAAAATAAAGGAATGTTTCCTTTGAGTAAAATGTTCTATCTGCAGTATTAAGAGTACTTTCCCTCCAGGTGGCATTACAAAATTCCACCCTGTATACCTACAATATCAGCTACAAAATATATTATCTTTTTTTTTTACAACTTAGTTGACAAACAAGCATACGGCCCACCTGATAGGAAGCGGTTACCGTAATGACCCCGCGGTCCGTATCTATAATTTTATTTGTTTTAATTGTATTTTTTTTTACGAAAACCACTTTATAAAACGTAATAACTAATTAATCTAGTCAAGGTTATCAGAAATGCCAATTAGAATCTCTCACGAATGGCTATACTGAGTGGTTGATAGAATACGCGCAAGCCTTCCGCAAGCAAATGTTTACGGCATTTTGGGCTAAAGGCCCAGTTTCACGGATAACCAATTGATCAATGTAATATTTGACAGTTGTGTACCTAAAACTTTTGTTTGAATAAAATGAGATAAACAACTGTATTATTAAAAATAATATTTGATTAGTCGATTAGTCATCCGTGTAACCAGGCATAAATTATCATTCATATACCTACCAAACTACTAAATACTTAAAAGCGCCTAGCGAAATTCTCATGTTATACTACTAAACCGGATAAAGAGTAAAAAATATTGATATTTGTATCTAATAAGGATGAAAAAATATAGATAGATAGATAAATAGATGCTATTCTAGGTAAAGAACTGTACACGTTATTCTAAGTTTTATACAAATTCGTTCAATCACGACGGAGATCAGTCAGAGCAAACATAATAAATAATTACATAGTCATTTACAAACGTTCATATTCTGACTGGCCTCTAGCTCAGTTGGTAGTAGCTCTGCCTTCTGCGCCGTAGGTCGTGGGTTCGATCCCCACTGAGAACAAATATTTGTGTGGTGAACGCAGATGTTTGTTCTCTGTCTGGGTGTTATATTGTATTCTAAGTATGTATTTACAAAAAAAAAAAATGTATTCAAGTACCTATTATGTCAGCTATCTGGTTCCCATATTACAAGCTCTGCTTAGTTTGGGTAGTGCTGTGTGAATTGTCCACAATATTTATTTTCATTTATTTTATATTTATAATTTTAGTAAAATAAATAGGAAGTCATGACCATACAAATAATATAATTTTGTAATAAGGTTGAATGTAGCATATTATGACAACACAGTATCTAGTTTACTCAGAAGGAAGTTTGCGGAAGGTAAATTTTGGTAACTTGATAATCTTACAGATAAATGGGTCGACTGAGAGATTGAGTTACGGTTTGATAAATAACTTTTCGTAGGATACCAAGTTGGTTTATTTATGAAGTTTAAAGAGCCTTACACTTAACAACGTCATATACATTTTATTCTCTTACCTATACTGTCCCACTGGCACTGCTGGACAAAGGTCTCCCTCAGAAATGTTCACATACTTTTTCGTAGAGCATTACTACTAGCGTTTATATACACTTACTAGCATACTACACACTTACTAGCATACATTTATATATCACTAGCAGTTGGTGCCCGAGCTTCGCTCGGTATTTTTTTTTTGGTAAACTGTTGTTGTGAATTATATTTAAATACGAATTACTTACATTACATACTGATTAAATATTAATATTTTTCGATCTTAACGACATAATAATAAACTCCACTACTCGTCAATAGATGGCGTTCTCTGTCCCACTAACTCATGACTTAATCAACAGATGGCGCTAGGAGTTATGATTTTATGATAAAGTTGATTATTTACTTTACGATTAAGGGGACATTTTCTAAAAATGAATCCTAGCTAGATCGTTTTATCGTCCCCGAAAACCCCTGTATACTTAATTTCATGAAAATCGTTGGTTCAGTTTCCGAGATCCTAAATATATATATATATATACAGGGTGTGGCGTAAAGAGTGGATAATCCTTTACCTACGGGTCGGGGGCATCACAACTGTTCAGAAAATAAAAACATGTACCCAGTAAAAGTCCCACGGTTTTCGAGTTATTAAACATTTTCGAAATTTTCATTATTTTGTACTTCTGTCCATACTTTTCGATGCCAAGATCACAAATCAAGGAATTTTCTCCATCTGTTTTTTTTATGGCATTCTTAGATAACTGTTCTATCAAATGCTAACTGGCATTGGTATGTCAAAGGTACAGTTTTTTTTTTAGAATTTTTTTTAGAAATAAAAATGTGATTTGCCAATTTTTTCCAAAAGTTTGACCTCCTGTGGTTTAAAAAAAATGTATGGTAACCCTGAGTGACCAACTAATAAATAACTTGCCTACTTCATTGAGATTCCGAAATGGTAAAACACTTGGCAGTTTTAACTTTCAATGTAAATAATATTTCTGTAAAGATTGACCAACGGTTGTTTTCTTAAAATTGTTTTTTTCCTCAAATATTTTTTATTTTTTATTAGTAGAAGACAGAAGACAGAAGAAGAATGTGGCTGCAGCACGACGGATGCCCCGCGCACTATGCCCGTAATGTGAGGCAGTTCCTCGACGAAACGTTTCACCGAAGGTGGATCGGGCGCTTGGGAACCATTCTGTGGCCACCACGGTCCCCAGATCTCAACCCACTCGACTTCTTTTACTGGGGGTGCCTTAAGGAGATGGTGTACAAGGAGTCTGTTACCTCAGTTGAGCAGCTGCGTGAACGAATCCAAAGGGCGGCCCAAACCATCACTGAATCTGGCCATGCGCGCAAGATAAAGCGTTCTTTTATTAGAAGATGCAGGGCTTGCATAAGAGCAAGTGGAAGCCATTTTGAGCACTTGTTGTAAGAAATTTAAATTTAATAAATGTATTTTAAATATCTAATTTGTTTTATTTTCTGTTTTTAGTAAATTCGATTGCTATGTAAAATCTTACTTGTAATTTGAAAAAATGACCCTTACCCTTTTTTAACACAAATATTCTTTGCATTGAAAGTTAAAACTGCCAAGTGCTATACCATTTCGGAATCTCAATGAAGTAGGCAAGTTATTTATTAGTTGGTCACTCAGGGTGACCATACATTTTTTTTAAACCACAGGAGGTCAAACTTTTGGAAAAAATTGGCAAATCACATTTTTATTTCTAAAAAAAATTCTAAAAAAAAAACCGTACCTTTGACATACCAATGCCAGTTAGCATTTGATAGAACAGTTATCTAAGAATGCCATAAAAAAAACAGATGGAGAAAATTCCTTGATTTGTGATCTTGGCATCGAAAAGTATGGACAGAAGTACAAAATAATGAAAATTTCAAAAATGTTTAATAACTCGAAAACCGTGGGACTTTTACTGGGTACATGTTTTTATTTTCTGAACAGTTGTGATGCCCCCGACCCGTAGGTAAAGGATTATCCACTCTTTACGCCACACCCTGTATAAGATTTTCTCGTTTAAAGGTATAAGATTACATGCGTATTGCTTAAAACCTTTTTCGTAGAGCATTACCCTTCTTTTGGCCAGTTAGCTGGGTAAAAAGGGATACTTTGATCGTCAACGAATATTTCGGTGCCACTATAGTGATCACTAACGAGATGGGTTTCAAATAAACGATTTATTTGGCGTCAATAAATCGTGTTCGCTCTAAAGTGCGTGCAATCTAAAACGTGATCCGACCCACGCTTGCTATTAAATAAAATACGTTATAGCGTCACATTTTGGGACGCATTTACGGATAAAGCCGTTTAGTCTGAACTTCTTGCGGTACCTATAATAGATTTTTATATTATAGTTTAACCAGACCGAAATAGGAAGCTGTTGGAACAAAATTACTCTCAATCTTTTTACACAGTTTTAAAATAAATTATTCTTATTCTTAAGGTACGTTAATGTAATCTACATCTACTAAAACACGAACCAGTTCATGCACGAAAAAACAAGATTTCACTGTATATGGAAGAAGTCTTTTGAGAGATAGCTGCATCAAAATTTTCCACCAATTACTTATTACAATGCCATTTTCACATCTACTTCCGAGCATATCATACGCAAAATGAGCGAATGAAATAAATGACACCTTAGTATATCATATTCAGTTATTTTAGTTAGTGTGTTCAGTTTTATAGCTATCCCAAGCAGACTTTGATATGTTTCGGTTTGAAGGGTGTGGTTTGGGTGCTGGTGTAATTACAGCCTTACAGGTACATAAAGTTTAACAGCTATATGCCTCAAGTTGATGGACGCAAGACTGTGTATCGTAGGTGTGTGATTACAAATAAAAGGCAATCACTAATTTTATATATTTTATTGTTTTACTGGGATAGGCTAGTTACAATTTCTTTAGTGTTTAATGGCGACTGACTGTGTTGCCACAGTCAACTACTAAATAGAAACCAGAATGTTTTATGTCTGTAACAGTAGGGCACGTTCCTAATATGCGTGACCACAGAACATAGAAGAACGGCCATGTGGCCGGAAAATTGTTGCCAAAATACATGAGCACGTGCTTATTTTTTCATACAAATTTCAGTACAAGAATTACTATAGCATACATACATAACTTTTGGAACGCCCTTTTTGAAGGACCCCATTCTTCAAAAAGGGCGTTTTAAAAGTTTTAAAGGGTCGGCAACGCGCTTGTGATGCCTCTGGTATTGCAGGCGTCCATAGGTTACGGTAACCGCTTCCCATCAGGTGGGCCGTATGCTTGTCTAAAGTTGTATAAAAAAAAAAGGATTTTAACCCGCGTCCTTAGGATAGAAAAGCGGGGCCACTAGGCCACCAGTAAAATCAGTTACTCTGTGTATTATAACTTTTTTCATAATACACAGAGTAACCGATTTATAAATATACGCTACCGTGAATTTAAAAATATAAAGCCTTGAACCTGCTTTTTACGGAAATCGTGTAGGTACTTCGCATCCTGTCGTCGAAAAATGATGTCTACCAGCGTACACGACAGGCGGGATGTGGTGTATAAATTTGATAATATCTCTTGCATGTTCCAACATTTATATAGAGCTTTACCTACACTACAGAGCTTAGGTTACGTGTGGGATATTTTACATACGAGGCATTTTTATATTCTCAATACATTGTGTGTGTTATAAAATGGCAAGCAAGTAGATAGCCAATTTTTTATTTTCATATTTTTTATTTGTAGGCATTTGTAATGGGTTTAGAGAACTTATTATTTTTGACGTTGTTTCACTGATCGCCACCGCAGAACGCTTGGAGCACAAGAATTTTGAAAAGTCTATTTCTTCTTGCCCTTATCCCACTTTATGTGGGGTCGGCACAACGTGATCTCCTCTTCCGTTCTCCTCCATCAGCAGTCATATCTGGGGCCTTATTCTCGGGCTGATCTCGATCATTTTGCAATTTTATTTTATTGCTTCTTTTCGAATAGCATCAAGGAAATCATCCATTCTGGATGATTTCCTTGATTAATTCATCGACGACCTCATCGTAAAAGCCTCAACAGCTACGATATACGGAAAACGTAGAAAAAGTGCGAAAAAGTCGAAATAAAGCAATAAAATAAAATAACAAAATGATCAAGATCGGCCCGAGAATTAGGCCCCTGTATTCACTTTTTTATTATCCATGTCATCTTTCATACTGTTTATCCATCTTTACTTTGGCCTACCTCTACCCACATATCCATGGAGAGAGATCTTTAATATTTATGGGGTTTTTTCTCAAGCAAAGTATCCCAACGTTCACGGATAGTAAGGCTTTATTCAACTAAGGGCTGATTTTTCATGGAGTAACGCAATTTGTCGAATACAAGTCCGTGTTTTAGCAAGTCTAAAAAAATAAATAAATATTTTTTGCCTGCGCTACTTTAGATGGAAAATTCAGCCCTTAAATTAATTAATACAATTTGCCTTCGTATTTGTATAAATACTCCCTCATTCGCAACGAAACACAAACAACATTTCGGTCTAGTTAGTTACTGTTAGAGTTAGTCCATAAAGTTTAAATTGGATTATATTCGTATGCTTTGGAACTGACAAAGCCACTATCGATGCAAACTTGGTTCATCTAATTTGACATCCGATGTAAATCAGAGCGTGATTGCCATCAGAAGTTTTAGTAGAGTAGTAGGTACATCAGCTAGGTTACTATTTATGATGCGGTCTGTCTTTCTTGCATAGATTGATATTTTTTATTGAAAATAAAGAGACTAAGGATTCAAAATAAGCCCTGTAACTGCATACTCTTCTTCTTCTTAATTAATGGCATCTGTTCATTCGGTCAATTTTGCCAATGTCAAGTGAAGTGAAGTAGTTTTAGTCAAGCCGGCCGTCGTCGATGGCTTTGAAGAAAATAATGGCGTTTTTCTTCAAAACCTTCGGAAACATTTTCGTTCTTATCAGGATATCACATAATATACTTTCATTCCAACTGCTCAAACTTTGAGCTGAAATCTCAAGTAATGTTGGTTAAAATACCAGCGAAATTACACAGCAGAACTCAAAATGACATCAGAAAATGAAAAATCTATGTGGCTTCTCCTTTTAACCGGCTTCCAATCAAAAAGGAGGAGGTTCTCAATTTGGTTGTATATTTTTTTTTTTATGTTTGTTACCGCATTTGTTCGCAGCTTCGTCATTTGTGAGCCGATTTGAAAAAATATTTTTTTTATCTGAAAGGTACTGCTTCCAGATTGATCCCATTTTAATTTTATTAAAATCGGTGTAGCCATTTTTTTAAATATTTTTTTTAATGTTTGTAACTGCATGCCTCCGTTATTTATGAACCGATTTCGATTTTTTTTTCTTATTTGGAATTTTATTCTTACGTCCAGATTGTCCCAAACAAATTTCATTAAAATCGATTTAGCCGTTTGGCAATGAAGTCGGTTTCTCAAGTTTTTTAAACTTATACCTAATTATCTTTTATTTTACAGTCAAATAGATGTTTACAAAATTCTCAAGCGTATTTTTTTAATGAATAAATATGCTTTGTACTTTAAAAAGCCTGTACTGTCTAGTATATATTGTCTCATTCCTCTTAATAAACTGGAAAGCTCTTTTACTTCTTCTTTTTTGTCTACGACGGAACGACGGAGTAAACTGGTTTCTGGATATTTTATTTTTATTCATTATACAGGGTGTTTTTTTGAGAAGGGCGGTGATGGTGGAAGTCCAAAACCACGAGAGTTAAGGAAAAGTCGTGAATGGAGTCACGCCCTCGATTTATAAGAAAATCATAACTGTAGTAAAAGCAAAAGATTTTCGAAAAAAATATATTATGATATTTTTTCGAAAATCTTTTACTTTTACTGATGACTCCTGTCCCGACTTTTTCCTAACTCTCGTGACTCTTGGGCTTGGCCATCTCCGCCTTTATCAAAAAACCATTCTGTTTTCATTGTAGACTGTAACGTAACACATAAAACCGAATAATGCATTTTCTATAGTATACCTGCCGACTTATCTATGCATTTCAGCAATGTATAATTCTGCTTTGCGAGGGTATTTAGTACTGAAGCAGCGGAAATATGCAAATATGTTGAGCTGAGACCTGCATAACGGTTTAATGCTTGCAATAAGTAGGTACTTGCTTCCTTAGTGGTAGTTCAGAACTAAGTTTAAAAATACTTTAGCATGGAAGAAGATTTTCAGCTATGTATCTTTTTAAAAGGTTACTTCTACTCCTACTTCATACCAAGGTGTGATAATTCTTAAACTGGCAGTTTTCCAACTGCATGGTTGGCTACGTTCCTGACGTGCGTGACCTACGAGGCAATGCTTTGTTAAAGGCAATAGTTACCACTTAACATCAGGTGGGCCAACAACAAGAATACAAGAAATAGAATAGAATAGGCCTGTGTAAAGGGCTGCTGGTGGTGCATGCAAAAAGTTTCAGTTATATACAGGGTTACAAATATATTTTTTTAAATTTTTCTGATAACTATCATGGCTTGGGCCATCGCCTGTTTTTGGCTTGACGTTGATTTCTAGGACATCCTGTATTATATGAAAAAAAAGGTTGCCGTCATGTTTGAGAACCGATTTGAAAAAATATTTTTTCATTTGAATGGCAGAAATCAGTCCCAAAGAATTTTGATCAAAATCAGTTCAGTAGTATGCCCATGAAGTCGGTTTATGTTCTTGTTTAGAATGAAGAACATTGACCGATCGTTTACTTATGAGACTAACTGTACAATACTCGTAGAATACAGCTCAAGTTATCTAAAAACAAAGAAAAATGACGCTTACTGCAAGGACATAAGAGCTAGCAGTGTATAGTCTGATGAGTATCCTTGTGTACTAAGAGTGACTAAATCATTGCATTAGGTACAGAGCGGTCTCCTAATTACAGTGTGCCAGAGCCCAAAGGACCGAGGTGAGAAACACATTAATAACCGAACAACACACAATTCACAGTAATTACTTTCAGTTAATTGCTAAAACATGTTAAAATTTAAATTGCAAACCGTGTGGTAACCCAAAGGTGAAACGTATTTAAGTTACCAGCATAATATTTTAAAACATTTGAAAACGTTTCCGTTCGGAATTGTAAGTTTCCGTCTCTTTTGTTTGCAAGCAAACAAAGCAGGAGCAAGATACCAATTCTGAAGGAACATCTCGGAAACGTTTCCCCCGCAACTAAGTTTTCTCGATCGCCATCCGAGAGCAAAATTTAAACTGTAGTTTTGATTACAATAAAAGGGATTATGATAAAAATCAGATTGCTGCAAATTTTTGCAAATAAAAATTTGCAGCAATCGTATTTCAGAAAAAATACGATTGCTGCAAGGATATAATGTATGAATGATAATGTATGTAATGTATATATTAATGTATGAATGCATAGATGTGTAGGTCTATTTTACATTTTCAGGCTACTCGAGGTTTGTATTGGCTGACGGTAAATTTGCTGTAATGGTTCTCAGGGCTCTCGTTATGTACCCGTTAAACTTCGCAAAGGCTTCTATTTATTATGTGTATGGATGTGTGATGTTTCAACGTTTTTCATAGGAGCTTTCAGAGAAAATAAAGAGTTACAGAGTTTTCACGCCGTTTTGCTATTATACAGTAACGTATCCGATACCTAATAATGGATTTCCATCGTGTCTGAGCCATGCTTAATTTGGGGCTAAATGAAAACTTCTGGATTATGTTCATATAAATAGATTAGTCCATTGCAAACCTCTGTTTTTACGACAGTAGGAACTGCATCATTTTTTCAGAAGCTTATCGCTAAATTTTAAAAAGTGAAATATCTAGATTCTGCAATTTTTTGAAGTGGTTGAACCGAGCAAGATTTATCTTGCGTTAACATTATTGAAAAATGAAAATTGCAGCCAAGAAAAATTTAACTTTGAACTTTCATTTCAATTTATTCTCAATCGCTACGGATTTTTATGAACATTCGATTATTATAAATGAAGAACAACTCTAAACTTTAGTTAGTATTTGAAAGCCTTGACCATTTTCAAGACTCATAGTGGGAAAAAAATTGTATTGAGAACTCGAAAATTTAGCAATATTATTACTATATGAGTGTTCAATCAGTAACAAGAGTTACTAAATTTTCGAGTTAAGAAGAAATTATATTCAATTTCTTTTGTCGGTTTTATGTTCAATTTTGAAAGGCTAATTCAATTTAGTGATTCTTGAATTATAAATGGATGACTGGCCCTTCTCAAAATTGGCGAAATATGTAAACTCACTATAAATTCAATTAATAACGGTACCTTAAATAAGGCAGAGTTAACAAGGGTTTTATTGAACCGAGCTAAACGAATAATAAAATTATCTAATTTATTGTGTTGACCTTTCCCTTGGGCTCAGGTATACCTATTTTGCCTATCTGTGTAAATTTGATTATTCTTCTAAGTGCGGGTTCGACTACAGATAAAAGTATTTTTTTAACCTATTTCTTTCTTCGTTCTTTTAGTCCAAAGAAAAGGTGAAATTATTGAGACTAATATCTTATATTTTTATTCCCCTTCCCTTAGAATTCCTGTTACTTTTTCGGGATAAAAATAAATTTATGTGCAATTCCAGACCATAATTTATCTTTGTGCCAAATTTCATCCAGATCCGTTTAGCCGTTCTGGCGTTATTGAGTAACAAATATCCATCCACTGTACCACACATCCAGCTGTATCAACTATTTATAGCATAAGTGCAAATAATATTTGAATTTTGCATCCTTGCAAACTTTCGCATTTAGTGGGATTTTTACGATGGTAAAAAATTAAAGAACTCGTCATCGTCACGCGTTACGCGACACCTCTTAGGCGAAGATCGGCATGAGTCGGGAAGTAGTTCAAGTGCCGCAATTTTTCAAATAAAACATATGAGGAGTGACCGAACAAAACGTGATAATTCCACTTTTTGTAAAAAAAAAGTTAGCAATGACATTCGACAGAATACCATAAACTACGTGGCCCTTTACGTTGTTGTGGTTCAAATCGTGCTTATTCCTGCAGTAAATCGCCTCTAAAGTTGAAAGTTTGATGCAAATCATGATATTTTCATTGAAATAATAAATTAAAAAAAACCATGCTTGATAAGTTTGTCCAGTTATTTATTCATTAGAACCCATATTTTCTTTAATTGTGCAATGGCAAAAGTAGTTGCCGGTTTTTGACCTTTTGTGAAAAGTTAGACATTATGGAATTATCATGTTTTGTTCGGTCACTCCTCATATAGCATTTCAAAATTGTTGTAAGTTAATTCGTTCTATTTATAAATACAGACAGTCCCCGCCCATTGCACTGAAATCTTTGAAATGGAAATCCAAATAACCCATTTGTAAATTTGTACAAGCGAAAACTCCATTAATCCAACATCGAAACGCCAATTTCGCCCAAAGCGATACAAAATGCGGTCAAACTGTCCAACTGATTGATAGATGGGTTTTTCATAATTCTATACATTCTGGCCAAAAGCCTCTAGTCATGGCCATTGGGCAAAGCTTTATAATTGTTTAATCTGCTGTTTAAACATTATGGAGGGTATTTAGCCATTTTTAAACAAAATACCGACGTAATTCTTGCGTAATTGGTACCATTTTTGTTTTAATAGGTTTGTTAAACAGATGGTGTTAATCCATAAGGGAGGCCTTCGGGCGCCTTAAAACCTTTATCACCAGAGTTGGCTACTATTTTATATAGGAACTTTTCGACGTTGGATTCATTTAGTCAGCACTCACACAGACTCAAAACCAGAGTCAGAGACAGAGCCAGACAGAGCTTGTGGTAGGCCTACTTGTCTACCTTGCTTCGTGATCTGAATTCAACTTTTTTTATTTTAAATTAGCATTCCAAACGTGCGAAGTTCTGCAACCACGTTTGCGCCTTTTAGTTTTAACTCGAAATAAAAGGGGCATGATCAAATAATCCAATTAAAAAGTTAACCAAATTATAATGATTCGAAACACGGTCCCCACGTTAACAAGTAAAGTTCTAACTTTTGGAACAACTGTCACAAACAACAGTTAGTATACCACGGTACAGTCAAGAATAAAATAGATCTGCAGTAAAGGATTGGCCACAAAATAAACAAAGTGTTAGGTATAGATGTGGATGGTCGTTATACAGGGTTATTCATTATTAACTGCAAATACTCAGGAATTAGGTTCAACAAATAGAATAAAAAATATTTTTGAAATTATTTTTTTTAAATTTGATCATAAATTTTTTCAAGTTTTTGTATCAAAATTTAATTTTTTTAATTTCTTTACGGCTATTGCATAATGATTGCCACGGAGAACAGGACGATGACCCACCCAGGCGGTGACTGAACGCAGAGTGTCACTCACGGCGCGCGGGCGCGGATCAAAGGTCAAAATAGGTCAGGCGCCAATGATTCCTTTATCGATTTTCTCGGGATTTTCATAACAAGACTTAAAAAAAATCATTTCATAAATATTTTTTATTTTATTTGTTGAACCTAATTCCTGAGTATTTGCAGCTAATTATGAATAACCCTGTATAACAGATATAATATAGATTTCCGCCATTTAACACGCGCGGATTTATCTTGCACGGGCTAATATAAAATAATGTCTTATTCATTTCAATGACAGGATAACTCAAAGTTATTTCACAATTTGTGAGCCGATTAGCCGAACACCTTCATTTAGCATCCATTGTAACTCCCAATGAAAGGTTGACAAAGGTTAATCGTTCTCTTTCTTACGACATTTCCGGTAATATTCAGACCTGCCAGTATTTTGTTTCAAAAAATGAGGGTTATGGCGACAACTAAACACAAACCTTGGGCTTACATCGTCCAGAAATGTTGAACAGACACTGATATAAATTGATCAAAACGTTTGGATTCAAATTAGTAAACTTTAAGTTCCCAAACTTGGGGAACAAGTTGTTGCTAATAAGATTTAAGATGATTATAGATTCTGTCTAAATGATCGTAGACCGAAACTATCTTCTAAGAATCCAAATAGTTTAGGGTTAAATTAAATTTGATTGGTAAGGGCAAAAATTTTAAATTACTAAGTATATTAAATCATATTACTGAACGCTGTTGTATGTAGTGTAGGTGGTCTAAGTAATGTCTGAAACAGATACTTATCTGATAGAATGTTACACAATTAATAACAGAGAGATATTTCTCTCTCTCTGTTATTATTATAAAAGAAAGAACACTGGTGATCTAGAGGCCAACTAATGAGTTTTTCTGTCCTAAAATGTTTCTGCACAATGTCAGTACTCTCAAACGATGAAGGGAAAACATCGTGAGAAACCCGGCACGCCCCAAAATCTTCGAAGTTTGAAAACATGTACTTACTACTTACCGAGTGCACAAAAGGAGCCTCACTGAGGCGCACTTAAAACTTGTCGCCGTGGCTGATTTGAAAGAACCAGTGACACGATGAGAATTGCATAGTTAATAATACTGTACATAAACTCTTATAACTTCTACTCATTTTTGAACAAACTAACTCAAAACGAAGTAGGGCTACAACAAAATCACCAACATCGAGAAACTCTGTAAAACAGTGGACAAAGATAAACTGTCAGATTGCACTTAATTTTTTAATTCACCTACTTCTCAGTATGTGAATTTTTCACAATAAATATGATGATACTTATGTAAACCTACCTCAAGCTCTGTCTGGCGTATAATAGTCCAGTAGCCAGAAGAATATGCCCTTCGATAATTCTAAAGTTTTTTATTTTCTCTGGGTGAATAACTTTAGTGAATTCATTGCTATGTACAAAAATGCTAACAGTTTAGAGCTATGCAATAGGTATTAAGTAGGTATTTCCTATTATTTCATATTACAACAATAATATAAAATTTTAAGTTAAATGTTTTACTGTTTCTTTATTAATACCATCTAAACTATATATTAGTGGAAATGCTAACAGATATGTACTGTGGAACAATGGAAAACTGAAAATGTCCCGTAACCCGTAACTCATTCAATAAAAAAAAAAATTCAAATAATTTCTTACGCTTATAGGGTATATTGGTTACAGTCGGTTACACCATACAAAAAGTTCTAACAACTGTGTAATATGCTGCACAAGTAATTGTATTTTTACTTTGCGATAAGCGAAATATTGAATTTATATTTATAATTTTGTGCCTACATATTCGTAATAATAAACTATGCTTCCATACAAAAGTTTCAACAAATACGTGCTATGCCTTTTGTTTAATAAATAAAATACAATGAGTTACGGGACATTTTCAGTTTTCCATTGTTCCACAGTACCTATCTGTTAGCATTTCCACTAATATATAGTTAAGATGGTATTAATAAAGAAACAGTAAATCATTTAATTTAAAATTTTATATTATTGTTGTAATATGAAATAATAGGGAATACCTACTTAATACCTATTGCATAGCTCTAAACTGTTAGCATTTTTGTACATAGCAATGAATTCACTAAAGTTATCCACCCAGAGAAAATAAAAAACTTTAGAATTATCGAAGGTTATGTGGAAAAAATATTGTATCCCTACTGGACTATAATACACTGGTGTGCACATCAGACTTAAAACCAGAGCCAGACTGAGCTTGAGGCCTAAATACTACTACTGATCCTAAATTATTGTCACTTGTACCATTAATGGAACTAAGGATACAAAGTTGTATCACTAGTACCATCAATGGTACAATCCAATGGTACAACTGGCACTAAGGCACAATTTTCACGTGGCAGAACCACGTGGGGCTTGTTGTAGTACGGCGCAGCGGCGTATTTTTGCGTCATTTGACGTCGTTGCTGGCAGTCAATTATCAGTTTTATCCAAGGTGACCCTAGCCAGTTCACCGTTTATCAAATACAGCATAATATTTCCTTATTTATAAGCGGTTGTATACTTGTTGCCTGCGGGTACCAGCTACCGTATCTATTGGCATATCGCCAAACCTACTATTTACTCACTTCAACTCAAACTACTACGTCATCAAGAGTTGTCTGAGGTTCATGTAATTTGTTATTTCAGTACTATGCTAAAGTTGTACAAAAAACTTATCATTATGCTATACGTTTTTGTGCATTAGCAAAAACTTTCAAATAAAACAGCTCTTTGAAATCAGTCAGTTTATAATAATAGTGAACAGTCTCAAATTAGCTTCTGCCGAATTGTTCGTAAAAATTATGCGCAGCCTTTAGTGCACTGACCACAAATTCCTCTTCACAGGGATTATCGTCAAAGAAAAACGCACCACAGTTCAATGACTCCGAACAATGGCTGTTCATGACCTTGGCGTTGCAACAGCCTAAGATAGCTCTTGCACATGGAGACAGCTTCTTAGGCGGTTCTGTTACTTCGCCTCTTTTAGTTCTGAGAATATACTCCAGCTCTTCGTATGTCATATGACCTTTGAATGCTCTTGAATCGGAGTTTAATCTGGGCTCTGAGGTATTATTTTGAGGCGCGCAGACCGCTGAGGCTATCAGAAGACTGATCACCGCAATAGTAACTTTCGCCATATCTGCAAATAATAATTTAATTAAAAACGTGTACGGTGCGTGTGTGGAGGTTTTTTGTGACGTGCATTGAGTTTTTTAGCCAGAAATATGGTACGCTTCTGTTACCACATGCATGACTCAGGACATATGTGCTGGTTGCTATAGGTAGTTGTGTAATATCTTTGGGTTTTCCCGTTGAGGGCATTCATTGCCAGGCGTGCCGTCTGTATCATTTACATAATATGTGTGTGTACGGTCTAAGAGTGTTTATTATATTCTATAACAGAAACTCTTAGCTCAATGATTTTAATTATTATCACATTGTAGTAGTGAAGTTAGTAGCATGGAATTATTAATGGGCGACGGTAACCACTTTTCATGTGGCCAGTCTGCTCGTTTGCCAGACAAAGTAATCTCAATGCTCAATTGTAATATTTTTGGTGTTGTAGCTCCAATTAATTTACCTACATAGTCTTATTAATACTTATATAAAAAAATGTGTTTTGCCAGATAGCACAATATTGAAAATTACAATAATCACTGACCTAATCTTGACTCGGTCAATGATGTTATACATTTTTTTTTATACATACCTGAGTCAAACATTAATTAATTCAGTAAAACATTAATACATTAATTTAGGTCTATAGAAATAAACACTATACTCACTTCAAACGCGATGCAATCCTTTATATTGACACACGATCTACGCTCCAATCTGTTTTAACTAATAAAATAAAATACAACAACTTTGGTTTTATATCACACAACAGACGTCCTCTCGTCGCACAAGATAGTTCTCGTTTGATTGGAAATATGTTTTTATTGATATTATATTTACACTGGGAAGTTCCTGTTTTCCTTTGGATGATCTGAGAAAAGGATTTCGTAATTTACCAGTCCGTGTATGACGTTGCAGATTCTTGTTATTGATTGAGTATGTTTAAAACAAATATATACGATCCACTTAAAGTCGGTTATTTTTACTGCTGGGATTTCCAGTGAAGAAATGATTTATTGATTGCAAGAAGTTTGTTTTTAAAAAAAGGTTATTTGGGGCTAAAATTGCTTTTTGGCTCAAAATTAATATCTACACTATTAGGTATTATTATGACTTAGTATCGACGATATCTGTAGAAGAATTAAGGTCACCGACATAACTCGTAGAATTAGTAAGTTGAAGTGGCAGGTCATATAGCTTGAAGAACCGACAACCGTTGGGGAATAAAGGTTCCCGAATGTCAACCACGAACCGGAAGGCTAAACGTGGGGCAACCACCGACCAGATGGACCGACGACATTGTTAAGATCGTGGGAAGTCGGTGGTTGGAAAGGGCTTAGAATCGTTCTTCCTGGAAATATGTAGTGGAGGCCTATGTCCAGCAGTGGACTTCTTCAGATGAGCAGTAGACTGATGATGATAATGATGATCGCGATAACACGCTTGTCAACTTTAAACGCACTTTTAATATTAATTTATATTTAAGTTATAAAGTAAAATGTTGATTTCTGTATACGATATACTCGTATACAGAAATCAACTTTTACAAGCTTGGTTGAAAGTATAAGCTCCTTACTTATTGCTACTCTAGTCGCAGGCTATTTTCTAAACTTGTAAAATGTGGGCAGAGTCTTTAACTTAATTTAAAATAAAAAGCATTTTTACATTAATTAGGAACATTGTTTTTAATAAATAAGAAAAGTTAAAAAATAAGCCAAAACTTATTGAGTCGATATTTCGTCGTCGCTTACAAAAATGTAATAGCTCGCTCTTGGTGGGTACTTACAACTAACAGAACGCTCAAAGTTTCATGAACAATACCGTGCAATAAGAAGTACGAACACAAGTCTACATGATTACTTTTCGTCCCTAACCCCGTAAAATTTCTGAAACTTTTCTATAACTTTTAATATTGATAGAGGATCGCAAAGATTTCCATATGGTGCTGGGTCAAGGCAGCCTTGCGCTACAAAGCAGTCGTACGTCACATGGAGTCGATGACAGCAGCTAAGAACTGCAACATCGCATGGACTTGGCTGTTCGGTTTGGGGTATGTCATTTGAAAAACTTGGTGGGTACGGAGCAGGAGGTGTTGGCGATGAAATTGGCCGTGGTTGAGAAGGTGGTGGTCGAGCCGTAGGACGGGGTCGTCTATCAGTATCGGTTGGTCTTTCAGTCGTAGTTACTTGCGGCGTATCGGCAGAGCTACCCTGGCTGCTCCCGTGTTCAACTGGAGGAGCGGGTCTTCCCATTGGCCGGTTAGGATTGAGCGGAAGGAAAGATATCGGCCTCGCATAATCGTCTTCGTCAACTTCATCGTATTGAGTATTTGTATCGTTTGATAATATACCCCAGTTTAGTCTGTCGTCGCTTAAATCTGGGAAGCGTTTGTCAGGATCAGGGTCCGTCTGATTTTTTTCTGGGCTTGGTGTCTGTGGGTTTACAGGTTGCGGTGTAGGTGTAGTGTTGTCATTATTAGAACTACACTCACATTCATACTGCGGAATGTATATAACTGGGAAGAAGAATGGAAAGTGTGATGGAGGTGGCGGTGGTGGAACAGGCTGTCGTACAAAGCTCGCTATATCATGCAATCTTCTGTGTATGTGTTCTAGTGGATCTTCTACCAAACCATACACACCAGTCTCTGCCGACTGATCCCGTTTATTATAACTAGGGTATACCACTGGATTGATCGGAGGAGCTCCAAATCCATAGAAGTTATAAAAACGCTTTTGTCTTTGACTTTGAGTAGAATTATCGTCATGGTTGCTCTCTTCTATAAGCAGTGGTTGTGAATCTAGTTTTGGTTCGTCAGGAACTTGTATTGTTTCTTCTAATTTGGCAACTTCCGGCTCTTCTTCTAATAGAATGGGTTCTTCGACATTTGTGATGTTATTTGGGGCCGCGCGGACATATATTTGCAGCATGAACAGGCAGCAAATGGCGTGAAGACAGTTCACCATCTGAAATAAAAAGCTATTTAATAACACGAACAAAAAATCAAATTCATAAATTAATACTTCAAGCCGTTATACGTGGCTCCGGACCCCAGCTGTTCGACATCTGGGTCACAGGAGGATTTGTTTGATATTGCTAAGCTAATCATAAAATAACTGATCAAAATATGGACTTTATCACGACGGCATAAAATTCATACGTCGAATTTGTAAAATTGCTTAGCAAAAGAAGACCTCTACTACACAACTGGCGACCGCCAAATAGAGAAACCAATAGTGAAGTAAGGGTTTGTTAGTGTTACAGCCTCCTTCAGTTCAGCAATGGAATGAAAAACCGCATTCTAGAGCAATTTGTTATCAAAAATCGAGTACCTGCTCAAGTATCCGATTTTTTTTTGCCTCGTTTTACAAGTAAATGATAATGGTTTCTGTTAAGCTCAAGAAATAATAACGTACAAACAGTTTTCGGCTATTCCTGTGGCTCATAGACAATGTGAAACATCACAGACGCCTGCTCAGTTTTTATGTTATGTTTAGCGTTACTATCCATTTGGCGATCAAGGCGTTTTCTCAAACATGTGTGTTCAGAAAACGTACGGCGGCCATAGGCCATAGCATCTGCCGAGTACTGCGTACTATTCTTCCTGCACCAAGAGATCAACAACAGAACATTACCAACTTTGTTTCGAAATGTTTTTGTATAGACATTGTCCGAAATCATACATGCGTATCCAAAGAAACATCTCAACGAGCAAGCTAAGTTTTTAGTCAAGGTTATACTGATATTTGACGTCACTGCTTGGTGCCAAGCTCCGGTGGTTCGATTGTCCGGTGGTCCGGTGGTTTCTCGGTGGGTTCGATACCCACCGAGAACAAATATTTGTGTGGTGAACACTGATGTTTGTTCTCTGTCTGGCTGTTCTTTCTTCCTTCTTTATTGTATTTCAAGTATGTATTTACAAAAAAAATATTCAAATATTATAATCAACTATCTGGTTTCTACCGCACAAGCACAAGTTCTGCTTAGTTGTAGGGCTAGATTGTGTTGTGTGAATTGTTCACAATATTCTATTAATTTTATATTTATTCATTCTACTTCAAGCAAAGCCAATTGTCCTCCGTTCTTTCGAATCTGTTCTACTGTTCTTTCGAATCTGTTCTGTTCGACTGTGCAGTGGTAGCATTCATACGAGAGATGAGTCAAAAACCCTCAAATTTATCCGATTTCATCAACGCACTTAGTATCTATGACGTCTTCAATTGCCGGCGTTGTTATTAATTGTTCGATGACTATTTACAGAGTCACAATAACCTTGAATTTGAACAATAGATGATTCCTCTACCTACAGATTACATAATAACTATAATTATGGCAAAACCTCGAGGTTTGCATCACACTTTTAGCAATTTGGTCGTGACGTCGTCGTGAAGGAGTTTTTCAGTAAAGCTAAGTTTATCCACCGTTATTTTTATATTTATATTTTATTGAAAAGGTCACTGTCCTAAATAAAAGTCAATAACGCCGCATATTACCCCCCAACGTTACCCCCCCGTAACGTTTGGACGTTATTACCCCCTAAGACCTATAATACACATGAAACAATGAATAAATGAATATGAATATGAATATGAATATTAGCAAGGGCCAATCGGAGGAAACTGAATCGGATGTACTATCACCATACCTATTTCTGCCGCCAAGCAGTGTCGCTGTGTTTCGGTTTGAAGGGTGTGGGTGCCGAAATTACTCCACGTGAGGCTGAACATTAATACTTCTCAAAAGCTTGAGAAGTACGTGCCCTACGATGCACTACCCTGCATCAGCATACAGGGTAGTGCATCGTAGGGCACGTTCTTAAGTGTTACCTGTGAGGCCTTGCTTAGTTAAAGGCGATGGTTACCACTTAACATCATATTATGTTTTCCATCAGCTAGTAACATAAAAAACCCCAACAAGAGCTAAATATGCCCTAGTGATTACGAAAATGCGAAAAAAAGCAGCCAAGTGCGAGTCGGACTCGCCCATGAAGGGTTCCGTAGCATCAAGTAACATAATATACAGAAAATAAACAGGAAACAGGTTCTTGTAGTTCGTCGAAAGGAAAATTGCGGTTTACGATTTATGACGTATAAAAAAAACTACTGGCTAGATCTCGTTCAAACCAAATATCGTTGAAAGTTTGCATAGTAATGTACAACATATATTTTTTTTAGTTTTATCATTTCCTTATTTTAGAAGTTAGAGGGGGGGGGGACCAACTTTTTTCAACTTTGGAAGTGTCTCTCGCGCAAACTATTCAGCTTAGAAAAAAACGATATCAGAAACCTCAACATCATTTTTGAAGACCTATTCATAGATACCCCACACGTATGGGTTCGACGAAAAAATTTTTTTTGAGTTGCAGTTTGAAGTATGGGGACCCCCAAAATTTATAGTTTTTTTTCTATTTTTGTGTAAAAATCTTAATGCGGTTTACAGAATACATCTACTCGCCAAGTTTCATCAGTGTAGCTCTTATGGTTTCGGAGAAAAATGGCTGTGACACGGTCGGACAGACAGACAGACAGACATGACGAATCTATAAGGGTTCCGTTTTTGCCATTTGGCTACGGAACCCTAAAAATCAAAAAATGAAATTTGGCGCTTGGGCTCCTTATGCATAACTGTATCCAATTGTAAGAAAAATAATGTTTCCAATGTATGTTTTTTGAGGCCGTAAACCAACCCTAGGTATTTCTTAAAGATTTTAACCTTACTTTTTACTAAAACCTTGCCTTACAAATTCGACGAGTAAGGGTTTTTTAGACCATTCAAAGAGCTTGAAGCGATTTTCAAACGAAACTCAATGAAATAGAAGCTTAATTCCTATGGCAATTGAGATATAATTATGCAAGCTCGACTGGGGTTCTCGACTAATGTAAACAAACCTTTAGGTACACAAAGCTCTATCATTTCTTCTAAAAGAGCCTTATAATGTCAACTCTTGAGCAAACGCAAAAATGTCAAAGTCGTGACATTTAAGTCAAATTATTGCGTACGCAGATTGCGTAACCTATTTGTAATATTAAACAAGCTTAATTTTTGACCCTTAATTTAACCAACTTATTGGTTTATGTATAAATTTGTAGTATTTGCCTGTAAAAAATATAAAAATAAAAAAAATATTTAAGTGCCTATTGAATTTAACAATGCAAATAAAATTGATCATTGCTATCACGTCTCACGATTTTGATTTCTTTGACTATGACTGAATCCTAAATATATTTATTCAAAGTAGCCAAACCGACTATTTATTAATCATGAATAATAAAGATCACTTCAATGAAGTCATTGTCTTAAATAATACATGATGAAAATATTAGAAGGTCAACTAACTTATTTTTACATTGTGTCCCGAACAATCTTATAAAAAATCAAGCTCCATGTTAGATTTTTTGGTGTAAATTAGATGAGAAAACGATTAAAATGCGATTTAAAAGAACAAAAGGCTATATAAAAATTAATATTACATTTAATAAATAAGAGAATGTTATAGCAAAAAAAATTTATAATAATGTGATTTATCACATTATATTCATATTCATTTATTCAATTATTCATTGCTTCATGTGTTTTATAGGTCTTAGGGGGTAATAACGTCCAGAACATGAGCCCCGCTGGGGCATTACAATTGAACATTTTAATGTTCACGGACTTCAATGTTCTTTGGACAATGGTCTACCTACTTTATTATACTGATTCAATAGCATCACCGAACAACACAAAAACTACGTTGACTCAAATCGCCAATACCAAATAACCTAGGTGACTATAGGTTGTTTGGGGTCAACGTACTCAGGGCACCTCGGAACATGATGAACGCGATAAAAAAATACAACAAAACTGACCGCTGCAACTGCACATACGTTCGTAATTGACACATGTTTTTATGAGCAAATAAAATAACATAAAACAGCCATCAGGCTATTTTAATAAGAGTTACTGTTGAATCTGTAGCAAAGAATAAACCAGTTCAAAAAGTTCCGAAAGGTAAAATCACCATCTACGTGAAGGGCTCGTCCGGGGAAATACTACCACCATGCCTATTTCTGCCGTGATGCAGTATTGCTTTGTTTCGGTTTGAAGGGTGTGGATGCCGGTGAAATTACTGGCACGTGAGGCTGAACATCTGTGTGCCTCAAGTTGATGAACGCATTGCATCGTAGGGCACGTTGCTGACGTGCGTGACCTACGAGGCAATGCTTTGTTATAGGCGATGGTTACCACTTAAAATCAGGTAGCCCATATGCTTGTTCTATCAGCTAGTTGAATAAAAAAAAATAGTCATAGTAGTAACAGGTATGTTTTTGCATTGAAAAAATTTTATTTATAAACAAAACAGTATATTTGAATATCGTATAAAAACTATTCAAGTATATCTTTGAAACGGATATTAATGTATGATTTACATTTATTAGTAGTTAGGCAATTGCGTACAACGATAGAATTATAAAAACTCGAGAAAAACCCAGACACTAATGACTCGTGTAGCTACATTCATTAATTCAATTAGAAACCTTTATCAAAATACTAACTACAAACTCAAAAAACAACAAACTCACATAACAAAGAATTATTAAACTTACAGGGATATTGGATCAACACTACTAACTTCCCCAGACATTCTTCATGAAGTAAATTTCCAATGAACTGGAAAATCGAGCCATTAAAATGAAAGGCCCCAAAAATTTAACTCGTGAAAGAAAATAAACTTAATTAATGAGACCTAAATTTCCCAGCGGCCTTATGAATTGTGAGGAAATAATTGATCAGAAAAATCTGGAAAACCAAGTACTATACACAACTACCTTCACATTTAACGATTTATCATTGAATTGGTTCAATAGCTAAGTCGTGGTTTCGCAATATTAAAAGACTAGAGTCCAAATTAAAACAGGATCACGACTGAATTTCCCATAAAAGCAATGGAAACAGACTAAGCAATACTAGTAGACAAAATAATGCAAAAAAATCAAAGAAAAGCTGTAAAAACGTGCAAAGTTTTTCTAATCATAATAAGTAATAATTAATAAGGAAGTAAAAAAAAAATTCTCAAACTTTCGACCCCGTGGTGGTCATGGTTACGTCCATGCATGATTCTTGTCGTACATTTGCCTATTAAAAATGCTTGACTAAAGCAGTGTGGTCGCCAAGCGACAAATCCCTCCAAATAAATAAATAAAAAACTTTGAGCTTGGCTATACTTAACTTATTAATAAAATGTCAGCTGTAACTGTGACATTTTAGCCAATGAGATGAGAGATTATCCGACCAACGAGGACAACTATTGGATTAATTTAGAAACAGGAACTGTACCCGAAGTCCCAGTGCATTTACAACATTTCGTTACCAAATGTTGTTTTCGTTTCGCCTATTAGTCTCTGTCTATTGTATGGAGAAAAGATGAGACAACAACTCTAACTACGTAACGTATTTTTGCTGTCTCATATTTTCTCCATGCAATAGAGAGAGACAAAAAGGCGAAACGAAAACAACATTTGGCAAAGAAATGTTGTAGCAAAACTCCGACTTCGGGTTCTGGTACCAGATGGGTCTAAGCAGTAGCTTTGTGAAAGGATTGGTCGTGAACCACCGTATCTATTTCGGCCTCCTAGCAGCGATGCTCTTATTATTATTGTGCTCAAAATTGATCTATTTACTCATACCTTTGTGCAAACTACAAGCACATGAGACATCCTCAGTGATAAACGCAGTGCAATGGCACAGCTGTAAAACGATGACGCTATACAGGGTTATTCATTATTAACTGAACTTTAATGAAAAAAAACACTTCATCTCTTAACTTGGACCACCGCCTTTGGAATGTAGCGAACTCGCTTCTTAGTCAAACATTTTGTTAAACCGATTTTAATTCTACCCGCACTGGAATATTATTATTAACTAGATTAAGTAATTCTCATGTAAGTGACGTTAGTCTTAATGAGAAATAAAGTTCTTTAAACCGAACTGCAAATACTCAGGAATTAGGTTCAACAAATAGAATAAAAAATATTTATGAAATTATTTTTTTTAAATTTGATCAAAAATTTTTTCAAGTCTTTGTATCAAAATTTTATTTTTATTAATTTCTATACGGCTATTCCATAATGATTGCCACGGAGAACAGGACGATGACCCACCCAGGCGGTGACTGAACGCAGAGTGTCACTCACGGCGCGCGGGCGCGGATCAAAGGTCAAAATAGGTCAGGCGCCAATGATTCCTTTATCGATTTTCTCGGGATTTTCATAACAAAACTTAAAAAAAATCAGTTTATAAATATTTTTTATTTTATTTGTTGAACCTAATTCCTGAGTATTTGCAGCTAATAATTAATAACCCTGTATACAACACATGTTATTAAAGCATCATCTTATCATGTTTAAGGACATATTGTGCAAATCCTTTTAACACGTTTTTTTTTTCATCTAGTTGATCGTAGTGGTAACCATCGCCTATAACAAAGCATTGCCTTGTAGGTCACGCACGGCAGGAACGTGCCCTACGATGCACTGCCTTGCGTCCATCAACTTGAGTTATACAGATGTTCAGAAACACGTGCCAGTAATTTCACCGGCACCCAAATTCTTCAAACCGAAACACAGCAATGCTGCTTCACGCCAGAAATAGGCATGGTGGTAGTACTTCCCGGGCGAGCCCTTTACAAAGAGCTCCACTACTACTACTAGGCTTTGCTTTGCTCTAAGGCGCAAACATTTCACTGACAAGATCACTTTTTCCATTATGTCGTATTCCATACATAACAGACCAACCCGCTCCTAGAGTACTAATTGGGTCATGATGTTTTTCTTCACCATTTGGTAGAAAACTAGTATTACAAAGATATTCACTAGAAACCTAGTTCTTCTATCCACTTGTTGCTTTGATGTATTGCTTTAAGCATTGCGAAATTGTGTCAATTTCGTCGACATCTCGCACCTTTGTTCTCATAGCTTTTTAAAGCATTTCAAGATGAACTGAGCAATACCATTGTGCATGATCAAATTGGTTAATCGTGCCAAAGCTATTTAGCTCGGTAACTAGGTAGCTTATTTACTACATCCAAGTCCTGACTGCTTTGTACTTGACTTTTCAAAGTGAGTCTTTGAAAGGTTAGTCTCAAAAAAGGTACCTGCACATCAGGTTAGACAACCTGTTTACGCTTTAATAAGCTACCTAATAATCGCTCATTAGAGTCGTTATATAGAGACGAGAAAATGCGCTGATGGTCGATGTTTTAGTGGGGTAAAAGAAATAACGTAGCGGACCCATTCACATTATTATCCCAGTACTTCTAATAGTTCAGCTTCACGTGTCAGAGAAATATTTAATTTCAGTCAATGTACCAGTGTATAGGAAACTAATGTTCCCACTTTTTTTAATGTATATAAAGTTTATAGCTTTTCTCCTTCCTAGATGTGTAAATAAATTCCGATATTCATCATCATCATCAGCCTGAACAAGTCCACTGCTGAAATAAGCCCTCGCCATCCAACGTTTCTTCGCGATCTTTACAAAGTCAGCGATGTATTCTTACTATGAAACTATTGTGCCTACTTTAAAATCAGGCAATTATATTGCGCACGTATAAAAATGCTTAGTTATATTTTCAATTTCTCTTGGACTCTTCAATACAATAAATTTTCTTCCAGAGTCCGCAAGACACAAAATAAGACTCAACACAGAACAATAGAATTCTTCGCGTGATAGATAGCGGAAAAACTAAATAAATTTGACTGAAAATGTATCTTTAGATAACAAACATGAATAGGGAAATCGAACTCGTTTTGCGATTAATGCAAGTTCATACTGTGATTGGGCGAGTCAGCTTCTTTCATTTTCCTTGCGCAGACTCTAGCTCTCAGAAGATGCATAAGATTGATAAAACCACATGCACAAAACGAGAAGTGTTGTTGCATTTTTTGTCTGCAGTCTTTAAGTGGTTTGGACCAAAGAGTTGTGTAAATTTTCTATTAATATTTAATACATACCATACCATTAATTTAAGCGCATAACAAACAAAGAACTGTCATATCCTTGGAATAGTTCCACAGTGTTTATGAAGCCTCTTCAATAAAACGCTGCACAATATGTATGAGCAAATCTTTTGGTTTTATTTGTTGGGCCATACAGAATCAAGAGTAAAAAAAACATATTTTTTATCATTATGATGCGTCCTATCATTTATTGTTGACGCACAAGCTTCACACAAAGGTAGTACCTATTAAGATTTCTTTTTAGGTTATCATAAATTAGTGTAAGTGCTTGTTTCGCAAATAAATTATTATTGTATTCTATTCTATTGTGAAAAAAATTGTTGGTTTATTATAAAAGAGTGCCGGTTTAGGTCGTATTTTCTTACCTTGTTGTATAAAATTCCAAATTATTCTTGCACAAATAATCACTGGATATTTACATCCACACTAGCGCGTGGTATTTTTCATTGTTGCTCTTTCATTTCATTGTGATTAGAACGTAACAATCGCGTTTGATGCAGATTCCCGACTGACGACTCGAACGCTTCTAAAGTTGTATATACGGTACTGCCACTGATGGTCCGCGCACATCATCATCAACCATCCATGACGAAACCTACTCCTACATCATCAGAATAAGGTTTACTTTGCCATGTCAGAATTCATGGCAGTCGTGATCACCGTTAGTAGCTACTTTCAAACTTCAAGTTTAGCTCTGGTTTCAAATCAGCTTGATATTATATTTTGTTTACATTAAGAGCATTAACCTTTGAAATTTAGATAACGATAAATTACTCACTGTTTATTGATGATGACTCAAATTGTCTAAAGCATAAAGTTCAAAACAATAATCTTTTACGAAGACTTTATCTCACAGCGATGATCAATGATCAAATCATATTGGCCTAGATATTCCGGACAAGTATAAATAAATAATTTTAGACAATCCACACAACACTATCTAGCCCCAAATTAAGCAGAGCTTGTACTATGGGAACCAGATAGCTGGTATACATAATACTTAAATACATTTTTTTTAAATACATACATACATACTTAGAATACAATATAACACCCAGACAGAGAACAAACATTTATGTTCACCACACAAATATTAGTTTTCAGTGGGGATTGAACCCACGACCTAAGGCGCAGAAGGCAGAGCTACTACCCACGGAGCTAGAGGCCAGTCAGTATAGTAACGAGAAAAAGAACCCGGTTGCTTTAGAAACACTACAGGACTTTTAATAAGTCGGTTGATTCAAAGTCGCCAGGAAAAACAAAAGATTAAAAAGAACTTCTTTGGCGTCTTTCATTTAATCCTCATGACAAAAAAATACTTACGATGCATTGAAAGCACAGAACAAAATACTAGTTTGGATGGTTTTTGCTCGATCACATCTATAAACATCTTAGGAAAGAATTAATGGAGTAAACGAACAAAAAATAAGAAAAACGCCTTGTATTGTTGTTGGCAATCACCGCTAACACGCAAACGAAATCGCAGGCGCCCGCTAGTAACTAATATACTGGCACAACATAAATGAAATAAAGTTAGCTAAACTACCGAATCGATTATCTCGGCCTTTCTCCTTTTATTTATTGTGAAAGAACTACGTTTAAGTCTGGAGCTTTGTAAGAAAAAATACTCTTATGCAGGATTCTGACTAATGACTTTCGCGAAGAAATAAACTGATAACTACCAAAGCTTTCTCGCTCCAAACAAAACCACACTTTCACAATCTGTAGAAACAAGTTTGGACTTCATTAGCTGTTTTCAAAATGCGTCACAGAACCAAGAAATGGTCGAAACAGGGTTTTTTGACAACTTACCTGCTTGAAAGTAGAAACGGAAGCAAAAGTGATACTGATGAATAACATTGAAGTCGTCATGCAACTCTCTTTACTGAAGTAGGTCAATTTTCCCTACTACAACTTGTATTTGTTAACCGTTAAGAAAAATGAGGGCTTGTACTATGTTGGACGTGCCTTTGACTGCCTAAAGCAAAACCCTATGCTGAAACTAATCGCCATCGCAGGTCGTCTAGATGTGCGATTTCTACTGCGCCTTGGGATAAAAACTTGTTCCTATAATATCCTTGCATTTTTACTGGTTTTTAAGCTCTTCAGTCATTTATTGTTATTTTTTTCTTTCAGGTAAGTTCTCCTGCCATATTCGTTGCCGAGTAGAGTGCTTCAATTCGTAAGTAATGTTTTAACGGTTTGCACGGAAAATAATATATTAGGTACGGCCCCTTACCCGATGACAACTAGCTAGCAAGGTCTCGCCGTGATATTATGTGAGGCCTATATCCAGTAGGCTATTGATAATAATGTGCCAGCCTCACAAAATACCTAGCCAACCGTTCGTAATTTCATAAGAAGAAAACCGATTCTCGCCGCCAATCTCAAGTGGGTGTTCTAATTCTATCGTAATAAGAACCCTGGAGGAGACTTCGTCGGAAAATTGATAAGGTTATTGCCGGTTAGGTCGGAATGGATCGCAATCTACGCCTTCAATTACGAACGATCCTACACGATTACAGAACAATCATGACAACCCTGGAATACGAGGGTTGAACAGAACAAGGATGTTTAAGAAAATTTGATTGGAACAGAGTTATGATACAAAGAAAGAACATTAAAATCTTGGCTATAAGGGCCAAGGTGCTAAGACGTGGTCATTGACCGAACTACAGGAGTCTAAGCTCAAGATCTGCCGGAGGGTAATGGAACGTAGCATCCTCGGGCTTAGACGCACTGACCGAGTGCGTAACAGCAGTGGAACTGCCGACGTCGCAAGAAAAACGGCCCAGCTCAAGTGGACGAGCCTGGAAATTCCGTGGCAACCAGAGGGAAGGCAAGGTCAGGATCAGCCAAAAAAGCATGCTGCGTTCAATAACTGAAATCGCTGAAAAATGGCCCAGCTCAAGTGGACGAGCCTGGAAATTCCGTGGCAACCAGAAGGAATGCAAGGTCGGGATCGGCCAAGAAACCGTTGTAGGGCCGATCTCGACGCTTTCGAGCGAGGATGGTGGAATAAAGTGAGGAATAGAGACGGTTAGAAGGATTTGGGAGATACCTTTGCTCAGCTGTGTTACGATATGGGTTAGATAAACAAAGAGCCAAGGTATTTATTCGATTATAAAACAGCAAAAACAATAGTAATTCAGTTGCATCAATGCTATAACATTGTAAGGAAAATATAATAATAGGTACCAAGCAGTAACATAACTATTTAATAATAAATTAAAAAAACATTGTAGCTACATCAAAGCTAAGTGTACAGGATCCTTCAAATTTCTGACATGACACAAATACTGCAGATTTTTTGCTATTACAGAGTCCACAATGAGACCGTTATACCATTGTTCGTATTGAATGTGTACACCTACGGTATTTTTGCTACAGGCAAGTTGTGAAGCCACTTTTTGTCAAAGTTCCTTTCGCTGTAACCCTATTTTTAGACTCGGTTAAAAAGTGGTTTGCTTCGCCGAATCGTACAGTTTTCAAAAGCATAACCAAATTAATGGGAAATGGGTATTATAGGGCAAACAATCAATAAACGAATCAACGGATTTCCTTTATTTGCCCTATAAATACCCATTAGATTAGATTAGAAAATACTTTATTGCACAAAAAATAGTACATAGGCGAACTTAATGCTAATTAGCATTTTCTTCCAGATAGCCATTGCGTTATGTAGAGTGGGTGGTAGTGCTTTATGACAAGAGAAGCGAGAAACATTTACTTAAAACTACCTACTAATAGAATACATATTACTACATATCTACAGTATCTACAATACATAAATAATAAATAAAAATAATAATAATACATAATGTATAAGTCCAATATAATCTATAAAATTTGCAATGCTGTGACGTGACACTCGCTTAAAATTTGCGAATTGTGCATTCTAATACAATGAATACATAAACACGAATCCTAAACAACGAATGCATTCTAGTACAGCTGACAGAAACTATAGAATGCCGGGAAAGCTTTGTAAATCAAAGTTGGAACATGGTCGGAACGTACATTGCATACAAACTCTCTGCACTCACTCATTCAACAATGTATTCCATTTCAGTGTGGAGCAAAGCATGTTCTAACACCTTCCTTTATCACCAACTTCTGCTTGCAATGCAACTTTCTCTGAAAGAAAACCTGTTAGCACTAGAATCCACACATGTAGGTCTCACAAACATACTGGGTCCGCCTGAACTATTATGTTATTCTGTAGGGGGTTATTCTCGACACTCACGGAAACAAAAGAGGTTACGCGAAAGAGGTTACCAAGTAAGTTTTTGATATTCCATCATGCTTTTTTTATTCTATATTCTAGCAACTGGAATGCACCAAAGATTTTTTTCTATTTGGAAAAAATAAATGTGTGCCAAATCTCTCAAGTGGTAAGGAAAACATCGTGAGGAAACCCAAAACTTAATTAGCCTCGCACGTAATTGACAGACAGCCTAAATAATAAGGCCAAATAGATTGGAACTTGTTATAAGTCTATTCCTTACTAATAATGTTCTGTAGAGCACTACAGGGCTAGGTAAACAGAGTTTTCTGACTGGCATCAAATAAATAAATAAGTAGATCCACAAAACACAATTGAGCCCCAAACTAAGCAGAGCATGGTTCCATGGAACCATATCAACTTAACTATATATCAACTATATATTAACTATATATCAACTTCCTGCAGGAAGTTGATATAATATATACTTTTTATGAGACGTCGGGACGAACATGACTCTCACCTATTACAGAAAGGAGTGGAAAGAGGGAAGGGATCCCTCTCAAGCACTGCAGTGGGATAAAAAGGGCTAAATAATAATATGTATTTTTTGTATAGAATACGATATAACACCCAGACAGAGAACAAATATCTACTTGCGCAATATCATGCATGCGCAATATCAAGCATATATCATGCTTGAACAAATTTTCTGTCTAAAAGATTTATTGACACAAAGAAACCTACAATATTTACAAAATACACAAGAAACAGTTGACCTGTCTGCAGACCGTTACAAACGATCTAGAGATAGCTCAACTGATCCAAATCATTACCAGATTACCAGATGGAAGCGTCCCCAAGACGCTGGCGACATTGCCACGCTGAATAGCAATGCTAATGCGCTGCGTCAGATCACCAGTCCTTAGGTCACGCGTCGCCCTAGACAAAATTTTGAAGACCCGCGAGGTCTCTGTTCCCCACAGACCCAAGTTAAAAATATTGAGTTACAGCATAATTCTTTATGGGAATAACATTTTGGCGACTATGCTTGTATTTATGCCGGTATGAACTGATAGCAATAAAAGCTTCTAAAGAGCAGCACGATATCAAAACACATTAAGGTTTGAGGTATATTTTAATGGTGCCGAGATCGTGATATCCTGTTCATTAAAATTAAAAAAAGAATCTTCGTATTTATAAACTTGCCGTTCACGTATAAAGCTAAGCCCATAAGGATCATGATCTTTCACGTCTTTTAGTTCTTCTTCTTAGTTAAGAGCAATGCTCTTGTCGGCGTAATGTATGTATTTTTCTCCAGGTATGTAGGTATTGGTTTTGAGGACAACCTCCTTGACCTCCTTATACGACATGACGGCGATCTTCGCTTTTATTTGGCTCGTGTAGCTTATCCTTGGTCTTCCCCTTCCTCTCTTTCCTTCTACCTTTCCTTCGATGATATTTCTGATAAAGCTATTATGTCGTACAAGATTTCCAATCATTATATCAAAATTCTCCGTACAAATTTTAGTTAAACAGATGTCCAATATTAGATTAGTCGATTAGTAATCCGTGTAATCGGTCATAATCGAACTAACAATTTAGAGAAAGAGAAGGGATTTTAATATCCGCGTTGTTATAACAATGGAACAACGGAATAGACCATTGTAATTGGACTTATAAAAAGTAGCTGCCGCCCACAGCTTCACTCGCGTAGTGATTGATGCTAACATAAAATATAATAGCCACCAGGTTTGGCTGATGATATTTTTTATGTTTTATTTAATTCGATAAATAATTATTGTGGACAATCCACACTACTATATAGCCCCAAACTAAGCAGAGCTGGTACTATGGTAAGCAGAAAACTGATATTTATTAATACCATACTTACCTCTAATAGATACAATATAACACCCATGCAGACAGAGAACAAAAAAGGATGTTCACCACATAAATATTTGTTTTTGGTGGGGATCAAACCCACGCCCTTCAGCACAGGAAACAAACCTACTATACCAACTTAACTGTCATGAACAAGATGTAGGTAATTACCCTTTTCAGTACTACGCTGGTAATGCCCTACTACAAGTTACGATTTACCTTAAAAAAAACAACATTCCTATTATGACATTATTAAGTAAATTATACTATAGAATTCTAGTAGAATACAAATAAACCCTGTCTCACTACGTCATAGAGCGCTGACGTACTCTGTAAGGGTGTGTCTGCTCTTGAACTTTGGGTTTCTTAGAGACGCAGACATAAAAGGTCTACTACTATCTCGTAACCTAGTATCCTCATTAGCTTACGTATTTGCGGTTTTCAATTCATGGTAGTAGTGTTACCAGTTTTACCTGTTTCAACTTTCTAGTGGTCCTGGGTTAGCTCCGTCAACTGGCAAGGCGATAACATACTTATAGCAATGGAAAACTTTTCCAGTAGGGCTTGTAAGAAACCTCCACTGTCTAAAATTTCAATTGTTCCATGTTCAAACTTTAAATTTTTGAAGTGAAAACTTTTTTAGGGCTTGGAGAAACCTCAATTTTCTTAAATTGCAAAAAATGAACAGGTTCCATGTTCAAACTGTAAGTTTTTGTAGTGAAAACTTTTTTAAGTGGACTTGAGTATTTTTTGAGGTGGGAAAAAAGCAATGAACTCGCGTCACGTCCCGTGACCGTGACCGGTGCCTCTTTGGCAAAGATTGACAAACTTTGCTAGCTTTATTACGTTATCTCCAGACTCTTTGTGACGGTCATCAAGTTCAAGGTTGTCACCAAGTTTTGATTTGAAGTCGTTCTTCAAAATGTGTAGTATCTTGATAGATTTGACTGTTAATAAGTACTTTGATGAAAAATTTCCAATTTCGTATCTTAGTCGTGACGTGAAGTGAGTGCCTCCTCAAATGTCATTTTTAGGGTTCCGTAGCCAAATGGCAAAAACGGAACCCTTATATATTCGTCATGTCTGTCTGTCTATTTGTTTGTCTGTCCGTCCGTATGTCACAGCCACTTTTCTCCGAAACTATAAGAGCTACACTTATGAAACTTGGTAAGTAGATGTATTCTGTGAACTGCATTAAGATTTTCTCACGAAAAAAAACAATAAATTTTGGGGGTACCCCATTTTTAGAACTGAAATTCGAAAAACTTTTTTTAATCAAACCCATACGTGTAGGGTATTTCTGAATAGGTCTTCAAAAATGATGTTGAGGTTTCTTATATCGTTTTTTTCTAAACTTAATAGTTTTTGCGAGAGACACTTCCAAAGTGGTTAAATGTTGGTCCCCCCCCTGTAACTTCTAAAATAAGAGAATGATAAAACTAAAAAATATATATGTTATAGGTACATTACTATGTAAACTTCCAACGATATTTGGTGTGAACGAGATCTAGTTAGTAGTTTTTTTTAATACGTCATTAATCGTAAACCGCAATCTACCTTTCGACGAACTACCAGAACTTCTATATTATATTACTTACTGCTACGGAACCCTTCATGGAGTCCAACTCGCACTTGGCCGCTTTTTAAATACTTGTTTTTGAATTCACAATTTTCATTTTAAATACCGGTTTGCTCCCATACCTACCGCGTCAGCCATTTTCAACGGTCGCCAACGTGAAGGGCTATTATCTGCGTAAGGTAGGTGTGTCGGATACAGCCTTGAACCTACCCATGCGCATGCATAGGTACAGTAGGTCTACCACAAGTTCAGTCAGGCTTTGTCTCTGGTACTGGTTTTGAGTCTGTGTGAGTGCTCACCAGTGTATCATACTGTGTGTTACGTTTCGACGTAGGATTGATTTAGTCTTTTTTAACTTTTTTTTTTACATTTTATAGGCTACCGCTTGACTGTGTTAGCCTATAAATGCTTCACATAAGTGATGATGCGATCGACGGTGTAGCGCGCTCACCTAGAAGATACCTATTCACTCACACAGACACAAAACCAGAGCCAGAGACATAGCCAGATAGAGCTTGTGGTTGACCTACTGTATTTGGGGAAATACCTACTTCAGTCATCTCATTGCTCATTTTGATGAGATAAAAGTAGACAGACAGTGCGCACATAGTTCTGTACTATAAACAACTAATCGGGTATTTAACGAACAAAATTGATCAATGTTGAAAAGCAAGAAGGATGTGGTGATGCTGATGGTGTGCCTAAAGTACACGAACTTTTTTTTTTTGTATGTATAACATTGATTCTCGATGACCTCAGCCTAAACTGTCTCCACAAGTTAGTGATGGACTCATTTGGGGTTGGTGTTCGTCTAAAGGTCGATTTACATCAGACGAGTCATTCTATCCCCCACTATATCCAATTATTTTGGTGTAAACAGGCGTAGAGCATTCTTTCGTTGTTCTTAGTGCGTTCGCAAAGATTCTATGGAATATTCTAAGAATACTCGCTCGCTCGATGTAAACGGAGCTGGAGCGCGCGAAAGTTGCTTAGAGCCTGTCCAGATGAGGCGTTTTACGCGCGTTTTTCGCGCGATTCCACAATCGCGCGTAAAACGCGAGCAACTATTTGGTAGGAGCGCGCGTAAAACGCGGCATCTGGACGCAATATAAATTGAAACGCGCGAGGGCACTCGCGCGTAAAACGCTCCATCTGGACAGGCTCTTAGAGCGTTCTTGCGTGTTCGGTTCGGACGTGCTCGCACTCCTGAGCGGTCTCTTCAAAGCGTTCTTGGGTTCTAGCTCTAGCTCTTTGTTCGTTTGATGTAAACGCTAAATACAAGTTTTCGTTTACACTAAAAGACCACGAACGAATGCTCTTGTTCTAGCCCTAGCTCTGTGTTCGTAAAACCGAATAAAGCATCAAATTATTGCTAACAATTTGACTCTATGTTATCATTAATTTATAACTGCGATACAGTAGCATACTTTTTAGGCACAATAAAATTATGTATTATCAATTTATCATGCTTCATCCATCACTCATCAAGTGCCATAATTTATTTATCTTCCGAGTTCTACTCTCGGAGATTCCATCATTTCTTCAGTAAGAAACTCCTAATTTTCAATCAGTCTTGAAGCCCTCTGCACGTGATCATAGATTTAGCAGGCTGGCTTTCAATATGTAAACAGTCGACACAAGATAGTGTCCGTGTTGATTACGACTAGCACTAAAGACCTGCGCATATCTAGACGATGGCGGTGGCAATTAGCTGAAACGCTGTGAAATATCGCTGTCATATTTGACAGCGTTTCCGCTGATCGTCATCGCCTAGATGTGTTCAGGTCCGCAGGGTCTTAGATAACCTATTGTTACAATTTAACTATTTTTTTTTGACCTTGAGAATTTAAACTTGAAGAGTAACAGTGTTTAACTAAACAAAAGCGTTGAACAGGGTGTACTTTCTAGCCTGATCACGACTCACTCAACCTTGCTCATAAACATTAGCAAGGCGACTGATTTAAATACATAAATAATAATAAATAAATAAATATTATGGACATTCCACACGGCACTATCTAGCCCTAAATTAAACAGAGCTTGTACTATGGGCACCAGATCGCTGATAATACTCGTATTATACTTATCTTTTTTTTTTGTAAATTCATACTTAGAATACAATATAACACCCAGACAGAGGACAAACATCTGTGCTCATCACACAAATATTTGTTCTCAGTGAGAATCTGAGAGGCCAGTCATCGATTTGTAAAGCACTTATCCTAGTAGATAACGCCCGTATTTGAACCTTAAATACCTACAGAAACCCAGGTCTAACAATCTACCAATGGTACCTTTGGAAATAATGACGTTCATCTAGATTGTAGGTACAATGAGCCAGTCGGCCTGATTCATCAATGTTATCTTTGTAGGACAAACCTATTATTAGAGAATTTCTACGACCATACCTTGAACTGTTTAACAATTAAGACTGGCTTCTCAGCTCTGAGCTCAGTTAGTAGTAGCTCTGCCTTCTGCGTCGTAGGTCGTGGGTTCGATCCCCACCGAGAACAAATATATGTTTGGTGAATACAGATGTTTGTTCGCTGTCTGGGTGTTATATTGTTTTCTGAGTATGCATTTGCAAAAATGAATATCAGTATCAAATGCTAACTAGTTCCCATAGTACAAGCTCTGCTTAATTTGGAGCTAGATAGTTTTGTCCATAGTATTTATTAATTTGTAAACATAATAAAATTTAAACAAAATTCCATGCTAGATTTTAATTATTTATTTAATGTACAAGTTAACTTACAATTCTAAATGAGGACTAGGTAACACGTACATATTTTATTGTATAGTATAGCGAGCTTGCATTAATTACAAAATAAATGCTTTTTCAAAAGAAAAGTTATCCTTTTGATCTGTGGAAATAGCAACTAGATAAGTTCAACCTAAACCAAAGTTATTAACTTATAATATGGCATCAAACTCAATAAATAGAAACAAATAAAACAATACTAGTCACAACATATTAAAGAAATACCTTGTTGCAAAAATTAACCAATAGATTAAGCAATAGACAAAAGATACCACAGAAAAGATATAATATACGTAGGTATTAATAATTACTATACCTACTTACCTACAATTTATTAACGGCGAATATAAGAAGATTGTTGGCTGTTACAATTTAATAATGGGAAGTTACAAATTAGATGTCCTTTACTGTAAAAGTATACAGATTTGATGTGCGAATCGTAGTCCACACGGTGACATAATTATAAGTTTAAAAAACTTGAGAAACCGACTTCATTGTCAAACGGCTAAACCGATTTTAATCAAATTTGTTTAGGACAATCTGGACGTAAGAATAACCTTCCAAATAAAAAAATAATTTTCTAAATCGGTTCATAAATGACGGAGGCATGCAGTTACAAACTTTAAAAAAATTATTTAAAAAAAAATGGCAACACCGATTTTAATAAAATTAAAATGGGACCAATCTGGAAGCAATACCTTTCAGATAAAAAAATAATTTTTCAAATCGGCTCACAAATGACGAAGTTATGCGGTAACAAACATTAAAAAAAAAAATAAAAAAAAAAATAAAAAAAAAAAAAAAAAATAAAAAAAAAAACATACAACCGAATTGAGAACCTCCTCCTTTTTGATTGGAAGTCGGTTAAAAAACATGACAGTGCCAAAGAATAGCCTAGTTGACGTAATTGGATTGACTTGAATAATAACAATTTTTAACCGACTTCCAATCAAAAAGGAGGAGGTTCTCAATTCGGTTGTATTTTTTTATTTTTTTATTTTTTAATGTTTGTTACCGCATAACTTCATCATTTGTGAGCCGATTTGAAAAAATATTTTTTTATCTGAAAGGTACTGCTTCCAGATTGGTCCCATTTTAATTTTATTAAAATCGGTGTTGCTATTTTTTTTTAAATAATTTTTTTAATGTTTGTAACTGCATGCCTCCGTCATTTATGAACCGATTTAGAAAATTATTTTTTTATTTGGAAGGTTATTCTTATGTCCAGATAGTCCCAAACAAATTTCATTAAAATCGGTTTAGCCGTTTGGCAATGAAGTCGGTTTCTCAAGTTTTTTAAACTTATAATTATAATTTATTACCTTGACAATAGCACGAATATACGTCAAAATGCCAGGCAGGGGCCAAAAACAAGCGAAGAAGAAAAACTGATGTTAAGTCTACTTTAATTATATGGAAACAAACGGGTTTTTGATCGCGATTACCTTTATTAATTCCCGACGTTTCGGCTGTGTTGCAACAACCAATTTAATTATGCATAACGATCGTGTTAATTTAAAAAGTACTAAGTCTACTTTATAACACATAATAATTTAAGTTTAAAAAACTTGAGAAACCGACTTCATTGTCAAACGGCTAAACCGATTTTAATCAAATTTGTTTGGGACAATCTGGACGTAAGAATAACCTTCCAAATAAAAAAATAATTTTCTAAATCGGTTCATAAATGATCCGTCATTTATTTATGAACCGATTTAGAAAATTATTTTTTTATTTGGCATGCAGTTACAAACAATGAAAAAATTATTTAAAAAAAAATGGCAACACCGATTTTAATAAAATTAAAATGGGACCAATCTGGAAGCAGTACCTTTCAGATAAAAAAATAATTTTTCAAATCGGCTCACAAATGACGAAGTTATGCGGTAACAAACATTAAAAAAAAAAATAAAAAAAAAAATAAAAAAAAAATAAAAAAAAAAAAAAAACATACAACCGAATTGAGAACCTCCTCCTTTTTGATTGGAAGTCGGTTAAAAAGTAGACAAAACCAATAAATTAAACATAAAAATGTCTAAATGATAACAATGAATATGATAACATCTAACGCAGCTGCTTTTTCTCTAGTCTGATGTTCCATAGGATATCAGTAGTAGGTACTTAATAATATGGCACCTATTTAGTATTAATAGGTGCCATATTATTAAACATAATACACTAAAGTTCTTGTTCGATCTTAACTTATCCTTAAAAAGTATAATAGAAGCACACATAACCAACAAACAGGCACTAGAGCAAATACTGAAAGTGGTTCCATCTATCATCTCGTTACTGCACGGGTGAATAAGCTACCCTGAAGGAATCCAATGCTCGTTGAATGGAATCAGACGTGCATACATTTCGGTCAGTGTAGGCTTCTGAACAGCCGACGTTAGCAAAGCACTGCTGCTTAGACAGGTCATCAGAAATACCACAGCATGAAAGAATGGCAGCGTTGCAAATCCCAGGAACGACAGGGCTTGACTTGGCGTCATCTGACTGTTCCATTAACCCTGAGGCTTGCGGAGCTGCAACGAAATGCGGGGCATCAGTTGAATGCTGGAATTGGAAAAAGGATAAGGTGTTATTCATTCTGTAAAATATGGACAAAAACAGTAGGTAATAATAATAATAATAGTGAAGGTTGATATTAGTTATCGTCAGTGCGGAATCAGAAAGTAGAAAATATTTTATTCAGTATTTATGGTTGATTTTCTTGTTCTTCTTTAAAGTGTAGTGGTCATTACGTATATAATTTTCCATAAGAAGATTCTATATGATATATAATTTTCCGTTGAACTAAAAAATATGCACAACACGAATGATTTAAAATGGTGAAGGAAAAAATTGCGTGGAAACCAGTTGGTATTCTACTGGTGTGGCGATGGGTGTTTAGCTTAGAACACGACATACGGACTACGTACAGTGACTATGTAAATTACGGTATTGCAAAAAGTTGATATCTTCCAAAATATTTGAATGGTTCTACAGACTACAAACAAAAGAATATATTGATAATGGCAGACTCCATCATGAGCCATGTCAGATCAATCAGATAATAAGAATACGAATAAAAAATAAAACTTACAGCTTGTTGACTGCCGTGCTCAACCTTAGGAGCTGGTCTTTTCATGAACTGCCTAGGAACTAACGGCACAAACGAGATTGGTCTGGCTCCATCATTTTCATCTCCAACGTCAAGTGGCTGTGGTGCTACGATTCCCCAGTTCCTGTTCTGATCCATGTAATCTGTGAAGTTGTTCCTACTTCCTACGTCTGGATTTGAGGAGTTCTGGGGAGTTGTGTTCTGAGGAGTTGTGTTCTGAGGAGTGCAGGACACTTTAGTAGAGATAGCCACTGGGTAAGGTATGTAAATGGGTTGAGGTGGAGGCGGTGGTGGGGGCATCCTTCTAAGGTAATTTGAGATGTCTTCAAGAAGTCTGTAGATGTTCTGAAGGGTTTCTTGGTTGTTACGGTCGTCTCTTCTCTCGGGGTAGTAGTAGCTAGGTGGTGGGTAGTCATATCCGTAGCTCGATTGCCATCTTCGCTTTCTATGGCCGAATCTATGCTCCCTTGGTTTTAGACTCTCCTGATCATCTGACGCTTCATCTGCACCCTGATCGACATAGTGTCTGGCGTTGACTGCGACTAGACATATCAGCACTCCGAATAGTAGTAATAGTTTATTCATCTGAAAATACAAAACAGTTTGGTTTTACCTTCAGTTTTGTGAATGAATACGGAAATTACTATTATATCCTGATTTGGCGGTTTTAAAGGCCAAGCATGCGTTGTTTTTTTAACGACTTCCCAAAAAGGGACGGGATTTATTATTTCAATAATAACATTAGAATATAATTATCATCGCCGTTAGGACATTGCCTGACTCGATTATTCACGTTCTCGAAGATTTTTGTCATCGTGCATGATTAATCTGTTCTTTAAGAATTTTATCTTGTATTTTCAGGTTTAGTAATACTATACACGATTAAAATTCAATGTATAATTTGACATTTAAGCCGAACGTAAAAAGCCGGTTGTAAGCAACATTTTTTTTCTATCGTTAACGAATATGACGTTGATGGCTATGACAGACTCAGATCAGTTTTATATCAATTTATTCAATTTTGTCATCTTGTTTTATTTAACGAAATAAGAATGTATTGGGGGTGTAAATTGCTTGTGCCTGAATTTTACTTTATACAATCAAATGAACTTAATCATAATCTAGGTATTCTTAAAAAAGGTCATCAACGCCTATTTAATTAATTATCGAAATAACAACGTGATTAATTAATCAAAACTTAACAGAGCGACAAGGTATTCACCGGTTCTTGTCCGCTGTACCTACACATTGGTTGCATGACTAGTTATTACAAGCAATAATATAATTTGTATCTGTAGGTATTATTTAGCTCGAGTGTATTCAAAATACCTGCTTTGTTCTGTGCATATAAGGCTTATTATATATTATACTTTAAACGGTTTATTATAACCGTATACATTAAAAAAAGAAGGTTTGAATATTATGTTAAATTAATATGAGATGAACTTAACTTGAAAGTAAAATATCAAAAAAGATGTCAGTCACCACCCTTTAAGTAAACGTGTTTTGTCTTGAGTCGATTATTGATTGGATATTTAATGAAGACGGAAGCAAACCGGTTTAAGCGAACTGGTTGTGATATTGATGAGACGTCAAAAAAGAAGTTCCTCAATTCTTCACTGTCATGTTTTCCTTTTACAACAAGCTTTCTATTTTTAAATAAACAAAAGTACCTACCTGAGCAGCATTTTGATGATGTAGAACGTATTTGCAAAGTACCAAACAAAATAACTCAACATCAACATCAAAATCTATTTCTTTGAATCTAAAGTATTTGCTTACCTTGAATAGTTTTGATCACAGGCAGAGATCCTTTCCAAAAACTTTCTTTTCACAAAAGTACAACTTGCAGTTTAATTTCCCGGCTAAATAGATCTTGTTAACACTCGGTATTGTGATCGTGCGTGCGTTCGTCACAGCAGTTCGTTCGTAACTGGATACAAGAAAAAAATAAGTATGGCACGCGGCCCGGCGGCAATGATTCGAATGCGTATGGACCGGCTGAATATCCATTATTTATGTAGTGTACTCATCACTGTATTCTGTGGTACTCATAATCTTTGCATATTTAGTAATTCTACGCAACGTATAGCTTATAGACTCAAGGAATATACCTTCCTGATAATACTACTAGGTACCAATCACGAACTCATGACTGGACTGATTAGATATTCGGCTTAAATTTATCTAGTTAGTTTAAATTTGTTTTTGGCATGCATACAGGTTATGCTTAAATTACCTTTTTTCCAGGTTTGGGCGTGTTTTGGCGCCTTAGATGCACCTAACTTTAAGAAGTTTCACTTTGATTTGATGAGCATGAGTTTAAAAAAGAAAAAGGAGACAGGAAGGTAATTACTATAATAAATATTTTGGTGAAAGCTGGAAAGGAAAGTACGAACAAGGTAGCCTCTAATGGCGTCACAACAAAGAACCAACCTATAGGCAGGTTAACTAATACCACCTACTTTGTTGAAGTGAAAGCATTTACAGTTACAGGGTCCTGATTCAGATGTTCCTCAGTTATTAACTTTGACATTTTTTACCAGGCAGTTTAGACACAGATCTTTTGGCATTAACCTAGTATCTTTTCCTAGCATATATATTTCCATTGCATTTCAATTGTGGGAGGAGGCTTCCTCCCACAGTTTTTACTTTCGAAGGCGTTTTGTTAGTCCGGTCAACGCTTTCTCGGCTGAACAATATAGGTACTGAAAATTGATATAATTTTCGGTATAGGTACTGTTCTTTCAAACCAGTGACATGAAAGAATATGACTTAATATTTGAACTCTTGGCTACTCAAGCCTTTTGCATACCTAAGCGTTTGAACGCTTGTCATTGGTTTGAAAGACCTGGGTGGTACGATAATAAGGTAAAGGTAGCTAGAAGGTGTACTCATATGAGGATGTCCACCTAACGTCGTCCGTTTTGGCAACTCTATAAGATTTCCCATTAATGTTTATATATGCATGGGGTTTTCCAAAGCCATTACGGTCCATTATCCGCTCTAAATGACGCGGCAAACGTGGGATGCGATTAATGAATTTATTTGAATCGGAGGACGACCATTATGTCTTATTGCGATCAAAAAGAGCTGATCTGAATCACTTTAGTTTGACTCTGAACCATGACTTTTGTTCTGTCGTGATAATGGACTACATTTTGGTCCAAAGAGTGATAGAATGATAGATATTTGAAGCTATTTGATTTAAAAAGCGCTTAGGTAAGTAGTAAATATGGCCATACAATCTGAGTTTGCTATCCTTATCATCTTTAGAATCAACCTCAAAATACTAGGTATTGTATGTGTGTCAAGTCCGATAAGAATATTTAAAATTGGTAAAAACCAAAGTCAAAGTTATCGATCGACCAAACAATGGTAAACCACATAGCGACACGTTGTGTAAATAGCACACGGTTAAAATTTTGCCAAGATTGTGGCGACCATGTTCAATGCTGGTTTCTAAAGTCAGTACATCTCTCTGGTACATTGAGAGAAGTAGCTTTTGCCAAGTTGTTGCCTGTTCTACTAGGCTTGGAAGGGTTTGGACGCGTGAATCTGAAGTGAATAAAAGATTTTTGACTTTGACTTTGGTTCAAAATTTGCAGACAGAACGTAACTTTTCCGACAAGTAGAAAATACCCCAGAAACATGATAATATCTTTATTTTAGGCGTCACCTACTTACCTACAACGTAACTATATACCGTGCAGTGTCTATAAGAAGGACAGTAAGGATTATTTATCAGACTTGTGAACCCTGTTATCCATGTGTGGCGAAATTGAAATTTTGTACGTCGACGGTAACCAGTAGGTACTCGTAGTACATAAAAAAACATTATACAATGTAAGTTGCTTAGTTTTTCAACTTTTTGTCACCAAATCTTCAAATTCCTAGACTTTGAAGATTGATTTATTTACAAAATGGGAAAACGGTGCAACTTTCATATGTGAAGAAATCATTAATAGTTTTGTTTGGATCTTAAAAATCCTGAAGGGCTCTTATCAACCGTGCCTGGGCTTTTTTTTTAATTTTTCTTAATCTCTGTGTTGTGATTGAATGAAACGCCTCAAGTGCTGGACAACAACTAACTGGTTTATTCACGAATACCCACATCTAAGTATGACACAATGATTACCCACAACATCTCCCCCACCAAACAATAAACAATATGTGATGTGACTTTAAATATAACTTATACTTAATAATAGCAAAACTTAACTTAAAATAAGGTAAGAACATATTTGATGACAGAACGATAGGCAGGCAATACACCTATTGATAATAGGCCGGCATAGGCCTGGTAGCTCTGTGCATGCATTCCTAATTGCTTACCTATCCTTCCATCCATCTCCTCATAAAAGACTTACACTAATGTAAGTGAACCTTTTGTTATTAACATGTACTCACTTATAAAAATACAAATAAAAGATAACTCAGTAAAAGGTATTAAAAAAACTATGCTGAACTATATAAATATTTAGGTAATTAAAACCATTTTATATATCTCTATTACTTAGCTGAACTATATAAATATTTAGGTAATTTAATAGTACATTGTTACCTGAGTGTTGAAAGTCACGTTTTTTGAGTCCCGAGACGGGTTTGGCGCCAGAGCGTAGCGAGGGCGCCAATGGAGCTTGAGGGACTTAAAAGACTTTCACCCGAGGTAAACACTGTGCTTTTCATTACGAATACAAGGAAAGTAAAAATAAAAACATGAAAGAAAAATTTGTGAAAATGAAGATTGAATTGCCGCCTTCCCGGTTTTTTTTTTCTTTTTCTCTGGCGGGCCTTCGGCTACGGCTCGCCAGCATTATTCAGCCATTATTTTCATTCTCATAATTAAAAAAATGGTAAATTGTTTGCTCAAATCTATGTTATTTTAAATAAATAGTTGTAGCTATATATTAAGCAAGTAATTTAGAAGATATATTATTTATTTAATTTCTTTATGTTATTAAAATTTAAATTTTACATTGCGCTCTAATTAGACTATAAAACTTCTTACCGTTGTAATGGGTTTCCAACCTACTTGCTGAATAAAAAGTTGGAATTTGGTTCGACGACCTCCTTGCAGTTAGAAAGACTTTAGAAAGTTGGAACATGGTTGAATAAAATAGAACTTGTTTTTTTTTATAATTTGACAGCTGTCAGTAGAAAGCGATTCTCCCTAGGGCTGAAAGTTTTACTTTCAATTAGGCCCCTCAGGCAACTTCAGACCTACTTTCAGAGTATGAGTAATGAAAACCATTTTATATATCTATAGGTATTACTTACCTACCTCTTTACTTAGTATTTTGAGCAAATTTTTTTTTGCCTTGCAAATTACTTCTACTGCATGACCAGAGTCTGAGTCATCATTCTGATTACATGGATCTGTGTTTTTTATATCGACATCCTCGTGAGCGTCACAAAACTCATCCTCGTTGCTCACACAAGTGTTAGAGGATTTAAGATCAGGTTCACATGTAATTAGATGACGACGGTTGCGTCTATACCTACCACCTGCACTAGTCTGAACAATGTATGATCGAGGAGTATTAGCATGGCTCAGCACTTTTCCCCTACTTCTAGTTTTTCCGTCTATACAAACAACAGAATCACCTTCTCTTAGAGTAGGTAAAGTTTTACAACGCTGATCATAATACATTTGTATATTACTTTGTTTATTTAACATTGCCAGATGTTCTGATGGGTCGATTGGCTGTGGTTTTAGAATGTTTGAATGCACAGGTAATTGACAACGCAGCCTTCGGCCCATCAACAGCTGTGCAGGAGAACTCAAACCGTCTCTGGGTGTGTTTCTATAATTCAGGGGCGCTAATTCAATATCTCCTTTACTTTGAATAGACTTCTTTAATATTTTTTTTACCGTTTGTACTGCCCGTTCACTTTTACCATGAGATTGCGCATAGTTAGGTGTTGACGTCACATAGTCGAACCCCCATGCATTGCCAAAATGTTTAAACTCCCGACTAGAATACTGTGATTTCGTTAACGCTTATCAGAACGCTTGGAATCCCATGGCGTGAAAATATATTTTTCATACTTTGTATCACTGCATTTGAAGTTAAATTACTCAATTTACAAACTTCTACGAAATTAGAATAATAATCAACCAAAATTAAATAATGTTGCCTTCTTAAACTCAAAGAGATGAGATCCTATCTTGTACCAAGGCAGCTTAGGAATTTCAATAGGTACCATGGGTTCCCTAGCGGGTGCGTTTGAGTGCTCCTGGCACGTGTGACATCTTTTCACATACAATTCTATAGAATTAATTCTATAGAGTAATGTTTTGGCCTAACATGTCACGTGATAATATATTATCACGTGACATGTTAGGCCAAAACATTACTTGCCTCGCGCGTCGCTTGCACCGATCTATACCTAAATGTCATGGATAATCCTTAGCATATCGTCTCTTGCATTTTTAGGAATGAATACCAAGTTATCCCTAAAAATAACATCATCCACAACAAGTAGCTCATCTTTAATAAAACTTTACTTCATTAGAAACATTGTATTTATGATCTGGCCATCCAGAATTTATATAGTTCAAAAAAATTTGCAATTCTGTATCATGTTTCGTTTCTTTTTTTATAAAAGTCAGTTAGTCATTCGACATTGGTACATTTCCCACAATCAAAGTATTTGACACACAACATTATTATGGACCTCCTCACTATATAAATCGGGAAGCGCGGCGCGAGACAACATAATGTCTGCGATATACATATATTTACCAGGCACGTTTGTCGTACCTGGTAAATATATCGTTGATCATACCTTGTATTCCCAATAACATACGTTGCAAGCGTGCTGGGACAGACATCAATGGCTTTTTAAAAATGCTCTCTAGAGGCTTGTGGTCAGACTCCACGACGACTCCTTGCTGACCATAGATATGCTGGTGGAAACGCTCACAAGCAAACACGATGGCCAAAATCTCTTTTTCTACCTGAGCGTATCTTTTCTGCGCGTCAGTGAGCGTGCGCGTGCACGTGCCCTAAGTACTTTAACTTCCTGAACACCGATTTTGCGTTTTTCTTTATTGAACTTTAGATTTATTTTCCTAGCTCTGTCTAACAGTGCCTTTAATCTTGTATCGTGAATCTGCCTAGTTTCACCCCAAATCACTACATCATCGATATAATTTTGTACTCCTTCCACGCCTTCCAGAAGCTGGCGTAGCTTCCCGTGAAACACTTCTGATGTGCAATTAATTCCAAAAGGAAGCCGAAGAAACTGGAACCTACCAAAAGGTGTGCTAAAAGTACAGAGATCGGCACTCTCATCATCTAGTTCTACTGTCCAAAACCCAGAATTGGCGTCTAAAAACTGAAAAGAACAAAGTGCCCCGTGCATACGTGACGCCAGCTTAGATACTGTTGGAAGCTGAAAATGTTGTACGGCTTGGTTCAGTTCACGCGGGTCTAACCGCTAGTGCTACCGTCGCCATTTTGAGGATTTGACAATCACTGACACGTAAAGTCACTAACCGGTAAAAACGCCTTGATGCACTTCCATACCAAACACAAAACTCCGTAAAAGCAACGTGGTGAATTTCCATACCAAAAAAAAGTTTCGCGCCAAGCGTTGAGACATCTGTCTGACTCGCTTTTTCTAATACAATGCCCGTAAGGAACGAAACACCATCCTTTTCGCACTAATTTGAGCTTTGTAAATATGTAGGTCAACTTCAAAACAGTTACCTAGACGTCAACAACACAAAAATTCAAAATCAGTCTTACGGAACCACGCGCGCGGGCATTGTTTACGTGTGAATTTTTGTGTTTTTGCTATTTTGCAAGTGTTTTGTGTTGTTTAGTGTTTAAATATCGCAATAATAACTCAATAAGTAGTTATTAACGATATAGTTTTGTGTAAGCAGTGATTGAATTCGTTAAAATCGACTAAAATAACCAGCACATTTTTGAAATTTTTTCGCAAGAAATTTTTTTCAAGCCACTTTTTTATGTAAGTATTAAAAATTATTAGTATGACAAATTATGATAAATGCAACTAAACCCTTGCTTCAGGGCTGAAATAAGCTTTCAGGGGATACTATTTTTTGAACTATAATTACAAGTAGGACTTTTCTTGAAATTAAATATTATTATGATCCGCCTGCGCACCTAGATGCAAAAAAAATATTGCTATTATTTTCTTAAAAGCAGGTACCTAAAAAAATATTTTTAAAATGTTTTTTATACTACGGACTGTTGTGTTTTTATATATTTATGCTCAGATTGAATATAATATCACATATAAAACATTTTTACCGCTTTATTTTTAAGTTAATTTAAATTAATGCTTCGAGTACTGTCAAAGTTTTTGAGTTAGTCAAAATTTTTGATTCGGAACTGTTTACTGCAGTATTAGGCCAGCAAACTTATCAAAATTCTAAATGCAATTCATCATGCCATTATGCTCGAATACAAGAGATGGTTACAAGACGGGAGTTCCAAGAACATAAACACACATCTGGCGTTTCAAGTGGGTCGCGCGCGACGGGGCGTCTTGGCGCCAAAACATATGCTAGCGTCGGTGATTCAGCCTCGAGGTCGCGTGACGTCACACGTTTACCCAACTATTTTTTTTTGGTTGCGATGTGCACCACGAGGCTTTGACGGAAATTTGTCGTGGTATGGAAGGGCGCTGCTCCATCTCAAGCGGCTAAACATATCCGGATACCGTTATTCTTTTTAGCGACCAGAACTAGTGGACCCACTGTGTGGGGTGACTGACCTTCCTAATCACACCTAACTGTTCCATTTTACCTAGTTCCTCCCCCAATCGATCGCGAAGCCTGTGAGGAGTTTTTCGAGACGCACAAATGACAGGTGGAACGGATGAATCAATAACAATATGATATTTGCCCGGTAAACATCCTAAGCCCTTAAATAAATCATCATAATTCGACATTTCGACTGACCTTATACGTTTAATCAAGCCAAAAGACTCGCATGATTTCTGTCCCAGCACACTATTACATTACATGTGCGCTATCGCAAACTTAAGTTTGTAATAGTACATTATTGCAAAGGCAGCAAAATCGGCAATTGCAGGTCGAGTATGAGTTTGAAGGCCGAGCCGCAGGCGAGGACTTCAATGATACGAGACAGGCAATTGCCATTTCGGCCGAGGCATATATAGTGCTTTTCTTAAAAAACTGCAAGGAAATAAAAAAGGGTCTTTTACATAATAAATTTATTTTTTATTAACCAAATAACAACGAACTCCGCTTTACCGCCAATTTTTTTTTTTAATTTTACAGTTTGTGCCGAATGGTAAACGCATCTGTGGCTATACAGCCACGAGAACGCAATGTGTACGATAGATGAAAGAGTTCTAAATTCAAACAGCACACCGTTTCATACAACATTGCCGGAGCGAGAACGCGCCGGGAAGTGATTTTGGTTTTACAGTCTACGTAAATATGATACTTCGCGTGTTCTATATTCAAAAGTAATGACAATATTTCCGCGCATGTTTAAGAAAACAATATTTATGTATGACCAGGGTAAAATGCATATTCCTTTTATCGGTATGACATCGTGCGTGTACGATAACAATGGTATCTTCTTATTTACAATTGATCCTTCATCGAAACCTAACTCACAGAATCTACCTACGATAGTACATGATATTGTGATCAGCTCCCGTGTCGAGCTTAAAGTTTTCCGTACCGTTCACACATGCGAGCTCCTGAAACCAGTCCCCCGTACCGTTCTTCCTATCCTCGATGGTCAAAATATAAAAAGATTCATCTTTCGACTCACTGTAGTACTCTCGTTCATAACATTCCACTTCGTACACTCGATCTACTCGGCTACGACCACTGTTATTATAAGAAGAATGGTTTAACCTACAATTGCGTGCGAAATGTCTATGATTACTGCATGTGAAACAGCTGACGCGTCGCGCCGGACACTGGTCGCCGCCAGCGGAGCGCGCGGACCCACACGCCGCGCACAGCAGCTGCGCTCGCAGCGGCTGCAATCGGCCCGCACCACTGCTGCTGGTCGCACCGCGTCCGCGACCGCACCCTGTGGCGGCGGCGGCGGCCCCCGGCCCCGACGACGCTGGCGGTGGCACCCATGCACGCCCCCCTCGGCCGCGTGAGCGTGCTCCAAAAGCTACACTGTCGACCTGCGCGGTCCCTTCGAAGCTACTCGTGCTGGCCATTTGAAGCTCACATTCCCGTGAAGCCTCCACCGCCTGACAAATCTTCATTGCTTTGTCCAAGTTAAGCACCTCGCATCTGAGTAACCGGTCCCTGACCGTGGCCTGACGAATGCCACACACGATTCGATCCTTGATAAGATCCTCTTCCAGAGTTGAGAACTCGCATTTTTTACTTAGAAGGCGAAGTGCCGTGACATACTGTTGAATAGATTCACCATCCTCTTGATTACGTGTAAAAAATTTGTATCGCATAAGTGTCACGTTGGACTTTGTACCGAAGAGATCATCAAATTTTTTTAACAACACAGTTAAGTCATCGCGTTCTTCTTCTTTCTCGAAAGTAAATGTTTGATACACATCGAATCCATCCGGGCCAATAAGATTCACCAGTAAACTAGCTTGCACATTTGAGGGCTCCGTATGTACTCCTGAAGCCTTTACAAACAGGAGGAATTGTTGCTTCCATTTTTTCCATGCATCGGCCCGGCCGGCTGGCCCACCGGCACCTTCCATATTTAATTCTGACGGCGGACGAGCGTGTTCCATTGTTGAGCGACAACAATATCTAATATCACTAGACACTGGCTAAGTACTTTACTTGTAATTTTGATTCACTTTATGCCTTTTACACCATAAATAACCATAAAATCGCTGTCACCATGTTGTGATTGAATGAAACGCCTCAAGTGCTGGACAACAACTGGTTTATTCACGAATACCCACATCTAATTATGACACAATGATTACCCACAACACTCTGACGTGAAGAGAAGCACAAAACTATATTTATAGCAGTTTGAGATATGGCGCTTATAGTATGGTGATATTTAATCTGATCTTATCGATTATGACGCAGGCTTCATGATATCACTCTACTCCATGACGTTACAAAAATATATAAGAATGAGATATTTTTGACGTGATAAGATAACGTCGTATAAATCGTTGCATCCGGCATCCGACGAAAAAACATGACTCATGCGTCATTACCTCGCTCTCGCCTCGGAACGACAAACGGACATCCGGGTCCGGGTCAGGGTCAGGGTCAAGGTCAGGGTCAGGGTCAGGGTCAGGGTCAGGGTCAGGGTCAGGGTCAGGGACCGAGTACGAGTCCGAGTCCGGGTTCATTCATTTTCATTCAGTTTCGTTCAGTTTCGTTCAGTTTCATTCAATTTCATTCAGTTTCATTCAGTTTTATTCAGTTTCATTCCGTTTCATTCCGTTTCATTCCGTTTCATTCAGTTTCATTCAGTTTCATTCAGTTTCATTCAGTTTCATAGAGTTTCATTCAGTTTCATTCAGTTTCATTCAGTTTCATTCAGTTTCATTCAGTTTCATTCAGTTTCATTCAGTTTCATTCAGTTTCATTCAGTTTCATTCAGTTTCATTCAGTTTCATTCAGTTTCATTCAGTTTCATTCAGCTTCATTCAGCTTCATTCAGCTTCATTCAGTTTCATTCAGTTTCATTCCATTTCATTTCATAAAGGGTTTCCGCCAAAATTGCCCCAGTCCCGGCGCAAAAGAATTGTATTTCAGATTTTAGATAATCATTAGTAGAAACAATATTAGTTTTCGCTATTTCCTGATTTCGTGGCTAACATGTGTTTTTTACACAGAGAAGTTTCATAGGCGCTACATGCAAAAATGACACTTTTTAGGAAAAACTTCATGTTACTTTGCTAATTGACATTGAATTGGCAAAAAATGAATAAAACACATAATATAAACACATTATCACATATGTAATATAATGTACCTATACCTATTATGCCAGTTTTTTGAAAAACTTCATTTTACTGTACTAATTCACTCGTTAACAACATAAACAAGTGGATAATTGCAAAAAATGAATATAATAGGTACATATGCGTACACACTGATATGTATAGCCTGCATCATACTTATATACATTTTGTAGTTATCTTTATTTTATAAGAAAAAGAATACTGCCTTAAGTAATCGGGGTTTAACTTTTCTCTGTTATATTATTAATATTACAATAGGTTTTCATTATCGTTTCTCAGAATTCAATAAGGGCTTGTGACGTGAGTGAGCGCGCTCTCGCTCCCACTCAATTTGTTAAAGGGAGAAACATAGTCACCCCGATTACTAAAGACAGCTTTTAAAGGCGATTATTTTCCTTATTAAATAAATATAACTACAAAATGTATATAAGTATGATGCAGGCTATACATATCAGTGCGTAAGCATTTTTTTTTAATTTTTTTTTATAATACGGACAATACATATCTACCTATTATATTCATTTTTTGCAATTATCCACACGTGTGTGTCGTAAATGAGTGAATTAATCAGTAAAATAAAGTTTTTCAAAAAATGAAATAATAGGTATAGGTACATTATATTACATAAGTGATAATGTGTTTATATTATGTGTTTTATTAATTTTTTACCAATTCAATGTCAACTAGCACAGTTACACGAAGTTTTTCCTAAAAAGTGTCATTTTTGCATGTAGCGTCTATGAAACTTCTCTGGGTAAAAAAAACATGTTAGCCACGAAATCAGGAAATAGCGACACCTGATATTGTTTCTAATAATAATTATCTAAAATCTGAGATACAATTCTTTTGCGCCGGGACTGGGGTTTTTTTCTATGGGATTTGGCGGAAACCCTTTAGCATCTTGTGCGTTTTGCATTACATTAACGCACTAGGACGTAATGACATACATCACGATATTGAAATTGGTGAAATAAGAGACCCTTTACGAGCAAATGTGATAAAAAACAAATATAGTGGATTGTTATACGAGGGCAGCTTATATTGTTCCATCAGCTAGTTACATTTATATTTTTGTCTTAGATCGTCTTCCGTTATTTATCAAACCATTGTTTCAGTTCCAATAGAGCCCTATTTTGTAACTACAAAGGTCTGTTTCAACCGAGGTTTAATGATAATAACAATACGATTTGTTTTTTTTTGTAATTTTTTGATGATATTATTTTGATTTTGGCCAAAAACGAGATTAATTTTACTGGAAAACTTTCACTTATCGACGTCGTACGCAGTACATAAAGGTTTCCTTCCCTCTGCTGAAACAGTCCTTAACTTTTATCTGGAAGGCTGTACAAACCCAACTGAGTGAAACAAAAAGGCAGTGGTAGAATACAAAAGCGTCTAAAAATAGTACATTGTGAAATGAAGCAAAGTCGTGAGAAGGAACTACAAGAGAACACTTTCAGGGTCGAAGCGACCGAGCGGCTTGCGGTCGGCGCCGCCGGCACAATGTGGAGGCTTAGGGTTCAATTGTTATTTCAACGCTCAATTTAAACTCTGTAGTATTATTTTGTCTCTAGAAAATATAATTTGCTGATGAAGGACCTTAAAAACCAACCATTTAGGTGGTTTGGCTATGCTCAGAGTCCCTCTGAAGGATAAAATCCGGAACGAGGTTATCCGACAGAGAACCAAGGTAGTCGACATAGCTCAAAGGTACTAATCATTTCAAAGCTGAAGTGGCAGTAGGCCGGTCATGTTTGCCGTAGAACAGACAATCGTTGCAGCAAACGAATACTAGAGTGGAGACCGTGTTTAGGTAAGCGTAGTGTAGGACGCCCTTCGGCAAGGTGGGGCAACGATCTGCGAAATGTATCTGGCAAGCACTGAAGAAGAGCTGAAGACCGGGCTCAGTGGCGCGTCTTGGGAGAGACCTTCGTCCAGCAGTGGACTTATACAGGTTGTTGATGATGATGAGGTGGTTTGTGAGAGTCACCACAATTGGGACGCGGGTCGGTGCGCAATGTTTTAACACCACTTTTTAACTCTTACATAATCAGCTTTGCTCTACGGTCATTTTATTTATTTATATATTTTATTTATTTCTCTCAGACTAAGGACAAGGATAAAATTAGGTCTAGAATATAATCTTATAACTTAGCCTAAACCTTTTTTATTTATATTATCTAAATATATAAAACTCTTTCGTTACTGACTGACTGACTGACTGACAATCAACGCACAGCCTAAAACATTAATCCTAGAAACATGAAACTTTGAGGGTATGTTCCTATTATAACGTAGAGGTGCACTAAGAAAGGAAATTGGAAAATTCTTTCCCGAAGAGGAGAAAAAGGGGAAAAAAAGTTTAAAGAAAAATCAACGCACAGCCTAAACCATTAGTCTTAGAAGCATGAAACTTGGAAGATGTGTTGCTCTTATAGAGCAAACGTGCATTAAGAAAGAAAATCGGAAAATTATTTACCTAAAAGAAGAAAAAAAAGGAAAAAAGTTTCATGAAAATTCACAAAAAATTGCTTTACGCCAAAAAAACAGTAAAAAAAAAATCTGCTACCGCAGCATCTGTCACCAGGTTTGAATACACACAAAGGTTTACAAAAAAACAATGATAATCACTTAGACAAAATTGCGGGAATCATCTATCATACTTAAGCTAAACACCGCTGAAAAAAATCGGCTACAACAGCACTCACCTTCAAATTCAAATAAACTCTAAAGAACATGCTCAAAACTATGGTAACCAGCAGTTGGTCACGTCAAATTAAAAAAATTGATTCGATTATACACCAACACGCATACGAAACCCAAAATTAGCCACTAATATAACATAAAATCACAAAAAATAGCTTTACAAAATACGCAAAAAAAACGTTAAAAAAAATTCTGCTACCGCAGCATTTGTCACCAGGTTTTAATACACACAAATGTTTACAAAAAAACCGATGATAACCACCAAGACAAAATTGCGGGAATCATCTAAATATATAAAACTCTTTCGTTACTGACTGACTGACTGACTGACAATCAACGCACAGCCTAAAACATTAATCCTAGAAACATGAAACTTTGAGGGTATGTTCCTATTATAACGTAGAGGTGCACTAAGAAAGGAAATTGGAAAATTCTTTCCCGAAGAGGAGAAAAAGGGGAAAAAAAGTTTAAAGAAAAATCAACGCACAGCCTAAACCATTAGTCTTAGAAGCATGAAACTTGGAAGATGTGTTGCTCTTATAGAGCAAACGTGCATTAAGAAAGAAAATCGGAAAATTGTTTACCTAAAAGAAGAAAAAAAAGGAAAAAAGTTTCATGAAAATTCACAAAAAATTGCTTTACGCCAAAAAAACAGTAAAAAAAATCTGCTGCCGCAGCATCTGTCACCAGGTTTGAATACACACAAAGGTTTACAAAAAAACAATGATAATCACTTAGACAAAATTGCGGGAATCATCTATCATACTTAAGCTAAACACCGCTGAAAAAAATCGGCTACAACAGCACTCACCTTCAAATTCAAATAAACTCTAAAGTACATGCTCAAAACTATGGTAACCAGCAGTTGGTCACGTCAAATTAAAAAAATTGATTCGATTATACACCAACACGCATACGAAACCCAAAATTAGCCACTAATATAACATAAAATCACAAAAAATAGCTTTACAAAATACGCAAAAAAAACGTTAAAAAAATTTCTGCTACCGCAGCATTTGTCACCAGGTTTTAATACACACAAATGTTTACAAAAAAACCGATGATAACCACCAAGACAAAATTGCGGGAATCATCTATCATACTTAAACTAAACACCGCTGAAAAAAAACAGCTACAACAGAACTCGCCTTCAAATTCAAAGACACTCTAAAGTACATGCTCAAAACTATGGTAACCAGCAGTTGGTCATGTCAAATTAAAAATTCAGATTCGATTATACACCAACATGCATACGAAACTCCAAATTAGCCACTAATATAACATAAAATCACAAAAAATACAAAATACGCAAAAAAAAACATTAAAAAAATTTCAGCTACCGCAGCATTTGTCACCAGGTTTTAATACACACAAATGTTTACAAAAAAACCGATGATAACCACCAAGACAAAATTGCGGGAATTATCTATCATACTTAAACTAAACACCGCTGAAAAAAAACAGCTACAACAGAACTCGCCTTCAAATTCAAATACACTCTAAAGTACAAGCTCAAAACTATGGTAACTTGCATTTGATCATGTCAAACTAAAAAAACCAGATTCGATCATACACCAACGAATACGATAGCCCAAATTAGCCACTAAAACAAATCACGAAAACGAGCTTTACAAAATACGCAAAAAAAAAACATTAAAAAAATTTCAGCTACCGCTGCATCTGTCACCAGGTTTGAATACACACAAAGGTTTACAATAAAACCAAAGATAACCACTTAGACAAAATTGCGGGAATTATCTATCATACTTAAACTAAACACCTCTGAAAGAAATCGGCTACAACAGCACTCGCCTTCATATTCAAAGACACTCTAAAGTACATGCTCAAAACTATGGTAACCAGCAGTTGGTCATGTCAAATTAAAAATTCAGATTCGATTATACACCAATATGCATACGAAACCCCAAATTAGCCACTAATATAACATAAAATCACAAAAAATACAAAATATGCAAAAAAAAATCATTAAAAAATTTTCAGCTACCGCAGCATTTGTCACCAGGTTTTAATACTCACAAATGTTTACAAAAAAACCGATGATAACCACCAAGACAAAATCGCGGGAATCATCTATCATACTTAAACTAAACACCGCTGAAAAAAAAACGGCTACAACAGCACTCACCTTCAAATTCAAATACACTCTAAAGTACAAGCTCAAAACTATGGTAACTTGCATTTGATCATGTCAAACTAAAAAAACAAGATTCAATTATACACCAACGAATACGATAGCCCAAATTAGCCACTAAAACAAAATCCCGAAAAAGAGCTTTACAAAATACGCAAAAAAACATTTTAAAAAAATCTGCTACCGCAGCATCTGTCACCAGGTTTGAATACACACAAAGGTTTACAAAAAAACCCATGATAACCACTAAGACAAAATCGCGGGAAGCACCTATCATACCAAAACTAAACACAGCTGAAAAAAATCGGCTACAACAGCATTTACCATCTTTCGAACACACTTTATATAGTTTTGAATGCAAACTCAAAACTAAGGTAACCAGCACTTGGTCATGTAAAACTAACGCATACATAACCCAACTTAGCCACTAAGGCAAATTCACGAAAAATAACTCTCAAAAAATACGCAAAAAACAGTGAAAACATATCAATAGCTGTCCGCTTTCCACCATAAAATAGTTTCTTTTAAACGAACTCAAACTATATCTTTATACTAATCACGCGGACGAAGTCGCGGGTGACAGCTAGTTTTATATATAAACGATAGTTTTTTATTACCCATTGAAACAATGATGTGCTGAGATGAAAATGCCACTCTTGCGGTTACCCATCCAAATGGTGACCACACCGAACTTTCCTTAACTTAGTTAGACTTGCCTGTTTTTCCGAGGGTCTACACAAGATGCACTATATGTTTGCGTTCACGCTAGCAAAAAGATAAAACTAAACGTAAATGACAATTAGTGACTGCATCTGCCAAGAATTTTATCGTAAATTTATTTTTAAAACTGTCGTGAACGTAATCAAGAAAGTGGATTTATTCTGTTTTTTTTTATAAAAAACAGAATCGTAGAAACAAACGAATACTAGAGTGGAGACCGCGTTTAGGTTTAAAGGCGTAGTGTAGGACGCCCTTCGGCAAGGTGGAGCGACGATCTACGAAATGTAGCTTGCAAGCACTGGAGAAGAAGAGCCGAAGACCGGGCTCAGTGTCGCGTCTTGGGAGAGACCTATGTCCAGCCGTGGACTAAAAATAGGTTGATGATGTTGAAGAATGTATAATGTAATGACGTGATGAGACGCAAGCAATGTGTTTTGTTAACCTTGTAATTTCTTACCGGGTGTTTTTCAGGTGATGTTAAGGTAAATATTTTTTACACGTTCAATAAATTACTTACACGTAACTATAAAATTTATACTTTTCAAATTGCGTGGTGGATGATATCATATACATAGCATCTTTAAGCCCATCGTAAACAAACATTTGTCGAACGGCAAGAATTTTGATAATCGATAAAGATTCAATGCAAATCTTGACAGTATAAGCTTATCTACGCCTCTATATTCAAATCCTTTCAAAGCCCTAGTGGTTCATTCAGTATATTTTAAACCCTTATCTAGAAAATCTTATTGGGTGAAAAGATTTTCCGTGTTACAGAAAGGTTTTTGGTTCTTTTACAGCTCAATGTAGTATGATGGTAGCTAGAGACGTGTTTCTACTTACAACTGGATGTCATTGGGGGAATACCTACCTACGTGCGAATGCAACCCTTTGGGGAATGTAGTCGGAAGCTATTTTGAACAGTTAAAGGGCCAAATCCCATTAATAGATTCACGGCGTGTTTTTATTTTGGTTTGATGTTGACTGGCATTTTGCCAACTGGCTCTTATAATTAAATCACGAGTACTATAGTGAAATCCCACGTGACTTATTTCGTGTGAAGCTATTACCATACAAACTTTGACACCCCCTTTCAACCCCTTGGTGTGCCAATTTTCAAAGTGAGCACTTGAAAACACTCCTCAAATTGCCTGTGTCAATTTTGAGAGTTCCGTACCCAAAGGGTAAAACGGGACCCTATTACTAGGACTCCGCTGTCCGTCTGTCGCCAGGCTGTATCTCATGAACCGTGATAGACAGTTTTCACAGCTGATGTTTTTCTGCAAACTTGATTTTTTTGATCGTTTTTGCTCGATATTGATAACGGCAGAGACGGCAGTAGACACTTGAAATATTCACAGATTTTTTAGTTTTTAGGTATTTATTTCATTTGAATATAATATTATAATTTAATTGAAATAAAATTTATGTTGACTGTCAGTCAGCCAAACCATGTTCACATTTGTTCGTCGTAAATACCTATTACTCAGCGAGTTCATTGCTTCGCGTGCTATTGAGAATTCAATCTAAAATTGGAAATTGGAGAGTTCGAATTTATGCACATAGAACAGGTAGAATCGCGGCTGCACTGAAATATAGACTTCCGAACTGGTATTTACACTTTATTACCTACAAGCTAATAGAGATTGCAAGTAGAGAGAAATGGCGAGATATAGTGAGGCGTCCCACAGCCCCTGATAGAGACAAATCATAAGACATTAATGACGATCACGACCGCTCTGACACTCTGACTGAGTGAAGCGACTGAGATGATGACCTTCAAGCTATCTGAAGGGCAAGTCCCCCTTCATTTACAACATTTTGTCTACGAAATGTTGTTTTCGTTTCGTCTATTAGTCTCTCTCTTTTGTATGGAGAAAAGTTGAGAAGCAAAAATACGCTACGTAGAAATGATTGAAACGAGTTGTTGTCTCACCATTTTCCATACAAAAGAGAGAGACACGTGCTCACACGAAAACAACATTTGGAAGACGAAATGTGGTAACTCCGACTTCGGGTACTTTTTGGGATACAGATAGGTATTTGAGCACCGTTGTGAGTGTCTTTCAAAAAAAATCAAATCAAACCAAAATATCTTTTGAATCTTGCTGCAGCTATCATAATTTATTTTCGTTGTTGACCGTCCTAAGCGGCGCCACACATTAGAGTTACCCGAGGTTTAAATCCCACATAAATTCTTGTCGACAGCTCTTTTACTCCTTTTAACGAAAATATACAGCGCCTGCATTAATTCAGATTTATTTATAGAAAGCTGTAGCCATTACTCTCACATTTTAGCTTGCAAAAGTTCGCTTCACTACTGGATTAACTTTCAATTTCATCGGATCATTCAGTAGTGGGCCGTCCTTCGATAGATTTATCTGTTTTTACCTTTTTCTCGGTATAGACTGATTCTTTGCTTTTACTATTTTCCATGACCTTCTGTGTTCAGTGTCCATCTATCTGTATAAATTCATCTTTACGAGTTTTTTGATTGTCCAATTGTCCATGCACGAAGCACTGACATCATCTACTTATTCCAAACTCCTCTAGAAGCTTTTCATTGTATCAATTTGTATTTATAAACCGTTTATGAATATTACCTCACCCGATATTAATTTACAGGCCACAAGTACTGAGAACAGAAGGTTAATTGTTTTCAGAACCTCTACATCTGGCTTGCGTCTGTTCACAATTCAAAACAACTTTATGAATCTGTTTTGTAAGCGTTGATTTATGTTTTAAACATAATTACTTGTAATTTGAATGTTTACCTGATACCTTTTTACCTAACATTGTGTTACATCGTAATCCCGTTTTAGCAAAATCTGGCGATTCTCGTGAGGCAACGGGATTTGTGACCGAACGGGCAGCGTCTTTCATCGTATCAGTTTCAAAATCAATATGTGCGTGTATTGTACCTTCATCATCATCATCATCATTGGCCTGTAACATCTGTTGCAGATGATTTATTGTACCCTACGAATTCTATAAGTCTATGTACACACATTTTCATGCATAATTATGAAGTAACATTATAATGTTAGTAGGCCATTGTAATACGTTCAGTATGTGAGTTCTCACGTACGTCGTCGGTTTAATGTAGTTCTATAGTTTCGCGACTGTCATTCGCATCATCTAAGATTTTGCAATTCGAATTATTCGTTCAACCGTTCTTTATTATATATATTGCAGTCTATCGTTAGTATAATTCACTAAGAAGATTGCTAACAATATTATCAAAGAGTTTGATTTTGTGTTATTTTATTTCGTTTTTCACAAGTACTCTGCACAAGCTCTCTCTAAAGTACTCAACTGTTTTAATTTATCAAAGTTTGTATTAAACTCCAGTGTTTCCTCCTCTTCTCCTAGTACTTGGTACGAGCAACATGAACCTTAAACCAAAGGATTAAAAACCAATTTTGAAATTGGTTTTAGTGAGCATTTGCAAATTATGTAGTGTAAGCAAGGTGTGTATGTGCTTTCGCTCAAAGTAAATCACTTTTGCTATGCAACGGTTGGTACTACAAAGTTTTTAACAGTTGGTACTAAAACAAGAAACTTCTGTTGCTTCGAGGGAAATTGAGGTTTCCAAAATTCACTCCTTTATCTACAGCCGTTAAAAAATACCTATACCTTACAAGCACCTTGTAGTTGATACCTTAGTAGTAGTAGAGCTTTTTGTGAGGGGCACATCTGGGTAAGTACTACCACCATGCCTATTTCTGCCGTGAGGGTACATCGCTGTGTTTCAAAAAATGGACGCAAGGCCGTATCGTAGGGCACGTTCCTGACGTGCGTGACCTACAAGACAATGCTTTGTTAAGGTTTATTGTATCAGCAAATTATATTAAAAGAAGACACTTCTTACAACATGACGATGAAGTCAAAAGTCCATACAAATATTACAAATCGTGCAAATTCCTTAATTTTTATTCGATAATAAGTGTTTAACAACCCTCCCTGCGTTCTAATAAAATCCTGGCTCTTGATTTCTAGCGTTTTGCAGCGAATTTATCAAATAACGTAATACCTATGACGTCACGTAAGGAGGAATACATGAATAATAAGGAAGCGATTCGTACCTACAAAAATAATTTCTCAAAAGCGTGAACGCATCGCGAATTAAAACAATACGGCACATTATTACCTAGGAAGTAGAAGCTTGAGTCATTTATCCTGTAGGCCTACCACGAGCTCTGTCTGGCTCTGTCTCTGGTTCTGGTTTTGAGTCTGTGAGTGTTGACTAAATAAATCCTACGTCAAATCGTCACACACACAGTATAATGCACTGGTGAGCACTCACACAGACTCAAAACCAGAGCCAGAGACAGGGCCAGACAGAGCTCATGGAGGGCTACTGGCCGGTTCACCTGCAGGTCATCATGTCTGGCCCTTTGTCACGATTGAACCCGTCATCGGTATTAGATCAGTGACATCAGCGATGTACTTTGCACTGACCAAGCTACGTGGTATCATTAAGACGAGATTAAGTGTTTCACACTCGGGTTTTTAAGCAATGCAGGTGATTTGTATTTTGACACAATTAAAGAACTAATTGAACCCAGGCCACATAATATATGAAAGCCTACATAATATATACCTAACTTTAGAAACTATCATGATATTTAACATATTTTTTCTGTACAACGGGATTTTTCGGAATGGTGGGCTCAAACCGAGATTATGGTGCATGCCGCTGGAACTGAAATATCGTGAGTCAAAACTCACAAATCATGAACATTATGGTAAATATCCCGTTGTTCATATTATAGTTCTTATTTCATGTCTCAATTAGTGCTATAAAACAAACTATTTTTTGAAGTGAACACTTCGTTTTTTAAAGTATGTAGGAAAAATCCAATAAACTTGCGATACTGTCACTTTTCGGCAAAGGTCGACAAAGTTCGCTCCAAAAGTCGAGATCATAATATTTAACTATAATTCGTTTTTACTTATATCGGCATTCCCGGAGTGCCACGATTTTTTATAATGCACTCGTGATTAAGATATAAATCAGGCGTCAGTCTACTGCTAGTCAATTGTTAATAGGTACCAATAAATTATTGATAACGTGATTTCATTAGAAGTTCATGACTGAGCTTATTCATTATTATTCCTGGGAAATACTTTACCTTGACAGGTACAGTCGCCTAAAATAACATGGTTCTTCCTTTTCAATAATTATCGGTGGGTATTCCACACAACACTATCCAGCTAGCCCCAAACTAAGTATAGCTAACCAAATAACAGATAATCATACTTAGCTACCTATTGTTTTTGTAAATGCACATAATAATTTATAACACCTGACGTTCTCGATGGGGATTGAACCCACGGCCTGCAGTGCAGAAGGCAGAGCTACTAAGAAACAACTGAGCTGTGAAGGCTGGCTTATTTACGCATATTCCTCCTTTATGGATCTACTCCTAGTGGATTTAATCTTCACGTTTGATGACTATTATACATGAATACAAAACTAATGACATAATCAATGTTTTTGAAACAGTAAAGGCATTATTTTTAAATTATAATGCCATTAATTTACCATTAATGTAAATGCGATCTTTAAAACGAATATCTAAGACGACATTGACATTAGGCTAATAATTCAATGCCATAGATTCCAAATTGAAGCCAGAATGACACTTCTGTTGTGAATGTAATGGACCATCATACGATTAAAAATAAATTTGAATGTCAAGAACATCTGTCCAGCAATGAAAGAGACACATTTTTAGGTCACAAAAGCGACACACGACGAAATAAAAACGGTATTTGATAAATAACCACACAATTCAATGAACGGACACACGGTTAAAGAAGGTAAACCTAATATATATTTACATCACAAAAATGATGACGTGACCTTTTATCGTGTGCCTGAACTCCAAAGAGAAAATTGTATCTAGAGGTACAAACTATAATAGTAGCACTAGCTGAATGTACAACGTAAAATAAAAAGTTGTAAAATTCATCTATACTATTGACAGTGGTCTTCCTTGAGGAAGACCCGGAAAATCAATCTAAAATGAATCAATAGAAATTAATAATAATATAATGTATGGTGATATTTGTATATAGCGTTTTTTCAATAAGAAATTATCTGCAAACAAAAGAAAAGACTTTTTGAAATGCATTATTAAACCTCGAATAAATCATAAAATATGCAGACATGAAAAAGCTTTAAGCTATAACTTATTCTGAAGTGAAATCCTGAATGCGTGTTTGCATGAGTTAAAAGTTTTATACTGCTAAGCTAAATAGCTTGGCAGTATAAAGCTTAGCTGTTTGTTAAAAGCAGACTAGCCTAGTAATCTTTGTTATCACATCACATCACCAATATATCACATCACTCACGATCATAAGACAACACGGTATAAAAGAGCTTGGTGAGTGTCTGACAAACAAAGCATAGCGACTTGAAATTTGGAGGTTGTGTTCTTATAAAAAGTACGGTACAGGATTTTTGAAAATTCAACTCCTAAATTGATGCAGCAGGGGTTTAAGTCTCTCTATGGAAATTATTATTCTTGTTCTTTCGAACCAGAGTGTGGTGACAGTATTTTAAGTGCGACTCAGAGAGGCTCCGTTCTTGCAGTTGACACATGTTTGAAAAAATATTAATGCGAACGAAGTCACGTGGGATTTCAATAGTATTAATATATCCGTCGTATGACAATGTATAAATTAAACGTCAATAAATATTATTCAATTTTTTGCGAACGATCAAGTCTACTAATGTAGACTTGTACGTTCGCAAAAAATTGAATAAGTAGGTAAGCAAAAAGCACTTGTTAAGGCCTGCGCACACATAGTTCGCTGGTGGTAGCGATCAGTGAAACGCTGTCAAATATTCGCTGTCAAATCTCAAATCTGACAGCGATATTTGACAGCGTTTCACTGATCGCTACCGCCAGCGAACTAGGTGTGTTCGGGCCATTAGAAGTAGACGAACATTTGCAAACATCATTTAATTTTGTCAGACACGCCCACTCTTTGAAGTGGTTGTAGTACGTCATTATGTGTCATGTCATGTCACATGTCATATTATAATCAATTATCAGTGTGCATAATTTGATCCTAGGTGTTGTTATTGAGCATGAATCACGATTGCAAAGTACAAAGTGTCACAAAGTTATCTCCAAAACGTGTTAATGGCTCCTATAAGTACTTAATAGTATATTAATGGTTTTCATGCGATGCAATTTGCAATTTGTCACGCTTGACGTTCGATGTACGTTCCATATTGCGATGACAAAAACAATTTTTAAAGCTCGTAAATAAAAACGATGTCAAAGTCTGGCTACGAGACAGAAAACAATCAAATGGTATTTAATCTATTGTATGAAGATTAATAATTACTATCTCTCTTTCTGATAAATATAATGCCTACATGAGTAGCTCAGGTAATCACTACAATGAGGGATTATGCCAAACTAGAAAAATGAATGTCAGATTCTTTGTGTGCGGGATTTTATCATCTGTCAATATATGACTGCGTTTTAAGTTACTCTCGAAACTGAATTTCTATGAATGCAACCTAGTGACAATGGGGTGGTCCCCCGTAAATAATACGATGTATTTCTGATGTCACTAAAGCCTTGCGCACCTAAGCGTTCGGTAGTGGTGATGAGGGAAACGCCGTGAAATATATTTTACAGTGTAAGATGATAATATCCCGCCGAACCAGTTACAAACTGTAAAATATATTTGACAGCGTTTTACTAATCGTTGAGATGTGCGCAAAGCCTACGGGTGGGGATTCCAATATGTAACTTAGAAAGCCCCACTGTGTACCTACATCGTAGCATGCTACGGCGTAGCGGTGGGATTTCAAGAAAGTAATACTACCCTCTCAAAATTTTTAAAAGGTTAATAGCCATACTTGTAAACGCAATTTAAATTTAAACATTGCTTAAAGTTAGCCCTGTCACTGTTTGTCAATGCTCAGTGGTAAGAGATAGCTATAGTTTAAGCACTGTTTATCTTTTGACATATTTTTATAAGCAAGGCCATAAATGGTTTAACTGTTATGATACTGATTGACAGCATCTCAGTAATTGAACTATGCATCAGTTTCGTAGCAATTATATTTTAAGATTCAATTCAGAAGCTGCGGTTTCGACCGATGATTACGTTATATAAAATGCTGTGATATTGCAAATGACACACAAATATATAAATTACGGACATCTCTATTAATAGCGAGACATTCACCTTTGGACATTTAACGTTTTGTGCTGGTAGGATCTTGAACGTCAGTATATGTGCAAAGGTCACTTGTTTAGATACTAAATAATGAAACAAATCTAATACAAGCTTCCACTACTCATTACTTCTCACTCTTCGTTATTGTAAAGACGATGAAAAGCATAATAAAACAACTTCTCGCTCGCGCACTTTGACTTTTTAACAAATTTAAAATCACTGAACTTATTTATTGAAAATCGCGAGCAACTACCTTATGTGCATTCCAGTTGCACGTTTTCCTACTTAAAAGTTCTACCAACTGGTTTTCGTATTTATGTAAACTTTGTACGAAAACCAGTGTTAAGATAAAAAAATTTATTGCCAAACTGCGTGCGTACAATCAGGTTGCACACAACATAGTAGCCCACGACTTTCGATAGGCTTAAGTGATTTTATATTTTTCAAAAGCGTAAAGTGTGCGAGTGCTAAGGTCATCGAAGGCAGTCTGCCCCTTAATGGCAGTGAGTTTGTAAGATTTACTGACCAGCGGACATCCAGCGGCACCATTTGGTTTTCATTTCCTTGTAACTTTGTGTACGAACGGCAAGTAAAAACAATAACGTAGTAAGTAAAAAGAAGGTTCTCGAATGTCGACCACAAACCGGAAGACGAAACGTCGGGCGCCCACCCACCAGATTGACCGACGACATTGTTAAGATCGCAGGAAGTCAGTAGATGGAAAGGGCTCAGAATCGTTCTTCCTTGGAAATGTGTAGGGGAGGCCTATGTCCAGCAGTGGACTTCTTCTGGCTGATGATGAGGATGATAATGAATTGAAAAGAATTTAAGATGATAAACTAACAAATAAGCCCAGAATAAATAACTATTGTCGTTATGAAAGCGGCTGGTGTTTCTTGGCAGAAGCTTTGCAAACATGTCGATAATATGTTTCAGGTTATGTATCGGACCACCGAATACTGAATACAGTAGAAGGCGATCATGCGCCGTTCGTATGGGAGCCGAAGTCGCCAGTTTTACATTTCCACTATTTGTTATACTATTTAAAATATCACTAAATGAGGATTCTAAAAAAAAGCAGCCGCCCAAAATTTATAGTTTTTTTTCTATTTTTGTGTAAAAACCTTAATGCGATTTACAGAATAAATCTATTACTCGCCAAGTTTCATCAGTCTAGCTCTTATGGTTTCGGAGAAAAATGGCTGTGACACGGCCGGACAGACAGACAGACAGACATGACGAATCTATAAGGGTTCCGTTTTTGCCATTTGGCTACGGAACCCTAAAAAAGAAGGAAGGAAGATGTTAAGAAAGTATTTCTATGTTTTTTATTGTCGCTAAACTTGTTCGGAAAGTAATTCTTGAGCTGCTGCAATGCATTTTTCACTTTACGACTCCCGAAAAAACTGTTGAATTTGTATAGAGAAAGGAGCATATATGCTCATGTATTTTAGCGACACTTTTCCGGCCACGTGACCGTTCTAATTTGTTATGTGTCGGGACGTAGCGTGTGCGGAGCAATCGAGACTGGCCGTTGGTTGTTGTTCACGCTGCAGTGGAGTCGTGGATCGATCATAGATTTGTGGACATGTCCATAAATCACATGCTTAGCCGAGCGTTTCGATTGCTGGAGTTACAGTCAGCTCCACTAGAATGTATACAATTTCTAACTTTTAAAGGTAGTGTGGCTGGCTTCTTAGCTCAGCCAACTGGCCTCTCAGCTCAGTTGGTAGTAGCTCTGCTTTTTGCGCCGTAGTATGCTTGAGCACAAATATTTGTGTGGTATGATTTTTCTTGCAAGTTGTCTAAATTTTTAATTAAGTAATTACAAGCAACATTAAAGTGAATATAGTAAACCAAAATATTATGTGAATATTTCCAGCCTATCTGCTTTGTCGTTATCAATATTGAGCAAAAACGAGAAACCAAATCACGTTTGTTGTATGGGAACAACCTTAAATATTTATCTTATTCTATTTTTTTGTATTTGTGGATATAGCAGCAACAATAATACATCATCATCAGTACCGTAATAATAGTCTAACTATCACGGTCCATGAGATATAGCCTGGTGACAGACATACGGACAGACAGACAGGCGGACAGCGGAGCCCTAGTAATAGGGTCCCGTTTTACCCCTTGGGTACGGACCACTAAAAAACTTAGACTTGAATTAGGTGCTTATGAACTTTAGGCTAATTAGATGCGGAATCTTAAAACTTTAGTAACTTAAATTGTTGAAATTAATTTAGCAACATTCAAACTACGCAAGACTAAAACAATTTCGGACAACTCTATAGTTAGACATAGTTGAACAAGCTTGTAGTCTAAAGACAAAGAAACTTTTTTTTATACTTCTTGCTGATAGAACAAGCATATGGCCCACCTGATGTTAAGTGGTAACCATCGGATATAACAAAGCGTTGTCTCGTAGGTCACGCACGTCAGGAATGTGCTTTACGATGCACTTCCCTGCGTCTAACAACTTGAGGCATACCTACAGATATTGAGCTTCACGTGCCAGTAATTTCACCGGCACCCACACCCTTCAAACCGAAACACAGCAATGCTGCTTCACTGCAGAAATAGGAATGGTAGTACTTTCTCGGACGAGCCCTTCACAAAGAGCTCTACTACTATTAAAACTAACTAAAACTTGCAATTAACACAAGTATTTACAAAACGTACAAAATACATCAGAAAAAGTTGAGCTATCAGCAGACACAAACGATCTAGAGATAGCTCAACTTCATTATTGTAGATCGCAACTTGTTATCTGACCGAGCAAGCGTGAAAGAAAGGATAAAACTGTGCATGTAATATCAAGTATTTGAAGCTATCTTTTTACACCTTGCCATATCACAATATACATTTTTTGGTTACATTCAGATTAATTCAACACATTTTTACAAAACATGACTGTTGGATACGGCGTAAATCAAACGGGTATGACTGTGTCCCTACTCATATTTCTCGCCAAAACACAGAAACCACATGGCAGATGTATGTAAAACTTGTAAACAATGCATTCCTTCAAATCAGTGACCGTGAACACAAGTTCAACTAAACCGGTGAAGTCATCGTTTAAAGAATGAATAGTGTCACCTTGTTTTAGGCAGGAAGTACCTTTAGACTTGCTTCGTAATTTCTAACCAATCGACTGATGCAACGTTCTGTGCAGGCACCATTTGGACGGGTGACTGTTGGTAGCATTTAAATCTGAGTATTGAAAATTCTAGAGGTTTTCTTCTGTAGGTTTTTTTTTAAAGTAAAGTTAAACTGGAAAAAAAATTCAAAGTGCTTGTCATCTCGATTGGTCGAGTTCAGTCTTTAGGAAACTTTACGGAGTCTTGTCGTATTAGTCATACGGTAGAGAGACGTAAATGGATGTGTGTATTGAATCGTCAAAACGTAACCAAAAGACGGGACACAGTTTTGCATTTCCTTGAAATGGATACTTATCATAGAATAAATATTAGTACAGCTGACAAGAAACCCTACCCATAACGACATTTACAATAGTGATGAGGTTATTTTTTGATAATATATACGTATATAATATAGACCATCTTTTGGCTACAATCTCACCTTGGTAAGCGACGATGTAGCCAACGATGAAGATGGTCAAGAAGACACCTATTCACTCTTGCCTTGAAGTGGCCCAGGGGCCTAATTCTCGGGCCGACCGAGATTTTCAATGTCCCCTAAATACACATTGGCATTGCACAGCCCCGCACTTTTTCTACGTTTTCCGTATATCATAGCTGTCGAGGCTTCTACGATGAGGTCGTCGATGAATTTCTCAAGAAAATCATCTATTCTCTCTTCGAAAAGAAGCAATAAAATAAAATTTCAAAATGATCCGAGATGAGCCGAGAATAAGGCCCCTGATGTAGTGGTCAGGAAAAACTGCCGACGGCAATGAGTTCCGTTCCCTGGAGGTTCGTATAATGAAGGTGGAGCCAAAACGCTTAGTGCGAATGGGTGGTATGCTAACCAGGTATGAATGATACTGAGCCGTACGTCTGCTATAAACGCCTGCGCACACCTAGGTCGTTGGCGATGGCGATCAGTGAAACGCTGGCGCCGACGCCATGGCCAGTGACCTAGGTGTGCGCAGGCCTTAAGATGGTTGACACAAGATAAGTCATCTGATAATACGTAAAACATGTTTACTGTAGATTTTGGCGTAAACAAGTTTGATACGTTATATTTTATTAACCGACTTCCAATCAAAAAGGAGGAGGTTCTCAATTCGGTTGTATGTTTTTTTATTTTTTTTTTTATTTTTTTTTTATTTTTTTTTTTAATGTTTGTTACCGCATAACTTCGTCATTTGTGAGCCGATTTGAAAAATTATTTTTTTATCTGAAAGGTACTGCTTCCAGATTGGTCCCATTTTAATTTTATTAAAATCGGTGTTGCCATTTTTTTTTAAATATTTTTTTTAATGTTTGTAACTGCATGCCTCCGTCATTTATGAACCGATTTAGAAAATTATTTTTTTATTTGGAAGGTTATTTTTACGTCCAGATTGTCCCAAACAAATTTGATTTAAATCGGTTTAGACGTTTGACAATGAAGTCGGTTTCTCAAGTTTTTTAAACTTAAATTATGGTAATATATTTCATAATCACACTTACAACCTTGTCCTATCATTGATAAAGAAGGAGACTAGGGGTCTCTAGGGGGACTTCTATTTATTCAAATAAACATAAATTCTACTTATTTATTAATTATTATAAATTCTTTTGATGAACATGATTTGATGGCAAAACTTGTATTATGGAAACTAGGCTTGCATCTTTGCTACAACACTCCATGAATTAGCGGTACACCACTAAAGATACCATGGTGTTTTACTTTTGCCCTGAAAATGAGAGAGAAAGAGATAGAGAGAGAGCACTGGTGGTCTTTGAGAGCACTGGTGGTCTAGTAGTAGCGTCCTCACCTTCCGATCTTTAGGTCGTGGGTTCAAATCCAGTCGTGTACCAATGACTTTTTCTGTCCAAAAATGTATGTGCACTATGCCAGTACTCTCAAACGGTGAAGGAAAACATCGTTATGAAACCGGCATGTAAGAACTTACAAATTTCGAATTTTTCGAAGTGCACGAAAGGAGCCTCTTTGAGGCGCACTTTAAATCCTTTCGCCACACTGGTTCAAAAGAAGTAGACCCTGAAAATATCCAGAACCAGTAACGAGACACCAAACTATTAATATTGTCTGCGTTACCATAAATAATGATCAGAACTAATTGACATCGGGTTTCCCATCGGCTGTAACGGGCCAATTTCAGGCACGTACGGGTTTTTATGGCACATTAGGCTGACTATGTACGCTTCAGAGTAACCAGGCGATTCATAATAATGATACTGATACAGTGACCGAATGTTAGTAGTAAAGCTCTATGTGTGTGACTCGTCCGGGAAAGTACTACCACCATGCCTATTTCTGCCGTGAAGCAGCGTGTGTGTTTCGATATGAAGGGTGTGGGTGCCGGTGAAATGACTGGCACGTGACGCTGAATATCTGTAAAGTTCAAGTTGATGGACGCAAGGCACTGCATTGTAGGGCACGTTCCTGACGTGCGTGACCTACGAGGCAATGCCTTGTCATAGGTGATAATTACCACTTGACATCAGGGTCGGCTAATTGTATAGGTAAATAAATAAAAAAATATACACATACCTATCGTGGTAGGCATTCTCCATACTAGTAGTGCTTTTGTATAAGATCCTCAAGTTCCTAAATAATGTAATTTGTAAGCTACTGACCAAAACTTTTTTTATACAGCTAATTTAACAAACAACCATATGGCCCACCTGATAGAAAGCGGTTAACGTATGACGGTATGGACGCTTGCAACACCAGAGGCATCACTCGCGCGTTTCTGACCCTTAATTTAAAACGCCCTTTTTGAAGAACCCCATACTGTAGTCTCTAGGGAAAACCTCAGCAGGAAGAGTACTCCATAACCTAGTATATCATCATCATCATCATTATCAGCCTGAAGAAGTCCACTGCTGGACATAGGCCTCCCCTACTCGTTTCCAGGAAGAACGATTCTGAGCCCTTTCCATCCATCGACTTCCCGCGATCTTAACAATGTCGTCGGTCCATCTGGTGGGTGGGCGCCCAACGCTTCGTCTTCCGGTTCGTGGTCGCCATTCGAGAACCTTTATTCCCCAACGGTTGTCGGTTCTTCGAGCTATATGGCCTGCCCATTGCCATTTCAACTTACAAACTCTACGAGCTATGTCGGTGACCTTGGTTCTTCTACGGATATCCTCATTTCTGATTCTATCACCTAGTATATAATACGTGCGAAATACACATTGCCATGTTAATTTAAGTAGGTGCCCTGATCACAGAGGCCGACAATAATTACGCATACCTACCCAGATAGGCATGTGTAATTATTACTATGTACTAATGATATGACAGGATATTGGACGATGGAATTCAATCAAGCTCAACATGAATGAACGATTACAGTAGATAGATAAATATAGATAGATAACTCTTCATTGATTGCCATGACGCATAAGTAGGTAGGATTCAGTTTTGGTAATACAATGGAAAAATGAACAGTCACTGTAATACAATGGGCTGCCTTATCGCTAACAGCAATGAAAGCTGCTACTTCAGTCATTCAAAATGACATATTCTTAATTCATTAGTTACACAAGAACTATTTTAAGATATCTGGCTGAAAAATACCGTGAAAAAATAGAGACAACGATTAAAATCGGCTTCAAAATGACGAAGTTATGCGATAGCAAACATTAAAAAACTAATTGAGGAAAAGGTGAAGAAAATTTGGGGCTAGATAGGGTTGCCTGGATTTTCTACAATATTCAAAATAATAATAATAAGAGATTGATTGATTTTTGGGAACGGCCATAAGTCAACCGACCAGTCTTACCAACGTCTACGGCGATAATGAAGGGGTTATATTGTATGCCAAGACCACTATGAAGACACTACAGATTGGATTGTCCTATACGGTACATCTAGGCGATGGCGATGGCGATCAGCTGGAATACTGCCAAATATGACAGCGATATTTGACAGTATTTCAGCTGATTGCCATCGCCATCGCCTAGATTTGCGCAGGCCTTTAATGTTTATGACTCACAGCAACAAACTTGCTAAATTTATTAGTCAAATGACATTTGAGGATTGGATGGGTCCATAAACTTAAATAGAGTTAAATTTATAGTGACTCACTTTTGGAGGATGGCTGTTAGAGACACGATTTTCACCAACCGGCTCTGACGGAAGACCAGCATCTGTTGTAAACCAACCAGCATTATGCTGTAGCCCTACCACAAGCTCTATCTGGCTCTGTCTCTAGCTCTAGTTTTGAACCTGTGTGAGAGCTGACTAAATAAATCCTACGTTGAAACGTCACACACACAGTAATAATACACTGGTGAGCACTCACACAGACTCAAAGCCAGAGCCAGACAGAGTTTGTGATAAGCCTACAGATTGGTACTAATTATTGTCCTTTACTGTTTAGGACTCACAGCAACAGCAATAAACTTGCTGTATTTATTAGTCAAATGCCATTTGAGGATGTGTCTATAAACTTAAATAGACTTGAATTTATGGTGACTCACTTTTAGAGGATGGCTGTAAAAGTCGCGATTTTTACCAAACGGCTCTGACGGAAGACCAGCGTTGATTGTAAACCAACCATCATTATGCTGTAGGCCTACCACAAGCTCTGTCTGGCTCTGTCTCTAGCTCTAGTTTTGAGTCTGTGTGAGTTGCGTGCTGCGTGATTAGATAAATCCTACAGTATAATATACACTAGTCAGAACTCACACTGACTCAAAACGAGAGCCAGAGACAGAGCTTGTGGTAAGCCTACTGATTCAGAGTCAATTTTGCGATACACTACTTTTACTAAACTTCTAATTTACTGAATGTGTAAATTAGAAGTTTAGTTATTATTATAAGTGCAAGTACTTGTTTCACAAAATAAAACATTCATTCATTTCAGTCACTTTAAAGTACAATAAGTATACAAATTCTACGAACATGGTTCAATAAGCATTTAGGTAATCTTCATGTTTTATTCAAAAATACAATTGCCTTTTTTCTCACTGAAGAATCCTCAGTCAGTAATTATAAAATACCACGAACTTCACCTAAAAAACCAATCAATTACAATAATGTTGCTAATTGCATAACTTCTCGCTTTTGTAATAAAAACTGCCAACAATTCCATAGAAATTACGTTTTATTGACATTATTCTGCCGCCACCGATATAAATAAAAAAAAAGAAAGTAAATACAATTATTTGACATACATACATAGGTGCAGACGTTAACAATAGATAATGTTTAAATATGCCAAATAGGCCCCGACTCAGCTTTTTGCTGCCTGACAAGTATAAGTATTTACATAGAAAGATTAAGCATATGAATAATTTTTGGCTCCGATGTATTTCGATTTCGGTGTGCCGAAGTTCGATTTTGTGCGAAAAATATATCATTTTGATCTTATTAAAAAGTAAAAAATAATTAAATAAATATTGTGGACAATTCACACAACACTACCCAGCCCCAAACTAAGCAGAGCTTGTAATATGGGAACCGGATAGCTGGTATAATACTTGAATACATTTTTTTTTTTGTAAATACATACTTAGAATACAATATAACACCCAGACAGAGAACAAACATTTATGTTAACCACACAAATATTTTTTCTCGGTGGGGATCGAACCCACGACCTACGGCGTAATACTTATACTCCACTGATTTCTTAGTTTTCCATACTTCGAATAATGTAAAAGCTGCTGCTCTTGTTTTATTGGACAATGGCTTCGCTGTACATTAATAAAGGGTACAGGGCCACGAAGCGCCATTTTCTGCCCTTTTGCCTTTATTCAGTCATTCGGTGACACTTGATGCCACGTTTCCACGCGTGCGTTCAACTCGACATTCAACGTGCACATTCACATTCACGCGCGTGGAAACGGTACGCCCGAGCCCGTAAACGCGCCCGTGAACGTGAATGCCGCGAACCGGGCGAGTGTCGGTTTTTTGATGAATGTGCGGGCGCCCGTTGACTGTTTACACGCGCGCGGGCCAAATTGGTGTTGCCAATTATACAGATTTATCTGTATTTATACAGAATTTACAGTGTCACTATCACTACCCATTTTTGTGTAGGTACGTTGTGTCGAACGAAATTAAAAATATTGTTTCATTGAATAATGCACTGCGCACTTGCCAAACATCAAACACCAACAAAACTATCGAAGAAAAAAGAGTACGGTGAGAGTTGCGAGAAAGCGATTCATTCATTCATTTATTATACAAGCAATTTTCATATACACTAATTGTTTAACTAGTGGGCAGGGCAAAGGGCATACTTTTACATTTAGACGTATTTTGATGATCGGGGAATACCTACTTCGTAATTATTTACATATTGACTGTCAAGGTAATTCATAATTAAAAATACCGTAGAAAATGACACGGTAGTGAAACATTACCGTATACCGTGTTTAAGCCAAAAATACCGTGCATCTACGGTAATTACCGTGTACCTGGTAACACTGGTTGCATGCCGCGCAGCTCGCCAGGCAGCTCGCCGGGCTGCACGGCATGCATGTAAACAGCTTGAATGTTCGCCGGCCCGGGACGGGCTGCATGCCACGCAGCCCGCCAGGCAGCCTGCCAGGCAGCCTGCCGGGCTGCACGGCACGCATGGAAACATAGCATGAAATATCGCTCAGTCCCAGTTTAAATAAGGGTTTGAGTATGAAGTGACTCGTTTGTTTGTCGTAAACCTTCGGCGGTTGGTCATTTAATGGTGAAACTCGTGTGGCTGGGTTTATTAGTATTGTTGTTCAGTCGGTACGTTTATAACATCGAAATGATTGGTAGAAAACGCAAATTACTCGTTTTCAATACTTAAATTTATCACCGTAAATCAAAGAAATAGAAGAGACGCTGGCATTGCCACGCTGAATAACAATGCTTATATGATGCGCCAGAGGGGCTATTCTGACTTTTGCAACACCATTTTTGGTGTCGTGTAAGACATAAGGTGTCGTGTTAGCGTTTTGTAAAGAGGTTTTAACCTCTTTACAATCCCGATTTTGTATGAAAAACGATGAGCGCCTCTGACGGGCTTTGCGAGAAATAATATTGCTACGTATCTTCACTTACTATTGCTAACACCGGTGATAGTCTATCGTCAACACCAAAATCGTACTAAATCTTTTCGTTAGCTTCACGATTCTGACGGTTTTTGTGTAAAATGCTATTCTTAGTTTCGGAATGTATTTGACAGCTTCACGATCGATCAATCAAAATGAATTAGTAAACAAACATTTATTTGTGCATTTTTGAAGTCAATAATTGCTTTTGAGAATGTCTGCAAGATGTTATTTTGCAATGCGGATGGTCGAGAAAAACCGGGTTCGTAAATTACGGGAACTGCGGGCTGGTTTACGGAAAGCTTTCAATCCTATCGAAGATCTTCCGGAGACCATATTTTGTCGTCGGTATCGTTTGTCCAAGGTTGCCTTCGCGTTCTTATGCGAAGAGTTGCGACAGCATAACGACCTAAAGTCTTCGCAGCGCGTGAGCTTTGAATTAAAGGTGAGTTATGTTATTTTCATTAATGTGTACCTACCACCTAAGATTACCAACCCGGTATTACTGCTTATGTAGGTACGTACAAAGGTGTCCCTCAGGAAAACATCCTAACTATATGGTAACTATTTAAGTACTTTAGATTTTTACATAGAAGATACCTATTTTTGTTTGAGCTTCGTAATAAAAATTATCAACATCATTTCAGGTGACTCTGGATACCCACAGTGGCCTTGGCTCATGACACCATTCTTAAATGTTACTGCAACTCCCCAGAAAGAATGTACAACCAGAAGCATATGAAAGCCTTGGTCACAATAGAAAACACTTTTGGCTGGTTAAAAACAGTTGGCGTTGGGCAAGGATAGGGTCTTGCACTACAAGCCAAACAAATGTGCACAGATCATACAGGCTTGTTGTGTACTTCTCAACTTAGGCCTTGATTTTGATTGTTCAGATCCCGAAGAAGATCTAGTTATCAAAAGCCAACATGTGAATTATTTGCAATGTCTGTACCTACCTACTATTTTCGTATCTTATTTTTATATGCTGTGTAGGTACTTTACTATTACTAAGCGTAGCGTGTGCGTGTTTTGTAAAAAGATCATACAAAAAAAGTAGGAACGAAGCCGTAGTTTGTTGCCTGTTCTTCTAGGCTTGGTCGCGTGGAACTGGCACCTAGACTCACTTAGCTTTAAGACGTTTCAAAGTGATCTTAGTAATACTGCAGAATAAATTCTTTTTTTTTTATTTGAGTTTTAATTTAAATACGCCCTATACTCCAGATCGGTTTTAATAAATAAGTCTCCTGAGTTTGCTCGTGCGCGGCGTCGTCGTGCTGGTGAGCGGTGGTGGCGGCGACCACGCCGTGGTGAAAAGCGCCGGCGAGGTGATGGTGCTGGATAGTGAAGTATTACATAACATCAGTGTAAATGTCTTTAGGGATCCGTAGTTCTGGATATCAGAACAGAACATATATATAGAGTATATAGCGTCTCAATTCATATTATGCTGAAAGCCCGCAGAATTCTAAGGATTTTTGGTAAACCAGATCTTAAAAAAGTCGAATACAACAAGAGTTACCTACGATTTGGCACGAAAAAAACTTCAAATGCTTCTCCTGTAGGCCTACCATGAGCTCTGTCAGGCTCTGTCTCTGGTTCTGGTTTTGAGTCTGTGTGAGTGTTGACTAAATAAATCCTAGCTCAAAACGTCATACACACAGTATAATGCACTGGTGAGCACTCACACAGACTCAAAACCAGAGCCAGACAGAGTTCATGGTAGGCATACTGAACAATCGTGAATTGTCAGTCAATTGAACCAGCAGTCATCTTTATGGTCTTTATTTTGAGGAATCTATGCCCGATCCATGTTGACAACTTGCTAAAAAAGAAGACTTCGTGTTAGATTCATTGCGGCCAACATCGAAATGTTTGCGTCTTATCACCATGTCAATTTGCCTAGGGTAGCACGAACACGAAGTAAAAAGTGAAGCTAACACCCAAAAGCTTGTCAATTCTTGGAATAAGCCCTCAGATATACCCATCACCTCACGCGCCGCTTCGATCAATCGCCTAGTCAACATTTTGATGACCCACCAGGCCTGGGTTCCCCACGGAAAGATAGTAGTAAAAATTGTTTTATAAGGTCAAAATATTATAAAATATGTATACGGCATATGTCTACCAAAACTGTTTTGAAAGGCATTTGCTGGCTCATCCTCATCGAGCTGAACCTTCCTTCTCCATCCATCAACTTTCTCAGAACTTCACAAAGTCTTCGTATTTATTGGAATCCTGGAAGCCACAATCAAGAAAACATTTTCCCGCTTCCATTTTCCTTACTAGCGCAATCTATTTTAATATTCAATAAACATTTTCATTTATAAAGTACCTAACGAAGAGCGTTTGCACAATCTCTATCATCGACTTCTCTCGTAATGTGGTTCATGAATCATTCATGGCGGGAGCCGCCATTTTCATATTGCTCCCCAAGTTCGCAACACCTACCAGTACCCCCTAGTCTAAGATTGGTATTGAGTTGTAGGTACTCACTAACGTTAGTAGGTGAGTACCATGAGAGTCATGTTCGTATGGAAGAGGCTTCTCAATACAACCGCTAGAGGCGCTTACTGAGTCTACATACAAAGCTACGGAAAAGAGGCTCGCACGTTTTCAACGCCAAGTGACTCACTAATAAAATAATAGTGCTTTTTTTATAAATATTTCTAAATGTAGAGTGTGTCAATACTAAGTTACGGTTTTTAATTTACAACGCTGTCGGCAATCATCCTATGATTATAGCAATTCTAGAACAAAAGTCCATTCCATAAAACTAATTACTAATAATTACTTAGTGAAAAAAACTCAGACTTGAAGTAACTGATAAACAAGAAACAGAAAAAGTAACAAGAAAAATACAATATCAAACGGTTTGCTACTCAAAAGGACCGGACACAAGTCTTCAGAGACTGTGGTCATTACAAAGAAAAATTGGATTGTTTGTTGGGTTATGTATGATTGACCAATCACAAAACCTTAGCTGAATTGCGTTATAAAGTACAAGCCACAATATAAGGGGGATTTGTATGGAAAAATATGCTTAAGTACTTATGCAATTCAGTCCATTCTGCTGGTTAATACTATATCCAATACCTCAGCTGAGACTGGCCTCTCAGCTCAGTTGGTAGTAGCTCTGCCTTCTGCACCGTAGGTCGTGGGTTCAATCCCCACCGAGAACAAATATTTGTGTGGTGAACGCAGATGTTTGTTCTCTGCCTGGGTGATATACGGTATTCTAAGTACCTATGTACTGACAAAAATAAAACTATCTAAGTAATCAGCAGCCAATATCGACTTTTTTTGGTAATTACAAAATAGTGGTGTATAGTATTCTTAGTATGTATTTACAAAAAAAAATGTATATAAGTATCATATCAGCTATCTGGTTCCCATAGTACAAGCTCTGCTTAGTTTGGGGCTAGATATTGTTGTGTGGATTGTCTATAATATTAATTTAATGTATTATTAATTTATTATCGTTAGATAAACGTCGCGTTCGAACTGAATCATCCGTGCATATTTTATTACGCAGTGGCCCGTGATTTTGTTTTGGCAATACTAGCCCACAGACCAACCGGTATAGTGAGGTCAACTTTTCGTTGGGGTGTGTAGGTGTGGTGTGACGATTGATTTGGTATCATGGTATTTGATGAGAACATCGCATCTAACATAGCTATATAGTCTAAGATCCCGCTATAGAAGGACCTTCACCGAGCTGGTTATTTAATGAAACGTATTTTATATTTAATTAAACATGCCAATAAATATATTATATATGGGTTGCCTATCAAATTTCAGTCCAGGATAATTATGATTAATTAATAATTAAAAAAATAATAATAATTTTCCACTGGTTTATTTATTAAACTAATTCTATACCAATCGAAAGTATTTTTATTCAATGAACATACCGGTGCAAAATGCTAGTATCGATTTACCTGTTTATACCTGGTTACCCGAGAGTTGTGACCGGAAAAAAATAGGCAACCTAACGTTTGCATATTCTATGGGGTCTATACTTTCGATCGGTATAGAGTTTGTCTAATAAACAAACCGGTGGAAAGTTAAAAAAACATTTTTTTTTTTAATTATTAATTAATCATATCCTGGACTGAAATGTGATAGGCAACCCATATAGAATATATTTATTGGCATGTTTAATAAAATATAAAATACGTTTCATTAAATAACCAGCTCGGTGAAGGTCCTTCTATAGCGGGATCCTATACTAATAGAGGTTTTTGAATTTGCATTGGAAAATAGGTACTTACCTGCTCCATAATGTAAATGTGAAAACCACTTAAGAGCGTCCTAAGCGCTGAGGTAAACACTGCTCGACGCATGGTGAATGAATTCTGTGCTAATTTAGCCTCATAAATTTGCTTACACACACTGGGGTTGTGCTTTGTATGATCGATCGATGTCAGTTACGAACAAAAGTAGGAAAACTTGAGGTATTTAAAATTGTATTTTGATCAAAAATTTGCTTGAAGATCGTGGGTAACAATTTGTTAATGTGGATTATTTTTCTCGGACTGATGATATGAGTATCAGAAATATTACCACAACTTTTTTTATGCTAAAAAAAGCATTTTGTTATAAATTTGTGTATGGTCTATATTAACTGCATCTCTTTACTGATAAACGATGCTGAGGTCTTTACCTCTCGTGTGGATTGACGACAATCCAATACAGAAAAACTGGTCAGGTATCGTTCAAATTCTGAAACATGGAATGTTCGGTCCACGGAATGGCTTTGTCCAGCAGGGGGGGGTGACAAATCTTGCTCCCTTCAAAAGAAAACGAGCATCTGACGCGGGAATTTCGATCTTTTATTTCGGTCACGACCTTTTTGCTATTGGGGAATTTTTCACAAGATTTTTATAAGTAGCATTTCATTTGAAGAAAAAAATTCTTTGAATACTTTTTTTTATTGATGTAAGTATTTTGATCTCTTAAAAGTACTTTTTGAGATAGTAAAAAAGAATATGACCTAAAATTGAGAATTTAAAGAAATCTCAAAAATAACTAGGCATCCAAAATATACTGAGAGGTCACCAGCAGCGTCGGAAATGATTCTTGTGAACCGTTCTACTGTAGAGGTTTATAAGCAGCCCGCTAAGAGTAATTACGGTTTTACAAACAGAATAAAATCTATACCTACCTTACCGAAAATTTTGCATCTGATTGTAACCTTGTACACATAGGTAACATTTGTAGTAAGTGGCCAAACAGTTATCAATTTTTTTTTTTTTTTTTATCAAGGAACAATTCAATCAAGGACAAGAATTGACCAAACTCGCTCCATGGGCAGTTATTTCTTTATCTTAAATTGCTCAAGGTCGATGTAAGCCCTTAACAGCTTGTAAGCTTTCTTTACCTATACTTATAATTATGAAGAGAAAAAAAATAACTACTGTGCCGATTTCAAAAGTTATTTCACCATTGGAAAGCTACATTCACCTTGAGTAACATGGGCTATTATGTATGTGTTTAAAAAAAAAGTCCACCCTTGCGAAGCCGGGACAGGTCACTAGTTGTTGAATAAAATGAGGGAAATTATAGGCATTTTTGTTGATTTTTTTATAGTGATATAAAATTTTAATGCCACACAACCTCATTAGTTAATACTAAACAAACAAATCAAATTGCTAGCAGACTGGCAATCACGAGTTCTAACTACAAACATTACATCACTCCCAATCAAGATCAATATAAAAATTAACATAACTTGGCGCCAGCCAAGGGCAATTTGTGTTGTTAACTTTGCCATTCAATCCTACCTTGCATAAAATTGGATGGTTCTACTAAAAACAATAGTAAAATGATGTTATCTCTATGCTATGATACATAATGCTAGTGCTCTCAAACGGTGAAGGAAAACATCGTGAGGAAACCCGCGGCTTAGTCAGCTCCGCACGTATTGACCATGTTATTCATGTGGGCCAACTAAGCTGTCAGGATGGTATAGGTGCTGGGCAAGCCTATTACATCTAAAATCCTGTCCCAGGCAGTCCCGTAAGTATAGGGGCATGAGAATAGTTGCCCCTGACGCTATCTTATACCTTTAAACGAGAAAATCTTGTATATATATATATATATATATATATTTAGGATCTCGGAAACTGAGCCAACGATTTTCATGAAATTAAGTATACAGGGGTTTTCAGGGACGGTAAAACGATCTAGCTAGGATTCATTCTTAGAAAATGTCGCGTTATTTGTGTAGTAAATAATCAACTTTATCATAAAATCATACTCCTAGCGCCATCTGTTAATTAAGTCATGAGTTAGTGGGACAGAGAACGCCATCTATTGACGAGTAGTGGAGTTTATTATTATGTCGGTAAGACCGAAAAATATTAATATTTAATCAGTATGTAAGTAATTCGTATTTAAATAAAATTTTAAATAAAGTTTACAAAAAAAATACCGAGCGAAGCTCGGGCACCAACTGCTAGTATATATAAATCATCTACAATAGATGCAAAGGCCTGTTTACTTTTTTTTGGTAGATTGTAATTTTATTGGTACATATTTAATGCAGGTCAGTATTGTATGCGTGGCAATACCTCTCGTCTCGGGGACGCTTTCGTCTGGCACTGATTTGGATAAAATGAGCTATCTCTAGATCGTTTGTAACAATCTGCATAAAGCTCAACTGTGTCTTGTGTATTTTTTACTTGTATTCATTGTATAAATAAACCCCTAAATAATGTAATACATAAATAATAAGCTACTGTGGATACTACACATGACAGTGCAAGATAACGACATAATGAGGAACATCTCTCAAGATTAGAGCTTACAGCCCATTAACCGATGACATTGCAATGTCGCATCGCGTAAGCCCAGCTTCAGGTGGGATCATCGTGCTTAATGCGGACCAGACGCAAAACACTAATAAAAGCTGGAAGTAAAATGTGTTGCTGCGAAAAGTATTTTTAAATCTGTAGCGTTTACCGTTATTTTATAAACATGTGTTTCTATTTTAGTCTGTTTATAGGTATACGTAGGCACTTATAGTAAAGTATATAGTTTATTAATAGTAGAGCTCTTTTTGAAGGGTTTGTCCGATGAAGTACTACCTACCACCTTGCCTATTTTTGCCGTGAAGCAGCATTGCTGTGATATGGTTTGGAGAGTGTGGGTGCGAGTGAAATTACTATTACGTAAACCTCAAGTTGATGGACGCAGCGCAGTGCAAACGGAAGCACATAATAATTATATTAGGATCAATTATTTTTGTATCATCATCAAAATTACAACAGTGGGAGCTTATTTTACATTGGTTTTAGAAACTATAACAGTGCGGATCTTTCTTACACATATACAGTACCTAGAACCGTTAATTTTAGATCCGCCAAACATTTTCAAAAGAACTAGGGTAGTGTTTAACTGGAAGATTGCAATCATTTCAATAACCTATTGTTAGATGGCAGGATACAGCCATCCAGTTCCTGCAAAATCTTATTTTGATACGAAGGTTAATGGTTAGAACCTAATTATATGGAAGAAACGGTTATTTATCGCGATTACCTTTATTATTTCGCTTTGAGGAAATTAATCTTGAAGAAGTATCCTGGATATTGAAGGATATGTACAATCTTGTTTTAGTGGGTAGATTGTCAATGGCATTATTTGTACACTAATATAAATTATTCAATTGATTATTACAGTTTTATTTTTAACTTTTTAGTTAAATTAGTTATAAAAGCGTTTTTTTTTAGTTTTTTAAACTATAATTTATTTTATTTTAGCACATCAATTTTCTAACAGAGAACAAGTCGTCAACCGATTGGCCCTGCATTGGAAAATTTGGTGACTAGCAACGATCTGGGGTTAAAGCAATCCATAAATCATATTTCACCAACTCCGTTCTCTCATTGACAATTATTATGATCACAGTTTGATCGTATCTTCACTGAGCTGTATGTAGCTCAGTCGCACCCGTGAGTATTCTAGCACATAATACAAACACACAAATTAAGTGTGTAATTGCTATTGCTCTCGAGGCTACCTATTGTTTCGGCAATTGACCATATTTACTGAAGATGAACGGATAAGACAAGCATCAATTGCTGTTACTCTGCAGATTATATCACTAAATATATATGCTTCATAGTCAATGAAATCAGATATTCAGTCCATTGAGTTAGGAGTAAATAAATAAATGCGGACAATCCACGCAACTATCTAGCTTCACTATCTATAGCCCCAAACTAAGCAGGGCTTGTACTATGGGAACCAGATAGTTACTGAAACATCCTTTGTGAGTCTATTAAAAAAACAGTTTAAAAATTAGGACAGGCTTAGACCACCATTTTCTCTGACCGTCCTTTGATGATTTCTAAGTGAGTATTCAGAGGCACATCCAAACATCAATATTTGGTACTTAATTATGTTCACTTTTTGTGCAGTATTTTCCATACGTGATCGGTTACAAACTTACCAGTAGGTACCTCCGTTAGAATATGTATTAAAATGTACCATTTGGATCATGTAAGTTACTTAAAGTTCAATATACGAGTACATTACTTACTAACAGGTATAGTTGAAACTATATATTTGAGTGCAAAGTAAATTTAGAAAAATACCAATAAACCCTGCAAATAGTATCTCCCGGACACTTTGCAGAGAGATAAAGAGGCATAAAGACTTTACGACCAATGAAACTCTTTATCCCCACCAGTCTTTTACAACGTGCTTCGGCTTTAAGGAAATAGTTCCAATAACGCCAATGTAGGTGATACGTTTTACTTATACTAGGAGATAGGAAAACGCTTTTATCGCAGGTTGAACAAAGAGGTTAGAGCACACTTAAAAAACTAAACTGAACTTAAAAAGCAACATGACCTGAAATCCGTGATCTGAAATGTCGATATTCATAAATGAATACAGAAAGAATATTCGCGCAAAAAGTGCGGGAATAACCGCTAGAATTGTTTTGGTCTCACTATGAAATCAATAATTTTGGCCCGAGTATAAACTAGAATACATTTCGGGTTGAAACGGTTTTTGTAGAATGGAAAAAACTATAGAAATGGAACAGAAATATAATATTAGTGGTGAAGTAAAATGAAAGGGGAGAAACTGAAATACACCAAATACCTATGTAAATTAAATAAAATGGTGTCACAGTTCTTTTAGTACTTGTATTTCTATGTACCGATCCATTTTTGACGTTATAAGTGTGGGATGACATTAATTGAGCTTATTGCGCAATAGTACATTGTTACCTGAGTGTTGAAAGTCACGTTTTTTGAGTCCCGAGACGGGTTTGGCGCCAGAGCGTAGCGAGGGCGCCAATGGAGCTTGAGGGACTTAAAAGACTTTCACCCGAGGTAAACACTGTGCTTTTCATTACGAATACAAGGAAAGTAAAAATAAAAACATGAAAAAAAAATTTGTGAAAATGAAGATTGAATTGGCGCCATCCCGGTTTTTTTTTTCTTTTTCTCTGGCGGGCCTTCGGCTTCGGTTCGACAGCATTATTCAGCCATTATTTTCATTCTCATAATTCAAAAAATGGTAAATTGATGCTCAAATCTACGAGTATGTTATTTTAAATAAAAAGTTGAAGCTATATATTAATCAAGTAATTTAGAAGATATATTATTTATTTAATACCATCTTTATGTTATTTAAATTTAAATTTTACATTGCGCTCTAACTAGACTTTTTAAACTTCTTACCGTTGCAATGGGTTTCCAACCTACTTGCTGAATAAAAAGTTGGAATTTAGTTCAACGACCTCCTTGCAGTTAGAAAGACTAGAAAGTTGGAACATGGTTGAATAAAATAGAACTTGTTTTTTTGTTATAATTTGACAGCTGTCAGTAGAAAGCGATTCTCCCTAGGGCTGAAAGTTTTACTTTCAATTAGGCCCCTCAGGCAACTTCAGACCTACTTTCAGAGTATGAGTAATGAAAAAGCTTTTTATAAGCCTGTCATGTTATCACAAAAAAATATTACAGTACCACCAACATATCCATTCAGACATCACTACATTTTTGTTAAATAAAAGTTAGCAAGATACCTACTGGCCACAAAATAAATTAAGTTGTAGGCAAATAAGTTGGGTAGCACTGTACCTACTTCGGTCTTCGTGATGAATACTAAAATGAACAATGGCATTCGACATCCATTGTTGCGTATATTAAACTAACTCAACTGGTAAAGTGATCTCAGATAGTTGTAAACGACTTGCTTTTAAGGTTAAGGTCACTGTTTGATTGAGCATAAGATATCTTTGGACTTTACAAAGCTAGTAGAACAGTTAACATTGAATTTAAAGCGCAAATAAACGCTATCTGAAGATTCGCCTTAAGGCCTGCGCACACCTAGTTCGCTGGCGGTATATAGCGATCAATGAAACGCTGTCAAATATCGTTGTCAAATTTGACAGCGTTTCACTGATCGCGTTCGCCAGCGGCCTAGGTGTGCGCAGGCCTTTAGTGTCAGTTGTACCATTGATTAAAAACATTGATGGTACAAGTGACAAAACTTTGTATTCTTAGTACAATTAAATAAAACTGAGGATAACTCCCCTATACTTGTTTACCGATACTTTCGGAACTAGTGATACAATTTTGTACCTCAGGAACCACTAAAGAAAAGTAAAGATTTTCCACGTAATTTCACTTATAACACTATTCCCCGCGGACGAAGTCGCGGGTACAGCTATAGTAAATAAATATTTATGTAGATGAAATTTTCATTTTGATAGCAATAAAACGTGATAAGCCACCTGTGTAATAAACATGAGTTTATTCATTATTCATAATTGCTATTGTATTCTAATGAATCGCATAATGTTACTACGACTCTGTTCTAGAGGTGGAGCTTTGTAAGGGTGTATTATTACTTGAATAAATTAGTGCGGTAATGTTACGCTATAAGAATAGAAATGTAGTGCAAAATTACTTTTATGGGGTAAGTCGCGTAAAATAAACGCACATACATATGTAAGCTTCCTATAGCGCTTCATAGCGTACTTTTTTTTATAATAATACATTAATAAACAAAGCTATATGAGTGTCATGGTCAATACGTGCGGATGATGTATTAATTATTATGTTATGTCTCTAGCTGTCAGGATGGTATAGGTGCTGGGCCAGCTTATTCCATCTATAATCGTGTCCCAGGCACTATAGCGTCCCGTATGTATATAGAAGCATGATATATTTTTGAGCATGCTGTGGCATCCTATAACTGGAGGCACACATAGTTTTAAGACGTTTTGTTAATATTATTTGTTATTCTCGTGTTTCTTTTGTTGGATGTCCTAATAAATAAATACCTAAATAAATACATAATTAAATAAATTAGTAAAGACAGTAGCCCCTGACGCTATATAAATCATCTACAATACTATGGCCTGTTTATTTGTTATTTTTATATGAGTGAAAAGTCAAATCATCACCAAATTCATGGTAGAGTCTGTACATTTATACGCAAACGAGTAGTATAAAAACGACAACTATTCTATTGGATTTTACTTTTATCGAAAAGATCTAGCGTCGACTCTATTTGTTTTTTTTTTTTTTTTTTTTTTTTTTTACATTGTATAGGCTTGCGTTTGACCGCAATCTCACCTGCTGTTAAGTGATGATGCGGTCGACGGTGTAGCACGCTTACCTAGAAGATACCTGTTCACTCTACTCTTAAAAACATCCAAGTTATAAGTGTCCGGAAAAACAGACGCCGGCAAGGAGTTCCACTCCTTGGCTGTCCATTTAATAAACTTCATTTTCCCATCTCCTAAACTCCTATTCATCGCCACAAGCCTTCCACAAGCACACATTTAGTTCAGTATAAAATGAAAATGTTTTACGGACATTCATAGTTATTTACTTTTATTTAGATTTCAGTTTACAGTCGCAATTAAAGTAGTTTTTTTGCGCAAGTTGTTTTATCCGTACTGCTCGAGTGGAGCCACGGGGGTAATATTCCATTTCTTAAATAATAAAGAAAATACCGAGAAAGCAAACAGCAAAAAATAAATAAGGTTGTGGCCTGTAATTGATTTTGCTTCAGCCAACCGCCGTATTGACAGTCCTGTCGTATCAGAACGAATGGATTGATTGATTTTATTCCAAGCAATTACTTGATATGGCTACTACTTCAGTTTCTAGCTAAAACGAAAGGTTAATCATGATGAATATCCTAATTAAAATAATATTATGCGGCTATTGTGTTTATTGACGTGACAACGTCTTTTAATTCGATGGAACCGGTTGCACGCACGAAAAAACATGACTCATGCGGCGTTACCTCGCTCTGAGGCGTTCCATTTAAGGCTTGAAGTGCAAGCAAGAGCCCTGAATGAGCGACAAAGAGGCACAATCGGCCTCCACGTTCGGCAGCGTTCGACATCTGTCTCTCTCCATTTGAATGAGCGATGCATCCGCGTGGACAGGACAGCGGTATGACGTTGTCACGTTCAACTATCGTCAGTAAACCGACTTTACAGACAACCGATTTTTTTGTTTTTAACTGGATCAAACAAAATAACGGTAGGATAAATAAATAAAATAACGGTAAGAGCTCTGGTGTTATCTTTCCAAACATTTACGCTTTAATAACACATCGATATAGTGAAAGGATGGTCCTTCCAATGGCGTGGTGGTTAAATAAAATAAGATAAACTCCTTATAACTGAAATATAATTTCATTTCACAAAAGTTTTACCGGCATCCCGAATGAATGAATGAATGTTCTTTTTACACAGATCATGTTTGAATTAAGACGTCAAGAAATAGAATCGTAGAACTTAAAACACTATGGAAGGTATCGAGAGAGAGCCATCAACAGAAAGAGATAGACTATCATTCTATCGCAAGCTTTCAATAGAAACCAAGAGATCGAAGAGACGCGTGATCCAAGGGCTGGTATCTGGCGCAGCGCTTTACAATGGCAATGGCGCTACAGCATCTTGGGGACGCTTCCGTCTGGCACTGATTTGGGTCAGTTGAGCCATCTCTATAACCGTCTGCAGGTAGTTTAACTGTTTTGGGTGTATTTTGCACATAAACAATAATATATTCGCAATCGAAGCTTTTAATTTTTTTTGTTATTCACAGTAAAAGCTGAAATCACTTTACCAATCTACCAAATGCAGATTGGGATTCGGGGTCGTCTCGCTGAAATTAGGACTGGTTTGCATAACTTTGCATACGGAGTGGTTAAATGCTTCGGCTGGCATCCCGCAAATTCAGTACCCAACTTTTATCCTTTTCTCCGTTTGGTAAAGCTCTGGTTTGTTGAGAAACGGTGAACGTGTCACGGCGACCGTAACACTTCAAGTCTATATCAGTAGCCGCGCTACATCAAATATAAAAGTAACCTGATAAATAATCACACTAGCGGTCAGCGTATCTCCGTACCCAGAGGAAGGTCGCGGGTTCAAATCCCGCTCAGCTCTTAACTCTTGGGAAAATATAGAATCTTTTCATTTTCCATAAGTGTAGTAAACACTGTAACAGTACATAGGTATCAATAAAATAAATGGTCACACTACTTACGAACATGCACAGTAAACTCCCTTCAAATCCCATAATTCAAAATAGGAACATAGCAGCAGTATGTCTATAAAATTGTTTACATACTAGCATATCAGATCAGCATGATGGCTGTAACATAGCGGTCACTGCAATATCATATCCGTCACATAGCTTTTTAGAAGCCAGGGCTTATATGGTGAGCTTTGCTGGCAAGCGCCTCTGACTGGCTTAAACAGTTAATCCTACGATTAGTTTTACTCGGGGAACTATTTTAAAACCTACGTGCCTTTTATTGCAGTTTTGGTTCAATTGTTTTTCTTAGATTTTGTCCAGTCGCTTTGTGAGTCAGTAAATAATATTGTTCGGGACGACTCTTTTTAGGGAACCGTACCCAAATAATAAAATGGGACCCTATTACTAAGACTCCGCTGTCCGCCTGTTTGTCTGTCTGTCTGTCCGTCTGTCACAAGGCTGTATCTCGAAACCCGTGATAGTAAGACAGTTGAATTTTTCACAAACGTTGTCACAAAATATTTCAAGAGCATTGTCAAATAAATTTTTAGACCACGCTCGTATGACGAAATAGAATAAATCTCTATTTTCAAATCTCGGGAAAGCCATTAAATCAGTGCCTGAAAGAGGTTAAAGGATATTATCCTGAGAGTATTTCGTACCTGAGGGGTAATAGATATAGCAAAAACTAACTAAACATATGTGAGTGAGGCATCTCAAAATCACGACGCCTGTGTAGGACGCCCTCCGACAAGATGGGGCGACGATCTGCGAAATGTAGCTGGCAAGCACTGGAGAAGAGACGATGACCGGGCTCAGTGGAGAGACCTACGTCCAGCAGTGGACTGATATAGATTGATGATGATGATAACAAAATCTGTAAATTTTGTCAGATTTTAAAATTTTGTGATACACTATTTATTATTATAACAAATTACCTCCATATAGCGCCTTGTGTGCCAGAAGTTTCCAAATCGATATTTTGTTAGTTTTTATGATAGCTATTTACACAGAATTTAGACATCTATTCCTCCAGAATTATCCCCTTATACCTGCCTTTTCCAAAAACAGTATTCTCTGTGAATTGGTTGCATGTAGATTTCCAGTCGGTGAAGCTGCGGTTCAATTTAAATGTTTGAATAAAACCTGGATTTTTATTTTCAACGGGCTACAGTGTGGTTTTCTAGATGACTGGCTTGGGATGGGATATCCACTGCATAAACTGGCTTGAGGTTAGAAATTCCGGCGTTGTACTAAAACTAAACTTTTGTGATTTTGTGTGAAAAACCTATTACGTGTATGAAATTCCGTGCAACTTTTTGTTTTTAATAAAAGAGAAGAATTATTTGTTTTCATCAGTCAGATGTATTGAACGTTGTTGGAGCAGATATCCTGGAACCCTATTATATTCCCGCGAGATTTGTTGAATCCGGAATGGATACAATTCGTCGTTTATGGGTTTTTTCGACAGAGAAAAATTCTGGCAATATCCGTATTGTACAATCTACGGAACTTATAGAGTTGTGATTTTATTTAAGAAATATGTGACTTTGAATTTAATATGAATAGCACACCGTAAAGTTTGAAATTATTAATATTTGTAGACTATAAATAAAATGGTCAAAGTCAAAAAGTAAAGCAGGCCTTTGTAGATGTAGATTTATATTGTAGATGATTTATATAGCGTCAGGGGCAACTGGTGTTTACTAATGCCCCTATTTGCGGGACGCTATAGTGTTTGTACTCTAAATACATATTTATAACACGCAGATGTTTACAACAAACATGATAAAATTTGTTCTAAGTAGGAATTAAACCCCAATTTGCACGCGCAGAATTACCGGCAGTGCTGTGAGGGCAGCTAAATATTTTGTAGGTATTTTTCAACCATATCAGCTCTCAATATGCATTATTTTTAACCATAATGTTATTCCAAAGCCAGACAAAGGCTTCAGCGATCGCGATAACACGGTATTGTTGGTCGCATCACGGATTTAGCCGCCGCTGTCGATTACGTTTTGCATACAATTCTCAATTATTTTTACCTAAAATAATCATGGTTAGAAAATGTTTATGGACATAGAAAAATGTCCATAGTGGTCCTTAACCGAAAATTTGATAAGACTTCACGAATACGACCTAGTTAGTCATAACTAGTACACAAATGGTTGTGGAGGTCTCAGCCACAAAAAGAAAAGCTTTTCAGTTCTCAACCACCTCACGTGAGTGTAATAAAAGGTGACTTAGGCAACTAAGAAAACGCACCGGGGGATAGGCAGCAGTTTCTCCTGTGAGTATGTGAGTGCATAAGACCAACACTGTAGCAACCATAATCCACTTGCCAAGTGTGATGACTTCAGAAAACCCCCAAACATGGGGAACGGGAAGGGAAGCAGCAGTGGCCTTGTTGAGATTAATGATGTATTTTAATAAATATCTCTTATTCCCACAGATAGGTTGAATCATCATTGGTTTGCAATTACAAACGCGCTCATTATCGTCCTATTTTCCAGTCAGCTCGTGCTGAAGGCCATACGATTATTGCTTATTAATTGAGTAAATAATTGCATAGCAATTCAAACATTCTATTGAAGTGTCACATAGAGATTTAAATAAATCAACGCTTTTAAAATCGGTTTGCTATTGCAAATACAATTTATTCAAATAAGAAATACATACCTGCATATTGGCGGACATTTTATACATAAAAAAATAAATTAATATATTTTGGACAGTCCAGACACCACTATCTAGCCCCAAATTTTGACTGGCCTCTCAGTTCAGTTGGCTCTGCCTTCGGCGCGGTAGGTCGTGGGTTCGATCCACACCGAGAACAAATATTTGTGTGATGATCGCAGATGTTTCTTCTTTTTCGGGTTGTAATATTGTATTCTAAGTATGTATTTACAAAATACAATTAAAACATGCATTTACGTCATCATTCGATGGAAAAAGTCGGCATTCAAACGATCCTTGCAAAAATGTTGATGTTTAAAAATCATTTTTACATTCTGTAGTTGGAGTTTCCAGAACTCAATGTTATTTTAAAATGCCCTTGTAATAATTATGTGTAGCCAGTCCTCTCGAATCATTAAAGTTTATTGTCACATAAATGCATTGGTGCGTGCATGATGGAATATTCAGATGGCATTGGTGGTGCCATGCCATTCGTTTTAATAGAAGTAATAAAGTTATACTACTGCACTTCAATGAATTTCCACACAAAATACCTAAGCACTCAATAACAGATTAAATTGTAGCGTATCTAAATATTGCACTTCCAGAAGAAGGTCAGAACCGTTCGCGACCATTATTTACAATTGTTCTTTTGCGGTACTGTTATCATGTATAATTATAACAACTAGTAATGCCGAGGTCTCACTGGCTCATATTTTATGTTTATTAGCGATCTATTTTTCAAGATTATTATAGATCTAAACGGTCCAAGGGAAGTACTACCACCATGCCTATTTCTGCCGTGAAGCAGCATAGCTGTGTTTCGGCTGAACGTGAGGCCAAACATCTGTCTGTATGCCTCAAATTGATGGACGCAGAGCAGCGCATTGTTGGGCACGTTCCTGACGTGCGTGACCAACGAGACAATGCTTTATTATAGGCGATGATTACCACTTAACATGAGGTGGGTCATATCCTTGTTCCATCAGCTAGTTGTAAAAAATATTCTTCTAAGGTCGGCCGCATACACACTTTTTCCGTATTCGACTTCCAAATTAGTTTTTCCGTATTCGGATATCCGTATCCCACATATGTGCACATTTTTTCGAACGGAACATGCGTTCGGATGGCCGTATACGGAAAACGAATTTGACAATCGAATACCAAAAACGTGTGTATGCGGCTGACCTAACTCTTGGATGTTTTGCTTCCTTAATGCCTACACGTGAAAATCTCATCAAGAAAATCTAAAAACGTACAAAACCTCACCTTTTGAAATGCAAGACAGGTACACGCGGACATAGCCCTAAGCCTTGCCCAAAGGTTGTACGTGAGTGCGTCATCAACTTTCATTGCCCAAGGAAATACGGACGCTAGTGTTTCGTCGTAGCTCGTCTGGTGGTCATTTGTAAAACTATCCTCGTACTCCACAGTTTTGCCACACCTGAGGACAAAATCATCATCCAACGGGTTTAAATTAGCACAGCAAGAGTTTTATTTGATAGTGCATAAATTAATTTTATGGGCCGCATAATTGTTGAATACCGGTTTCATGACATTAAAACTAGAGATAATAGCGCAAACATCGAACTGTTATAGGCAGAACCAAAGTGTAAAATCTCTAGCCAAATAAAATACCTACTAGTTTATATCCCACAAGCTACCTTTTTAACTTCACTTTTTACATAGCTTAAATCTCTGATTCTTTACAAACTTAGTATGCTTAATAGTCATGATAAAATGTACTACGGAAAAGCGAGACTCTCTAACACTGGTATTTCCATACTTAAAAGAAAGTCTCAAACCCATGAAATGTACCTTAGATTAAGTTTACTGAAGTAAATTTAAATGAAAACCAAACCACTTCAATCCTGCATATTCGATGTATTCTTCCAAGTTATAGCACATACAATAATGCCCGCTTGGCTAGTTTTTCAAGCTAATAAATAAATAAATAATAATAAATAATAAATAATGCGGACAATCCACACAACACTATCTAGCCCCAAACTAAGCAGAGCTTGTACTATGGGAGCCAGATAGCTGATATAATACTTAAATATTTTTTTTTTGTAAATATGTATTTACATAGAATACAATATAACACCCAGACAGAGAACAAACATCTGTGTTCACCACACAAATATTTGTCCTCGGTGGGGATCGAACCCACGCCCTCCAGCGCAGAAGGCAGAGCTACTACCAACTGAGCTGTGAAGGCAGCTGCTTGAAAAATGAAGCAAGTTCTGTTTACACGAAGCTAAAACCCTGGCCTCGTGTATTCCGGTCATAAGAGATAGAATTGTGTGGTATGTACCTACCTAACTGCATTATCTCACAAGTATCCGAACATTGGCTCACATCACTCAAGCTGAATCTAGACCGTCTAGCTTCAATAAAGGGTTACGCAAGACCACTATCTTGCAATTCTCTGAACGTTCTGTTTCTTTGTTGGCAGAATTGTTATTTCTTTTTTATAAGATACTAGCAGCCCGTCCCGGCTTCGCACGGGGTATATAGACAATATTGTTGTACATTACTTTGTTCTATCGCTAATAGTTTCGGCATCGCATTCGACGAAAGACATTTTAAGACTCATTTTTCTACACCTTCGGTTACATTGTTCAAATTTTACCAAGGATCCCTAATTTTTTTCAAAATGAAATGTAGCCTATGTCAAATTGGAAGAATGTAGCATTCTATTGGTGAAAGATTTTTTTAAATCGGCCCAGTACCTTTTGAGCCTATTCATTACAAACATACAAAAATAGGTACAAATCTTTCCTCTTTATAATATTAGTATAGATATATATAGATATAATTTTACATCCCTCACAGCACAATTGCAGCTCTGCCTTCTGCGCTGAAGGGCGTCGGTACAATTCCCAGCGAAAATATAGTCTTTTTGGTGTAGTGATATTTTTTCTCTGTCTGGGTGTTATATTGTATTCTAAGTATGCATTTACAACAAAAACGTATATAAGTATTATATCAGCTATCTGGTTCCCATAGTACAAGCTCTGTTTAATTTGGGTGCTGTATGAATTATCCACAATATTTTTTGTTTTAATTTTTATTGGGCGATTGCGTTAATTGATCATGCCAACCTATAGCAGTTTTGTATTAACTCATAGCTGGTACATGACTCTGCCTCACGATTTATTGTATAAACAATAAAATAGCCTATGTTACTCAGGGTGAATGTAGCTTTCCAATTGGTGCAAGAATTGTTAAAATCGGTACAGTAGTTTTTGAGTTCTGTTTATTCATTACAAACATACAACTAAACAAATCTTTCCTCTTTATAATATTAGTATAGAAGAAAAGATAATACAGTCTAGCAGCACCAGCAGCAACGAGATAAAAAAAAAAGATTAAATGTTGTACTTGCATTTAAATATTTTTTCACAAAAAAAACAGAATACAGTAATGTTTTTCCATCGTGATATTAAGGCGAAAATACTAGTATATTTTAAGTACAAATGCCTAATTAAGAGCTGGTTTCATGTAGAAAAGCCGTTGCAGTCTGAAATGTAAAATCAACTTGTAATCCTTTACGTCCCCAGGCGAGGCTTTGTGTGGAAATGTTATGCACTTGGCCCTCGAAAACCTACCATGTTTTGCTATTCATTTTGCCTCATTGTCTATGAGTTGACGACATTGCCAGCGTCGTGGGCCAAAGATCGTAGTGAATGGCAACAGCAACGAGAGGCCTAGCAGCAGGCCCAGCAGTGGGTTAAGTCGGGCTGCGGATGATGATGATGGTGATGTTGTCTATGGAATGGATTCCTGATAGTACATAGCCATCATCATCAGTCTGAAGAAGTCCACTGCTGGCCATAGGCCGTCCCTATACATTTCCAGGCAGAACGATTCTGAGCCCTTTCCATCCACTGATTTCCCGCGATCTTAAAAATGTCGTCGGTCCATCTGGTAGTCGTCTTCCGGTTCGTGGTCGCCGTTCGAGCGTATAGTTTTAACCTAAAATCCACAAAAATCTCTGAATATTATTAAAGTAAAAATAGTAGTAATAGTAGGTAGTGAAATAAATAACCCTTGCGTTCGCTGAGAGAAAATTCTAATATGTAGGTATCTTGCGAAATGTTTTCTCAATAATTACCAATAACACACTGCTTTAATATTTGTTTCATGATGCATCCTGAGAATATAATGAGGGAACATTATTTTGCTATGGATCGCAAAAAAGGAATGAGTTTTGTTTTTCTTTTCTTTGGGTTGATTATTATTGTGGATCTTTCGAATAGATATTTCACAAAGCTACATTTTATTTACCTTGGTTTATCTAAAAGATCAAGCCGAAACGTGGAACTCCTCAGGATTTGACATGACATGATGAGACATATCATGCCGTAAGCTTTTCCAAGTAAGGAGGTTAGTCTTAGGTTTCCACGTGCTTACTCACCATTGCCGAGTTAGGGTTTTAACACTGTTTCAAAACGTTTATCACAGTCTTGCTACGTTTTGAGCCCGTAAAAGGTTACTCCGTAATTAATTAGATGTTATCCTTTGGTACCCAACTGATGGGAAAAACTGGCCATAATCAAAAAGGAAATGACTCATCTCATGATCATGACGAAATAGCCAGGCATAGTAGATAAGTCACTTTAAGTGAGGACATCTAGGGAGGTAGTCAAGGTTCGTTAAAATATTTCATTCGGCACAAGCTTTATTCTATTACTAGCGGACGCCCGCGGCTTCGCTCGCCCCATTGCCGTTACGCCCCCTTGACATTTTTTTTTTTAATCCTCGTTTTCTCCGCTTAGGGAAATCGCTTTCCAATTTCCTTTCTTAGTGCACCCCTATGCTATAAAAGAAACATACCCTCCAAGTTTCATGCTTCTAGGACTTACGGCTTAGGCTGAGCGTTGATTGTCAGTCAGTCAGTCAGTAACGTAAGAGTTTTATATATTTAGATTTATAGTGATGCAAATAACTTTAAATTCATCTTGCCAGCCCATGGTTCTCGCTAAGTTTTTCCTATACATATATTCATACAAAATGAGTGGGCAGATACACATTTTTTCATCCACATATTTCCCCCATCACAGTATTAGTAGGATAAGATGGATGCTTGCAAAATGATGGGTCATCATTAGATACCTATTGCAGATTATTATTTTAAGCTCGTGCTTTGAATAAGGATGGTTTCTCGATTGGTCGAGTTTTTATATTAGAAAGCAAAGTTTATTACGACAAAAATCAAGAACCCACTGCGTATTAGAAATTGTTGTAGGTAAGTATGTTATGTAACCGAATACATTAGTAATAGTAGGCATCCTTACACATCAGAAATTATTTCGTAAAAACAGACCACAAAAAAGTGTCATCCAGTACATAGAATTTGTTAGAATATCACATGAACTTGTGAGTTATTACGTGGCATCCCTAACGCACGCAAAAATGACTCATTTATGCAAAATACTGGCTCAAAAGTGCGCATGTGCGAGTACTGAGTGACGCAGGTATTCAATTTAGGTAGCTCTTGAATGAGCGTGAGCTACTTGTGACTCAAAACAACTCTCAAGATTCAGTAACCCGTGCCTAATAGGTACATAATTAGCATTAATTCTAGAACATTTTCAAAAGCTTCAAAGAGACTTTCATGCCATTGTCCCCAAGAAAATTGACTCACTGCTCGGAGTGAGTACCAAAACCATCCTGAAAGTCATAATAGATCACTACAATTCGCCTATTATGTTCAAGTTCTAATTAAACAGTCATGTTATTAATAATAAATCATGTGAGTACAGTTTTATCTACAAACAAAATTAAATATGGAGCCCGTTATTTACCAATGAATAAAATCTTCTTCTTATAGTGTCACTAGTTCAAACCAGTGAGTGTGGTGAAAGGATTTTAAGAGTTTAATGAATAAATTGCATTGAACAGAAATCTAACATGTATTGACTAGATTTTATTTCGTTGTGTGCCTTTATCGCACTTTACATGACACTCGAAATAAAAAGAAAAAGGGAAAGAAAAAGGGAAAATAACAAAATACTGAAATAAAATTGAGCGTAAAAGTACTTCTGAGTACTAAGAGTTCTACCACAGAACAGAAATAAGATTACTAGATCCGTCGAAGGAAATTTGATCTAAACCAGATCTTTTTCGGTTTCTTGGATAAAACACCGCGTCGTGTTAGATTGGTAAGCCGATATCTGGCCATTAACGCTTGCTTGACTTAAGTTGACTTATAGAACCAATATTTTCAGAGCTAATGAACTTGACGGACGATGGATGGTGCGGCGTAAAAAAACCTAATAAAATGGTCTAAAATATTTAGTAATAGGTGTAAAATATGAAAAAGGCTCAACAACTCTATACAAGTAAATTCAAAATTTGCCTAGTCATTGTATTTACTATCTCAAAAGTTTCAAAATTCTGAATATTTCAATAGTTTATAAGGGCAAAAATTACGTAGGTAACATTATTTTATGCACAATGCCTTTAACTTTGTTTTATTATTAGGTACCTACTTCTATGCAACTTCAGAAATAAAGATTAAGAATCATCATGAGTCATTAGTAAAATAATATAAAACCCGATACGCTAGAAGTTAGGTAGTCAATAAATATATGGCTACAAAAAACTCAATGCACGACCTAAGATTCGGCCACATTAAGACGACCACTATGCCACCAGTGCTGTAGTTGAAGAAACTTAATAAAGTTATACTACATATTAACATAAAGGGTATTATTAGTCAACTTCAAAAAAGGAGATGACGATTCAACAAAGCCTTAAGTGTTATCAGATTCAAAAGATTGTATTTTTACATCGTAAAGACAATGACAAATTATAAAGCAGCTATCTACTTTTGATGCTAACTGTACAATTAATTGCGAAGAAAGCTACGTAATGTTTTAGCTACAGCTAACAATCCCTTATTGTGACCCTCTCTGTCTCTAGAAAGCCTGTTAATTTGACACTGTCCCATAATTCGAGGAAATGTAACATTTTCAGTGCGAGTAAAGTCGAGTTATGTGCCAAACAACACATGTCATGACAGTGCCTGATGACGTTAATATAGCTGGGCTTGGAGTGCACTGGTGCCCTAGTAGTAGTAACCTTCGATCCTAAGGTCACGAGTTCGAATCCAGTCGTGTACCTATGGATTTTTCTGTTCGAAAAATTTATGTACACAATTTTTGATGGTCTCAAACGGTGAATGAAAACATCTTAAGGATACTCATGGCTAAGTCAGCTCTGCATGTATTGAACAAGTCTTTCCTGTGGATAAGGCCGACTGTCAGGATGGTATAGGTGCTGGGCAAGCCTATTCCATCTAAAATCTTATCCCAGGCACTATTACATCTTGCAAGGGCTTGAATAATTAATAATTGCCCCTGACGCTATATAAATCATCTATAATAGATCCAAAGGCCTGTTTATTACTTTTACAGCTAATAGGCTTTCAAATAAGTAAACAGTTACTGTGTTGCCAACAGTTTCTGTTCGAATGTAATTGGTTGCTGTGTGACATCAACTTTATGCTCGTAAACCCTGGTCGTAATAAAAAGTATAAAACTCTGATCACTGCCTGCGACTGTAATGAGAATTTTAGTTTATGGCAGTTTTGAATTTGGAACAGATTTAGTACACAATAAAACGAGACTAGATATTGTATGAAAATGACATTAGTTTGACGTGAGCATCTGCCAAGCTAATGTCATTTTCATATTTTGAGCATTTTTCTCATTGACAAGAAACTCCTTGCTGCGTTTCTTATCTCTTTTTATTCGTCTTAGCTGCACTGTTATTAATTTCGTGCCATTTTGGACACGGTTTTTTGTAGGTATTTTTAGCGTGGCTGACAATGCCGTGCGTTGAATCAAATTTAAGAAACCACAACATGAACAGAAAATTTTATTGACACAAAATCTCTATAAAGTAAAAGCAAGTCTACAACAGTCTACGTGCACGTTGATCTGGCTTAACCTAGTACTTTAGGAATACAAGCTTGCAAGATAGTCCAGCTAGAATTCCCAGGGATTTGGCTGCAGAACAGTGCTTACTCTCGGCCAAATGTAACTTGCCTACGGACGAATAAGCAAAAGAGCAAGTGTTGCACAATACGAATAGTCATAACGCTGGACACCACCTGCATTTATGACACCTGTTTCAACGAGTATTGGTCGGAATTTAAAATATCCCTGAGCCCATTTTCATTTGTTTTATATTGCAAAGCTTGCCTACGCTCTGGTTAGTACCTATCGGTAATCTTAGAACATTTTTTTTCAGAGAACCTAACGCAATGGGACGTTACTGTTTTAAGCAATAAAAAACAATATCAGCCTCGGGTATTCCACGACAAGAACTTTCCTAATTTGCACTAATAAACGTCGCAACTTGAGCAAAAAAAAGACAATAGAAGAAACTCAATTTGGCGAAATATTTTTTTATGGAATGTACTTATCTACTTATCGGTTTTCGATATCGTTTGTACCGCTCAAAAAGTTTTTTAAGTACCTGTTTGGACCTTTTGAAGCGAAATTAACGGGAGGGAGAGAAAATAAAATTATACAAAAATAGGTCAGTACTTTACCTCTAAGTTTATATCGTTGAGAAGGATTCAAAAGACAGGATGGAAGGACACTAAATAATATCCTGAAATTCGTTTTTTCTTTACTTATACTCAAGAGTAGGTCTCTGCTCTAGAAAAAATCGTTTTCAACTGACAGATGTTAAATTATTAAAATAGTTAATTTTTCAAGAGGCACCCAATAAAGCCCGATGTATATAAAATTTATTTAGCAAAACGGTAAGTAGAAAGTAAAGTTTTTTTTAAATAGAAGTAGTATTTTTAAACGATGTTTTCAGTAATACTACTGTAGGCGGTTGAGTAACAGCAAATGTTGATATCCTTAGCTAGATCTATAGGTAGGTACTCGAGTACAGAAATTCCATATCCCAACTCCTGTACAAATACCTCGCTGACATACCATATTTGCTAATGCTCTCCAACTCTGAGTGAAACCTTACGCAATCTACGAGTATCACAGATGTAAGTAATAGCTATTCAGCACTGGTGATGTGTGAGAGAACCAATTCACATGGGTTAGTCTCATGATGTATGAGAATAGCGCGTTATAGTTTTAAAATCGTGGGTTTTAATTTGGCTAGCTTTGTGTAAGTAATGGGTGTGAAACTTCTTTGACTTGACAATCTCAACTACAGAACTCAATCCTAATCTTAAGTTTTGACGAAATTCAAATCGAGATTGTGACTTTTGAATCAAGGACGTGACGGGTGACGGCATATAGAGGAGAGTGACCCCACATGAAGTGGGATAAGGACAAGAAAATGATGGTTTTGATTGGAATCAAGTGTCGGTGGTAACCACTAAGAATGGCTACTCTCGATACTCAATTCCAATTTCAATCTTGATTTTGAAAATTGAAATTGGAATGGAAACTAATCGTCAAGAGCAAGTACACAACTGCTCGACATCGCATCTGATGTAAGCACCCGCTAATATGCTGATGACGGTCAAACAACATAAGCTCGCATATTAAAAAAATTACAAATAGTGAGTGCTGAGTGAAGCGTTTAAATATTTTTGAACTAGAAAAACCGCCATACTCAAATTAAAAATCGTTAAAAGCCTAGTCAATCAAGTTTCAGACACAATTTCCAAATGCCCTACATGGTTTTCCCATTTTAGCTAAGCACTTAACCCTAAAAACATGAAATTAGTGGGTAGTCCACAGCTTAATCTGGGCTGCGGTCGAGATGAGTTCAAACAATGAATAAATTAAAACATTACCTACCCACATATTAATTTTGCCTCACATCCGGAAGCTGCGTTCAAGCCACAGCTCTTCAATAATTATTTCAGTCTGAGCAAGCATAATGTGCAACTTATTAGATATTTAGAATTGACCACATTTGTGTTAGCCGGTTTTGGGAATAGGACATCCCTCGGACCGAGCGACGAGTCACATCACTAGTGTAAATTGTACGTTAAAGGTAATACTAATAAACACATATTGATAATTAGTAGTTGTTTTCTTGTATACTCCCCCCCCCCGCCGACTCGGGAAGAGAGAAGATGACGTCATAATGCGTAGATGTTTTGTTTGCCGTGTACTAAAATAAAACTAGAGAGTTCTAGCTTTATCATATCAGCTATCTGGTTCCCATCATACAAACCCTGCTTAGTTTGGGGCTAAATAGTGGTGTGGGAATTGTCCATATTATTTATTTTATTTATTTATTTAAGAACTTTCAACGTATTATTAGATTTCTAGAAAAATAAACTAAGTGATCGCAAAATACGAAAATCATATGAAACGAAAACTCCGTGCAAGGTACATTATAAAATGGAATGGAGCTTGCGGTTTTTTTACTAGCTCCTGTATCTTTTTCATGGAAAAAGTGTTGTTCCTGAAGTTTTATGATATCAGACACTAAATTTAAATTTTAGGAAGTAAATTGGTGATATCATTTTATACAACTTATAAAAAGTGTTATCTTTCCTTGAATATAACTAGGTAACTAGATCAACCATGATGTACACTTGTACATCCGTCGTCAGTAATAAAACCTTATTACTGTAGGTTGTTTCTTATTAGTATGTAATAAATTATATTATAATTTTAAGTCTATGAAACATTTGCCTTCGCGATAAAGTTCCTTAATGTGCGCTAAAAGCGAGTTGAAAACGATTAACTTGAAGCACTAATTACGTTACCATGTTGAGTTTATGTTTATTATAATAATAATAATAATAAAGTTTATTTATTTTCTCTCACAAAGTACATTAATTAATAGTAATTATAGCAAACAAATACCGATACAGTAGGATTACTTCGTGAGAGACTGGTGCCGGAGGTAGGTTCGTGAGAACCTGTAATACAAGTCACCAGACCCTACTCTGTAAGTACAAACAGTTTCTGAAACTTGAGTGAAAAACTGAAATTAATACTAGGTACTCATTAAAATTCACACATTAAATCACTCATTATCATCGCATTATGTAATTATTAAGTTCCTAATTGTTATTTAAGCCACGCTTCTGCCAATGGCTTCGTTTGCGTAGCAGGTACACTAGGTATCTACTCGAAGAAACTTCGAACTACAGAATTATGAGTATTCCAAGTTTCATAATAGGTACGTATCAGTCTCTCTGTACTGCACTTAGAATCCTTTCATCACACTTGTTTTCTAATATCCACGAATCCACGATGAGACGAAGAAGTCATCGTTCATTTCATTCGTTATCTTTTGAGTCGTTACGTAGTAATACATTTGCCTATAGTAAACACAAACATAAAATAGAAATAATACTTCAGTCTAATTATTCAGAAAGCTGAAACCAGTATTTTTTGAACTATTCGTTTGTTGTATTTTTGTATAATTTTATTGTAATGCTGTGACACCGTTTTGAAAGATACACACTAATTGTATATCAGTTCCGCTAACTGTGCATAGAAATTGAGCGCCGAGCGTTTGAATTTCAGAAACTACACAGTGCTCTGTAGATATTCCAAAAATTTCACGCCAATTTCGCAACACCGGCCTGTTTCGCCACTCAATTCCGCCATAAATAATTCCCGGCGCTCTCGTTACTATGTGAAGCATGTTGGATATTTGGACGCACTCGCACTTTGTCGGTATGCCGGTCAAATTACCCGTTGCCTCTGCCAGAACGTTAGATTTGTGATTTTGTCTGTATTTTAGACGGCTTTGGTATTATGGTTATGCATTCCTCATTCCTCATTTCGCAATTTATACATTACTAGCGGCCTGTCCCGGCTTTGCACGGATCGACATTATTTTTTGAAACACATAAATATTGCCTATGTTACTCGGGTGAATGTAGCTTTCCAATGGTGAAATAATTATTGAAATGGGCGCAGCAGTTTTTGAGCTTATTCATTACAAACATGCACACAAAAATACAAATTTTTCCTCTTTATAATATGAGTATAAAAAAGGAGTGGTGGAAAATTTACAAAAATTTAAGTATTTTCTGCTGATGCATCGGTGACACGATTTTGTTTTTTCCCAGAGATATAGAACAGAACATGCTTTGTTTTCACTTTATAGGCCATCTAAAAAATCGTCTAAATAAACTACTGACGCAAAGTGTTAGTCTACCATTATAGTATACTTACACGTTATTTTGTAAATTCTCCGTAGTGTTCATTTCACTGTGAGAATTTAGATATTAGAAGGTCAAACTAATTTGACTAACAAAGCGATTAAAACTTTCATCATATGAAAAAACTTATATAAAAACTTTACACATTCACATTTACTGTCTTTAGGGGCAATCAAAACTTTGAACATTGTAACGACGTACATCGTAATTACATTCAACCTAGTTTCATTGGTTAATCGCACAATTTTCCAACATAATGAAAACTTATTCAAATCATAATAATCATAATCATAATAACTTTATTCCGAACATAGGTGTGGATACAGATGTCAGGGTTTTGTGTAAGATCTTCCATATTCAACTAATAATAGCATGCAAAAATTTATATATCGGTACAATTAAATAACTAAAAACAAATACACATTAAAAGTCAATATCTATTAATTATAAGTATTTACTTTTGCTTTAATAATAAGTATTTACAAAATATATTCACCATACCTTTCCTTGAGGTGTCATGAAATACGGTACGGCACGAGTTACGTAAAGGAGCCCTCTAAGGCATAGAGGCGCACTTAAACCCCTCCTTTTACCACGATAAGAAGGGTGATAAGTGAACTCTAACTTGTTATTGATTTTATAGTGTTTACTACACTTAGTGAAATCACAAAGATTTTTATAATGTCCCAAAAGTTAAGAGCCGAGCGGGATTTGAACCCGAGACCTTCCCCTTGGTACGGGCTGCGCTGGCCGCTGCGCCATGGGATCCTAATCACACTCGACGAATAACTCATAGGTACTGTTCGGCACTAACGCGACCGTGGTGCCATCTACAGGTTTGACTTTACAGTCAACTAACTTACCTGCTCGAGAAACTAACTTTACTTTTGGGACATTATAAAAATCTAAGAACTCTATTTTCGTCTATAAGCTGTTTAAAAAACTGGCTCAAAACCCTGTTTTTTTTCTAAATCATTTAGCTGACTAATGTAATTAAATTGCGTCCAAGAAATTGTCATAGAAGCGTCGTCCTGTGGCAAGATGAAGATGGGCATATAATTTGACAAACATTGTGGGCAAGACCTAGATGAGGTTCGCACAGTAGGCCTACCAAAAGCTCTGCCTGGCTATGTCTCTGGCTCTGGTTTTGAGTCTGTGTGAGTGCTGTTAAATAAATCCTACGTCGAAACGTCACACACACACAGCACTCACACAGACTCAAAACATGAGTCAGGGTCAGAGTCAGACAGAGCTTGTGGTGAGCCTACAGGACCGTCAACAGAGACTCGTACATGCCTTTAGAAGAAAAAATGCCTATAGGCATTATATTATCTATTTATCTCATTACTAATGAGATAAATAGACTTTTAAGATAATAGACATGAGAGTGTAGGCTACATGATAAGTAATAATAAAGCCGAGAGTAGAGTAGAACAGCCCTACTGGTTGTTAAAAAAATTAAATAACCAAGCAAGCCAAATGGTAACCACGTCTAACCCAAGCCTCTCAGGGTCTTATTAATAATCCTAGCGTAGCGTTGGACTAGTTGATCCGTGTTTTGTCTCTTGCATTGACATGCAATTGTCAACTCGAACAAATGTGACAAAACACGATTTAACTACTCCAGCGTTGCGCCAGGATTATTAATAACACCCTCAGTGTGTAGGCAAGGCTTCTTATGCGAGTCACGTCTTATGCCGGTTTCAGCGGCTACAGAATCCATTTCCTTTGCAACTACACAGGGTAATCAACAGTTAGCTCAGTCTACGTAGCTACTCACCCGGGTTAATTAAATGGAGTTATGTATTCATATTTTCCTTTGAACTTCTGTGAAACTTGAGGGGTTCTGACAGGATCGTTTCAGTTAAACTATTGTGAAACTGTTAAGGCCTGCGCAAACGCGATCAGTGAAACGCTGTCAAATTGACAGCGTTTCACTGATCCCGTTCGCCAGCGGCCTAGGTGTGCGCAGGCCTTAAAACAAGTCACTGTCACAGCTCGTTTTAAGGCATACAAACAACAAAAAATGAGCCTAAAAAATTCAAAAACAAACAAAACGGAAACTCACCCCGTATATTTTGTGCTCCATTAAAAAATCCGCGAAAACACGAGTTTTTACATTGAAGTGGCTACACGATGGTCATTTGGTGAAGTCGACTGTCAGCGTACAAAAGCAAATAAAAACATAACTGGCCTTAGGTACTTCGTTCATCATGGAAGGGTTAAGCAAAAAAGTTTATTCCCTGTATGATTTTTCCTCCGGTTATTCATAAAAATATCAAATGTGTGTGTTGTACAAAATAAAAGTTACACGTGACCAAGCCTAGAAGATCAGGCAACTACGGCTTGGTTCCTAACGTTTTTTTGTATGATCTCTGTACACACTTAATCGCAAGGCAAAACACCGCACCGGCGCGTGGCATAGATTGGTTACTTTTTGACGCACTCTCATGGCTGATGGTTCGACCTTTACGAGTGCCACTTTCATACAACCTAACTAAATATTTTTTTTGTCAGTCTGGCTCAAACCATGTTTCTGGTAATAATAATTACAATGTTTACAAGCCGTGCGCTATCTCTAAAGCTTCCTACCCAAATTAGGTGGAGATTTTATGCGTTGTGTGTACTGTGATAGTAGGACTAGTACCTCACTTATAGATAGTGCAATTCACGAAGACGCGCCCCTCGCGGTGTGCGGGGAGTTTGCTCCGAGCGGCAGTCGCGAACCGTAGTCTATTCATTGTAGTGTGCGTGTGCACTCATAGGTAATTAGTGTGTACCGATAACACTCAAACATTGACGGAAGCTTGCACACATATACTATAAACGGTTAGGAGGAATAGTGGGGCGCGCCTTCGTGGTTTGCACTATCTATACAGCGCAAATGATTCCAATGCTGAACAAAACACTATTTTCTCAAGCTACTTCTATGAAATATACCTACTGCTCTTTTTTCAAGGTTCCGCAGCAAACGTAATTTTATTATAATATTTATAGATCGTATGGACTCTTCGTTCGCGAGTCAGACTGGCACTTGGCCGGTTTTTAATTAAATATTTTTTTTTTTTTTTTTTTTCGTTTTCATTTTTTTTTTTAATTTTTGATTCTTCTCTTTCTTGTTTTAAGTCTTTAGTGAAAAACAAATTATATACGTGTGTATACAAAACCACTAACGAAATTGTACTACGAGTAAACTGATTACGCGGGAGTTAAAATGATGTTTCGTTTACATTACAGTGACTATTTAATTAAATTTAATTATTGCTGTGTAATTACATTACATAGCCGCGTTTTATTATCATTTATAAGCATTACGGCGACATTGCTTTTGAAATATTGGAATCATTGTGGTTTTTACTGCATTCGATTTTCATTTCTCAATAGTGAAAATAGTATATAGAGGCCAAATATCATATTTTAGACTAAACTATAGGCAAAACAAAGACGAGGTAAGATTTCTCGTCTAGGCACGTCTTCTCTTCCAGACTGCTTATAGGTTTATAAGTTCGCGAAAAGCAGTCTCCCGGGAACACGGCATTACGAATCTTGTCAAACTTTTTCAATTTCAAGAACCTCAGTAGAAAGAACCCGACGAATAGTGCGCAACATTAACCGCAATATCTTGCAAAGTATTCTCACACGAATACTTCAGAAATATATTTACACAGACGCGGGTGTTATTGCTACTTTGCTTTGTAACATTAATACAGCAAGGGACAGTACTTATTTGTGAGGTAATTGAAGGTTAGCTGTAAAGTCAAGTCTAGCTGTGGAATCGACACTATCACCCTCTACAGAGTAGTTGGAAGTCCGCCTCGGCTCACAATGTTTGCCTGACAAATAAAACGTTTAAAAGGAAATGGTAGGTATTTCCTGAAACTTTCACATCCTGCCGTTAATCCAGCCATTGATTTTCTGCGAAAGCTGGCTGCCGTTTTAATAAAACATTTCTCAATTGATCTCCAAAATAACCATGGCAAAAACTAACAAGGCCATTCAAAAATAACAAGCCGTCTGATCCGAAACTGAAAATGGGCAGTGTTCCCGGAAAAGTGTACCAAAATAGAGGATTGACTGACAGTGACGCTCGAGAATAATGGCTGGGATTTGTATTGGAACTGCACCAGGTTCCTGCATTTTTGAAATTGGAAGCAATTTTTCAGGGAATTTGAATAATTGAACCGTTGCAGGTCAAAAATGATAGAGGAGTCTCTGGTTCAAAAATAAACACATTTTAGTTTGTGAATCAGTTTGAAAAACCTAATTCAACAGCCACTGAATGTTCCTCTGACGATTTGATCCCAAGTTGAGAGCTAACTCGAGTTGAAAACTTTTGACTAAGGCTACATTCACAGTTTCGATCTTAGTATTAGTTAAACATTGTTAATGAAAATAAAAGTTTATATAGCCTAAGGAATATCGGTACAAGTAAATTAAAACATGAAGAAACACCTCAAAACCAGCTCGCAGAATCGACTAAGAATCGGAAAACGCATTGAAGATTGCGGGAGCACAATTGATTGAGAAGGCTCTAAATAATTCTTCCTTGAAATATGGAATGCCAAAAATGACGATGATCTACAAATAAAGACAATTTTATTCTCTTTTAGAATCTCGCCATTCCAGTATGAGCTTGGCCCTCGTTTTGCTCGATCGAGTCGTGCTCAATATCCCTTCAAATAACTAATGAAGCGAAAACTAGATTTGTACTTGCACAGCTTTTGCTGTCTGAAGTGAGCGGTTGATTAATTTAACTTATTTAACGGCTTAGGCTTGAATTAACTTTTTATTATATCTCATTAATTTTAATAAGCATAACACAAGGAACCGTATACCTACTGAATTAGAAGGCCCACGAAGAAAAATTACGTCTCTCTGCTTCCTGTTACCTAAGAGGTCGTTAGACATTAATTTATCCTCCACTTTTCTTTACCAGCCGTCAAAAAATGATAAGTAGGTATCAACTTCAAAGCTCTGAATAGAAACAAAGTTGCCCTGTTTTTACCAAGCACGATGGAATGGGGTAACAATCAAATCACGTTTCTGATCCCTGGGTCAGTGATCGAACAAAAACTCTCCTCAATGAATAATTAGTACTGGCTTCGGGGCTCATTCTGATCCGCACGCGGTTTGGTTCATTAATTCAAATAACATTTTTCTGTGCAAAATATTGTACTTTTTATTGAGCGGTTCTATTACATTTACTAGAAGAACTGATCCGTGCGTCCTGATTTTTATTTTAGCGACTTTTTAGGGTTCCGTAGCCAAATGGCAAAAACGGAACCCTTATAGATTCGTCATGTCTGTCTGTCTGTCTGTCTGTCTGTCTGTCTGTCTGTCTGTCTGTCTGTCTGTCTGTCTGTCCGTCCGTATGTCACAGCCATTTTTCTCCGAAACCGTAAGAGCTAGACTGATGAAACTTGGCGAGTAGATGTATTCTGTGAACCGCATTAAGATTTTTACATAAAAATAAAAAAAAAACTGTAAATTTCAGGGGTCCCCATACTTGAATCTGAAACTCAAAAATTTTTTTTTCATCGAATCCATACGTGTGGGGTATCTATGAATAGGTCTTCAAAAATGATGTTGAGGTTTCTAATATCGTTTTTTTCTAAACTGAATAGTTTGCGCGAGAGACACTTCCAAAGTGGAAAAAAGTTGGTCCCCCCCCCTCTAACTTCTAAAGTAAGAGAATGATAATACTAAAAAAAATATATGTTGTACATTACTATGTAAACTTCCAACGATTTTTGGTTTGAACGAGATCTAGTCAGTAGTTGTTTTTTTATACGTCATAAAACGTAAACCGCAATTTACCTTTCTACGAACTACAAGAACCTTATTATGTTACATCAAGTAACATAATATACAGGTTCTTGTAGTTCGTCGTGCTACGGAACCCTTCATGGGCGAGTCCGACTCGCACTTGGCTGCTTTTTAGCGACTTTTTTCTTTGTTTCAGCAACGAGTACCAATTTAGTGGGAAAGTTCACGCAAAGCGTTCGGCGAATCGTCCAAGATGTAAAGGATGAGGGCACTTCAAGTAAGTACCTAATATTAAATAGTATTTTTACTTTTTAGAATATCAAATCAAAATATTTAATGGGGAAACAAGTAACACAGGGGAGTATAAACAGAAGGATATGATGATAGCCACAAAAGTTATAAAAACTGTGACGCAGCTATCAACATCCACCTCATAAACTTGAATATAGATTGTTTCTTACACAATTATCGAATAATTAGATAAAACTTATTAAATAAAACTACAACATCATATTAAGAAGTCGTCCTCGGGCTAAATAATAGGGCGCTGACTTATGCAGGGTGGAAGCATCAGGTGGTGGTAGCAGCTACTGAATGAGAAGAGCCGAAAACTAAGCTCAGTGATACAGTAGATCTTTATGATAAAGTTGGCGAGCCATGGTAGATACCTATGTCCTGCAGAAGACGGCAATTAATGATGACAATGAGATGACTACTTGCTTTCATAACTGAAATGTTTTTTTCTTAGACAATTTTAAGGTTTTTTTAGTTCAATGTGCGCTCGACAAAGACTGCTGTACTGTAAAAAAAGCTTCGCCTGAAAATTCAAATAGAAGATTCACGCCGCGCTCTATGCATTTAGCAATGACTCTAGTAGTCTAAAGTAACTTGCAGGGACCATAGTTTTTACACATTTTAATTTGGCCTGGTACTTATATTTTTCATTTTTCGCAAATAAACGGGTTATTGAACATTTTCCACGGTATCCTCAAGCTATGTAACTACATATTTTTTTCTGTGAAGCATTCGGTACGACGAGGGAAAATACCTGAAACAGTTATTATCTTTTCACGGGGCCAGTATCACGTTTTCACGGGTTTTTATCTTCCCTTGCCTTTCTGACTTTTTAGAAAACAGCGTTTTTATTCATAAAGTCCCTATCTCTTTCCTCTGCGACGTGGCCTAGTGACTTTGCCAAGGGGTCGTATTTGATTCTGCAAAGGGTATTTTTCGACCCTGCCGAAGGATCGTTTTGTTTCGTATTTATTGCTCCTGTTTATTTGGGTCGGATATCGGAATATTTGCATTGATGTAATTTTATTACAGAGGTAAAGCCTTGTTCAGCTTGTTTAGGATTCAAGTTAAGTCAGCAATTAAGAGGAACTTACGTGACTAGGGGCCGGTTTCACGGATTACTAATCGACCAATTAGATATTTGACAGCAGCGTTACTCAATTAAATTAACTCAGGGTATTTTTTTTTTAAATTTAGATAAACAACTCTCAAATATTAAATTGGCCGATTAGCAATCCATGTAACCAGCCCTAAGGTGTATTTACCATATTATAAACCCAGTAATATTCTGCAACTTCACTTCTTCTTCTTTTTTCATAAGTCAATTTTAAATCATGTATCAAAACTCAAACAAACTGCAAAGTAGCAGAAAATCATGAAAATTTAAATGTACTGTTTTTTTTATTATTATTGAATTCACATCTTTATGGCTCGGAACTAGGCAAGTAGGTGAAAAAATATCAATAAAACAAAAATGCTTCCTTCAATAATAATTTTAATCAAAACAACAAATCCAGAGCTAACGCAATATTAATTTAATTAAGAGAACAATTACTTAGTGTTTATTCGCTCCAATCGTATTTCGACGCTCGAACTTGAACACAAATAATTATTTATTTACATTCCCGATTCAACAATCATTTTATGCTTGACAAATACAATTTATTATTCTTATATTCGTGCTAAATTAACATTCCTTTGTATTTTTTCTATTATTTATAATATAAAAAATACAAAATATATGCATGAAAAAGTTAGTAGGTATGTAAGCTTCAAAATATTATTAGAGCAGAGTAGATTATTAAATACACAAAATAACTCATACTCATAATATAAGTTAGTTAGTTTTTTTTTTCAAACTTCGTCCCGCATGCCCTTAACTTAAGGGCCTAATGTATTCACAATTTTTAACTTTACCTCATCATGTGACATAATAATTACAATAAAAAAAAATTACGATATGAAAAAACAAATAATAAGCTAGCGGTTAGTTCTGTATTGTGAATTAAATTAAATTACAACGCAGGCAGTATACAGGGAGTCCCACAGATATACCTCATGGAGGGAATAGTACATTGTTACCCGAGTGTTGAAAGTCACGTTTTTTGAGTCCCGAGACGGGTTTGGCGCCAGAGCGTTAGCGAGGGCGCCAATGGAGCTTGAGGGACTTAAAAGACTTTCATCCGAGGTAAACACTGTGCTTTTCATTACGAATACAAGGAAAGTAAAAATAAAAACATGAAAGAAAAATTAGTGTAAATGAAGATTGAATTGCCGCCTTCCCGGTTTTTTTTTTCTTTTTCTCTGGCGGGCTTTCGGCTACGGCTCGCCAGCATTATTCAGCCATTATTTTCATTTTCATAATTTAAAAAATGGTAATTTGTTTGCTCAAATCTATGTTATTTAAATAAATAGTTGAAGCTATATATTAATCAAGTAATTTAGAAGATATATTATTTATTTAATACTATCTTTATGTTATTAAAATTAAAATTTTACATTGCGCTATAATTAGAGTTTTTAAACTTCTTACCGTTGTAATGGGTTTCCAACCTACTTGCTGAATAAAAAGTTGGAATTTGGTTCAACGACCTCCTTGCAGTTAGAAAGACTTTAGAAAGTTGGAACATGGTTGAATAAAATAGAACTTGTTTTTTTTTATAATTTGACTGCTGTCATCAGAAAGCGATTCTCCCTAGGGCTGAAAGTTTTACTTTCTATTAGGCCCCTCAGGCAACTTCAGACCTACTTCAGAGTATGAGTAATGAAAAATACCTTACATATTGTAGATGGAACATTATGCAAATTTTTGAATATTTTTGCACTTGCAGTTTAAAATTTTTTTTAAATTCAAATAATGTCTTCTTTCATAAAAAAACCATCTACAATATGTGGGACGCCCTGTATACCATTAAAGAAGTCGTTTAAATTTAGTTACAGTAAGCCAAAATAATGATGATTTCTAGAAATCAAGTATTGTAGGTGCTACAACAAAAGCTCTGATTAAAGTAGACTTACTCATGCGGTGCCACGCCACCCAATTGTATACAGTATCAAGATTTAAATTTTAACGAAGTTGTGTATCCATGCGTTTATTTAACTGGATACCTGTTTGTGGGATAACAATTAAGCATTTATGCTGTATTTTGCATGAAATGTTTCCAGCATTTGGAAGAATAATAATATTAAGAATATTTTAAAAAAATTAAGCAGCCAAGTGCGAGTCGGACTCGCCCATGAAGGGTTCCGTAGCATCAAGTAACATAATTAAAGGTTGTTGTAGTTCGTCGAAAGGTAAATTGCGGATTACGATTTATGACGTATAAAAAAAAACTACTGACTAGATCTCGTTCAAACCAAATATCGTTGAAGGTTTGCATAGTAATGTACAACATATATTTTTTTTAGTTTTATCATTCTCTTATTTTAGAAGTTAGAGGGGGGGGGGACCAACTTTTTTCCACTTTGGAAGTGTCTCTCGCGCAAACTATTCAGTTTAGAAAAAAACTATATTAGAAACCTCAACATCATTTTTGAAGACCTATTCGTAGATACCCCACACGTATGGGTTTTTGAGTTTCAGTTTCAAGTATGGAGACCCCCAAAATTCATAGTTTTTTTTCTATTTTTGTGTAAAAATCTTAATGCGGTTCACAGAATACATCTACTTACCAAGTTTCATCAGTCTAGCTTTTACGGTTTCGGAGAAAAATGGCTGTGACATACGGACGGACAGACAGGCAGACAGATATGACGAATTTATAAGGGTTCCGTTTTTGCCATTTGGCTACGGAACCCTAAAAATATTTAAGATTTAAAAAAAATATTTAAACTGCATTCTTTGGAACTTTAAGCCAAAATTGCATATTGTCTAAATAAATAAATTGTTTTTTTTTGCTGATAACTAAGCGTTTGACTGCCATCACACCGGTGGAGAGTTAAAATGCAGCACGCAAAGCTATAATCCACATTTTCACTCTTGACTTGAAAATTCCAATGCATAAAAAATATATTTTAAAGCAGAGCTCACTTTACTTTCGTTTCAAAAAATATGATGAATCAGTAGTAGGATAATTAAAAGTTCCTTGATTCCGCCAATCCACTATTTCTATTTACCCATATCATCCCCTGTTCAGCAATGGTCACCCCCAAATCCCTCTAACCCTCGCTTTTTTCCACCATCCTCTCCCATAAGTGTAATTTGTTCCTCCAAAAAAAATAGTTTTTGTTGCAAGAAAGCGCAAAAAAAGCGCAAAAAGCTTTCTGTCTGGTTTGGTCTATTCATTTGCTAACTTTAGCTCATACGATTAAATTATTAGATAGGATTTGATAATATAGACCCATAATCGAGACCACTAATTAACCATGATGTTGAGATTATCTATTGATTGCATTTGCAAATTAATGGGGTTGTCAGCCAGTCAGATAATCAGCATTATCTATTTTGCTGTGCACATTATTGAAAATTGAAACCGCTAATGCCAGTTACCACGATTGGAAATGCCTAGGCTATATTTATTCATTATACAATTTTATAAATACGCTGAAATGCCTCTTCCCACCGGTGTGTGATATCGCGCACGGAGGCGGATCAGCTCGCACGACACACTATGGGAACGGTCTCGTGCGCCGAGGTGCGCGGTAGCACTTTCTGTGAGCGTTGCCGTGCGTCGTCGTCGGCTGTGCGTTATGATCTGCAGAACCACGCACCGTAGGAAGGCAGCATTACAGGCAGAAAACAGAGTTCAGATCACCGACCGCAGGCAATGTGAAAAAGAAAAAAACATACAAACAATTAGTAATCATTTCATTACTAATTGTTTGTATGTTTTTTTCTTTTTCATGCAAATGTTGCTAGGAAAAGATTGCTCTCAGTGATAAGGTCACCCACTATTTTACAAAAAAAATCTTCCTATATCCCGTATTATGTTTCTGTGTGAACAATAAAGAGTTATTTTTCTATCGTAACGTTGCCAGCCTTTTGGGCACATTGCCTGCGGTCGGTGATGTGAACTCTGTTTTTGACCTGTAATGCTGCCTTCCTACGGTGCGTGGTTCTGCAGATCATCACGCACAGCCGACGACGACGCACGGCAACGCACACAGAAAGGGCTCCTGTGCTACCGCGCACCTCGGCGCACGAGACCGTTCCCATGGTGTGCCGTGCGAGCTGATCCGCCTCCGTGTGCGATATCACACACCGGTGGGAAGGGGCTATAATACGGACAGGTGGAAAACAGTGTTCATTTTATATTTTTCTAGCGCATTGTTCTTTTAAAATGTAGTTTGTTTTATATTCACTTAATGATGGGTCGATATAATCTATCTAATAATGGGTTGTTCTTCTAGGTGGGCAGACAAAGGAGGAAGTGATAGAGACGAACGAGCGACTGCGCGCGGTGAGGATCCGCCTCGATGAGAACTACGACACGGCTAAGAAGGCGCTGGTGGTGCTGATGGCGCGCTACAGCGAGTCCAAGGTGGAGAGGAACGTCTTCACCAGATACGCACTGCTGAAGGCTATGATCAAGGTATTTATCAACAGCTCTTGATTCACGTCAACAATTTGTATCCAGCTACCACCACATCAGTGTCTGCGAGGTTAAATAGTAGATTGTACCATAAGGTATCAGATTGTATCATAAGGGAGCAAAATAATATTCTTACGGCGAGGGTGATTTTTTTAATCCAGAGTGTAGTGAGGGATTCTTTAATAGAATCCTGAACGTAGCGAACCCCTAGAACCTCTACAATAACTATTTCAAATAAAAGCTAAACTACCGTAATAGTCGATTACGGTACTATTCGGTTGTCGGCGAAATGATGGTCCAGTTTTTATCATAAAAATTGCAGTTTGTGCGAGTTTCTATCCAGGAAATGAAGCGTAGTACAGATCCCGATCGATAAATCGACAACAATATTAATATTGCGGGAAGTCAGTGGTTATGGGCTCAAGTAGATGTTCCTAGAAATATGTATATTAGAGAAGCCTTACATTTTAGCAGTGGATTTCTTCAATCTAATGATGGTGATAAATAATTTTGGCTAATCATATGATTATCTAACGTGTGTTTAACCGCAAGTGGAATCTAGCTAAACATGAGCGCGGCAGACCACCACGGCAATAATTGTATAACGCAGCCATGAATGCATAGCGTATTATTCGTACCTACACATAATGTATTGTACAATAGTAGCATGGTTCAAGGAATATTATTATTGTCTTACTTCGAATATAAAAGGAGTACTCAATTCCGCTGTATTTTTTTTTATGTTTGTTATCGCATAACTTTTGAAAAAATAATTATCTGATTTTTTAAAATATCTATCCAGAAGGTATATAATTCTAGATTGGTCCCATAGAAGTTACATCAAAATCATTTGGTTTCTCAAGTTTTTTAACTTCACTTGTTTATTTTATTGGGAATAAATAAATGGGTTCGGAAATAAGTTTTCCTGTAGTGAATTTGAGAAGGTTTAATAGTTATTTGTTATACAAGAGTGCAAAGTTGCTTTTTAACCGGGAGCTCAATGACGACCGAGCAAGGGAAGGAATCAAAGGAGCTCGAGGAGTAAAAAAATTGCTCGAATGCAACACGCAACTTTTCATTTCACCTCAGCGGGGAAATGGCTAAATGCAGAAAATGAAAACGGCGCGCGTAAAGCATATTCAAATAAAAGTAGGTAACACACGAAGTAGGTTCCGAGTCTGAGTTTTTTACAAATATTTTTTTTTGACACAGATTTTACCTAAATATCATAAGTAATTTATTGGTCTAAGTGAACGCGTATAATCTACCTAATAATAATATAATAATAAAAGCATTTATTTTTCTTTCACAAAGTAGGTAGCGAACACAATGTATGGTGAAGATGCAATAGGAAGAGTAATTAGATGAGATGTGTCCACCCACTTTGCAAGAGACTGGAGCTTGAGATAGGCTTAGATAGCCTGTAATACAAGTCTCCAGGACCTTCCGCAATGGATAAAGACTCCCATATCCTCAACAGTAGGTACACAATCATTCAAGAACATAATATACACAATTACATAATGACAGAAAAAACAACTAATATTTAAAACTAACTAGGTAAGTACTAACAAAACGGTTCAGGAGACCTTACAATTGTGTGTATGTTTATGTATGTGTATGTGTGTATATGTGTTGGAGTTATGAAAGTAAGAATGAGTTCTGAGAGTTCTCCTGATAACACGCCCTAGAAAGAGCCAGGGAACAGGAGAACTCTCTTGTGTGTGAGTGTGTGTGAAAGCTTTGGGTGTGTAAGTGAGTGTGTGTGTGTTTGGGAATGAAGAGATGTAAGTGCGCACACACTAAGCGTGTTGAGTATAGCAGTTTTTTTTTTAAATTATTATTTTATAGTTTTTATTAACTTTTCGGTGTCGTCGTAATTTAAAGTTTTGAGGTTAAAAAAGGATTGCATGATAAAATCGGTAATAAATCGGTTTAGTGATGTTTTGAAGTGCACAAGATGTTCTAAATTCAATTTTACTTGATCCTCTAGTCTAGCGGATAAAAACGGCTTTTGCACTCAGTATATCGAAGAGCAAAAATACACTTTCCGAGATGGGTGAATGAAAAATAATAAAAATGAGAACTGAAACTGAGCACACAAAAGTAAGTTCTCTCCTAAGTTTAAACTAGAGTGAGGTTTAGTTTCTCTTTTAATTGTAGACATTAGTCCACCCACACTGCAGAAACGCAATGAATAGGGATCAGTGCAAAACACAAGAAGTTCTCAAGCCAAACGAAATGAAGCTACAAACAAGACAATCCCTTGTAATTCACGACAACTCGTGTTGCACGCAGCGGAGTGAACCGTGGTAATTTCTAAATGCAATTAGAACAGAACAGTTACAGTCGAGTTAATTTAACTAGGGACTCAGGGTAACGAATGCAGCTGTCTAACAGGAACTACGGCTACAGAAAAGAGATGTAGGTACTTGTCTAGCTCGCAGAGAATTTTGCATTTTTAAATAGCATATCTGTTTTTTTTAATATGACTAGCTGATAGAACAAGTAGGTTTATGGCCTATTACCTGATCGCCTATAACAAAGCATTGCCTCGTTGCTGCCCTACGAGGCGCATTTACCCTGATGCGTCTATCTATTTAAGGCATATAGATATTCAGCCTCACGTGCTTGTAGTTCATGGTGATAGTACTTCCCCGGACGAGCCCTTCACAAAGAGCTCTCCTACTACTACTCTAAGGCCCGTATTCCGAAACAGCGCTTGAGTTTGAGTCGAGCCTCAAGCACAGATTTTTGACACTTTTCAATGGAGAACTGTCATAAAATATATGATCAAATGAACTTCCAAGTGAAGTTCTATCATTATTATATGAATTGCTTCATTAGAATATATGATTAACACCGTAGTTTCCCTAATATACTGGGTAACAACCGCACCTTTTTTAGAGATTTAAAAAACAAACATTAAAACCTATTTTCCATCTGCTTAGCCTCGTCGTACGTCAATTGCTCATTTCTTTAGAGATAGTACATAATGTAATAATTACAAAACTTTTTATGTAATGGGAGGCGCCTTGCGCCAGGGAGGGGAGGGTATCATATATTCTAATGAAGCAATTCATATAATAATGATAGAACTTCACTTGGAAGTTCATTTGATCATATATTATATTTCATTGCTTCATTATTCATATATGATTAACACCGTAGATGTTAAGAGCAGAAAGTTTTGGAATGAAATACATAGTTATTGCAATAACTATGGATTATTTATTGGTAAGTAATCACAAACAATAATCAGTTAAAGATACAGATAACAACACTGTAATTAGAATGTGATAGCTTCTTATTCAATTTAACCTATCACAAATAATCACCAACAAACATATTGATTGATATTAGGAATAATTCAAAGTCAAAGTGTATATACATATTTGTACAATCACATAGTACAGGGTTGGCAATAGTAGTAAATTTTAATGCATTACAATAAACTTCCTGTATATAGGAAAACAGACGGACCGCGTGAATTCACCTTGGTCCAGGATGGTTCTCTTGTAGAAACCGAGTAAATGAGTTACACCTGTTGTATCAGCCTGCGGTCATGCGAATAGTTTCTACACTGACGCTTGCGTAGCCCGCAATCAAAGTAAACGCATGTCGTTTACCCACTGTGAGCGCCTAAAAACGTTGACATTCACAACACTACTCTCTGACAGTATTTGTTCCATCACTGATATTCTGTGATGTAGAAGCTGTGAGTGGACGTATCGGCGTCAACTCACTCCTTGCTATTCATAAAGTTCTAAAATTTTTAGTAATATAAATTTAATCTGAAATAACTGTACCCGGACAGATACCCATATCAGCTTTATCGAAATATAGCAGAAATAAAACCGCTTGGTTTTCCACCAGGGGAGGATGCTTCAATAATATCTGCTATGACTATGCTAATACCATCAGGTATTAGAAGATAACAGGTTGTCAACATAAATCAGGAATAGACGTCTGGACTCAGTTGCTAGTACAAACCGCTAACAATTCTTATGATTAATATTACTTTTCTCAATCTTTCTGTTTTAGGAAAGCATTTTGAAATAAGATTCAAAAACACCAAGCACTAGAGTACCTGGGACTTGTAGTAGCTCTTAATTTATAAACTTAACGCATTCGTTTGACCCGGTGCTATTTACCCATACGGGCTGACAAGGCCTAACGGTGGGAAATAATAGTGCCTTACACAATGTGTCGTCTGAAATGTTAATATAAGAAATGTGGTATCTTTCCGTAGGTTAGAGTATTATCAATGTTGTTGACAATGCAACACTGCTACCAAAGCATAAGCGAAGTGTTATATATTATTAAATATTATATATAGTATATATTATAATCTTTCCCGTGTATGAGATTATAGCCTTTGAAAAAAGATTGGCAAAAAGTTTTTTTTTTTATTGGGGCTTAAATACTAAACATCTGTAACTAAGAAGTCTTGCAATAACGGAAAACATGGTTGCGATGGCCAATAGGAAAGAATACACCAGTATAACCATTTGCCATTATAATGACTTTTTTAGAGTATTAAAAACCAGAAAAAATTAAAAACAGTGGGAAGACGTAAAAACAGTCTGCGTGCAAGTTCATTGTAAAAATGCGTCCACGGCTACCACGTCGGAGCTCTGTGTCCATGAAACATGTCTCTGGTGTACTTTGCGCTATCATGAGATGCGAGCAAGCCAATTTTTGGTTGACCGAAATATTGTACAACGTCACGAAAGACCCTATGAGAAAGTGATCGTTCCGTAACTGGTGTGAATAATCTAAAGGCGGCGTTCACGGAGTCCACGTTATAATTTATACGTATGAGGTGAAAAACCAAAGACCACTTGATCGCGCCACCTTCGTGTTATCCATGTGTAGTAATATTGCGCAGTTATACCTATTTCAGGCCCAGAAAAAAAACTGCCATTAACCCATAAGTTATTTAAATGGCATGCGTTTTTATCTTTTGCAGCTTTCTATTTGCCATGGATTAAAACTAACAGACAGCGCCCTAGCCTGCGTTGAAAGCGTCAGCATAATAAACTCAAGTTCAAAAATGTTCTTACCCATATCCAATGGCCATAAAGTTGCCATCAATATTTGAGGATCACCAGAAAAAATCATCATCTAATATAATACTAGGTAGTGAAATTCTGTTTCATAATTATCATGCCTTATTCAGTAAAGCAACGAAGTTATGTCGCTCTAAAATCTTGGTATATATGAACTTAGCTGCGGGGCACGTGGCGACATAAAACTCTGATAGCTCCGAGTGCACACGCAAATAGAACATGAAGGTCATTTAGAAAACTTTGCAATGAACTCTGCATTTAAAGCCTCATCTGATTTTATCAAGGAGAAGAAATTAGTATCGTTTTAATCTTCGAATTCAGCGTCCAGGTTCTTGAGGCGTTTATTTGATCATAACGCAATTGAAGATGAAACCGCAACAACATAGTATAATTTTCAATATGTATTTCGTTGAATAGTTCATACATTTATCGTACGCATCGCTTACGCGAAATGGCATCTAATGTTGATGGAAAACCGTGATAACTCGGATAAGTAAAGACTTCCCGCATGATTTTAGTGAACATAAGTGCAACAGAAATCCCAAATGATAATACATAAGGAGTAAGTAGGTACGTATTTTTGCCGAGTTATAGGGCTGATTCATCAGAAAACTGCATAGTAGTAGGATGCACCCTTTAAGCCGAAGGTGGCTAGGTATTACCTTGTACTACCTTGCCTGCCGTACGGCAGTAAGCTTCCATTTTAAAATGCTCGATCTAGATGTATTTGTTCATGGGTGGTAAATTTAGTTTAAAACCCTTGTCACCGAATAGGCTTTGAATGGAATGAGGAATATCTCTGATTATGAATTTGTCACGTGACACAGATAAAAGTCACCAGTGTCATGTCTATGCTTTCCTCAAGAAAACTTGTTCTGAGGAATTGATGATTGACAAACAACGGTTCGGAATGGAATATAGCAACCATTTTGATCAAATCAAGTACAAACTATTGTTTGTTACTTAAAACCAACAATCATAAAAGTGTGTAGATAAGTCTACTTGCATGTACCTGCGTCCATGATGACCTTGTGCCTGGGCACGGGTCTTGACACACCACACTGTTGTGTAGAGGCAGGAAGCTCCTGATGTCATCAGTGGTCATCTGTTGTAACCTCCTCGCCCCCTCCCTTTTTTGCCGGATGTCAAGGAGGCGCATTCCAGTTTCACTGGTAGGAAGTTGATCAAGTAATGGTCAATGGAGCAGTGAGCTCTTGTGGCTTAACAGGTTTCTTTGGATAGCGTTGAACCAAACAATAAACCATCTCGTTCGGGCGTCGCTGATCATAAATATTATTATCATTTCATTTAAAATTTATTTATCAAAGTATGGAGTCATATTCAACTTTACGTTGGTTTAGTAATGCGAATGACACAACAAACGGCATCCATTGCCGAGATATTTCATGGAACATGTTATCGCCCTTGAGCAGCAAGTCTCTTGTTGACGGCAGTGACCCGAACCAAGTTATTGCTGGAAAAGAACCAGCGTTAAGCATTTTATCACGACTCGAACCATCAGTACTGCGGCTGAAAATTCCCGCATTTAACTTTGATGATTGTAACAATCAACCACAAATTATCCAGTACAAAGCAGTCTTTTAGTAACTTGTCCTTATTTTCTCTAGGATTCCTAGTGTAAAAAGTGCCACAAATATGGACTGCGGACTCGTGGACTTACACCTGATTGTCACATGTCTCGTGGTCACGCAACATTGCAAAGGATCGTACTTGACAACTTGTCAAGTATGTTTATGCCTAAGTCAGGTGATTCGGACGTAGATTCACTACAAGTGAAGAGATAGTTCGGGGTCCAGACCAGATTATGTGCTGGCAATTTGATCTACATAACAGAACAGCACCATTCAGGGTAAAGTATTCGGTTGACTCCGGCCGAAATGGTTTCAGATGCAGTCGGTGCTGGCTTTGATTTAGTTATAGTCACTGTCCTTAGCTATTTCATGATCCTCGTTCCCAAAATTACATTTTGCAAATTGAGGTTGTGAGGAATAGAAAAAGTAGGTAAGTACTTACTACTACCTAGGTACCCGAGTACCTTAAGTTCGCAGAGGAACATTACAACTATTTTAGATTGTATGTATTTTCTGCTTAGGTCATCGTTGGAGACTCGCAGTCAACCCCGATGCCATGGTTGGTCATATATTTATTTTTTATTCTGATTTGGCAAATGTCAACGTTAGAGACCCGCAGTCAATCCCAGAGCATTCCAAATCAGTTTTACCAACCTTCATCATTTTGATGATGAATCAATCCAAGAAATAATTCTTCGTTTTCTTGCATAATTTTTCTATTTGACACTGCACACCTTTTTTGGCATATTGCTCAGAAGGTGCGTGCGATAGTTACCGCGCACAAAAAAGGAATGAGCAATTGACGTACGACGAGGCTAAGCAGATGGAAAATAGGTTTTAATGTTTGTTTTTTAAATCTCTAAAAAAGGTGCGGTTGTTACCCAGTATATTAGGGAAACTACGGTGTTAATCATATATGAATAATGAAGCAATGAAATATAATCTATGCTTGAGGCTCGACTCAGACTCAAGCGCTGTATCGGAATACGGGCCTAAGAAGATTTAGAAATTCTAAAAAGAAGACAAAACCCAGTACCAGCAGGTCTACCATGAAAAACGATTATCAAAAGTTGGTAGTACGATTTTGAGTTACATTGCGAAGTAACTCAATCGACTTGCCTCACATGCCGTGTATCTTAAACTTACCTTTAAACGAGAAAAGCTTAGAAATCTTTCGAACCAATCGTTACAATCTGTTTCCGAGATTTAGATTGTATAAGTGTTTTAGACAATCTGAATCTCAAAAACGGCTCCAACGAATTTTCATAAAATTTAGTACACAGGGGATTTTGGGGGCGATAAATCGATCTAGCTAGGATTCAGTTTTAGTAATTCGTATTTAAATATAATTCCTAAAAACACAATTTACCAAAAAAAAAAGTTACCGGTCAACTGCTAGTTGTAGGTAATTTAAATCGACGACGATACGAACCTTCTTTTTCATGGTTCTGCTGCCTCGAAGCATGAACATCGCTTCTATTTATCATTGTCACTTCGAACATTGTTATAATACGTTCAAGAGGCTTCGAGATAACTGGCACGTCTCGGCCGCTATGCAAGCATTGGAGCTATAACAGTAGGCCTACCATGATCACTGTCTGGCTCTGTCTCTGGTTCTGGTTTTGAGTCTGTGTGAGTACTATACTGCAACCACCTATACTGTAACCAGTGCATTATACTGTGTGTGTGACGTTTTGACGTAGGATTTAGTCAACACTCACACAGACTCAAAACCTTAGTCAACACTCACACAGACTCAAGACCAGGGTGTCGATTCTAAAGACACAAATCACTCGAGCGATCGCGTAAATCAATGTGAGTTGTCAATTTTTGTTTGAAAAATTTGAAAATGGAACGCGGATTCAGCGATCACACGACGATCACTCAATCGAACCGTGTTGCTGGAATTGACACCCTGAACCAGAGACAGAGCCAGACCGAGCTCATGGTAGGTCTACTGGGCGTGACGTGGCGGAAAATACATTGAGCTTGTTGGTACCTTCGTTAAGATACGAGGTTATTTTGGAGATTTATAGCATTATTCACTCTTCTGTAATATTTATCCTTTACATCAAATCGAACCATGATGGTTGATCCGGCACTTCTCAGCCTATATCTACCGGAAGGATACGTTCCTCACGCTGTTCGTTTATCGACAGTATGCGGTCCCCGATCCGTCTGCCAAGCGTTGTGACTACAGCAAACTCCAAATATCGGGAGTCCAAAATACTACTGCCACTAAAACAAAATATTAAAGAAAATAATTATATTTATTTTGCCCTAAACAACACAAATTGCACATAAGAAAAGTAGAAAAGGTTTTTCAGCCTCACGTGCTAGTAATTTTACCGGGACCCACACCCTTCAAACCGAAACACAGCAATGCTGCTTCACGGCAGAAATAGGCATGGTGGTTATAATATTGGAAGTCAACTCAAAATTTAATAATGGTAAATATCCCGTTGTTTCATAAAAATACCTTCACAAAGAGCTCTACGGCTCTACTAATACTAAAAGGTAGGTATAACAATACAACCTGGAGCATTTTTTTGGGTTCATATTATATATTAGGTATGTATTCAACAGGCAACTGAAACTGGCTAAAGTTCTGGCCTGGGAAACATGTTTTACAAAGGAAACTAGTTTTGGTTGGGAAGCCTATAATTGGGCGAAAACATTCTGACAAAGTTAGCAATCTCGGACGTGTCTTGAGAAATTCAGATACAAAAGGTGTAGTAATAATACCTACTTTAAGTTTTCGGATGATTGAATTAATTTATAAACAGCAGCCGTAGTAAGCCAAGTCTCTTACTGGTTTCTGAAACAAATTATGTGCATAATATTATTATTTAATTTGAAGTACTTATCAAAGTTTTAGAGCCATACTTTGTTATATGTTATGTAGGTACAAACGATCTCTCAATATTACAACCAGCCAAATACGAGTTAACCAAAACTTTCTTGAAAAAATAACCCTCAAATGAAATATATTTAGTAGATAAGAAAAAGGTGTACCTACCTACATAAAACTTTGCTCCTGACACTATATAAATCATCTATAATATACGCACCCTGTTTTACCTGCTGTTAAGACTAGCGTTTTCAGTTGATATTACTACACCTTATATTTTCAGCTCGTACACAAGTCACGTTCTTGTACCTCGCGCGTGTTACTACGACTGTCCCGAGTCACAGAATATCATAATATTAGTTATTACCAGCGAACCGAGTTCCAGACTTCCATTAGTGTTCTAATGTAGAAACATTTACTGCTACATTTTTTTGTTTTCGAAAACGTCATCAGATTTAGTTACCACGTTTTTTTTATTTTTTAGTTATCGAGTTTTACTATGACATGATGCCGCATAACCTAAAAACGTTACATTAGATATCCCTGTCTCTTTTTGTCATTATCCAGTGGTAAGAGATGGCAATAGTCAGTTGCGCTGATTTTTCTAAAGTGTGTCAAGAATGAAAGGACCAACCATGCACCCAATTTTTTTGTTTTTTTTATTCCAAAAGAAGGTAAGAAATTAAACATTTTTATTAACAGCAATATCAAATTTACAGTGGTGTACAAAACAATTATTAAAACTAGCCAACGTACGTTAAACGCTAACCAATAAAACAACATTTGGCCTACCTGATGTAAAGGGCTTCTTCACACACAGCAGCTATAATGTAAAGATGTACATTATAGCACGATACATCTCATTACATCTTTCCATAGAAATCGTCAGGAGACCTATATATTTTTCCCAGGATGTAAATGTACAATAATATACTTTATAGCTGCTGTGTGTGAAGCCCTTAAGTCGTAACTTTTTTTTCGAATGGATTATGCTAGTGTTCGTCTGTTAATTCTTTCAGCGTTACTGGACCATGTTAGTCGTAACCATCCCCTTCCAAAGCATTGCGTCACAAGGCACGTTCTCTAGGAATATGCCACACGAAGCAGCATTTTCTAGCTGGCCACTGACCAAAAAAAGCGGCCAAGTGTGAGTCCGACTCGCCCATGAAGGGTTCCGTAGCAGTACCTACTCACACGTATGGGTTTGATGAAAACAAGTTTTTTGAATTTCGGTTCAAGTATGGGGACCCCCAACATTTATTGTTTTTTTCTATGTTTGTAAAAAAATCTTAATGCGGTTCATAGAATACATCTACTTACCAAGTTTCATCAGTGTAGCTCTTATAGTTTCGGAGAAAAGTGGCTGTGGCATATGGACGGACAGACAGACATGACGAATCTGCAAGGGTTCCGTTTTTACCAATTGGCTACGGAACCCTAAAAAGCACCAATGCACATCGAAGTAGATGTTTTCGAGTCACGTCTCACGTACCGAGCGCCCGAATCCCTCAGGGCTGCTGAGTTCTGAGGTTCCCATTATGCCCCGTGCGTTGAATAATAAGTGTGAAAACAATTTGGTTATAATTTTTCCTAACTTTTCATCCGTGTGTCGTTTGGCTTCATCTTTTGTTTTGTAGTCGTTTATTTTTCACAGGATTTTTGTCGTGGATGTAATGATGCCGGTGTCTACTCCGTAAAGGCCTGCGCATATCTTCTTCTTCTTCTTATCGTGTCACTGGTTCTTTGGAATCAAGTGTGGTGAAAGAATTTTGAGTGTGCTTCGGAGAGGCGCCCTTCAAATATGACAGCGATTCAGCTGATCGCCATCGCCAAACAAGTATATGTATATACCATAACATATGTATAGATAGTGCAATCCACGAAGGCGCGCCCCACTATTCCTCCTAACTGTTTATAGTATATGTGTGCAAGCTTCCGTCAATGTTTGAGTGTTATCGGTACACACTAATTACCTATGAGTGCACACGCACACTACAATGAATAGAATACGGTTCGCGACTGCCGCTCGGAGCAAACTCCCCGCACCCCACGAGGGGCGCGTCTTCGTGAATTGCACTATCTATACCTATTAGTAAAATGATGAAGTAGTGTCGTATTCACAAAATATTTTTTCTTGGTTTCTTTTTGTAAAATAAGTAAAGCTTATGCCATTTTTATGTAAAACACTGTTATTGTTATTACACTTTAAGCCCACTTCCGTTTTTACGGCCTCGATATAACGGCAAATGGGCAGATTTCATCTAAACTCCTGGATTAAAGAAATCTTGTCTTCTTTTGCCCAGAGCAGCTTTTTTGGTAGAGGCTCGTTGTCGGTCCATCTGGTGGGTAGGCGTTCGTCTTCGGGTTTGTGGTCGCCATTCGAGAACCTTTATTCCCACGGTTGTCGGTTCTTCCGGTGGTTGGTTGGACTAGTTGGGCAGCAATGACGGAGACTGGCACAAGATCGAAGAGAGTGGCGTATTAGGGAGGAGGCCTACCCAGCAGTGGGCTCTTACGGGCAAATAGATAGATAGAACCAAGAATTACAATTCAGTTGATGTACCTCTACGTTTTGTTTTACAAAGAACTCTATACAACTCTACTCTACTCTACTCTATACTGTAACATAGTCATAGTTTGACTGGCCTCTCAGCTCAGTTGGCAGTAGCTTTGCCTTCTGCGCCGTAGGTTCGATCCCCACCGAGAACAAATATTTATGTTGTGAATGTAAATGTTTGTTCTCTGTCTGGGTGTTATATTGTATTCTATGAATGTATTTACAAAAAAAAAAGTATTCAAGTATTATATCAGCTATCTGGTTCCCATAGTACAAGCTCTGCTTAGTTTGGGGCTAGATAGCGTTGTGTGGGTTGTCCGCATTATTTTATTTATTTATTTATAGTTGTACCAAGCATTAGTAGGGAAAATAAAGTAATCTACCAAGTTCCGTAGCATGCAATTCTGTGGTCGTGTTGCTACGTTCTCTCATAAATATGCAATTTCTTGATGTAAAGTCAGTTGTGTTAGTTTTTTCCCCATCCCAGAACTTAGCAACGGAATAAATATTATAGTCACTACATAACCTCTGACAAGAATAAGTTGTTTCCGGTGTGTGAACAGGCAATGCAATAATGTCTTTCTCCCTAATTTATCATGACGTCATTATGTCAACCGTAAATACGTTCTTTTGTGCCATCACTTAGAATTTAAAGATTTGTTGACTTCTTTCACAACGTTATTTCTTTTTGAGTTACAACCAGCTTTCATTTATTAGGGTTCTGTAGCCAAATGGCAAAAAACGGACCCGTTATGGATTCGTCATGTCTGTTTGTACGTCCGTATGTCACAGCCACTTTTTTTCAAAATTATAAGAACTTTACTGTGGGAACTTGGGAAGCAGATGTATGATGTTAACCGCATTAAGATTTTCACACAAAAATATAAAAAAAACATTTTGGGGGTTCCCCATATTTAGAACTGAAACTAAAAAAAGTTTTTTCATCAAACCCATTGCCTTTCATTCAATAAACTCAAATATTGAGGTATAATAAGTTACATGCTGCTACAGAACCCTTTTTGGGCGAGTCCAACTCGCACTTGGCCGCTTTTTACCTACAGATGAGAGAATACTACGCTTCTATTCGTAATAAAATATTATTTTCAAAGCCCTCACCTCAATATTTGCTGATAACACTCACCCCAACTTATTACGTTCCACATACGACCTTCAAGGAGTAAATCTTTTTTGATGGTAATGTTTAAATAGCGTTTCATTTTCTGGTTCCCTGGGTACGAATGCCCGTCGAATATTGCTCGAATTCGTACTAAATTGGGGCCGAGATTGTATGAGTAAGTGATATTGAATTACTGAATTTCAAAGGTAACAGCTGTTTGGGAATTTGTCAGCTGATTTCCTTATCCACAGAGATTAGGGTATACTACCTACATTGCAAGCCTATAAGCGGTATTTAAACACCACTTATAAGCAGTTTAAACCCAAATAGCCTGTCTTAGGCATTTTTTCCACACATCTACTGATGAAAATAGCATATGGCCCACCTGTTGTTACATGGTAACTATTGACCTAAAACAAGGCATGGCTTGGCAAGTCACAATATGACCGAGCCCTAAAATGCGCTGCGTCCATCAACATATCTATCTAACTTGCGCTATGGTATTAGGGTAGGGATCATCCAATCTTAAACTGCACGCCCCACTACTTCAGTCAGTCAAAGCATTTGTTCTTTATTACCTACATCACAATGATCATTTTGAAGTACCTTGCTGTGAGCCAAAGTCAAGAAAACGTGGTGGAGGGGCGTGCATTTTTAGACTGGTTTATCTATACACCTGTACGAAGCGAGCGAAGTCGCGGCAGACGCTAGTATGTATATAAAATACAGCATTCATATTGTCCGAGAATGAACGGACCTCTCCAAAATTACGTGGTGCTTTTATATCGGTTAATGAATTTCCGAGTGATTAATGAACCTAGTCCATTGTTAGGAAATGTGGCAACACTATTTTGTAGTCGAATTTGCAAGGTAACAATAGGTGACCTAAAAAGATAGTGTTTGTAATGAATTTTGAAACTTAACTTTGGTTTTAAAATAATAGGCTTATCATCTATCTACAGTAATAGTGGCCCTGAAAAGAGGCATTGCAGAGGCTTTTTTTGGCTTGTTGTGAGTTACTTTTTTTTAGATAGAATCTGCTTGCACAGCACCTATACCATCCTGATACAGTCGGTCTAATCCTCAGGAAAGACATGGTCAATACGTGCGGAGCTGAATAAGTCGCCCGTTTCCTCACGATGTTTTCCTGCATCATTTGAGAGCTAGTAAATACATCGGTTAAATACATCGGTTAAATACATTTTTCGAACAGAAAAATCCGTAGGTACACGATTGTATTCAAACCCGCAACCTTAGGATCGGAAGGCGGGTTTACTAGCCACCAGCGCTTAAATTACGATAAAGACACGTATACAGGGTTATTCATTATTAGCTGCAAATACTCAGGAATTAGGTTCAACAAATAAAATAAAAAATATTTATGAAATGATTTTTTTTAAGTTTTGTTATGAAAATCCCGAGAAAATCGATAAAGGAATCATTGGCGCCTGACCTATTTTGACCTTTGATCCGCGCCCGCGCGCCGTGAGTGACACTCTGCGTTCAGTCACCGCCTGGGTGGGTCATCGTCCTGTTCTCCATGGCAATGGAGAGGGTGGCAATGGAGAGGGTAGTTTACGGCCCTGGACGTAGAGAGCAGCTCTCGTATTTCTATAAATTAAAATTCCAACAATGACACTAAAAGTAGTGGAAGGTGTTATTCGCGAACTCCAAAAGGTAATACACGACCTCGCGGACAAAGTTACATCCCTAGAAGCAAAAGTGACGGACCAAAATGTGATAATTAGCAAACAAGTCGAAGCGATCAATAAACTGCAAATTCAAGTGGAGGGTAAGCAGATATCACTCTCAGCTGTTACTGCGCCGGCCCAAACAGCGGTACAGCGCCCAATTCGGCAAGCTCGAGTAATAGCTGCCGCCAACATTGCGACAATTTCAAGCGCTGCAGCGGCTACCAAGAAACCAGTTAGCCAAAAAGGAAAGGTGAGACTATCAACTAGCACTGCATCGCCCAAGTGCGACGAAGTCAGAGTATGCACTCCAACGCCAATTCCTACTAGTGCTAACACGGCGAGTAGGGTGACCACGACTCCGTTGGATACACAGCGGACAGACTTTAAAGCTGATGACGAATGGCAAGTTGTAGCCAAAAAACGGCCGCTCGCCAAGCAACGCCGTGTTTTATCCGGTTCCGGAAAAACTGATGACGAACTCCAAACAGCAGAGCGAGTAATGTATATACAAGCTTGGTCTTTTAAGCCAGAAACTACTGTGGAAAGTATACGTAATTACATAAACAAGATAGCAAAGTGCGATAAATACTTCGTTGAGAAACGTAATATAAGAACTGATCTGCACGCCGCCTTTGTAATCGGATTCCCGGAGTCGCTGCATGAAAAACTGTACACACCAAACTCATGGCCACAAGGTGTAAAGCTGTCGGACTGGTTTCGTAGAAGTCCCCGCGCGGAGCGGGGATCACTTGACGCGGCCGGCCTCAGTGACACGACCACCAGCGACCGCTTCGGCGGTTCCAAATAGCTTTATTGCAAGTCGAATGAATGCCTCTTTATTAACACAGGATAACGGAGATACGAGAGGCGAAACAATTGTGGTATGTCACCAAAATATCGCACCGTTAGACAGTAAATCTACGAGGTTGGAAGTGCTACTAAAAAGTGAGTTAAATTGTGACGTTCTAGCAGTTACTGAACACTGGTTATCAGAGCCGTATTTAAAATGTGTAAATATTCACGGGTATAAGTTAGCGTCTTATTTCTGTAGAACTCAAATTAATCGTGGTGGGTCTTGTTTATTCGTAAAAGATGGAACTAAGTGCGTAGAAAATATTGACTTGATCTCTTTGTCGGTGGAAAGGTATTGTGAAATATCTGCCATAGATCTATTAGACTTTAATATGACTATTGTTTGTATATATAGGACAAATTTGGTTACTGCCAGTGAATTCCTTGGGAGGTTTGAGACTTTGCTCGACAAGATAACAGAGTTGGGAATAGAATGCGTGATCGTCGGTGATTTTAACATTAATTATTTGGGAGGTATATGTAGCGATGTTAAGAAGCTATCTGATTTATTATCAACTCATGGCATGGCGAATCTAGTTGACTTTGTAACTCGTCCGTGCAGTTCTACCTGTCTTGATCACCTATATAGCAATCTTGCGCCCGGTACTGTAAGCGCCGTGCCGGTCATAACGAACTTGAGTGACCACATAGGTATAAAGGGCGAGATTATTCGTTCCAAGCCGCAGGTACAATCAAAATTCTCGTACATAAGAAGGTTTAGTACTACTAATAGCGCAAATTTCGTAGCTTCCATTGACAGTGTCGATTGGAACGAAATTATGACTAGATATAATAGCTCGGCTGACATGATTCAATCTATAATAAATATATTAATTAATAAATTTGACATTTGCTTCCCACTGAAGAAAACCTATAATACTAAAAAAAAGGAATCATCGTGGATTACGGCTGACATTAAAAATTATAAATTATTGCTATTTGACATCATTAAATTTAGTAATTTGGAATTAAACAATGACTCATTACAATCTCTATTAGTTGACATGAATAATCACTATGACAATTTAATTAGCAGTAGTAAGCGTAGTTATTATGCGAATATAATTTGTAGCAATAGGAACACCTCAAAGGCGATGTGGGGTATTATTAATAGGGAACGAGGGAAGGACAATTGCCCTCGCCTCGATTTTACAGACGCTGTATTAAACCACGATGGTAGTGGGTTCGATACCAAGACGGATGTAGTGAACGCGATGAACGCGCGGTTTCTCAGCGCAGCGGCGGCTTGCGGTGCGCCGAGCGCCGACGTCGTTGGCGTGCGCCGCGCGCTGTGCTCGGCGCGCGCGCCTGCCGACCGCTCGCTGCGATTGACGCCGTTCACCGCTAAGGAAGTGTTCATCATTGTTACCTCCAGGATACCACCAAAGTTATCTAAAGATGTGTACGGAATATCTATGAAACTACTTCGATCCGCTATACCCGCTTTAGCCCCAGTCTTAGCATATGCATTCAACCGCTGTATTCGGGAAGGAAATTATCCAACTCCACTTAAACTAAGCAAAGTGTCACCTTTATTTAAAGGGAAAGGCAAGCGGAGCAGCATCGATGGTTACCGACCCGTTTCGATAATACCGGCTATTGCGAAAGTCTTCGAAAACGGGCTAAGCTCCCGCCTTACCGCCTACCTATCTTCAATTGAAGCCCTCTCTGATCGGCAATACGCGTATCGTGAGGGCCGCTCGACCACTTCACTAACGCGAAAATTGATCAGTCTGGTTGTCGCTGCACGGGAAAAGAAGCAGCACGTCGCTATGATGTGCTGTGACTTGTCGAAGGCGTTTGATGTGGCGGACCATGACGTCCTTTCTGTCAAGCTGCGGTACTATGGAATCAATGGCCAAGCGTACACCCTTCTTACAGATCTGATGAACCATCGCACTCAGGTAGTGCAAGGAAATGGTATCACGTCTGATCCGCTAAACTCAGGTATGGGGGTGGCTCAGGGGTCGTCTGTCTCGAATATTCTTTTTTCGATACTGCTGAATGACCTCCCGGAAGCAATTTCGACAGCGGAGGTCCTCATGTACGCTGACGACGTGGCCGCCATTGTTACCGCACCCACAGTCGATCAGTTAGAACGTAGTCTCAACTGCACAGCGGCGCGACTTGCGGAATGGTTCGGGATGACCGGCCTTGCTCTTAACTTGAGCAAGACTCACCTCATTCATTTCCGCTTGTCGGGCCATGCAGTGCGACCAATGTCGGTGGCAATAGCTGGTGAGCCCATAGACCAAGTTGAATGCACAACTTTCCTTGGTTTTCAAATCGAAAGTGCGCTGACGTGGGCTAACCACATCGATAAGTTGTGCGGTAGGCTGGGCAGTGCGTGCTACGCGCTCGGGCGCGTGTCTCGGGTGGTGTCGGGTGACGTGGTCCGCGCGTGCTACTTCGCCACGGTGCACTCGCTGCTGCAGTACGGCGCCGAGCTATGGGCGCGCGCTGCCGACTGGGAGCGCGCGTTCAGGATGCAGAAAAGGGCCGTACGAGCAATTGTGCAAATCCGAAGTGATGTGTCTGCGAGACCACACTTTAAAAACTTAGGTATTCTCACGTTGCCCAGTTTAGTCATATACCAAGTGGCGGTATACGTGAGAACTAATCTAGACTCCTATGCTAGGCACGGTGACCTACATGCTTATCACACCCGCAACAAGCGTAAACTGGCGATACTGCCGCGGACACTTACAAAGTCATCGAAGCTGACGCATGTGATGGGCCCGGAGGTATATAATAGGCTGCCGGATACCATCACGGAGGCCCCTAGTGTAGCTTGTTTTAAATATAAATTAAAGTGTTGGCTTGTCGAGCAGACTTTCTACTCCTACGATGAGTTCAAGGGCAGTAATAGAATAGTCAGGTACTGTGTAGGTACTTGATGGTTACCTACAAAGCTAAACATTATATTCTTATTCTATTTATTTTGTAATTATCAAAAATGAAATCTACACTAGAGTGTAGATAAATTTATATTTTTCTATTACTGTATTTAAATTTTTATTATTTTTTTTTTATTTCCCATGTTGACCTATAATTATTATTATTAATAAATGACTTATGACTTATGACTTATGACAATCATTATGCAATAGCCGTAAAGAAATTAATAAAAATAAAATTTTGATACAAAAACTTGAAAAATTTTTTGATCAAATTTAAAAAAAATAATTTCATAAATATTTTTTATTCTATTTGTTGAACCTAATTCCTGAGTATTTGCAGTTAATAATGAATAACCCTGTATAATCGTATAAAGGCAGTATTTGATCAGTCCAGTATTATGGCCACATACAAATTATATATCCAAATATACAAACATCATGAATGACTGATATATTAATAAGCCGACCTTCCAAAAATAAATAAACTGCGATTGTACAGCATTTCGCAAACAAATCAGAATCTTAATTAAAACGCGTGTTCGGTACAGGTTGACTCCCGCACCAAATGTTTTCTTTGTTCGCGATTGCTAGAAGTGCTTTAATGACTTCAGCAATTACTTCGTGCTATGTTAACAGTTATTTCAAATATGCACGAACAATCAGTCTCCCACTTTTAACGTGAAATTCCAAATGGATTTAATTTTTAACGCAAACCGTGGACGCAGAATGAACTAGCGGTAGGTACAGTCAAGCATTGCGCTCATCTATGGGTCTCCTGCGATCTGCGATGGCGATCAGTTTCTACATTGGGTTTTGCATATTGACTGTGCAGTATTTGCCATCGCAGACGATCTAAATGTGAACAAGGCTTCAATGAGAGCTACTTTGATTTGAAAATGTATTTTTTCAGCTCGGAATTTCTCTCAATTTTTTTTATTTTTTTAGACAATGAACCACTGCATGATTGGCCATCCTTGTACGACATGACAGCTTCATCAGAAATATTATCGAAGGAAAGGTAGAAGGAAAGAGAGGAAGAGGAAGACCAAGGATAAGCTACATGAGCCAAATAAAAGCAAAGATCGCCGTCATGTCGTATAAGGAGGTCAAGAAGGTTGCCCTCAAAAGAAATACCTGGAGAAAAATGCATACATTATGCGGACAAGAGCGTTGCTCTTAAATAAGAAGAAGAAGAAAAACCACTGCATGTTTATTATTTAAAATTACAAATACAGTTACAGATTTCCATTAAATATAAGTAAGTTACGTTGCCAACTGTACCATTGCAACCGAAGGGAAATGAAAATTCATTATTCTTTATCGTAGGCGGTCGTCTCGAACTTTTTATAACAAGATCACATTTATTTTCTTCGGTCTTTCCAATGGCCATGGATTCATCTGACACCGACTTTTATGAGAGTCATTTATTTTCAGATTTTGAAGTGGTTCATCAGTGACAATGGTAACATGGACATTTTGCCAATTAGACTAACTGCTCATTAGACCTTTAGCTCTGTTGGACATTTAGCTACTCAGACCTTCTGATCAGGAGGCATTATTTTGTACCAGCAATCCAACTTATATTTTATTCTTTAGTATCACCTCAGTCTGACAATCCACTTTTACTTCTATTTTGATTTCGCTCCCGGTAGGTATTTTACGAAAAATTTACAAGATGTTTCCGCGTAAAAAATATTATTTATCCAAAATTCACTACTTTACTAAACTTTTTCCACTTAACTAACTGAATTTGACTAAAAATCGCAGTCCAACTTTATTGATAATGAATCGACAACACTGTAGGTACCTATTTAAAACTAATTAACTAGTCTCTACTGTTGCATTAAGATTTTGTTACAAAGCCACTAAGTACAAGCGACTAATTAAAAATAACCCTTTTTTCATGAGCTTTTGTAATTTTAACGGCAAAGTTGCAAAAAATGGATAGCCTGAAAATAATTCGACGGAAATTGCAAGTCAAGGCAAGCGAACAAACGAAGCTCCTTTATTAAGCCAGGGCTGTTACAAGACGGGGATATGGTCTTTATCGGTGGAAGCTGGCGAGGGTCCAGAGGAAACTTATCCACTTTAAGACATCATTGCACATTGTCTGCTGATAGCGTAGAAGTTCACCTCACTGAGGAAGTTCTATCTGAACGTGAACATGCTTGAGAAAGTAGCCTGGAATCGTGAATCGAAGTACTACTGGAGTTCCGAAGTTTGAAGCCAGATAGTTTTTTCACGACTATGAAAGTTAAAGAAACTATTTTATCATTTCTGAGTAACGTTCAGACATATAAAAACATTTCCGTTTTTGCACTTAACGAGTTGTTTTAGTTTGAGCTTAGCTCCTGAATATTCGATGAACCCACGAACATACCCATAGTGTCCGAGAAAACAATAAAAGGTCTTCTTAGCATATGCAACAAGATACAAGTACTACCTCAGGCAGAATAGGGTCGTGCGACATCGATATAAAGTGCCATGTCAAATCGTCCATGTTCTCGTCACGTGTACTTTTCTCCGATTTTAAATACAAAGATACTAGAATTCCGTTCCGTCCGCTACAACATAAAATACGTTACTTAAATGCTGAGACCTTTACATTTCATGTCTGCTCTCTACGGAATCATTGGCTACACAATTCCAGTATTTCTCAATTTGTCCCAACGGAGACTGCTCTGTAGCTATTACTTTCGCTACGATAGCAGTCGAGTTCGTGCTCTGAATTGACACAGCTAGACATTCAGCACCACATTTCACAATGCTAGTACAATTATTAAATTAGCAACATCAATGGTAGACTCTAATTGGTCAAGATATTTGTGCCAGCCCACAAATTATGTATTGCATGCTAAGTCAAAAGTTACCTAAAAATTGGTTGTCTGTAAAGTCGGTTTACTGACGATAGTTGAACGTGACAACGTCATACAGAGTGTCCACGCGGACGCATCGCTCACTCAAGTAGGAGAGAGACAGATGTCGAACGCTGCTCGTTCCGTGCTCTCGCTTGCACTTCAAGCCTTAAATGGAACGCCTCAGAGTGAGGTAACGCCGCATGAGTCATGTTATTTTGTGCGTGCAGCCGGCTCTATCGAATTATAAGACGTTGTCACGTCAAAAAGTCTGATATGTGCTCGTAGTTTGTAACACCCATTTTAACAAAGCTTTTCAATAAAAAGTTACTCTTCGCCGCCGGCTGACAAGCGTTCGCGACAGGAACCGCCTTCCAATTCAGCTGTTCTACTAAAGTTCTGTTCAAAAACTGGCATAAAAGTTTTATCTATTGTTATTCTTGGATATAACATTTATGAGAGACTTTATTCTCGCTTAGCTAATATGATATAATTCTAGCTCACAGGATAAACCTAACTGAATCAGTATTTAACGTTGTACAAAAGGTTCTTAAGCGGGAATCACACCGGCGACTCTCCATACAAACGTAGTCCTCTATTTCCTCCCTGGATAATGCCTCTAGAGTAACCATTTTTTCTCATAAAATCCAGATCTGATAAATACCTGCTCGTATGTTTTCCTTTTTTTCAGAAACTTATTGATAAAGAAAATATCTTAAGCACCATCTTGTTGTATTGTTCTAGTGTTTATTATGTTGGTGATCAATAAATAAAAATAATAAAATAAATAAATAAATATCACCTCCAATTCATATTTCATATAAATCATATTAGAGTCATATTTTCTTTATCAATAAGTTTCTGAAAAAAAGGAAAACATACGAGCACGTATATAGCAGATCTGGATTTTATGAGAAAAAATGGTTACTCTAGAGCAGCGGTACTCAAAGTGTGTTCCGCGGAACCCTAGGGTTCCGCGCTACCCCTGTGGGGTTCCACAAGAATTTAGAAAAAAAAACAAAATACCTCTCTCTGGTCACTGGTCGAACGTTTTGACTCCGCCGCGCGTATACTTGTGAGCGCGCAGTCCCTTTGATAAAAGCTGCCTCTAAATTAGACGCTATAGTTGTGAACAAGCGACTTTCGGCTCTATCTTGAAAAAATTAAAGTCGAGATTGTTTACAACGCATTTTTTTGTATTTCTATTTTTATTTCCGCTTTTTGCTTATCAAAGGTGCCGACTCAAGTATTTTTGAGAATGTTCGAGTTCCGTCAAGTATTTTGCTTGTCAAAAGGGTTCCGTGACCAAAAAAGTTTGAGAACCGCTGCTCTAGAGGCATTATCCAGGGAGGAAATAGGGGACTACGTTTGTATGGAGAGTCGCCTGTGTGATGCCCTCTTAAATGCCTTAGCGGAATAGCAAAAAATGTTAAGGCAACGGGGTCCGACACTTTTCTTCATAATAATAAAACGCCACATCATCTTTTCGGAGTTGAAACTATTACTGAAACTGCTCTACTCACTAATTTATAGAATACAATATTTCATCATAAAAATACGTGACCAAGGTTCAAATACGCGACGAAGAACGTATTGTTTCCTTTTTTTTTTTAACGATGGCTGTTGCTTTATAACATTGTTTTTCAAACAACTTTTTCAGGACGTGATCCGCCTGGAGACCCAGTACTGGTCCTTGGTCGAGATTCCTCGCCAGGAGAAGGCGGAGACCGTACCTGCCTTCGTGCTGCGAGCCTGCGCTATAATGGAGAAGACGCAGAAGTCTGGAGAGGGAGTCAAGACTTCCACCAAACTGGCAGAGGAGGCAGCTGATCGCAGGGAGCGGATAGAGCGACTGAACGGTGAGTTCTGATGCGTTAGTCATCGAAGTGTTGGACGCAGATCTTCTCCATATATTAATGGAGGGTACTGTTTGCCGTTGTCCATTACCACGCTTGACAGGCAGATTGGAGACAGCTGTGTTGGTGTTATGTACTCCAGAGATGCTACTGCTCAACTACTAGTTACATCCCTAGCTAGTCGTTTTTTAAGATATACATGGAGGTTATGAAAAGGTTATATTCTTTGCCAAAACCACCACTGCCCCTAGGTGGAGTGAGGTATGTCAGATACTCAGATAAAGCGAAAAGGACCAGGTACCAAATATACCCGGTATCAATAGATTTGAGAGGATATTTATTATTTTCCATGGATGATGAAAACAGATCGTGGATTAAAATTGTTACTCTTTCATTGTGCTACAACGTAGCACCGTAGCACTTTCCTACGATGTTGTAGTATCTATCTATTTTTACTGCTACCGCATTTTATGATTTTGTCGCCATAATGGGCAACCCGCAGTAAGTATTACTTATTGGCACCTGCCTCTGTAGCCGTATCTCGAAACAGATCTGCGATATTTGATGATGACTTAATTCACTCTTTTTCGGAGGCCTATCGCAAAATATACAACCAGGGGGTAATTCCCCTAGTTCAGTATTCAGTATATTTATTGCCTTATTATTTATGTAAATTTAACAGTGTCAGATCTTATAACTAGTTTTTGAATAAAAAAAAAATTTACCCTGTAAGGGTGTTGCAATACTGTAGAAGCGGGCCGATATGATTATAACCACGCAGATTGTAAGCAGGTTTAGTATAAAATGATAAAAGGGTTATTTATAATTAACGTTATTCTTTTCGTCCGTCGTTAAAGAACTCGACTAGTGTGCAGTAAGTTCTATCCTCACAATGTGTCGCACTAAGTTCGCTTAGATATACGTTTTTTCAAAGTGCACGAAGAAATTGGGCCGTAGCCAGACAATTTCGGAGCATTTGCTGAGAGGCGTGTAGTTAGATTAGATCCCATTAACGAAACTCATTCTACTTCCTTTGTCCTGATAGTTATACAAAGCGAGTTTACGAGATTTGAATACACGAGGTAGTGAAAATGAATATAGGCTTCGCGATAGGAATTCACTCTGTTTGTCAAAGCCTACCTCTGCATATATTTTTGCCAAACAAAATATTGTGACGTGGTTATTCTGAACATTTCTCCAAGGACTTTTTTCTCTCGGCCCCTCATTTTCTAATGCATTTTGCAATTAAATTGAACTCTAGTTATCTATCCATAACCATTTTTACAATCAGTTTTAATGTTTCTGTGAGGCTACTTTGGTACAAAATGTAATTTGATCCGGTTTAATTGTTCACATTTTCGTTTCCCCAGCCTTCACACAAATCACTTTAATATCAGCAATAAAGAAAGTTGAACGTATAAAGAAGTTGATTTACGTCTGCATTCGGCGTTCTGTGGAATCAACTCTTTATTTTAATGAATATTTACGCGTGATAAAGTCAGAATTCCTTGTGTAAATTAGAACTCGGTTCTCGAATCTAAATTGCGGTCACACCCTCCACCGACATTAAAATATTTAATGCCTTCCTAATACGACGTATGTCATAAAAATGCGTAGGTAAACCTACCTAAAAATGCCTTTAGGACTCAACTAACTTTGACACTACGAACTGTTCCAGATATGACCACATGTCAGATCGAGACAGAAAACACGCAGATGACCAACGATCTGTACCGTTTGCTCAAGAAATACACCGGGCTGAGGAACCTCATTAGAGAACTCAAGGTAAGCCTTCATCATCACCCCTAAAAACTTCTCTGCCACCTTTATCATAGACGGGGTTTTCCTTAGTCACCACGCTTAGAAAGCGGAAAGGCAACCTAATCAAAACACAGCTGTATTGGACTTTTGCAGACTTTTTTCACACACGACTCCGTATGAATTATAGTGTAAAAATAGACTCAGCAAATAAACGCAGACAGTCATTTTGAATACTAAGTCGAAACAGCCTCAATATAGCAAAAAAACATTCTTGTATACATTTAGAATTTTAGACCTTCTCTGTACATTATTTGCTAGCTATTACTCTGCGACACTCCTCCACTTTCCTATCTTCCGTCGTAGAGAGTAGAGGTTAACAAAATAATGAATAGATTCTTGTAGGTCGACTTTTTGGGATTATATTTATTGTTCAGACAAAAATGGTTAACAGCTATCAACCAGGTTCTAAGGCTGGTACCAATCTATGGTGATTTATAAATAACAACTTTAATTTCCAGTCGGACTACGTGAGCTCAAAGGTGTACCCGATGTTCCCTCGGTACACAATGCTGAAAGACATGATCAAGGATATCATGCACGATCCTGACTACATGGAGGTGTGCCACGAGGTGGATCCATAGCGAGGAGTGCGCAAATAAACGGGCTCTTTCACCGACCGGCAAAGGTCGACTCGTCGTTAGGCAGCAGTTGAGTTTGCAAGTGTTTTGTCTGCTGTTTTGAAATCAAAGCTTTTCTTGATCGGTCCTACTGTTGCAACTGCATAGTCCAGTGTTATTTTATCTTGGTTTACTTCCTAGCCTTACCAGTCCTCAACCCACTGGCTTCAAATCGATAAATTTTATTGTTCAATAATTTGAACTATGATTGACACATTCGAATAGCTAAAAGTCCCTTGCTAATTTTGATTACTTACTCAAAATTCACTGTGATTTTTTATTTGCAAAGGCTAGTCTTTTACGAAGCCTATTTTTCATTGGCCAATGGTCCGTTACGTTATATTAAAAATTGCTATTACCTGCTATTTGTCAGTCAATGTTGATATCTTTGTGCATCTTGTGATTTTGCCATACAACGATGGCTTGATCCCTTCTCCGGTCAAGGCTAAAGAGCTAAATATATCTTACCCATATAAAACTTTGTGACCTACATACCTAATAATCGTATTAGAAACCTATATCATTGGCTTTGTGTATTCTAGATCTTACCTAACCTATACCTTTTACTATAGATAATACTGTAACGTTTTTTATTTCAATGCAGAGTAGAGTTGTAGAGTGCTATTGTAAATTTTGACAGCTGTCAGTTTTCGGCTACTTCAGCACTATAGAAGATGGCGGACAAAAGACGGTTAAATTCAAACTGTGAGAAGCTAACGAGGCGAATAGTGAGACGAGTACTCGTTTAATTTGCGCATATTTTTAATTGGACTTTGAAGTGTAAGGTTAGGTTTAAGTTGAGTGTGTACTCGTCCTATATTATATAATCTGTGGCTATTGTATCAAGAGATATGCAAACGTAAAGTATGAAAAGTGTACGCTATTTTCTGTAAGATTGTGTCGGCATCTTATAAAGTGAACGCGTCTTGTGATTAAAAAGTTGAAACGCTTTAGTATCTAAGTTCGGTCCCTTCTCTATAATTTGCTTTATAAAAGCTATTCTAGAGTAGAATAATGTTAAGTACTTGTCTAAACATGTTTAGTTACCTAATTAGTAGGTCTAGGAATCTCTATATACCCTATAATTATTGAGATAATCTATCATATAGCTGGCTTTGTGTTCTACTAGATATTATACATAATTATTCTGCGTTATTAGTAAGAATAATCCTTTTACTATCAATCGTTCATATTATATTATACAGGGTTATTCATAATTAGCTGCAAATACTCAGGAATTAGGTTCAACAAATAAAATAAAAAATATTTATGTAATTATTTTTTTAAAATTTTGATTTAAGTTTTTGTATAAAAATTTTATTTTTATTAATTTTTTTACGGCTATTGCATAATGATTGCCATGGAGAACAGGACGATGACCCACCCAGGCGGTGACTGAACGTAGAGTGTCGCTCACGGCGTGCGGGCGCGGATCAAAGGTCAAAATAGGTCAGGCGCCAATGATTCCAAAGGATATTCTTTGTCGATTTTCTCGGGATTTTCATAACAAAACTTAAAAAAAATAATTTCATAAATATTTTTTATTTTATTTGTTGAACCTAATTCCTGAGTATTTGCAGCTAATTATGAATAACCCTGTATAATGTTTATCATATCACTTAGGAAACTCACCATATCGATAATAGTATCCTCTCTACACAAAATAAGTACCAAGTAGTTATTTACTGTTATTCTAATTGCTAATGTTTCTGACCAGTTTATACTTACTACATTTCACTTTAACTATCAAATATCTATAACTATTATAATCGATAGAATAGGTACCTACCTACCCCTGACGGTAATTTTTAATATAGAAATAAGTAAATAGATATAAGCTTTATAAATGTGCATTTATATGCCAGTGTATGTGTTCAAAGAAAAGTAGGTTTTTTGTATGTTTATCTTCCATCATAATAATGATAGTTTTGAAATAACCTATATCTAAGTACCTAGAGCAAGGCAAACTTTTATTATGCTTAACTTAAAATGTGTAAACAAAGTTAAATAGATTAAACGGCTATTTATGGCTGTTACTAACGATAGCAGCCTAGTTACACGGTCGAAACGTAGCGAACGTTTCGACCGTGTAACTAGGCTACTACAACAGCCGTGGTAGCGGGCAGACCACGACCAGACAATCAAATACATCTTTAGTCAATTGTATCACAAGGATCACCTTGAAACGTCATAAAGCTAAGTGAATCTAGGTTCCAGTTCCACGAAAACAAGAACAGCTTGGATCCTTCCATTTTTTTTATATGATCCTTTTTCAAAACAATAATAATATATAGCAGTGAAGTTCTCGTGTGGTGCCCATCCAGCATAGGGAGACATAGGCAATAACAATAATTCAAAAGAAAAAGTTTCAAAGACAGTCAGACGCCAGAGGCTACCCGCGACCACCGCTGTTGTAAAATGGTCGAAAGATCGGGTAATATAAAAAGGTTACCACAATAAATACCCGAATAATTATGCATAAAAATCACGATAATTTAAAAAGTGTAAGCATAATTATTTTATAGCAAAGCAATGCATGGGTTATCTTAATGTGTAATGATTTGTGAAAAACTTACTGTTATTAAATAGAATATTTATTTTTAAAGTATACATAATATTAGTTCAATGAAAACATTTATAGCTGTAAAACTTAAAACCAAAGTTAACCAAACCTGTTTGTATTAGATTAAACAGCTTTGTTTTTATTAGACGCTAGGTATTTAATATTAAAAACTGTCATTTATTAAAAAATTGACATGTTATTAAAATTCTAGGCTCATGCATAATAGCACTAAAGGCTCGAACACACCTAGTTCGCTGGCGGTAGCGATCAGTGAAACGCTGTCAAATATCGCTGTCAGATTTAAGATTTGACAGCGATATTTGACAGCGTTTCACTGTTCGCTACCGCCAGCCACAGACTACTAGGATTAGCATGCAAACTAGGTGTGCGCAGGCCATAAGATGTTAATGTTTATTGTCAATCTTATCAGTTTACCGGACTAATCGGCCAATAAATTATTTCGCACTGTTTCAACTTAAATGCAAGCTCTGACATAACAAAGATCTAAGGGCGTTATTAATAATCCTGGCGTAGCGTTGGACTAGTTAATCCGTGTTTTGTCTCTTGCATTGGACATGCAATTGTCAACTCGAGCAAATGTGACAAAACACGGATTAACTAGTCCAACGCTACGCCAGGATTATTAATAACGCCCTAGTAGTTTATTAGTCGATTAGTCATTCATGAAACTGTCGCTTAGTTAAGTATTATTGACCACTCATTTTATTCATAGGCCCGTTTTCTAAAACAATGCCAAGTTTGCATAGGAATTTCTTGACTCTCAATGGAAAAGTTTAAAAAAATCTTAGGTCTCGCCCGATTCTATGAACATTGTTTGAGAAAACGAGCTTGATATAAAACATTTAAAAAAAACGAGATAAAACTGCACCTATGAGTGCGAACCATAGTAACCTATCTACAAAAGTGTTTATAAAATAAATTTATAGGAATAAGAAAATGAAAGCAAATAGTGAGGCAAAATCTTTGGATAAGAACTGTATTGGGTAAGTAGGTACTTACTGAATTAATATAAGTAAATTATTGAGATAAAATCATAGTGCTGTACGCTGTATTCCCCCGCTGGCTTCAGAAAAAAGTTGTATGTAGCCAAATTGTAATCATATTCAGCGCGATGTTCTAAACCCAGTATAGACTTGGGTAGGTACAATCGGCTGCACCGGAATAAAAAAATACTACGATAAAATTATGAAAAGTAGGTAAGTATACCTTCATTCTATTCCAGCACAGCCGAATGTATCTATCCACCTAACTCTATAGTAAAAAAATATACTTACCTAATGCTTTCAGACATAGTGTGCCGTTAGAATTATCGTTATTTTATTTTCAATTTGGAAAAAGTACATACAAAAGATTGAAATAAATGTGTGTTGTTTTCAATGCTTCTTTTATTTTCGCCGTCCACAGTGAAACCACTTACTGCGCTACCTTCGTACCTACCTACCACTACTACAAGAGGTATGGATGGACCTACTTTCATAGACATACTTTATTTCATCAAAAAAATAACAACTTTAGCACATTACTACAGTGGCCAACAAAAAAGCATAGATGGTCGAACGTTGTGGCCAAGGCTTGAATTTTATACTTTTCCCAAGTAATGCCAGGACATTAAAACTAAAGAGTTTATACCTACTTCTTCAACTCTTCGTAAAACGTGTTTGTGGGTCAAATAAACAAGTTTTCTTTCTTTCTTCTTTCTTCAACATTTTGTCAATACAATACAATTGCGACAAATAACGAACAACGCTATTTTTTCTCGCGCTGAAGTGTTCATTTGTTTTTTTTTTTCAATAAACATAAACTGCATTTAATTTTGCAAGCCAGTTCGAAATTCAATTAAAATCTTTGATTGGTTACCGCCTTGGTAGCAAAAGTAAACATTTATGATTTATGACTAGCAATTTTATTCGTACAGCGCCATCTCCAGAAAAATATATGAACAAAGACCAGAATGCATTTAACTTACGACAGTACTGACATCTATGTAAAATGAAACGCACTGCTACTGAAAACACCGACTCGTTGCGAACTATTACCAAAGACTATGGAAAACAAGTAGACTGACAATCTCATCCAAGAAAACGTGCATCGATAAATGATTGCCTACAATGACGCTAGATGTCGCTGATCGTTTTGAATCTGATAAAAACGAGTGAAATGGTTTTTACAGTATTCGCAACAATAGGTTAGCTAACTAATTGATATTGTAGTACGACAACAAATAGAGAGATGGCGTTAATCTGAGTGGCGTTACTTAAACTTGCGGCGTTGCCAGCTTTCGATGGAGCAAAAACAGGGTAGAGTGTGACGCGACGTTGTCAGCTAGTGTACGGAGATTTTATTTTGATGTTTTTAGTTTGTTCCAAGGATTAAGGTCATTGCTTAATTGCTAACAAGTTGCGCTGAAGCGTCAAAGTGACACTCAGGCAGGACAGGCAGGACCAACCTGGATTTTTAAAAACATTGGGTTATGTAATAACTTGTTACCTATTTGTAAAATCTTATGCGTAAGTTGTTAGGCAAAGTAAAAAAGCACACCACAATAACGTGTTAGGTACCTATTTATTTTGTTGTGTATGCAAATAAGTTTAAAGATTTAGCATGGAGTTTTAGTTGAGTGATGACTATGACATTTAGTAACAACCTACCGTCTACATACATTGTAGATTGTAGGTATGTACACAATACAAACTGAATGATTTACACACCCATTTTTAGGGTTCCGTAGCCAAATGGCAAAAGCAGAACCCTTATAGATTCGTCATGTTTGTCTGTCTGTCTGTCTGTCCGTCCGTATGTCACAGTCATTTTTCTCCAAAACCGTAAGTGATGAAACTTGGCGAGTAGATGTATTTTGTTAACCGCATTAAGATTTTGACACAAAAATAGAAAAAAAAACTATAAATTTTGGGGGTCCTCATACTTGAAACTGAAACTATAAAAATGTTTTTCATCGGTCCCATACGTGTGGGTATTTATGAATAGGTCTTCAAAAATGATGTTGAGGTTTATAATATAGTTACTTGATGCTACGGAACCCTTCATGGGCGAGTCCGACTTGCACTTGGCTGCTTTTTAAATTGCCCGAAAATTGAGTTTCGTTGTTAGCGTGTTTTCCTCGTGTTTATTGTTTAAAGTTTTTTCCGTTTTTCTTAAGAGGGTACCGAGCAAAATAGTGACACAAGCCGAGCAGCAAACGCGATCTTTTGTGTATGCGCATTGAGCTGCGAACAGGTGAAATATGATAACTCAATTTTATTATTATTTGTGCTTTTTACCGTCAAAACAAAGTTTTTTTTTTTGGAACAAATTTTTCAGAGAAAAATTCGGTTTTCAGAGAAAAATGGGATATGAGATGTGGGATGATTATAATATGAAGAAAAGTGGGGCTCTATTCCGGATAAGGTTTAATTTTTTTTTCTTAAATAGTTGTTAACGTAGATATTGTTTATAGGTTTTTGGGGGCTCTGATTGTGAATTCGACACATTTTTTTTTAATCCAAGATGGCAGCTTTATTTTTTTTCTTGAAAAATAGATATGGGTATCGTTTAATAGGTTTTTGGGGACTCTGATTATGAATTCAACATTATTTTTAAATAAATATGGTGACTTCATTTTTTTTCTTAAAAAATGGATATGGGTATCGTTTAATAGGTTTTCGGGGGCTCTGATTGTGAATTTGACATTATTTTTTTAATCCAAGATGGTGACATAATTTTTTTTCTTAAAAAATGGATATTGGTATCGTTTTTTAGGTTTTTTGGGGCTCTGATTGTGAATTCGACACAATTTTTTTGAATCCAAGATGGCGCCTTTATTTTTTCTTGTAAAATGGATATGGGTATCGTTTAATAGGTTTTTGGGGACTCTGATTATGAATTCGACATTATTTTTAAATCAATATGTTGACTTCATTTTTTTTCTTAAAAAATGGATATGGGTATCGTTTAATAGGTTTTCGGGGGCTCTGATTGTGAATTTGACATTATTTTTTTAATCCAAAATGATGGCTTCATTTTTTTTCTTAAAAAATGGATATGGGTGTCGTTTAATAGGTTTTTGGGGGCTCTGATTGTGAATTTGACATTATTTTTTGAACACAAGTTGACGGCTGCATTTTTTTTCTGAAAAAATGAATATGAGTATCGTTTACACATATCGTAACAATGTCAAACGAGCGACAAAGAGGAACAATCGGCCTCCGCGTTCGGCAGCGTTCGACATCTGTCTCTCTCCTATTTGAGTGAGCGATGCGTCCGCGTGGACAGCTGTATGACGTTGTCACGTTCAACTGTTGTCAGTTAACTGACTTTACAGACAGCTGATTTTTTTAAGGAAATGTAGATCTTGCATTACTGCTGAAGGCCAACAGTTTGAACATTTGCTGTAAATCCTTGATGTAGTTAAATTAAAATCACGATTGAAGAAATCCTATGATTTTATTTTATTTCAAACTTTCACTTAAAACTAACAAATTACTTGAACACCCATGTTTATTACTCTTTCGACAAGATGGTGGCTCTATCTGTTTACTTGCAATGTCAAAATGGTATTTACTTTTACCTGTAAATTGTGAGCGGCTTAAAAACACAGCGTAGGCATTTTAAGTTCATAATTTAAATTAAAGGGTACAAACATTTTATCTCATGAAATAAAATTGATTGGAAATCCGGTTTATTTGAAAAAACATTTTTTATTTCGAAAACTAAAAAGTACTCTAGCAAGTATTATACCATTTTGGAATCCTGAATAAATGTGCCATTTTTTAAAGTTACTTGCCATAATAATGTAGTACATTTTTTTAGCAGTACAGACGGTTAAAGTTGGGTGATGTAATTATCTGAAATGAAATGTTGGCCAAAACTCCACGATTTCATTGAAAACTGAGGCAGTTATGGCTTAATTTTGAATTGTAATTTACAGAAGGGTTATTCGTGCTTACGTTGCAGAAAAAAGTTAATATTTGTAGTCACAGGACTTAAGAGATCATCACAGGGTGTCAGTTTTTCCTGTTTTTTTTAAATACTCATAACTCCAAAGTTACATAACAAATTTTTTTTTTTATATTTTTCTGATAACTGTCATGACTTGGCGCATCACCCGTTTTCGGCTGGACGTTGACTTAAGGGACACCCTGTATATTAAAAAAAATCCTCAATCTTGGATTCAAAAATGAATAGCAAATGCGAGGCGGAATATAGTTTAAAACTAGTTTTTTCGTGTGCGCGAGCTGCATGCAGCTCGCGTGTCGGTGTGCTACTCCCAGTTTTACATTTGTTTACACTTTAAAAACCCCAAAAAGTAGTAAAGAAAGTCCTAAGGAACCCTAAAAATGTTTACATAATCAACGTCCTAGGTGAAGTAAAATTCCAATCAAAGTCTTAAGGAACCCTAAAATTCGACCACATAATCAAATTCCTCAATGTAGTAGAACCCCAATCAAACCCTAAAGAACCCTAGAACTCCACCTTTTGGCTCCACCTTCATTATGCGAACCTCCAGGGAATGGAACTCATTGCCGGCGGCTGTTTTTCCTGACCACTACAATCTGGGCCTCTTCAAGGCAAGAGTGAATAGGTGTCTTCTAGACCATCCTGCTCCATCGTCGGCTACATCGTCGCTTACCACCAGGTGAGATTGTATCCAAAGGCTGGTCTATATCTTGTAAAAAAAAAAAAAAAAATTGATTACATAATCAAGGTCCTAAGTGAAGTCAAATTCCAATTAAAGGCCTAAGGAACCCTAAAAAATGTTTATTTTATCAAGTTCCTCAATGTAGTAAAACCCCAATCAAAATCCTAAGGAACCCTAAAAATGTTACCATTATCAAGCTCCTAAGTGTAGTTGAAACTCCGATCAAAGTCCTAAGGAACCCTAAAATTGTTTACATAATCAAAGTCCTGAGTGAAGTAAAATTCCAATTAAAGGCCTAAGGAACCCTAAAATTGTTTACATAATCAAGGTCCTAAGTGTTGTTGAAACTCCAATCAAAGTCCTAAGGAATCCTAAAAGTTGATCAGTTAATCAAGTTCCTCAGTGAAGTAAAACCCCAATCAAAGTCCTAAGGAACCCTAAAATTGTTTACATAATTAAGGTCCTAAGTGAAGTAAAATTCCAATTAAAGGCCTAAGGAACCCTAAAAATGTTAACATTATCAAGCTCCTAAGTGTAGTTGAAAGTCCGATTAAAGGCCTAAGGAACCCTAAAAGTTGTTTATTTTATCAAGTTCCTCAATGTAGTAAAACCCCAATCAAAGTCCTAAGGAACCCTAAAAGTTGTTTATTTTATCAAGTTCCTCAATGTAGTAAAACCCCAATCAAAGTCCTAAGGAACCCTAAAAATTTTAACATTATCAAGCTCCTAAGTGTAGTTGAAACTCCAATCAAAGTCGTAAGGAACCCTAAAATTGCTTACATAATCAAGGTCCTAAGTGAAGTAAAATTCCAATTAAAGGCCTAAGGAACCCTAAAAGTTGTTTATTTTATCAAGTTCCTCAGTGTAGTAAAACCCCAATCAAAGTCCTAAGGAACCCTAAAATTGTTTACATAATCAAGGTCCTAAGTGAAGTAAAATTCCAATTAAAGGCCTAAGGAACCCTAAAAGTTGTTTATTTTATCAAGTTCCTCAATGTAGTAAAACCCCAATCAAAGTCCTAAGGAACCCTAAAAGTTGTTTATTTTATCAAGTTCCTCAATGTAGTAAAACCCCAATCAAAGTCCTAAGGAACCCTAAAAGTTGTTTATTTTATCAAGTTCCTCAATGTAGTAAAACCCCAATCAAAGTCCTAAGGAACCCTAAAAGTTGTTTATTTAATCAAGTTCCTCAATGTAGTAAAACCCCAATCAAAGTCCTAAGGAACCCTAAAAATGTTAACATTATCAAGCTCCTAAGTGTAGTTGAAACTCCAATCAAAGTCCTAAGGAACCCTAAAAGTCGACCACTTAATCAAATTCCTCAATGTAGTAAAACCCCAATCAAAACCCTATACGGAACCCTAAATTTTACGTAAAGCCAAATCCTCAACGGGTCGGAACCGCTAGAAGGGACCTTGTCGCGCGACCTACAAGCAGGTCCAAAATGAAGTAAAACGGCAAACATAGGAGGAAAGGGTTCTGGGGGGCCGAGGGGGGGTCCAGCACGGCTCGCTTCGCTCGCCGCGCTGTTCTTCGTAGTCGCGTGGCGGCTCGCTTCGCTCGTCGCAACGCTCCCCCCTAGTTCAGGTAGGGGGGTTCTGGGGGGCGTAGGAAGGTCACAGCACGGCTCGCTTCGCTCGCCGCAATGCTCCACACGAAAATAAAAGGTCAAAAATAGGGCATTTTTAGGTTTTTTAAATAATAAAGGGGTCTAGAGGGAAAAGGTGGGAAAAATTTATTTTGCTTTCAAAATATCACACCTTCCCTACATGACCCAAAAAAAAAAAGTCTCGCAAGTCACTCCGCTTGGAAGATACGAAAGGGGGGGAAAAAAAGGGGTAGGAGGGGGGAAGTTTTTTTGTTCTTTCAATTCAGGAAGAAACCCTCTATACGAAACCCCAATCGAAACCCCTCTATCTCGATGGCATCTGGTAGCACTCTAAAAAGGGGGGGTCCTGGGGGGCAAGGGGGGCAAAATTTTTTGTGCAATCGAAATCACTCGTGACCGTCTTTAGGTTCCCCATAAAAAAAATATGCAGGACCTCTCGGTTGCAGAGCCCCTCACCAAAAAGTCCATTAAAAACATAATTATGAAACACATCACGATCATCATGGGTTACCTACTTTTACCATTCTAGGTGTAAACGGAGTCGAGCGAACCTATCATTGTGTGCGTGAGTACGCACACAACTAGCGAGCCGCAGTAAATACCTATTTTCCGTCCGCCTTGTTTGCTCGATACCCTCTTAAATAACTTACCTTTGCTTGCCTACCGGACTTGATTGACTACGCCTACCTGTAACCTGTGCTTATTAAACGGACTTCGATTGCCCAAAGAACACTGTCTGACTGTCACGAAAATGTATCTTTGAAGGAAAAGTTCATGATAGTCCTAAAACCAAAGTTTTGAAAAAGACTGCATTAACATTACTGTTACGGATAGGTGGAATTTAAAACACTTATTTGAGGAAGTTAAAAGAAAACCGGCCGGGTACGCGCGGACAAGCTAGTGCTCAGTACCGAGGTTCAAATCCAACTATTTTTGTAGCTGTCCGCGCGCAAGCGGGGGTAGACTCCAGTTTTATTCAACGAACAAAGTAAGTACATTTTATATTTTTTTAAATCTACCTACACTTTATAATTTAAAATTTGTTTTTAAATATTATTACAGGTTCGTGAGGTGCGTCTGTCTACATTCTCCGCCCAGTGTCACGTCAGGGACACTGATTAGCAACAGGAAGCAGCACCAAGCGAGTAACAGGTCGGAACTCCAGTCTCGGCGTTTATTTCCACAGTGCGTCATACACTTGTCGGGTCCGGACAATAGTAAATCCGCGGTACCTCTCGGCCAAGTGGTTTTGGTAGGTGCTACTCGGCCAATGCGAAGAATGCCCCACTCGCCTATTTGAACAGCAGAAGTACAGCAGTGCAGCAGCGACGACAACTTCTCTAAATGCAGAACAGCTAAGTCGACGCTCTCAGTTGCGTGTACCATTTCTAACGTTTCTTTATTTATTTTTATTTTTTCTTTTTCAGGTGCGGCTGTCATCCAGGGCCATCCGGGATCATCTTTTTCGCACAGGAAACCAGCATCTCGGGACCATTGACAATCTTTGTGTAATTTCAAATTCATATATTTTCTTTCTGAATGTGTGTACACAACTTGTCTAAATAATTTGTAGTCCAGTACATACCACTCTTATGATTCATCGAAAAATAAATTATATTTATTTGTAATCTGTGTTTCTTTTGTATGACACAATCGCTGAGGCAGTATGCGCGTACTGCACCCTGTAGATGTACTCGTAGCTCAGGAATCGAATCAGGATTTGTAGGTATGTATACGCGCCAGTAGACGACACAGGCGGCGCCGGGCGGCGTAAGCGGCGGGCGATGTGTTACATTACATAACAACAAATAATGCAGCTCATTTTTCTCGCTTGAACTTGAAGTGATTTGTATTTTATAACTTTTGCATCCTAAAACTTGCTTTTGTAAACAAGGGAACCATCTTGGTATGCTAGTCCGATATTTCATCTGTTGAAGTTGTAGAATCCAATCAGTAAAAATCTTGCCATATTTCGTAGGTATTTGTTCGTATGCTGATATCTTCTTATGAATGTTTATGAGTGTGCGTGAGGGCGACGCATCAGCTGTGGTCTCGCAGGCACCTGTGCGCGCGGCCACCAGTGGGGAGGTGGTAGTGACGGCGCGGGAGCAGGCGTGGCGGGGCAGGTAGCTGGAGGCGGGGGCGGGGGAGCAGCTCAGCTGTTCCAGTGCACACTCAGAACATTGATGCTTCGAAAGACAGAATCCGTTAACACACGAACCTAGCGGTGTTACGGTGGCACAAGGTTCATTTTTGCAGAGCATTATTGTCTTTATTGGCGCGATGCAATGGTAATTGTCCTCACCAATTAATAACTTTGTTTTTACATTATCACTACACGAAATGAGACAGTTCATATGTAAATTTAGTTCATCACTTTTTCTCGCACTTAGTTCTCGCAGAATTATTGTTTATGTTTGTAACTTTGCACTTTTTATCAGCTACAGATTTTTGTCGATTCTTCGTTACATTTTTACGATTGATCTCGTTATTGTAGGCTGGTATAAATAACTGCGTTGGTTTATGACTAATGCGTGCGCTTTTTTCTAAGGCTGCTAGGTATGTCCGCGGCTAACTTTTGCCCGAGTAAAAACTTTTCAAATTGAAAGTAATTTTTGTTGTATCTTTTTTGAAGTGATTTTGGTTTTTACGTAAATATGATCCTTCGCGTATTCTATATTCAAAAGTAAGGACAATATTTCCGCGCATGTTTAAGAAAAATATAGTTATAGATGTCTTCTAAAGTGCTTTAAGGTTTAATCCTACTAGAATAAAGAAACTAACCAAAGTCGAGGGCGGCAGTTAGTCTACTTGCAATAAAAAAATAATTTTTCATTAGCGCCATCTATTTTAAAAAAGCATCACTTAGTATGTACCTTACAAAATACCACTACGCCACGCCATCTATCAATAGGTATATGAACATTGAAAATATTGCTCTTTCCAGGCTATTTGCCAGCGCCATCTAGAAATAGCCCGGAATTTTACCATTTTTTGAGTCACAAAATTTTGTTCTCTATTAGCAGTCTACTTGTTTTCCTTAGTCTATGCTATTACTGACGCGTTCACAACGAACGAAACCATACAGATTTAAAATGTTTTAGTAGATACAAACTAGATGTCACTGCTAATAATGCTGCCACTTTCTGCGTTTGAACTCCTTAGTTATAGGGAAGTTCAATCGTTCTGTCTACTACAACTTACGAATTAGATAGATATACCCCTAAGAATAATCATGCAGTGCGTAGATACCTATAGGTACCCACTAAGTAAAAGGCAAAGAAGTTTCTAGCAAGTTGGAGCACTGGGTGATTAAATTTAATTATAAATATTAGAGAGAAGCGTGCATACCTAGTTTAATTCTAGCTACTATGTAAATGTGACTAAGTAGGTACCTACTTACTTAGTCACATTTACATAGTACATGGTAAGTACATAGGTTGTTATTACTTAATACCTAGATATTAAATTACCTAGTTATATTTATTTATTTATTTTTAAATTATTTATGTATACCTACTACAAACTATTATATTATGTACGCGCACTGTACTTATACACAAATACGTATAATAAAGTAGGGAGATGGTTTATTCTTATAAACCTACCTCTAAGCATATTATATTTTCAGTAGGTATATTCATTTCTGTTTGTAAATACCTATTTCTAATGTTTTTATTAATTTAAGTCTTGCTTATTGGATTGGGAGTTCTTCATCAAGAATCTGGCAGCACCAAATTCCACGCGCGTTTTTTTCTTCATCATTTTCATTCGACAATCGGCCGGCAACTGCTGCGGGCATAGGGTGTGTGCGCGTGCTTCAATCGTTATGGCGCGGTTTCGTCAATACAAAAAGTTTCAAACAAACTTTTGAATCAGAATCCGTGGACTAAAACCAATATCATAAAATAATACCGTGATGAAATCTCCTCGTTGCTCTTGAAAACTGTTAGTGAAAGTTCACCGGTCAGGATGTCGGTTAATTCAAAGTGGCGGTTACCTTACCTGACGTTTTTTGCGTTGAGTTGAATGAATGCGTTTAATTTGCGATGGATGAGTGAGGACTTGTATTTTCGATATGCCGTTCGTGCAGCGGGTTGTAGAGCCTAGACACGTGTCACGGACAAGTTTGCGCGATGAGAACGGCCAGCCGAAGGTGACTGATGAAGAGCTGCAAGCTGTGACGAATTGCACTTTGAGCAATGCTCTGAGACAGCTCGCTTCCCTCGTGTTACTGGCCGAGGATATCTTCAGCGAGCTGACGGCGCAACTCCAGGGTGTCACGGAGAGGTCCAAAGTCGCGCAGACCAGGATCCTGAAGATAAACGAGATTGTTGAGCAGTATGATCCGAAGAAGGTTACTGTCCGTGAGTATTGTTTGTTTATTGTTGTTCCATATACCTGCCTGTTACTATCTTATTACCAAATGTTGTGATTCTAATCAGATTCAGCTCAGCACACCATCTAACTTACCTAGGTACCTATGTATTATAGATTAAAGAATTTTGTGCACAAAAGAGTTGTATAACTATCTACCTGGCTGGTTGGTTTGGCTAAGGCCGGGCGAATATCATCATATGAGGTTACCTGGGTATAAATAAGCACTTATGTGCTTATTCATACCCAGGTAACCTCACTAGTTAGATGATGTTGATGATTTAATGGTTGTATGCTCTTTCTAACAGACAACAGTTCCGGCAGATAATAGGTGTAGTACCTACCTACATAGGTACTACAACACAGGTTTGAACCTATTATCTACCAACTGTAATTTCGATAAAGATGCAAATTAGCCGAACATACACAGCACACACGTACCTAATACATAATTTAGTACATAATAGGTGGGTATGGTACCTAACCTAGGTAGGTTAGGTACCATACCTAACCTACCTAGGTATGTACCTAGAGTAGTACCCATAGATTAATTCGGTATTTTTGTTATCTAGGTAGGTAAAGTTTCGGTGTGTTCAGTACTTTTGAGGCAACACAACGAAACTTTCAAGCAAACCAGGTAGGTAGATAGGTAAGTAGGTAGCGTGGTAGGTTAGGTACCTACCTACAGTACCTACCTACAAATTACCTCACCAAGACAAGATAAAGGATTGCCCTAATTGGGAATGGTGGTTGATACTGCGATAACCCTGGGCCTAATTCCGTCAGATAAAATTAATTGATATCAAGTGCCTGTCTATCGATCGCCGGAGGAATAACAAGGAGCTAGAAAAAACTAGTTTCAGTATGTACCATACGCCTGTCTATCGATCGCCGGAGGAATAACAAGGAGCTAGAAAAAACTAGTTTCAGTATGTACCATACAGATCTACCTATTTCTTATTACAATGATGCTACCTATAACAGGCTTTCAAAATAAGATAAAGTCCAATAAACGTTACCAATGAGAATATTCTTGAGATTACTGAACAATACACTAGCATAACTAGCTAAATAAGTAGATAGACCTACAAGCACCTAGGCTGGTATTATTAAAATGCGTCTATCAAGTAGACGCAAAGCCGCGCATTTGTAAATTAAGCTCATTGAAAGGAGCTCTGAAACCTCATTACCTCGTCCTCTTTAAATGTGCCGCCCTGCCGCCTTTACAAAAACGTTGATGCATTACTCGACTCAAGAGCTCTATCTAAAACCTGTTTGGGCGTTCGAACGGGCCATGATGGGGAAAAAATCCCAGATTCCGATGCGCACCATAAAAACGTTCGAGATAATTTCATCCCAACCAATCTCAACCAATGCTACGACCAACGCTGACCGCTGGAGTATTTAGCACTTGCTCGATGGAATTCTGGTATTTTTTAACTAAATATCTATTTTAGTTTAAAGCCTATTATTTATTACAATATTTTATGCTTAATCTTGGAATACATGGAACCTTTTGAAAGCAAACTCTCCTATTTTATCGTATACGTAACGGGTCGTTGAAAATGACTTTTGCCGTAATGGCAACAATCTCGACTTGAACACGAAAAGCTTTTTAGGGAAAGAAATGGTAAGAAAACAATGTGCCCGGGAAGCGGATCATATGTAAACAGAATAAGGCGAGGGAAATGTCCGTCGTCTGGCGCACCGGGCCCACGTTATTTTGTTGGAGTGTAAACACGGCAATTCATCGGGCAACCTTTCACCTGGCGATAAGAGCTAAGTGTTGTTTGACTGTCTGTTGTCATGTAGGTCTGGCTTTTACGCCCGCTTCATTTGTTAACTGTTGAGACCTAGCCGTCCTAATGAGTCTAATCTATCTTAACTTTCGCCGCCACAAATTTTAGTAGTTGTAGTGCCTCACCTTTCATCTACCTTTGTTGTTTTAAACATTGTGCTACAAAAGCTGTTATCATTTCACGTATTGTTGCATTCCCAGGTTTGCGCAATTCCTACCTCATTCGTTATTTTAAGAGTTCGTTGCCCGATAGTGTTATCAGTCTTTGTTGCTTAGAGTTCAATAGTGCCGTTAACATTAATAAAGAAATGGTGAAAGTAGATCGATACAGCTATTTCTAGATAAATTTGCCTCTATTACAAGCTATAGTAAATATTGATGAAACTACGTGAAACATCGAACCTATAACATCTAAACACAATGTTGAAAGACTAGACAAAAAGGTCAAGAAGCCCGTGAGTTAGGAGAACAGTCTCGTTGAAATTCAAAGCATTGGCAAGCGATCAAATGTCAGAGTCTAAGCTGGAATCTCAAACAAATCTCGCCGGAGTCAACTAGCAGCTCGCACGGCGTAGATTCTTCCTGTTGCTGTTTAATTTTACGGGTTCACTGAACACTCGTATTAAAAATTTTGCCTGAATTCCGCCTCTTCGGTAAAACTTAAGAATACATAAGAATAACGAAAAGTATTTCTCCTTTAGCTTGTCATGTCCTTTGGGAAGCATCTAGCTAGACCTAATTACAATTTTGTCTTATTCAATTCCCGTCTACAAGTTTCACGGCAGTGTGCTCTCTCGAACTTTCAAGGAGGCCGCGGCTTATGTGTCAGTTGACGATAATAATATAATCCCTATAATCCTTATTATAGCCTTCCAATATCTTTATAATCAACTTTGAAACATAAAACTCGAATGATTATGTCTGATGCCGCTTTACACCATCATGGGTCTAATGACCATGGACTGAGACTATGTCAACATAAATCACTACTCCCTCTCATATTGTATGGAAGGAAATTATAGAGTGCTTCCGTGGCCCGCATCTCAGATTAAAGATATTGTAAGTTAACCGACCAGATTATGCCCCAGTATCATTTATTGCCTAGAATAACATAAATAATACCTTCTCAACCAGGATGCAGGGATTGATAAAAAGGCGCAAGAGCGCTTTCATTTGAGTTCTTACCTTTATTTTATTACCCGAAATGCTCTTGCATCAGGCACAGGTTAATCAAAGAAATAATTACAACCGATTTTCCTCAACATCACAAGGGTACTCATTACCCGACTTACGTTAGCGAGGCATGAAACGTGGTAGTGAAAGTAGCTTCATAACGCCAATCTTTAATGGATTATGAATTTTGCCTCACTTCAGTAATTTCAAGACAGCATGCTTGTCTGGACAATGTTTGAACTGCCAATCATAATAAGCCTCTCGTTAGTGCATACGGGCTTGTGCGCTTGACGAGACGCTGAGAAGACGGACAAATTCATAACAAGCAGGCATCAGGCATTTTATCGAAAGTGGATCAACTATAAGTGCTCACTTATAAGACACAAAGAGCGCTGGCTGGCATTGAGCTCATATTAAGTAACCGCCCAGTTCGCAAGGGAACACAGCCAGACACTTGATGCCTCAATCGCGTACAGAATGTCTTTCAATCGAATCCCTTGTGGTAAGATTCATTGCAGTCGGCGTGGCATTGCGAGACTGAATAGTAAATCATGCAGTCCCCTAGGCGATACCCAGTCACCTATTAGATCGGATTCCACAGGCTTTGGTGTCACCTTTCATCCTCAATAGCGCCTTTCCTCGGTGTTGTTTTGCAGGCTATAGAATGACTGCAGTGGCTCCGTATTGAGCAAGTTTGCAGCGTAATCTGAGCCCCAGATTAAAACTAACGGCACGGCTTTGGGCCTAATGCTTTATGCCTGACTAATTTTACGAAAAATAATACCGACTTTACGAAGGGATAGGGTGAACGTCTGAAACGTTTTGTAATAACTTCTAATGTTTCTTTGCGGGCATTCACATTGAGGCATGGCGGATAGTGAGTTCCAGAAGTATAAGTATGTTATTCTAAGTTCAAAATACTAGTTGCGTTTATTTTATTATCGTACTCTACAAATAGAAGAGGAGACAAAAACCACACACTTGAGATCACCCCTCTCGCCCGTCTTCATTGTGGGAACTTTTGAGCAAACAGGGAAGCGTTATTTTTTGTCCAAGGGTTTCTCAGAAAGCTGTGGACCCAGGTAGCTGAGCTAATGTGAGCTTTTGTACATTTCATTTAGAGGGATTCCGCAAATTAATAATCAAACAACTTCGTTTGTTATAAAACATGCCAAATCAGTTACTTTTATTGCACTTTTAGTTCGATTATTATCTGCATCACAGTATAATAATTAGCACAAACCCAGATCGCTTACATTTCACGTTGAACTTTTGTTCTATACCTAGTACCTTATTGCTTTGCGGTCACACGGATATCTAGGTTCATCATGTTTTTTCTCTGAACTTATTGAGAAGTGTTATATCTTGATATAGGTGACCTGGCTTCACTACATTTGGATGAATTTATAATTTGAATGAAGTTTTACTCTACATCATATTATAAAGTAATTACCGATTGAGTAGATCAAATCAAATTATTTATTTTACGCCACATAGGTATCACACAAGGATCATTTACAAATTTCAATGACATATAAATTGATCGTCATTCAGAGCGAGTGCCACTATAACGATATAGATAGGTGCTGTCTTAAAACGTTTTGGAATCTTCCTATGCCCTTGGTTATTGCCCATCGTCTGCAAAACGGCTACACTACACAGGAAACATTCAGGCAGGAAACAGCTCTGCCACGTTAGTATAGTACTATACTATCATTGGTATCATTAATCGCGCTTATCTTATGTGCTTGTTCGGGTTCCGTCTATTTAAATCTGCTTCTTGATGCAGTCAGGCTGTGACAATGACCTTTAAAAGCCCACGCTAATTATACACTCACGGTCTGACAACCGGTGCCAGACTAGTTCCTGCTAGCGGCATGGCGTGTTTCGAAAACCTATCTATTATAGTGGCTAATACAAAGATGTAATCCCCTTCAGAAACGGTATGTTGATGAGCTTTCAGTTCTCCTGTATTGTGAAGTGGATACTTAGTTTCTATTTTCGGTCGTCTGATGTATTCGAATCGTTGGAGTTAATTTTGAAAATATTGTGTTGACGTTTTGGCTGTTTATAGAATAAATTCAACTTTGCAAATGAAATAGGCTGAGCGCAGGGAATGCATATTACAGTAATCAAGATAATATTATCATCACCATTGCTGTTAAGCATAGCGGTTCATAGCTGGAAGACTAAGAACCAGTCCTAAACTAAGACTAACTCGGTCCTAAGATAAGACTTAGGGCCGAGGATGGCTCAAAAAGAGGCCTATGAGCATAAGCAGGTGTGGGTAAAATCTGCCTTTGGGTGATGATGACCAACTGAAGCTACAGCTACGTAAGTACACTACTCTGCTACGGCGCATAAAAAATTAAAAGTTTAAAATATACTTTCAGACACCTTATCTGCAAACGTGTAAGTGAATGGGTTGGGTGATTGGGTGGATATTATTTACAAATTGTATTCAATTGAGCTTGTTAAAAATATTAAAGAGGCGCAACTTATGAATTAGCGTGCAACGGCGCTTATAATGTAATAAAGCTAATAAAGTCCGATTCGAGGGCCGTACATTTTACGCGACCCTTCTGTTCTTCGCATATGGTGCAATTGTTACTAACTTGATATTGGGAATTATCCAGGCTACTATTTGACTCGTTTAAATTATACGCAAGATGAGTAATGAAACTAAAGTCTATAGAAGAGATCTCAAAAAACTAGACTGGATATGAGAGGACTTAAAACTGATGGATTTAACTTACGCCATTTGTCTTTCTGAGAACAAATGGCGTACCTACCATGTGCCTATATCAAACATCAAACTTACTATAATAATATGTTTCATTCTGCTGTATCGTATTTCCTATTTGTTTATAACACAGTAATGATGCCGCGGCGTTGTCGTCGTAAGAAGGAAACTTGAAAGAGCAAATGTTGTTGGAAACATTTTGAACGATTGGTGAAATATGGGGTGAATTGGAAAATGGGCTATACGTGCAGTTACGGCTCAGTCGTAAAACACGTTTTACCGTTGCCAAATCGAAATCCCCCAAGAACTTTATTTCATTGGTAAGTTATTCGTCGTAAAAATGAAGGCATGTGAAAGATTTTATTTTTCAAAATTCGACAGAAAATGGAAATATTTTGATGAAGCCTTTTTTGTGTAAATTCTAAGAGTTCATACATACTTCATATATTATCTAGTTAAGTTAATTCGCATCAGCCAAAAGCGTTGGTTTGGGGTTAACTCTTTGGCAATGGATATCCGTTTCAAAGCGCTCCTCATAAATTCAACACTTATTATTGCCTAGGCTCGACATTTTAGCATGCCCTTCTCAGCTCGGAAGCAATCAAATATGAAAGCCACCAATAAAAACAATTATCACCCATCTAAATGGTGACCGCACCGAATGTTTACTGACCAAGCTACGAGAAAAAGGCTTAATTCATAGGTCGATTCATACTGAGTGTATGTACCTAACTTATAGTCTACGAAAGGAGTCTTTTCAAGGAGAAATTAAACTCCTGTCATCACACTGGTTCGAAAGTACTGGAGTCCCGACAAGTACTGAGTGTATTACCCAATAATTATGTTTAATTTTTAACTTGTGACTTCATCACTAGTGAAGCCCGTAAAAAATGGGGGTGCTGGCAGCTGATCGGAAGTCCTGCCCTTTGTTCGGTTACCGCGTGTTCAGGAAGGAAGGAAGCGATTTCTAATCGATCTTTGAAGTTAAAACATTATCTCTATTTTAAATTAGAACTTCGTTGAAGTATCGTGGATTGAAGAGACCAACATTGTTTGTCGTTGACTTTTGGTTTGTTTCATCAAAAGTTTTTTTGATCACGAATTTAGCGATACGCCCCATTGTCCGTTACGAAATTCGTACTTTTTATTTAGCACAAAGAGCGAAAGCTTCCATTATTCAGATGTTTTGGGCACAATAGCATACCGGGCGCACGGCGTACGCGCAGCGTGTGATCCGTTGCGAGATCGATTGTTCGCGATATACAGGGCGGCGTATATATTCAAAATTGTTGGCTTTTGTCCCGCACAATGCGAATATAAAAGGACTACACACCTAGACAATCTCTTGGTTACATAATTTATTAACTGTTTCCTGCCTCGAAGCGTTTCCGTTCACCATTTTTGGTTATTTATTAGATTCCGCTTTTTTGTTTATTCCGTGATCTTTCGATTCATAGTTATCTTTTGCAAAATGCCGAAGTATTCACTGCGAAAATTCAGGTAACATTAGTTAGGTAAATGTACCTAATGTTTACTTGCAAATTTTTAATTGGCTACATTATAGCAATTAATAAGTGTTTGTGATGTGGCGGCGAGGCAGCTGTGATCGACACGTGCCACGAGCAAGTTACACAGCTTTGTGGCTTCTGCAAATAACGTTTATTGCTCCAACGGGGTAGTGCGGAAATGCTGGAAATGTTTCTGGAAATCAATAACGTATCGTTTAATAGTTGCGCTAGTTTAGAACTCTGGCCGAGTCCTTCTATCCAAAGGCACCAAAGGTTTATTCACTTACATCTTAAAAACTCTTTACTAAGAATTATGGTATTGAAATTGCTTACCTATCTGCCTTCATTATTATTCATTACTAGCGGCCTGTCCCGGCTTCGCACGGGTGGACATATATTTTTGAACACATAAATATAGCCTATGTTATTCAAGGTGAATGTAGCTTTTGAATATAGTGAAATAATTTTGAAAGTTGGCACTGTAGTTTTTGAGTTAATTCATTACAAACATACAAAAATACAAATCTTTTCTCTTTATGATATTAGTATAGATATAGAAGTATAGATAGCTTCTTTATTTTTACGTACGTAATAAAAACACGTGTTTTTTGTCTCCATAACTAAAAGCAGTATTTCTTTCAATGGTCCATATCGGAATGTATGACGCAATACATCGTGGGAATCGTAATTCAATGAGGAAAGATAGAGCACAGTAATAGAGGATATTATCATCGTAATTACACTCTCGTAACATCCTGCAAGATTTATTGATAGCTCGTTAGACATGACAACACTTACCTTTACGTAAATGTACATTTAATCCGCTCAGCGTTACAGCATCATGGATTTACGGGAAGTTTGCAAATTGAGTTCTGTCGCTTCATAGTGATTCTAGCTAAAATTACTTTAACTGTGTTTTCTTATGATTATACGCTAACGGTATTACATACTTGTCTATGCTTATGCAATTTCAAACTCGGGTATTTTATACAATTTCACAAAACTGTATTACTAACTGCTTCCAAGATCTTCAAAGAAAAAAAAGATTTGCTTTTTTTGAAGCAAAGATGCTTTACAATGTTTTTTTTCAAAGATATTTATTATACCCAGGTAGGATATAATAAAAATCTGCTTAGATTCCAAGATCACGATCTTGTATTGTAATGGACTTTCGAGTAACAGAATAGCCTACATTTTTAAGATCTCTCGCAATAAATCTCTGGGCGACTCGCTTTTTCTTATCTCCTCTTACATTATTCAAGCTCGTAATTTTGCTTGAACATGTAGTTGATAAGTACTGAAGGAAAAATATTATTGCCATAACACTAAGTGGTTCCTTCAATTCTATTATGACCACATAAAATATTCACATCTTAATTTATGGGTTATTTTTGTGACAAACTCTTTCACTAAGAATATTTAGAGTGCGTGAATTATTTTTCTTTTTATTATTAAACCTATAGCCGGCTTCGGCGATAGTCAAAGTCAAGGTTTCCACAATGAATCTGCCTACGCGTTGAACGTGGGTAAGAAGGTAAATTCAATGTCAATGACTTGATTTACATAAGTATTCATCATCTAACAGTTAGGTGCTAGTAGGTTGTATTTGAATGCAAGTTCGCGTCGTCTTTCGTTGAACCAAAAACTTGTTTTTCGAAACCACTTGTTAATTAATGAGCGGTGATACTGATTCTAGATAAGTCACACTGCAAAGGTAGAATAGGTATGTGAGACATTCTACTGTTAGGTACATGTTATACTTTCTTTCTGTATCTTAAAACATATAAATAGGCTTTAAATATTAACAACATTTTTATGCGTGTATTTTTCAGTAGTCATTAGGGCATCTGGGAAAACTTATGGTAGAACCTCATGACCGGGTCTACCACTAGTTGTAGTGCTATTAAATAATACAACATTTTGACCATATACTTTATTATAACTTTGAAGCGTAGCGTGTGCTGTCTTTGAAACTTTTGCTTTTGTATTATTGCATTGCATACGTCTGACTAAGTGAAGTGGCACCACACTGGAACTTCACTGCTATTATTTTAGACTATTTTTGATTTGTAAAAGGATCATATAACTAGGAACTGAGCCGTAGTTTGTTGCCTGTTCTTCTAGGCTTGGTCGCGTGGAGCTGGTACCTAGACTCACCTAGCTATAAGACGTTTCAAAGTGGTTCTTGTAATTCAACTGACTAAAGACTATTTTAATTTTGACTTGATTTATACGTCTGCTAGCAGTTTATCTTTAAACACCGTTGCGTATTAGCATTTCCAGAGGGGTCCATCTTACCACATACTGGCACATACGGGGTGTTGCCAATATGGGCAAAACGAGCCTGTTCTCATACATATTGCAAACTACCGTTCGATCAGGCTCATTTATATTGCAGCTGGATGCCTTCGTGTTATGTCGTTAGTTTATTTTGTACAATAATATCACAGACAAACGTTTGCCTATAACTTGTTTCATGGTAATGTTATTTTAATGTATCGTCTTGGTTCAAAGTCAAATGTTGTCAAATGGTTGCGTAATGTTTACGAGATACGAATGTATATCGAAAATCGAGTTGAATTTTTTGATGCCTGCTTGTATTGCCTACCTAAAGTACCCTTCTTCTTAAATTGAAGTCGGGGTTTTGATGCAGTTTTCTCCAATTAAGTCTTTGAATGCAGCCTTCTTGACTTCCGTATACGACATGACAGCGACCATAGTACCCATAACCCCTTAAAAACTAGGATCTATTAAATTTATATCTCTGCATACTGTATACAAAGTTTAGTTACCACTTACCAACCATTCGCACTAAGCGTTTTGGCTCCACCTTCATTATGCGAACCACGGATTGGAACTCATTGCCGTCGGCTGTTTTTCCTGACCACTACAATCTGTCCTATTAAAAGCAAGAGTGAAAAGGTGTCTAGACCATCCTGCTACATCGTTGCTTACCATCAGGTGAGATTGTGTCCAACTATTGGTCTATGTCTATATAATGTAAAACAAACGACTTCTCTAAGATACCGATGAAGTTCGTAGGCTTTGTTCTGTGTTCTTAGGCGTGTCGAGAGGTACAAAACAAACCTGTACTGACATACCTACAACTAACCAAGTTAATAATAAGTAACCATTCGTTGTAATAATTTTTTTATCAATTGGTAACACGTCGAAGCATGAAATACAATAGATCTAACAAGACAGAAGAATGGAATTTAATTTTCCATCCACTTGGTAGATCGTTCAATACTTACCTCAATTATGTTGCATGACTTGACTTTTTATAAGCCTGGGATCATTTCATAAAATAATTTAAACCAAGATCAAAGTATCATCAATATTATTGACTAGCTGACTGGTCTAAGCTGTTCAGGTAAGCTAAATAAAACAAAGTAAAAAAAAACTAAATCCGTCTGCAGTCACGACAAGGCTACTTAATGTATTCTGCGGTAACATATTAGGTGGCAGAAAGTATGTAGCCTGATTGACGGTTCAATAATAGTTACACACACAAACAAGCCTTTTCATTTCGTTTGCCATTAAAACATTTAACTTGCATGCCGCTGAGCAATTTTAAACATCTAATTGCAGTCGCCGCCAACATAATCATGTCCCAACAATGCTGAATCACCGGCGATAAAAAACAATGTTTCATTTAGGTGACAGTACAATAAAGGTGAAAATGTGCGATTGCAAACGTATGGTTTAGATAAGAGCGCCACGTCCGCAAGATAATGTCTGCTTTTAGGCGCTTTGCCCATCTAACGGACAGGCTAAAGCGCAAACATTTGTCTTCCGACGCTTGTCTGCGTTTAGTTCATGCAGAGAGTATTCTTTCTACACTTTGAGAGACATACACACGTACTATAGGAAATTTCATGATCTAGTTAATTCCGCTCAATGCATTCAATTACTACGTTTAATTTATAACAGAATCGGTGCGGAGCCACCAAGAATAAGTTTCTTATGTCAAAAAAGTCATAGTGAAGTTATTAATGTCTAAAAACTGCATGGTTGGTTATGGTCACTAGCTTAAAAAACTTACTTTTAGTCATAAAGCAAAATTATCTTCATTAATTTATTAATTCAACTAATACAAAACCCAAAGCAACCGCTATGTCGCTTTTTGATTGGGAATCCGCTACGGATCGTCCGCTAAATGTGCACTGAACCTTTATAGGTGCGCCGCGATGCACACGGAGGATTGTTTAATGTCGGGGCGATAAACAGACAGCCGACACGACTGTTTGCTTGATAATGAAGAAGAATATCTGCCGATACCGCCAAGCTCTTATAAAATCTTTACCGTACACCAGAGATAAGTCTAATAAATAAATAAACACCCAAACTTACCAACAAACAGTACCATGCTCGATCCTAAGAATATTGTTTGGAATATCTAGTTGAAGACTGGTGCCAGAAAATACAGTTTAAACCTACTCAAACTATGCTTAGGGTTGGTAAGTACTACAACCTGAAAAATTGCAAGCCCAGCAAATGTAAATCCAGCCGCGAGAATTGAACCGGCGTCTTTAGCAATATTTAGCTGTAGGGGAGACTGGGTACAGTTGAAACAATTTTGCTTTGAACGCTCGTAGCACGGCCATTTTGAAACATAACAAACAACAAAACACATCAAATGAGAGAATAGACTTTTGTCTTCAAATACATTTCAGAATTAGAGGCTCAACTGCCATATTTACTAGTTAGGAAGAGTTTAATAAAATGATGTGCCACTGTATCAACCGTACCCATACCAGGGGCGGTTGAAACAGCGATGGGTGTCAGTTGAAACATAAACAAATAAGTAATAAAAATCAGTTTCTTTATTCATAATCAACAAGAAATGGTTAAATTCTAGTATGGCACCATTTCTATCAGTCTTAATAATTGTTTCGAACATAAAAAGAGCTCTTCTGCTCCGGTTTAAACTAACAAACTAACACAAATAAACAAAAATAACTAAAAAATCAACAGTCAGTCTCAATAGTTAATAATATAAGATTTCCATATCTTAAATTATCTGTAGGAACAAAAACAAGCTGAACAGCAGCTGCTGTTGAAGTTTTTCCTCTTGAAGTTTTTTTGATACGTTGTCTGGGCATCTAGAACGAAAAAAGCAACGGTTATCATTGTTTCAATCGTACCCACAATAATTGCTTCATCCGTCCCCATACCCCTCAACCGCTAATAAAACAAACATAGCGTCGAAACAAAACAACATAAACAAAAACGAATCACGGTTTTCGAACCTTCAAAATCTAACGATAAAACAGAAAATCACTCAAAATGCAAATGCTAATACCAACAAAGTAATTGGAAAAAGAAAACAATAGAAAATACTTACTTTTTGTCGAAAAAATATAATAGGGTCCCCTGGAAACGTACAGAGCGCGCGAAGTGCAACGCGTCACTGTGATTCATGTCCGGACTCGCCGGCCGCGTCTCTCTCCCCTTGTACCCCTCACCACACCGCTAATAGTTTACGAGTTATTAGCGATGGTTTAACCGTACCCTGCTGCAACCGTACCCAGTCTCCCCTACCACCGAGGATGTCAATTGGACTGCTTGTTATTACCGTGCTTAAAAAGCGTGGAATGCAAAGTGACACACTTTGCAAGTTATTGATTAAAAGCTTTTCAAACATGAATTTTGTGAATGATTTATATGATACACAGTTACTATGATGCCATCGTGTCGTGTAAATTATAATTGCGGTTGTATTGCCGACATCCCACATCGCATCGCGTAATGGCGGTGACATTGATGTAATATACTGACTCTGCTCGTTTCTCAACCAATTAGCGTTCTACTTTTACAATGAGAGGCCTTATGCTCGAAAACATTCGATAAAATGTCATCAGGGAAGAATAGCGACCGTAAGGCGGGAGATTTGCGATATTAGGGTACGGTTCATTAAATTGTTATGTCACCACCCCAGCTCATGTAACCTCAGATGATTTGTTTCGTGGCAGGCGGGGAGCTCCACTAACCGCGGTGAACGAACCCTGTCACTACGCAACTACAGGTTTCGGCACATCGTCTCACATTTTGTGCCCGATATTCATATTTGCCTTATATGGACGTGAAACTTCATCAAGTCCATCCGAGAGGTGCGAGTGCGGGCCGGCGATTGAAACGAAACCGGCTGCTAGTTATCTTTAGTGAATGGGTGTGTGAATTGCGTAAGCGAGCTGATCCCGATTTAAAATAATGACCAAATATAATTATTTATTTAAACGTTTGAGTGGGGTCTTATTTGGTGATCATAATTCGCCGGCTGCGAGAACTCGTAAAAAATATTGAATGGCATTCAAATAACTAATATAAAATACTTAAAACCTAATTTATTTATTGAACAGGTCGTTTTATGATATTATCTTTGGAAATCCAACGTGCAGGGTCTGGTTGGCCTAACCTCATTGAATTTGTCCGTAAATATGAGACATGTGCCCGGGTGTATTACCGTTTCCACACTTACCTGGGCTAAAAAACTTGATTTATTCCAGTAATCCCTGTAACTGTGAGCAGCTGCCACTACAACAATCAGCGCCAGCTTACCCACCAAATTATTAAAAGCCATAAAACGAGTCTCTTATAGAAGGGTGAGCCACCCCATGCATTGTGGATTGACGTGTTCAAAACTTGCATGAGCGTTTTATTATTTAGGACAGGCGATGTGTTGCATTGATTTTTGATTCCATGACAACAAGCAAACCTCAGGTAAATTTTGAAGATCCATCAACCGAAAAATCACTCGTCACATGCTAGTTTCATGTTACATTTTGAGTTACGAACAATTTCTTGTTGAGTTGCATGTCTCATCCAATTATAATCCTGCATAAGCATTACAAAATACAAACCAGGCCGTCTCCCAATTAAGGATCTTACTAATCCAAAGAACACTGGTGCCCAAGGTTCTTGACCGAATAGTAAATGGGCATCTAGACCAGTAACTAGCCCACACCACACATATTTTATAATAAGCATTGACCTCTTCTAAAACACAGGACATTATGTCATTATAGTAATTCTCTAGATCCTGGAAGTGGTCAAGGTTTCCCGCTGTCCATAGGACAGTAGGTTAACGGCAGGTTGACGCGCAAATTGTTCAAGGCTACGAAGGGCGCTACAACGAGGTGTAAGGAATGTTGAGCTTATTAGAAATCATTACTGGCAGACCCTTACTATTATTGCCCTTGGTGCATTAAACAGAATCAAGGTTGCCCATAATTTTAAAAGATAAGAGGCTTTCAGTAAATGCCATGACTTCTAATTCAATCAATTCTGGAATCAGTTAGGGTAAAGACAGCCGTTGAAGGTAAGTTGGCGCGCAAAAGTCCAGTGACGCGGTTGTCGGCAACTGCCAACCGGTCGCATTGTGTCGGTGTCGCGACCGTTACTTGCCCACCTGCGGAACGCTGCCTACTGAGCAGCGACGTGTGTCTATAGCGCTACTCTACACGTGTTTCGAGGGTTAATAGACGCCATGTTTGCATAATTGATCTGACATTTAAATTAAACGCTTCTAGATACCAACAATACCAGCCGTTCGGAGCACCTTGCGCATTTGGCCTTTACAGCAGTCTTTAAGTTTTACGATAATTGCTCAACAAATCTGTAAGTTAATTCCTTAACTTCAGCGATTGGTATTAAGAAGCTCATTTTACGGCGCTATTTGCAACTTCGCTAATTGCCCGTAAGCAAACTGCAGTAAATCATTATTAATAAGTCTATATCAATAAAGTTAAAACGATCCAGCTCGATTTCAAGTTAATCTTAATCAAAGCGGATGTTTAAGTTAATAAATATTGAATCGGAACATCATTACGTAATGTTACCTTAATTAAACATTTACCGAACGCGCCAATGCATCGCGATGCATCCGCCATTATCGTAAGTCAACATGCGAGATAAGCGATATCGAATCGTGACCGACTATCCAGTTACGACACACTCGATACTTTGACACCTAGCCACCAGCCGCGTGTGTTTGGTTTCTACGATTATCTTTACGCGCTGCGCTGTCTCGATTTGACCCACTTCTAAGTTATGCGATTGGGTAGTAATACGGTTCAGATATCAAATATCGATTAATCATATTATGACGTTCACCAAAATCTACCTACTCGAAAAAATATAGCAGCGAGTCTGCGCGTGTATTATAAAAATGCTTTATCATTTTGATCTAAATAAACTTTTTTTGTAACTGCTATTTACCTCCTAAATCAAGGGCATTCCGGAAATGCTACCTTCTTTTCACTTTAAACGGACGTTGTGTTGGTGCAATTATTCATCTCTTAGAATTACGACTCCACGTCATAGAATAATAATGACCGCGTATCCAATGAATTGAAACTGAATAATGGTCATAGCTTGGAATATTGCTCCCACAGCCTTTTGTGTTATGTTTGTCGGTGCTTTTATGACTTTTATATCACCATCACACAGAATAAATGACTACGAAATCCGACATGAAAATACGAAAAAAGGGATCAAAAGGCGACATGGCGAAAAACATCAAAGAAAACTTATTTTACTTACAGAAACGTACGAGCGAACATTGTTATAACTTGTAAGTCTTGTAACCCGATGAAGACCACACACGGCAACACTTGACCACTCGACTTCGTTGGAATATTTCTCAATTCCGTAAATAATGAAGCTCGCTTCGTCACTGCTGATTTAACTCGAGTTGTGTCTGATTACAATAAATGAAACCGACAATCCAACCGGCTCCGTTACATGTTGTAACGGCATTTTAACTTTAATGCTTACAAATGCGACCACTTAGCCACCACATAAACATCAAAACATGTTTCCAGTCTTTTTGAAAATTAATTTCGTTGCCTCGTTGGACTTGTGACTTCTCAATTTACTCGATTGTTTTGATAGCAAGGTATATTGCTAGCCAAAATAAACAAGTTGATCCTTATTGATAGGGAAATGACGAGGAACAAGAAGGATGACATGGCGCTTAATGAAAGCCGACTCATTGTGATGTAAATGTGGTTTGATCACGTACAATAGAACGTGGGCGTGGGGAGTGGGCAGGCAGGCCCAGCCAGCCCAATGAAGCCTCGGTAAACACACCACCCTGGCTTGACTTGAGCCATACTTCGGTACATTCAAATCCTCTGATCTGGAATTTGAAGAAACTGCTAGCTTATAGGTATACGTTAAGTTACCTGATATTGCGCACATCTAGATCGCCTGCGATAGCGAGAACAGTGTATCGCCGTCAAATTTCGCGGCAACGTGTATGAATTTATGCAAAACCCTATGCTGAAACTAATCGCCATCCCAGATCGCCTAGATGTGTGCAAGGTTTTATGTTCACTATCACCATCATCACATCAGCTTAAAGATGTCACTGCTGGTTCATCCTTCCCTTCAATTTTTTTTTTATTTTGATCCTTCTGCATTCAACATCTTAGGGCGTGTCTAATGTGTCTATCCGATCTTATTACATTGATCCGGTATTATTACATTTTGTGATGTTATTCCTTAGCAATGTCAAAAATGTTATTAAGTATATGGTTTTTTGCAGCAGTTAAGTTATTCAGTGGACGGTGTTCAAAGTTTGCGGATCCTTTAGCATCATTCACATCTAAATCCATAACACGTTCAGTCCATCCTGGAAATACCAGTGGGTGTAATGTTTCTTGTATTCACAAACACTGGTGAAAGCTAACATCACGTTCCACCTAATGCGTGTAGGGACGACACTCGACACCCTGGGCCTGTACCTGTTACCTATGCATATGCTGGCTATACGAACGGACATCTTAAAGCAGCATGGTATACATGGCGTATTAGCTTAATTAAAGAGACGAAGTTCTAAAGTGGCTTTTGTCTCACCACTTTACGCTTGAACCGTGTTTCCGAATTTTCGCACGCTTCAAACTGCACGTGTGTACTGTTTCCCTAATTAGAGTTTGCGAAATTGAATGCCGCTGGCATTTGACCGTTGTTACAGGCTTTTGAGGGAAAATTCTGGGTGTATGCATTTGATTTTATCCAGGGAAATTGCGCATTCTCCATGGCTGTTCGTGATTTCAATAGTGAACCTGGCAGACTATCAGTCTCCCAAATCTATTGCAGTGCGAGTATGCACTGATAAAACAGCAAATTACCTACTTTACTTACTTTAATTACCCACCCACATGGAAATTGTACAAATATCTAAGCCTTAATTTGAATACTATCTTATAGAAATTCTAAAGAATGGTTAGTTGCCAGACTGTAAACTGACCATGTCTAAAATGGAAATGGTAATTGCTATAATTTGATAATCTCGAATCGTTTCTAATTTATTCCGTGCATTTCGAAATGGAATGCATTCCATGAATATAAATCAATGGAAATGGCCCCAGTGAGTCGAAACATGGTCAAGTTCAGTAACCTTCTGCTGAACATCTTCAAGATTGACAAATTGATCCCGCAGGCAGACTTTATTAGTCAACGTCATCGCAGACATCCATTCAGCTCACCGATTCGGAACAGCTCAAATCATGGTACTGGGTACAAAGTACAATACGATAAATCTGCGCTCTGTTCTATGAACTCTATAGTGATTGGCTCAGAGGTTATTTTAAGCCAGTTGAATTGTACGGTTTTCAATCAGGTTGTTGATTTGGACAAGGCTTATTCCTATATACGTGGAAGTGCATTGGATGAAGGATGGATTGTTTGTTCGTTTGCTTAGCATACGGTTTTATTATAAAAATATATCTACAAATGCTTGTTCTAGATTCGCAAATTATAACAAAATACCGATAAGGTAAGTAATCTAACTACGAACAAAAAAATGCTTATTTTTACAATATTGCATTTTTACCTAGATGTTTATAAAAATGTAGGTGAACAATTACAGATAGCTTATCATAAAGATACGTTTACCTTCTTGAAAGTGTGACACAACTGATTAGATAAGCTCTTTCATGTTCATACGTTTTTGAATGTAAAACACTTCAAATATTTTTGCTTGCTACGGTATACCAAGTAGATTATATAGAACTACACTAGGTTAAAGTAGATATAACTTTCCTCGTCAAACACAGGTTCTTTACAGATGATTTTGCGAGCGGTGTCCGACAGAAATTGCGGTCTAAAAACTCAGCCTCTTCAGCGTTTAGATTTTTTTATGGCCAGGGTTTTAATATGCTTTTACGCCATTACATCATATAACTTGATCATAATCACGTCCTCTCTTCGCAGGATTGTTGAGCAAGTCTTAAGTACCTTCTTTATTTCACTACCCCTATTATTTTTATACCGCTACATCATAAGTAGTAAAATCATAATTCGATGGGTTTAATCACGGCAGAATCATAAAGGTATTATTTTATGTCGTTTGGCGCTGTTATACTAACAGTTACGGTAGATAAAACCAATTAATCTTCTAGTGTTTTTATACAGTTAATGAGTAAAATTACTTGTCTCAGCGTGCGGCTTCGTTCAATGATCGCGTTAAAATTCTTCTCCATCCAGCCTTCGGCAATCTCGTCCCTAGTCTCGTCGTTCGTGGTCGCCATTCAAGAAACGTATCAAAGTAAGATCTTCTATCCATGTTTTAACCAAATCGTTCAACTGTTACGGCATGTGTCGAACATCCAATATTAGTAGGATTGGATGTCACGAAATCTTCCAATTTCAAATTTCTTTCAGTGTGTTCAATTTGCAGCCAAATGAACCTCATGAATCCACCTCACCGGAATGGGGGATAACAGAGATTGATCGCCTAATTTCGTTCATCGTGAGTTTCACCTACTGCGATAAGATTGAGTCGCACCTATGAATGTAAAATGCGGTTGGATACAGTTATAGCGTGGGCAAGCTGAGGTCAGACCCTTAGGCACTGTTGGCGAAGCTGTGGTCAGACGCACATAACGACGACAGCCCTCACCTACGCTTTGGACACGTGATGCCCCTTATTTCTTTTTTTTTTATCGCGTACCGCTTTGAAGTATAACGCCATTGGGATAACCCTTTGCCTACATACATCAGTTCCTCGTATTAGCTAGAAAGTCGTAATTTGATTAATGAAACAGAAGCTCTGAGATCCATAGACCAGTAACTTACTTGCATACTTCAAGCTAATATGTAAATACATTTCATAACTCTGATTTCTAATTGGCCTAAAACTCATAATCGTATTTCCTAGTAATTTCAAACACTTAATGGAACGATGATATTCAGGTTATTCATGTTCTCCTACGCAGTCCTTAACCAGCGGCCCTGTTAGGGTACAACTAATTTAAGTCATAGTTTCACAATAACATCAATTTTACTGTAATTCCTTTGCTAGATCACTAACTATGCATATAATATACAATATATGGAGATGTAGTATTATAATAATCTGTATATATAATAAAGATAAAAAATATCCTGAAAACTATATGAATATATATTTTTTTAATTATTTCTGGTTAAATTTATCTTGAACTTGTCAGCACATTAACTTTAACTTCGTATAATTTTGAAGAAAAATATGTTGTCGACTTGTCCCACCCTAATTTCGTCAAAAATAGCCGTGTTTCTGAAGCCCTATAGGTAATCAAGCCCCATGTCATTACACGTGCAAGGTGTAAACTGACGAGAAGCACGCTTTCTTGTTTTATTTCCAGCTTAAAAACTATAAACATAACAATAAATTTATCTTTGCTTTCTAATGGGTGCGTTACAGCACATAAGCATAAGCCAGAAACACCATTTATTGTTTTTCACTTACCCTAATTGGAGGTGCAAGATAACATGATATGGGATGCACGCGAGTCAAATCTCCCTGCTTTTAAACTAGAAAAAAGTTTCTACGAATGCTCAAGCTATGTTTAAACATCGTATTCCACCCACCATTCTTCACTCGGGGAAAACCGGTATGGAGACTGGGCAACTTGTCGAATTTTTACATCGGTCTTGAACGTTCGTCGGATATAGAAACCAGATACAGCGCTTGAGTGTTGTGGCTGTAGCTATAGAGCAATTGGAATGGTCTTATCTAAAGGTTTATTCTAGTACATCATAACACTTACAGACGCTTCTAAAAAGATATCTGTTGGTCAATCCTCTGACCTTTTTCCCGAAGGCAGTATTGTGTTGGTGATTCCATCTGGATGGTTGCATTAAAGATCATTATGATAGTGAGTTGGGCACTTTCAGTGGCTCTTTATTCGTGTGCTGGTGCATAGACGCTGCCGGCGCCCGCGGCTCTCATGTCACAACAAAACAAACACAAGCTAGATGCTATCGCTCAAACGAACTTGAACCGAATGGTTCACATCGCCATTAAAGGCTGGATAGGTTACTGTTACTGCATTGTACTCGATGCATACTTATCCTGTCACGAATTACCGCTCAACTTTCAATTTCTCTCTAACACACTTACGAGGAAGACCTCACTCTTACTTCGTATTTTTGGAGACAATAAAATTAATGCCCGCATTCCAGGGAGGCCGATACGTGATATACCTTCAAAGGACAGACTTCACACTCACAATGTATTGCGCTACCGTGGCGCTGAAGGAAGTCGCATCGTTAGTACTTTTACGATGTCGTCGAGCACGAATACCGATTTAAACGTTTCGAAAAACAATCAAGTCTAACATATGGGATGTCGAGCTTTTACTTACAAGCTTTTTTTTACTTTTGTTTGTTACCCTTGACTTGTTGATTGGTGACACGACCAATCTTATTTACCTACCACGGGCATCCTTTATGTGCCCTTATTAAAATTCTTACAAATTATAAACTGCTTATTAGTATTAGACAGCTTTCGTTCTTTGTCAATGGGACCAATGATAAATAGAGACAGGGCTAATTTTAGGTAATTATTTTTTTGTTAGTGTAGTTCCTGTTTATATGGGCTAATCCAATGAAATTCCTATACCTCGTGACATGTGCAGAGTATAATTTCGTCGTGGAAACAGCGTGAAAGTAAGCATTAAAAGCAGCTTATACAAAAGTTATGTTTACAGCACCGTAATATACCGTAAGTACCTAGGTATAACCCCCTCTCATGTAATAAATAACCCCATATTTGACTACCGTCGTGTGAGCCAGCACCGGTCTTACCGCATTACACGCTCGTTGTGACTGTCAACAGTGTCAACACAAGTCAACCAACAACAACCAAGTGCGGTATGACATGCGAAGTTGATACCACGTAAATACGGTGGTTTCTTGACCTAATCTCCTAACTCATTCTAAACCCAAGAGCATGATAATTCGGAAAAACTTTTCTCTAAAATGAGCACTAAGTAGTCTCAACATTGGTAATAATAATCCAACAATTCAACACAAATTATAAAAAGAAACAATTTGCAGATACTTACCTGAAGATATCAGTTTCTTTCCCTCGAGTTACTTGACTGAAATAACAAAGTATAGTCAATCGCAAAATCAGGGATGATAGATGGTTCTATGATAGAACAGCGCTGACTATTATTATGAATTCTTTCACATTTATTTGCCAATATAGCTATAATATTGAATTATGTGAGTTCTATAAAAGCTATTCAACATAATTTATTTGTTTTCCCCTGGACAAATGATGCGTTTTACGCGTTTTCGCCACTTTTTATGGCTGAAAAGAATTATGCAATGTTTGGAGCAAAGGTGGTTTGGGACACATAAATAGTTCCGGGGACTATAAACCCACCTCTTGTATTATAGATTGTGATCACCATTAGAGCCTTTTAAATTTACCGACACGATTTAAGACAACAGAATCATGTCACGTCTGTAATCCTCTGGCATGCCAGACATTCCCTGAGATCTTCTCTTACTTATCTAAAAATCTTGAGAAGATATCTCAAGATTATTTTAGGATAACAATACATTTAGGGCTATTATGTTAAATAATACAAAACCATCTATAATATTATGTAAAATAGGGTAAAATTTAGGGCTTTTATGATTGTCGACTTACTGGCTACATTCAGTCACGCTGTCCGGTCACGGCGTCTCGGTTAGTATCGAATTAGTTACCTACATAGATAATATGTAGGTAAAGAAGACAGAAAAACATACAACCGAATTGAGAACCTCCTCCTTTTTGATTGGAAGTCGGTTAAAAATACATTTATTTGACATAAGTAAGACAAATAAAACAAAACACACAGGACGGACAACTGAAAGCAGGCAGGCTACCGGCTACCTAAGAAGGTAATAATACAAACAGAACTGGGCACAGAACACACTATCACCTACTCAAGAAAACTGGGTCCCAACCAGTCCCGTCCTGTGCTGAATGGTTAAAAAGATTATTATGTCAGGTAACTAATTTGATACCGCTACTACCGGATAATTTATTTTCATGTCATGTTTTATAACAAGCAACGTTAACCATCCGGAAAATAAACACGGCTCCCTAAGATTCGAGGGAATCGAAATTGCTAGCCAGAGGCTGTGAGTTGACCCGAGATCTGCTTTATTGAATTTATGTTTATGATAAGGAAAAGTTCTCATATACTCAATATTTTCTACAATTTTTTTGAAAAAAAATCTTTTCTATGCATTTTGGTGAATGATATATTTTTTTAACATAATAGATCTCATTCCTCAGCCCTTTTCGAAAACAACACAAAGCATTGTTGTAACATACGGACGCAATGTGGTACTTGCCATGCCAGTAAAAAAGACACTCCAGCACATGCCAATTTTAATTGAATAGATGAAATGAAACGCATATGGTGAAGCTTACTGGACCCTCCAAATAAAAGTAAATAGTTTTATTTGTTTTGCTCGTAAAAGTTGCAATAGTCATCAACTACCACAGTGTGTTGAATATACTACTTTTTATGGCTGTTTGTTGTCCATAGTTGTACAAGTTCAACCAATAAATCTATGAAAAGGATATTTGCGTTCCGTGCTGACATATTTTGGAAAGTCCAGTCCTTCCTGCATTCATTGCGGTGATTTTAAACGGACTAATATGACGAGAAATATTGACGAGGAAGGGACTCTTAGGTAATGATGACGCCATCTAAGCGCCGCGCCGCCCCGCCACCGATTTTTGTTTATTACCTACCATTAATTTTTCAGCGACTGAAATTGGACCGAAATGTGCAATTTTGTGAACGCAGCAATCTTGGTCTCTAGCGACAGATGACCAAACTCAACTGCACTGCAATTCGAATACATTATCTGTCGGCACAATGCCATTCACTCCTCTTTTTACCGCGGCAGCTGTCGCCGCACGTGCCGCCTGCAACTAAATGCAACCGCGCTTGCAAGTAATTGATGTAGATAATGCCCAAATAAAATTAATCACCAAAGGTACTCCAAATCATTTAAACAGCTCGTTTGGAATATTATTTGTTAATTACCAAAACACTCAATTTACTAAGCCAAGTTACAACATTAGTGTTGGTTAAATTTAGGGCTATTATGATTGTCGAGTTACTGGCTACATTCAGTCACGCTGTCCAGTCACGACGTCTCGGTTAGTTGGATTTGAAGACATGCCGGTATGGCCTTCAAAATTTATAAAATGTCTCGCAATGGAGCAATAAACACGAGTTTAAGCCCTCACGTTTCCGTAATACAAGTTCTTGCAGCGAGATGAAATCGCAAGACTACTTTTTCATATCGATGTACAAGTCATGTCTGTGGCAAACGCGAGAGAAACTTCGGCCACAATTACAACCTTCTGCTTTTATTCAGCTGACAATTCGCTCCGAACACGTGTCAGTTCAAATCCCATAAATACTGTTTAAGATGTGGTAATGATCGTTTTGCACCATGGATCCCCCCATCAAAAGCCATTGTAATCACAGTATAATGAGTTCAATGTTATTAAATGAACAGGGCGGTGCATTAGGCTTGCATTATCACGCTTATCAATTTAAAATGACTTTTTCATTAGCCAGATGTCGCATACTCCCCCTATATAAAAATAAAATTCAGGCATACCACGGAAAGGTAGAGCGTAGCGATTAGTTCTTTACCTACATATTTCCATTAAAAGTGCATTTTGTTACCATTTCAAATCAGTGTCACTGACTCACAGTCCGAAACGGTGTCAGTTTCACAGATTCGCGAGCATCTGCCCTCAATGTGTTTGCCGAACATCTGTTGAACAAGCGCGATTATCGCTTGATGGCTCACGTCATGGACCCTTAGCTTGACCTACAATACAAAGCTATTATCTATCAACCTATACAATTAATTAGACCCTATTCACTTATCATGGCATTTCAATTTCGATCAGTTTATATTATTACGCGTGACTGCGCGGGCGCCGCCGCCGTCTGCTCTTGTTCGCTTGATGCTTGATTAGAATTCTCTAGTTAGATCTTATCGCACATAACTTTGATGCATTTATCCTGTCTGTATAACATCTCTTTCAATAAAAACACAAAACCAATTGTTTTCTGGGTCGTTTGGTCGCCAAAAATTATGTGTTACCAAACTCGGTCTCGGAACTCGGAGTACCGATTGGGCCGCGCTCAATCGTAAATCATAAAGTACTCTCGCATGGCTTCACAATCGAATTTGTAAGCATTTTTCAATTATCCGTCATTGACCACAATGGTCGATCTTATTGGCCTTTCCACTGTCGTAACAATTTGTACTGGGTTCGAGGGTTGAACCTCGAACTAAAATCGCCTCTCTATCATTGTTTTAAAGTTTAGTATGCCATGGTTGTTACGTGTGGCATTAAAATTGAAATCGATCTCACAGCTTTTTTGACATGAAGTTGGGTCGACCCACTTGAACATTTCGATTGTTACTGCCTGCATACCACTTTGTGCAACCGCTGAAACAATAAAAGTCCCATAAATTCATATTTAAACTCATGGATGAAGTAACTTAACGGTTGTATTGTGTTTTAAATGTTCAGTAAACTAAACAAAATGTTTCCTTTTCAGGTAAGTACCACCATTGTTCGTCTCATCATGCTCGTAACGTATTCTGCCACCAGGTAACCCAGTTTCTTATATCGGCCCCTTATTGTGTCTCTCCAATCAATTGAAACTGATGTAAGCGTTATTCAATATGTCTACTTACCTAGTTCCATAGTCCTCACATTCCCATCAATGGGCATAAGTTCCTCAGCGAATTCCATCCTATTTACTTCGAAGTTACTACCGTGCCGGTTGGTCACATAAGAGGCGCTCTGCTCTACTTTAGTTCTCTTGGAGTTAAAAACTAATAAGATACGGACTTGAGTTCGAGTTTTTACTGCTTAGGAGTTCTTTTCGAAACTTTCTGATACAGGCTTCTTGACAGGACTACGAATTTGTAAGTTTAATTAAGGACTGGGCTGTCCGACGGCCATTCAATTGTGCAGATGGGCCGTGACGACCTTATCCCTGAACGAATTGCCCTCAGTCGCTCTTTAGTGGCTGTTTAGCGAAGACCCTTCTTGTAATTATTGTTTGTCCGCATAGCATGTTTACTTTTCGTGTTCGCACAATGTTCTTCCTGTAAAAATATTACAGGAAGTCGCTGGGACTTCCTGCGACTTCCTCACAACATCAACTTTTTATAATTATACAATACTACAGAAATATTATTAATTAAACTGCATGCTTGGTCGAATCCCGACTACTTATGAATGCCAGGTCGATGTACTATCGTGATAATATCTGACTTCCTCCTGGCAAATTATAAAGATCATGAGACAATACGGCCCGTATTTTACGCCAAAGTGAACCATTGGAGAATAACTCAGTGTAAATACTGTGAGCTTATCGGTAAGCTGCATCAATGTTAGTCACGAATCGCGGTGTGACGTGACTTAAGTAGTGTAGATGTACAGTCAGCTACACATCATGTTGGGAACGATATCATCGAAGTTTTAGACCACTATGTATATTTGAGTCAGACAATTCAACTAACTCAGTCCAGCTCAGACAAAGAGGTCAGCCGATGAATCCAACTCTGAATTGGAGAAATTACGGCACATCTTCGATGAAACTATTCTTCAACCCGCGTCGATATTCATCCATTCACCTAATACATACCTGATACGATACGAGATTAATCGAACTCTGATCGAAAGCAATGCTATTAATGAATGAATCACCGTGGGAAATTACTATTCTGTTCCTGAAAAAGTAAATATTTACCTTATTTATAAAGCGGTTTGCTCGTAACATTCACACTTGAACATTCAACTAACTAAAGATAAAAAACTAACTAACTAAATAACATAACTAACTGTTGGCAAAACTATTCTGAAGTTTACGAAGCCAAGTTCAACGAGCTTTACGCGGTTAGTTCCAACTTGTAACAATGTTTATACAAGAATAACCTTACATTATTATCACGATCTTATTGCATTTCCAATTTGATTAGACTCAAACTCAAACTCAATAATTTTTTATTCATTACGATGCAAGAATCACTTTGAAACGTCTTAAAGCTAGGTGAGTCTAGGTGCCAGTTCCACGCGACCAAGCGTAGAAGAACAGGCAACAAACTACGTCTCGGTTCCTACTGTTTTTTTATATGATCCTTTTACAAATCAAAAATAATCTAAAATAATAGCAGTGAAGTTCCAGTGTGGTGCCACTTCACTTAGTCAGACGTATGCAATGCAATAATACAAAAGCAAAAGTTTCAAAGACAGCACACGCTACGCTTCAAAGTTATACTATAGTATCTACACAGCTTATATAAAAATAAGATACGAAATAGTAGGTACAGACATTGCAAATCGACATGTTAGCTTCCTATGGGTAGAGTGACCGGGACATTGGGCCACGCAGTTTTATCATTCATATAGCTATCTAGAGTATAGTACGCTTTCTTTATTAAATTATTCTTAACATAGGCTTTAAACTTCCGAATAGGAAGCTTAGTTGCATTTTCCGGAAGTTTATTATAAAAGCGTACAGTGTTCCCCATAAAAGACCCATTTACCTTCTGCAGGCGAAATTTGGGAATATAAAGTTTATTTTTATTTCTAGTGTTAATATTATGTGAATCACAATTTTTCTGAAAGCTACAGATGTGTTTGTGAGTGTACAATAAGTTTTCATATACAGGGTGTCCCATAAGTCAACGTCCAACCGAAAACGGGTGATGCGCCAAGTCATGACAGTTATCAGAAAAATATAAAAAAAAATATTTGCTAAGTACCTTTCGAGTTATGAGAATTTAAAAAAAACAGGAAAAACTGACACCCTCTGATGATTTTTTAAGTCCTGTGACTACAAATATTAACTTTTCATGAAACTTTTTTCTGCAACGTAAGCATGAATAACCCTTCTATAAATTACAATTCAAAATTAAGCCATAACTGCCTCAGTTTTTAATGAAATCGTGGAGGTTTGGCCAACGTTTCATTTCAGATAATTACATCACCCAACTTTAACCGTCTGTACCGCAAAAAAAATGTACTACACTATCATGGCATGTAACTTTAAAAATTGGCGCATTTATCCAGGATTCCAAAATGGTATAATACTTGCTAGAGTACTCCTTAGTTTTGGAAATAAAAAATGTTTTTTCAACTAAACCGGATTTCCAATCAATTTTATTTTATGAGATAAAATGTTTGTACCCTTTAAATGATGGACTTAAAATGCCTACGCCATGTTTTTAAGTGACTCACAATTTACAGGTACAAGTAAATACCATTTCGACAATGCAAGTAAACAGATAGATCCACCATCTTGTCGAAAGAGTAATAACCATGGGTTTTCAATTTTTAAAGTTACATGCCATGATAGTGTAGTACATTTTTTTTGCGGTACAGACGGTTAAAGTTGGGTGATGTAATTATCTGAAATGAAACGTTGGCCAAACCTCCACGATTTCATTGAAAACTGAGGCAGTTATGGCTTAATTTTGAATTGTAATTTATAGAAGGGTTATTCATGCTTACGTTGCAGAAAAAAGTTTCATGAAAAGTTAATATTTGTAGTCACAGGACTTAAAAGATCATCAGAGGGTGTCAGTTTTTCCTGTTTTTTTAAAATACTCATAACTCGAAAAATACTTAGCAAATATTTTTTTTTATATTTTTCTGATAACTGTCATGACTTGGCGCATCACCCGTTTTCGGTTGGACGTTGACTTATGGGACACCCTGTATATATTGTGAAATTACTGTGACGATATTAATTTCCTTAAGACGATATTAATTCCCTCAATGAGTCTCGAGATTTCATTTCATATATGGCACGTATGGCCCTTTTTTGTAAAACAAATACAGTTTGAATATCAGCTGCTTTCCCCCAGAGAAGGATACCGTAAGACATAACACTATGGAAGTAGCTGAAATAAACTAGCCTAGCTGTAGCTTCATCAGTAAGCCATCTTATAGTCCGAACTGCATATGCAGCCGAACTTAGTCTAGCTGCAAGTGCTTTGATTTGTGGCCCCCACTGCAATTTTTTGTCAATATTAAGTCCTAAGAAAATAGTAGAATCTACAAGGTTAAGTGACTCTCCATTAAGTATAATATTAGTTGGCCGGAGAGTCACATTTGGTAAGATAAATTTAATACACTTGGTTTTCTTAGCATTCAGTAAAAGATTATTAACGTTAAACCAGTTAAGTATTTGCGACAGAGATGCGTTAACGTCATCGTAATTAGTCTTCAATCTATCGACTTAAAAAATTAATGAGGTATCGTCAGCAAATAGTACTATTTCACATAGTTTTTGAAGTGAAAACTTCTTTAGCGGCGTTGAGCACTTTTTCTGTAATGGGTATAAAATCTTAAACTCGCGTCAGCGCGTCAGGACACGTGACCTGATCGAAAAAGCGTAAGACGGATGGAGAGTAGACAGCTATCCCCTCTCTACGGCGCGGCGAAAATGTATGCCTGGGCCTACTGTTTCGTTTAGGCAGCGCAGGGCGCTTGCGCGAATGTTCGTGTATGTTACAGCGTGCCAAATAACAAACAAGCCCCCCCTAACCATTCCAAAATATCAAACATGCTCAACGTTAATAATCAAGTTTTCACTTCTGCCGGCACTCCCGGAGTGCAACCCGTATTTTTTAACCAAAAAAGGGAGGTCATTTACGTACACTAGAAACAAGAAAGGACCTAATATCGAACCTTGTGGCACCCCCATGTCAATAATAGACCCAGAAGATCTCTCACCGCCCACATCAACTTTAAGGACTCTATCAGTCAAGTATGATTGTATTAGGTCAATAGAGCGATTTAGAATGCCGTAATGTTTAAGTTTAGATATTAATGTAGCATGATTTACACAGTCAAAAGCTTTGGAAAGATCGCAGAATACCCCAATCGCGTCTTGCGAGTTTTCCCAGGCATCATATTATATGTGCTTTAAGAGTAGAATACCGGCATCAGTCGTTGATCGACCTTTCGTAAATCCAAACTGGTGGCTATGAAGTATCCCATTTAGGTTAAAATGTGATAACAACTGAGTAAGAATAACTTTCTCAAAGATTTTACTTAGCCTGGGCAATACTGAGATAGGTCTATAGTTAGCAGGGTCACTTGCATTTCCAGATTTGAACAGGGGAATGAGCTTACTAGGTTTCATTTAATCAGGAAAAACACCCTCATCAACACACCTATTAAAAATATACGCTAGGCATGGTGCAATATCAATAGCGCTGAGTAATTTTGTAGACATTCCCCATAAATCTTCAGTATTTTTATTATTAGCTTTGCCGATTCATGATTTTTTGTGAACTTTGTGTAAGACCTGTTTAAAACTTACTTATTTTGAAGGCAAACGCTTTTACACAGTTTGATAAAAGCATACCAAACACGAATATTGTTCAGAAATTGCTTAGCGTTACCTTCAAAAACAGCGGTTTTTTTTACATTATTTAGAGGTTTCTTTGTTGAGCCTTCTGATGAAGTTGAATTATCTTTAGTTTGAAATAAGCACTAAAATAACGTCCCATGTTGTATTTATGGTCTTTATCGCGTTAGCTGTCAAGCGAAATTTCCGGTAACTTTGTTCCGTTGCGACCCACCATGGGAGCCCCGAAATTAATTAATTACTCCATCGTCCATCATACACACTTGTTCGCTAGTCATCGCTGTCCAATTATTATTAATTCAGATTAAAAATTGCTCTGTAATTAATGGAGTAAAAATTCACGGCACGAAATTCCTTCAAATATTTTGCTACTTGTTAGCCTCTAGTATCTTTCCACTCAAGATTCTTTCGAGATGTCTGAAGGGGATTGTCAGAGAAACGTACAAAAATTACAATCGGCACATGCCCACATTTTTCTGAGTTAATATTCCATACGTTTGCAAGCACGATTGCAAGCTCATCGCCGCCCGTGAAAAGCTCTCATTTCCCCACGATTTTTATTTGAAAGCACAGGGTCTATCTACATCATAAAAGCTTCCCCTCGTTAATAATATTTAGCACACATTTATAAAGGTTTTGCATTTCAGAATAATGTGGGATCCGGAGTACCCAAATGGTGTTAATTAGGATTGATCCACTCCCAGCCTCCCGGTACTCTTAGGCTGCCCTCTTCCGGGTCGCAAAGTGCCCTCAGCGGGAAATCGTTGAATCACCCCATAGTTACTACTTCCTGTCAAAGAAACATGCTACTTGATAATAGTGAGTCTACATACTACTCAGGAACAACCGATATTTGGGCCTGACATTTTGAGCTACATTACGTGGTATGCGTGGAAATTACTACTTTACTATGAAGTGTGCTGCCGTGTTAGCGCGCATTGTAACTCACGATGTCAAGACGAAGCTTCATGCGGTGCGGTGTATTCTGTCTCGTTTACCAAAGCCAACTAAGCTTTTGCTAAACGTCATGCAAAATAACTCCAGCGACCGTAATTAATACAAACAGACGTTAGATTTTATTTATGAACCATTTAAATGCAAAACGACCTTTCGAATTAACATAAGCGTTACTATCCCTTTTAATGACGATCCTGGTCCATAGTGCCGGGAGGAATAATTTCTTCCGATTGTCTACAGTCAAGGGTCCAATTATTAACATTACAGTGGCAATCATTGAAAGGATTTTTTCAATTAGGGGGGACTCATTGAATAAATCTATCTCCTTCAACGTTGATAAAATATATTTCTCTGTCGTCCCGCTAATAGATTGTTACGCCATCGGCATCTTGAAATAAACGTCCATTCAATTCTTATCTTTCACATTCGGCTTCGAGACTTGAGAAACATCCATCTTTGGTTCAACAATTATTTATTACTGAACTGACGTCCGCGGTGTTGCTCGCGTGATGGCTATTATTGCCAAGAACTTATTTCCCTCGTTTAGATTTTTTACCCCGTTTTTTTTTGATTCTGTTCATTTTGTAAAGGTATCAATAATCAGTTCAGCCGTTGCGGTGCGCTACAAACATTCAAATACGCAAACGTCTTTCGTATTGATAATATAGGAAGAACGATGCATTCCTATGCACCTATTGGAGATATTGTAATTCATTTTGTTTGTACAACTACGATGCACTGCCCTTCGTCGATGAACTTGAGGCATACAGATATTCAGCTTCACGTGCCGTGCCAGCACCTACACTCTTCAAACCGAAACACTGCAATGCTTCTTCACGGCAGATATAGGCATGGTGGTAGTACTTCCTCGGACGAGCCCTCCACAAGGTGCTATACTACTACTGAAATCAATTACATGATTCTTAAATTCATGCACAAACTGAGTACTTGCTGGTGAAATCTGATAGATCTTGTAGCTGTAAATTCTCTGTATTATTTCGGCACTATCTTGTTGTGGCAATGCAGGCACATATAAATTACTCATTAATTCGTTCATAATTCACGAGAACCAATGTAATATAATCTCGAGTATAGACGAGACAGTCTGCGACTGCTCGGTATTCAGTACAATAGAACCATAACTTAGGTAAGTGAAAAGCTTGCGTTGACAAGGGTAACGTCCTGGATCTATTTGTGTTTGCATCTGCCTTCAGCAAAATGGAATACAAATATTTGAGTAGTTCCGCGTGTAGCATAGCTGTAGTTGCACAATTTAGTCCTATGAATTTGTTGATTTTACACACAATGATCGGTTGGTTTAGGAAACTGGAATTTATCTTTTAAACAAGCAACATTGTTTTTTTTACAAATGAGAACTAGAAAATTTCTCCAATTACCAGCTACAGCGTAAAAGCCCTTTAATTTTGTGAACACGAACACCGAGGGCTCTCATAAAAAGCATCGATACTTTCCTAATGTTGTGTACCACAAATCATCAGAAACGTGACCGCGAGACGTGATGGAATTTGATGATTTCGAAGTCGTTAAGTTTTTGTTGTTGCTCAAAGCTCAGTTGAAGTAAACATCGAGTTTAACTTCTACCTCAGATGAAATAAACGTTCCATAATTAAACGTACAATAACTGAACTTATTGATATTCAACAAGCATATTTTAGAGCTCAAAACGTGCCTAGAACATACCATGTTATTATTAAAGCATAATTGTTATGATTGCGAACCTACTCCTTACTAATATGTTACGCGCTGCTGTATAATACAAGCAAACATTTTCTCTGTTTGTTTTGTATTATCATTTCATATTTCATCTCCAATCCGGCTTAATTCGGTAAGGACAATGAAATACGTCTTTAATATTTCAAATGTAAAATAAAATATGGTTGGCTTTGCCACTCACAGAGAAAACTGAACACTTGTTTCACTTGTTCTCATAATCAGTAGATTTCAGGAGTGATTTGTTTAAATAATAATGTGTATTTATACAAATTACTCCTAAAATCTACTGATTTTCGAGCACAGGCGCAACTAACTTCTTAATAAAAAATATTTATTTCTTGTTCTTTGGTTTTTGCTTTGTTATGTTTTAATTATGTATGTTAAAGTAAACAGGCCTTTGTATCTATTGTAGACGACTTATACAAGGTGTATCTAAATATGTGTACTATGCGAAGGTGGGGGGTTTCAGACCACAATGGTGATCAGTTGTGGGGGGGGAGATAATTAAAAATTCCTATTTTCAGTTTCCCATACAAAAATATTTAATTTCATAATGCCTAAATAAATTGACAACCCTATCCTTGTAACCCCTTGACCCCTTGACCTACTACCTCTGTAGGTCTACTACTACTACCTACTACCTCTGTAGCTGAGTTTAGGGTTGTCACTTTGTATAAAGTCAGCTGTTCATGTTGAAACTTCGTTGCAGTTTTTTTCAGAGATACCAATCGAAGTTCGAAAAGTCGTTGAACAAAAGTTGTTCCCCGGGGGGTGGAAATTCACCCCCTTCAGGATAGTACACATATTTTGATACACGTTGTATAGCGTCAGTAGCAACTGGTATTTACTCATGCCCCTACTTGCGGCACGCTATAGTGCCGGGGCCAGATGGAATAGGTTTTCCCAGCACAGCACCTATTCCACCTTGACAGCTTAGTTGGCCTAATCCACAGGAAAGACATGGTCAATACGTGTGAAGCTGACTACATACATTTACGTATGTTAAATTTTCCGCAACGTTTGCAAATAGCGTATGATTTTCCATCCCGCCATACCCATTGATTTACGAGATTTACTTTCGGTATTGCGCTTTTAAAATTAGATGTTCCTGCAAGGTTTAAGTAGCATGGTTTATGACTTCCTCTGTAAACGGATAGCTAATTATTATTCATGCCTACATCTTAATATTAATAACTGGTTCTGAAATTACATTCCGATATGGTGTGAAACATGCGAACTTTAAAACTGCAAAGGGTTACTTTTACTCGCCAACATTGACCTGGCTGTGTTTACGTCTTTCCAAATGGAGAAGAGTATCTTGTTGGGAATAGGGTGTGGGAGCTGTCGCTATTAAAAAATAAGTACTTCTATGTCGGCTATTATGGTCAAGTAATTATATTTTAATCTAAAATTGACACTTGGGAGATTTCTACCTATCAATTAGTTGTACAAGGTCACGATAAGGATATGAAACTAATCTTCCAGTCGTCTTACAGCATTAGAATTATAATGAGCCGAGCAACAAGAGTGTATGAAAACAGGTACCGGCGACCTTGGCTTCGCATAGCCGTTTGGTGGCCGGATGACCTCGCTTTGGGATGGGGTTTAGTCACGCCACTACAATACGCTTTTTACCAATACATTAGCTGGCATTGACTTAGCTCGGTATTCAATTCAGAGAATAGAATTAGGCATAAGGACGTAATATAAATCATTCAGTCTTATGTTATATAACAGACTATTGAAGGTTCAGTTTTGAAACGGCTGCTGTAGGTTTTTAACCAATTGAAGCTGGTTACGTCTCCCTTTTACGAAAAGGAAAGTACACCATTTACGGAATCTTGTCCAGATAATAGTCTCTTAAAAAGTGGGACCGAGATGCGATTGATGTGCCGATTGCACTTTTTAAATACTGAATATTGTATTGACAATGACGTAACCGAGCTGATTATGCTGACTGTTCCAATGTTTTTCGTATGCTTCGCCAACAGTATAAAAGGAATACAAAACTGGAGAAGTTAAATGAGTAAATTAAGTTCGAAGAGCTTACAAAGAAATACCGTGTGCTTTTGCTCCCGTTTTTAGATTTTCGATGACAATACTACCTACCAAAGCTAAAGAACTGTCGAACGGAATCTGTCGGTTCGAATTTACGCCCCAATTTTCCCGTTGAAGGGTACAGGCAGGGTACATAATGTGACAGGATTTTTTCTTATGAAATTTACATAAGTAGGTAGTATAGGTTCCTCTTCGCTTTTCATTTAAATAAACCTGGGTAGTATCGAGTATCGACCGGCCTAAGTTTCTGAACACGAGTTAGTTTAACGCTGTTTCAACTTCTTCCTATGGTAGCTAACACCGATATTGATTGCATTACCGCTGCCGCAGGTTACGTTTTGAAGCTGGATCAATAAATATTAAACATCCATTTTAATGAGCTCACAACATGGCTCATTCACGACAAGAAACTGACATCTCACTCAACAAGACAGCTTTAGAACTCATAAAACATGCTTAGAAAAGCTTCCCTAAAGTGCCCTTAAAGTCCTGTAATAAACTGATCCCTGGAAATTTTCTATCTCGAACTCTTCCGTTAAGCTCAGACGAACATTACTAAGTTTGCTGATACACTTTTTCATCGAAAATAAAAGGACTGTTTTCCTCAGCAAAAATAAAATACCAATTCTCAGGGGATCGACTTAGTTTGACCCGAAAGTTATCGACAGTCGTTCAATTCTTGTTATGATGTTGCTCTCCGTTTCTCTACAAACTCATTTACTGTTACAAGTTCAACTGGTGGAAAGATCTTTCCCGGTTTATTCAAGCTTGAATCGGAGACATACAGGCCATACTTGAAGTGTCTCGCCACATGAGAAAATGCAACACTATGTCCGGGAGTATCGAGGACACGTCGTTCTACGAATGCACTTATTGAGGTTCATTTACTTTTAATGAATCCATTCCAAGAACGATAGTTTATTAATTTCACCAGTTTCTTCCGTTCTTACGGCACAGCCTGTACATAAATGCCAACATTTTCAGTTGAACATCGCTTATTTCCCATTTTGTCTTGACTTGTCAATAAGAAACCACTTGGAAGTTACAAATGAAAGCCCTAAAAGTTATGTAGGTAGTGTGCGAGCGAGCTTCGTGTCCGCCTACGTTGCCATGACTCTCATCGAAGACGGTGCATAGACAAACAAGAATTAGTAACCATAATCTAAACTAAACACTACTCTGTATGCGAAGTTTATGAAACTGACCTAGTTCGTAGATTTATGGAGCCTTCATCCTTCCTTCTTCATAATGTTCTAGCCTAGATTCTACCTAGAATTTACTTGTTAGGTACCTCTACCTGCACTATAGAGGTAGTCTACAGCATAAATCGGAACTTCTAAAATGATAATTGAACAAACTATTCAACAAAAAGAAGTCGTGCAGTTTGCATACTGAAGCGTGCCAGCCAAAGCTCCGGTACAGACGAGATTATTATCCACGGGTGGCCAGTGGCCACAAAACTGCCTAGCATGTCAACTACCTTAAAATCGTGAGATCTATTAGATTAGCCTTCATTGCTAGCAGTTTGCTCAAGATCGCCTTCACGGGGCGTTGCCTTTGCTAGTAAAATGAGAGCTCGTAACAGGCGGTATTGCCCCACTTACATACCGCTTTTAATTTCCTGCGAACAATTATCTCCTTAACATTTGACCGCTTTCTTCATGAGGACAATGCGCATTACGAAACTTCCCGTTGCGTCACCTTTGTTGACTTTTGAATGCATTTGACTTTCTATTGAATATGTGCTGCGCTCTAGCACAGGTTGAGCAATAAAATGTCCAATAAGGGCCGGGTTTGCAGTTGCAAGAGCAGGTTATAACCTCACGCTCAGCCAGACTGTTCTGCTGCGACCGCGATGAAACAGAATTCCTTTACAAGTACCTATAACACCTGAACCGACATACATTGTCCTAGAGCTGTCATTCCTCGTTAGACTGACGCCCAGCCAACTGAAACCTCCGGCAATTATTGCACTCAGGTAGACATAGTTCCAACCCAAGGTCTTTGTAATAAAGATCAAAATGTAACCTAGATGTAGACCGAGTATGCCTTCTTGACGTATGCGTAATATTCTTGAACGGATAGATACAATGTAACCGACCGACATAAACCCTGCTGAGAAACAAATAGTATACCTTGCTTCGCATGATCGTATGAGTGGGTACTGGATAGCTGGGCTGACAGCTCAAAAAAGAACGTATGCTGTTGCTGTCTCAGACAAATGGACGGCATAGTTGAATTTGCTTTTATTCAAAATTAAGTTATATGCTGATACGAGTTTATTTAAATCGTTTTTATTTCGAATTACTACACTTGTCAAGATTTTAAATAGCTAGCCAACTTATGTTGTCATTATGCATTCTTACCACAGAAGAGAAAAAGCGTTTTTTCTGTTCTGTGATTCATACTTATTATACCAAAACCATAAACATCACAATATCAAACAGCTCTCAAACGTTCGCCTTCGTTAATTAAATTCAATCACGACATAATTTAACTGTATTTCCTGACCTACCTATTGAACCTATACATAAATGATGGGAAGAACGAGATGACGAGATGTTAAATATTTTCCATCAAGGCGAAGATATAATTGATATTTAATGAATGAAATGCGCTTTATCTCATGACACATTAATTTTGTTTACTAAAGAACAGTTCTAAATTTACTCGTATTGTCTTGTTCATAACGGAATTTCCAATTTCCTTACAACAATAGCGAATAAACGGGGACTTTAGAATTAGGGGCTTACGAGTCACTTAGGTTAATTTCGGTTCTCGTAAGTCCGATACTTTCAGGATATTGTATTAGATTTGCGATGGTCAACGGCCCAGATCAAACACGTAGCTTTTTTAAGTTTTTTCAAAAAGGAGTTAGCACTCCCCGGCTGTTGTGCGGAGCAAAAGGGCTTTCGACAGCCCTTGACACGGAAAGGCTTTTTTGTTATTCGCGATAAGGTACTGTTACCGATGCCAGTTTCGCACAGGAATTGATCGCTAGGTGCCTGAGCACTTTGCTCCTTAAAAGCACTTGCCTTGTAGCCAACTACTATTATCACGGTTTAATACTTCAGAACTGCTATCCATTTTATTTCCCATTTTAGTTGGGTTCTCTATAATCCTTTCTTTCTTAGAACATACATTTTGAACCAGAGAAGAAGTCACTTTTAATAGCAATCTTTAAATCGGACTTCCAGGATGTTATTTCTATGTTATGTTTATGTCTTCCAGAGTTAAAGTTCATAATTAGCCCAGGCTTGCTAATACAGCGGCGGACCACACAAGCAAGGTCCGGTGCCCGAGGCTAGTCGTGAACCATAAGTCGTCATGCGACCGCCCCTCCGCAATAAAGACTTTCTTCCAATCTCCCTATGAAGCTATAAACCCGCGTTTCATTTGTTTCTACAATCGGTATAGTTTCCATTCAAATCCGACAAGGTTTTGTTTGACGGGCGTTGAATGTGGGTAACAAATGATTCTGCAAGCAGTCGGGTATTCGATTGCTATACCAATTTTCAGTTTTGCAATATTACTGGTCCCTGTTCGTCTTTTCTCTCCTAGCTTTCATGGTTTCTCCAAGATAGATAATAATACCGTTACTTATTTGAGTTTTAACATTGACATTATTCTTTTCTTTATAATTTTTTTAATCACACTACTACATTTGTTTATGGGTGATGGTCTTTTGTTATATAAACCTTCATGTAAAGTTAGGTAGCTGTTTCATTATCACCAATGTCCAAAGCATGTTGTGTGATATGAGAACTAACGGCAGCTTTCCTTGTAGCCGTACTAGGTGTCACATTTATGTATCGCTTTCAGCAAACCAGTATTACTATGTGCTGACGCTGACCGCTATTAGCCGGAAGCCCAGCGTATGCCGTGTAACCGCGAGATTGACGGCCCAATGTACATTCTACCTATAAGCTGGAATCTGGATTTCGTTTGGCGGATGTCAAAAAAAGTTAAAATATAATATAAGGTAGGTAAGGTCCACCACCTTTTTCGGTATAACTAAAACAAACTTTTTATCAAACTAAAATATCTATATCAAATTAATTTTCTGGAAAGTTTGTATTTTCCATCGAATTCTTTGATAATGATGCGTATTTTGTTTCAAGTCTTTCCTGTTCTTTTTGCTTCAAACTTCAGAAAAGTAGCAACGTTCAGCACTTTACCTTCTTTTACTGGTATATGTTCCGTTCTAAAAACAGTACGTTCTTAGGATTATTGTTAATAACATCACCATTCGTTACGCATAGATAAAAAGACAGCCATGTAGCAATGAGTGACAGATAATAAGGTCGGGTGTATTGCGTTGAAAAGATAATCTCATGCCTCCCATTTTTCTGATTATTTTGTATGTATTTTTACTTTCAAAATAAACATTTTTATTTTGAATTAACCAATCGGATTTTTACATCTTGATATTGCCTAGTAGTATCTATGGAACTATTGAAGGGCGCACACCAGCAAGATTAAATCAAAAAGCACAACTTCCACTTTAGAACATAACACCGTCTCCGAAATAAGCTGTAATTCCCAGGTGGTAGTTATATTGCTCCTTGGTGCAAACCGCGCGAGGCAAGTCTTTTATCTTATCATAGCGATGCTGTAGTAAAATTTTAATGAGCAAAACCCAAGCCTCTGCCTTCCCAGTCCCGCTAATCGAAGTAAAGGGTACCTTGTGGATACAAAATGCAAAGTGAAACATTCAACTACACAGCATGCACTCGCACTAGCCAGACCATTAGCATTTTATTGATATCTATTCAAAGTAATAAAATACGGTTTTAGTTTGTTTTGTTGATGAGGGCAAGGGCAATGGAATCAGTAAAAGATAAACTACTTATAAAGGTATTTTAAGAAGGTACTTTGCCTGATCAATCTTTTTATGATCGACCGCATTTATAAACAATTTTAAGCCTCTTGATAGTTTACGAATTTTATTAGCTGCTGTGGTTTCAGAGAAACATGGCGTTTTAAAGTTTCCGAAGTCCGTCAAAGAACCTTCTAGTTTGTAATATTGCTTTTTAAAAGCATGAAATAATCGACTTTATAGATAAGTTTAATGATATTCGCGTTCTATTCACTGTGCCAAGCTAAGTAATCACATTATATCTTCAAACAAATGATCAAAGGAACTTGCTTGTTTACGTTAGTAGCTAGGAAAGTATTTTAAATAAGACACAGCAGTAAGCTTATATAGAATTTTTATACAATAGTTTTCTTTTTATTTTGGAGGATTGTGGTTTCGCTTGCATACGTATTTTAATAGCCTACTAAAAAGCACTCAGGGATTATTAATAAAATTCATTTTAGATTCGTTAATATAATTTGTCTATGGTTATACTTACCTAGATCCATCAAGTTGACGATTTGTATAATCTGTTTTGAATAAGTCATAACTGCTGAAAAAACTATGATAATGATTTGTTTAATTTTCCATTGTATCTTTCCTTGTACTAGTACTTTCGAACCAGTGTGATGAAAGGATTTAATTGAACCTCAAAGAGGCGCCTTTACTGCACTTTACACAATCATGTTTATCAAACGTTTTAGGTTTTACGACATGCCGGTTTCCTCACGATTCCTTCATTATTTGACACTGGCATAGTGCACATACATTTTTGTTCAGAAAAACTTATTGGTCCATGACTGGATTTTAACCCACGACCATAGGATCGCTATTCGCTACCACTAGGCCACCAGACTTACTATAGTATATGCAGGAGACAAGGTACCTTTCTGTATGGTCCACAATGTAGCTGAATAGCAAGACATGAACGATGCCTGTCAGTTGCACACAGCTACGCTCCTCATTCCTTGATTCCCGCTTTGGCAAAGAATCTGAATTGTCTACTGCTATGTTCTCGTTTAAGTTCTTCGCCATAATATCTAAATGCACCGTTGCACATTGGTCATTTGCCCATAAAAATATGTCGAAATAACTGACGCGAAACATTTTTTCCTTTGTTTGTTTGAAAAACCAGCCAAGAGCGGTTGGCTCAGTCAGACCAAAGACTATGGAAAACAAGTAGACTGACAATCTCATCCAAGAAAACGTGCATCGATAAATGATTGCCTACAATGACGCTAGATGTCGCTGATCGTTTTGAATCTGATAAAAACGAGTGAAATGGTTTTTACAGTATTCGCAACAATAGGTTAGCTAACTAATTGATATTGTAGTACGACAACAAATAGAGAGATGGCGTTAATCTGAGTGGCGTTACTTAAACTTGCGGCGTTGCCAGCTTTCGATGGAGCAAAAACAGGGTAGAGTGTGACGCGACGTTGTCAGCTAGTGTACGGAGATTTTATTTTGATGTTTTTAGTTTGTTCCAAGGATTAAGGTCATTGCTTAATTGCTAACAAGTTGCGCTGAAGCGTCAAAGTGACACTCAGGCAGGACAGGCAGGACCAACCTGGATTTTTAAAAACATTGGGTTATGTAATAACTTGTTACCTATTTGTAAAATCTTATGCGTAAGTTGTTAGGCAAAGTAAAAAAGCACACCACAATAACGTGTTAGGTACCTATTTATTTTGTTGTGTATGCAAATAAGTTTAAAGATTTAGCATGGAGTTTTAGTTGAGTGATGACTATGACATTTAGTAACAACCTACCGTCTACATACATTGTAGATTGTAGGTATGTACACAATACAAACTGAATGATTTACACACCCATTTTTAGGGTTCCGTAGCCAAATGGCAAAAGCAGAACCCTTATAGATTCGTCATGTTTGTCTGTCTGTCTGTCTGTCCGTCCGTATGTCACAGTCATTTTTCTCCAAAACCGTAAGTGATGAAACTTGGCGAGTAGATGTATTTTGTTAACCGCATTAAGATTTTGACACAAAAATAGAAAAAAAAACTATAAATTTTGGGGGTCCTCATACTTGAAACTGAAACTATAAAAATGTTTTTCATCGGTCCCATACGTGTGGGTATTTATGAATAGGTCTTCAAAAATGATGTTGAGGTTTATAATATAGTTACTTGATGCTACGGAACCCTTCATGGGCGAGTCCGACTTGCACTTGGCTGCTTTTTAAATTGCCCGAAAATTGAGTTTCGTTGTTAGCGTGTTTTCCTCGTGTTTATTGTTTAAAGTTTTTTCCGTTTTTCTTAAGAGGGTACCGAGCAAAATAGTGACACAAGCCGAGCAGCAAACGCGATCTTTTGTGTATGCGCATTGAGCTGCGAACAGGTGAAATATGATAACTCAATTTTATTATTATTTGTGCTTTTTACCGTCAAAACAAAGTTTTTTTTTTTGGAACAAATTTTTCAGAGAAAAATTCGGTTTTCAGAGAAAAATGGGATATGAGATGTGGGATGATTATAATATGAAGAAAAGTGGGGCTCTATTCCGGATAAGGTTTAATTTTTTTTTCTTAAATAGTTGTTAACGTAGATATTGTTTATAGGTTTTTGGGGGCTCTGATTGTGAATTCGACACATTTTTTTTTAATCCAAGATGGCAGCTTTATTTTTTTTCTTGAAAAATAGATATGGGTATCGTTTAATAGGTTTTTGGGGACTCTGATTATGAATTCAACATTATTTTTAAATAAATATGGTGACTTCATTTTTTTTCTTAAAAAATGGATATGGGTATCGTTTAATAGGTTTTCGGGGGCTCTGATTGTGAATTTGACATTATTTTTTTAATCCAAGATGGTGACATAATTTTTTTTCTTAAAAAATGGATATTGGTATCGTTTTTTAGGTTTTTTGGGGCTCTGATTGTGAATTCGACACAATTTTTTTGAATCCAAGATGGCGCCTTTATTTTTTCTTGTAAAATGGATATGGGTATCGTTTAATAGGTTTTTGGGGACTCTGATTATGAATTCGACATTATTTTTAAATCAATATGTTGACTTCATTTTTTTTCTTAAAAAATGGATATGGGTATCGTTTAATAGGTTTTCGGGGGCTCTGATTGTGAATTTGACATTATTTTTTTAATCCAAAATGATGGCTTCATTTTTTTTCTTAAAAAATGGATATGGGTGTCGTTTAATAGGTTTTTGGGGGCTCTGATTGTGAATTTGACATTATTTTTTGAACACAAGTTGACGGCTGCATTTTTTTTCTGAAAAAATGAATATGAGTATCGTTTACACATATCGTAACAATGTCAAACGAGCGACAAAGAGGAACAATCGGCCTCCGCGTTCGGCAGCGTTCGACATCTGTCTCTCTCCTATTTGAGTGAGCGATGCGTCCGCGTGGACAGCTGTATGACGTTGTCACGTTCAACTGTTGTCAGTTAACTGACTTTACAGACAGCTGATTTTTTTAAGGAAATGTAGATCTTGCATTACTGCTGAAGGCCAACAGTTTGAACATTTGCTGTAAATCCTTGATGTAGTTAAATTAAAATCACGATTGAAGAAATCCTATGATTTTATTTTATTTCAAACTTTCACTTAAAACTAACAAATTACTTGAACACCCATGTTTATTACTCTTTCGACAAGATGGTGGCTCTATCTGTTTACTTGCAATGTCAAAATGGTATTTACTTTTACCTGTAAATTGTGAGCGGCTTAAAAACACAGCGTAGGCATTTTAAGTTCATAATTTAAATTAAAGGGTACAAACATTTTATCTCATGAAATAAAATTGATTGGAAATCCGGTTTATTTGAAAAAACATTTTTTATTTCGAAAACTAAAAAGTACTCTAGCAAGTATTATACCATTTTGGAATCCTGAATAAATGTGCCATTTTTTAAAGTTACTTGCCATAATAATGTAGTACATTTTTTTAGCAGTACAGACGGTTAAAGTTGGGTGATGTAATTATCTGAAATGAAATGTTGGCCAAAACTCCACGATTTCATTGAAAACTGAGGCAGTTATGGCTTAATTTTGAATTGTAATTTACAGAAGGGTTATTCGTGCTTACGTTGCAGAAAAAAGTTAATATTTGTAGTCACAGGACTTAAGAGATCATCACAGGGTGTCAGTTTTTCCTGTTTTTTTTAAATACTCATAACTCCAAAGTTACATAACAAATTTTTTTTTTTATATTTTTCTGATAACTGTCATGACTTGGCGCATCACCCGTTTTCGGCTGGACGTTGACTTAAGGGACACCCTGTATATTAAAAAAAATCCTCAATCTTGGATTCAAAAATGAATAGCAAATGCGAGGCGGAATATAGTTTAAAACTAGTTTTTTCGTGTGCGCGAGCTGCATGCAGCTCGCGTGTCGGTGTGCTACTCCCAGTTTTACATTTGTTTACACTTTAAAAACCCCAAAAAGTAGTAAAGAAAGTCCTAAGGAACCCTAAAAATGTTTACATAATCAACGTCCTAGGTGAAGTAAAATTCCAATCAAAGTCTTAAGGAACCCTAAAATTCGACCACATAATCAAATTCCTCAATGTAGTAGAACCCCAATCAAACCCTAAAGAACCCTAGAACTCCACCTTTTGGCTCCACCTTCATTATGCGAACCTCCAGGGAATGGAACTCATTGCCGGCGGCTGTTTTTCCTGACCACTACAATCTGGGCCTCTTCAAGGCAAGAGTGAATAGGTGTCTTCTAGACCATCCTGCTCCATCGTCGGCTACATCGTCGCTTACCACCAGGTGAGATTGTATCCAAAGGCTGGTCTATATCTTGTAAAAAAAAAAAAAAAAATTGATTACATAATCAAGGTCCTAAGTGAAGTCAAATTCCAATTAAAGGCCTAAGGAACCCTAAAAAATGTTTATTTTATCAAGTTCCTCAATGTAGTAAAACCCCAATCAAAATCCTAAGGAACCCTAAAAATGTTACCATTATCAAGCTCCTAAGTGTAGTTGAAACTCCGATCAAAGTCCTAAGGAACCCTAAAATTGTTTACATAATCAAAGTCCTGAGTGAAGTAAAATTCCAATTAAAGGCCTAAGGAACCCTAAAATTGTTTACATAATCAAGGTCCTAAGTGTTGTTGAAACTCCAATCAAAGTCCTAAGGAATCCTAAAAGTTGATCAGTTAATCAAGTTCCTCAGTGAAGTAAAACCCCAATCAAAGTCCTAAGGAACCCTAAAATTGTTTACATAATTAAGGTCCTAAGTGAAGTAAAATTCCAATTAAAGGCCTAAGGAACCCTAAAAATGTTAACATTATCAAGCTCCTAAGTGTAGTTGAAAGTCCGATTAAAGGCCTAAGGAACCCTAAAAGTTGTTTATTTTATCAAGTTCCTCAATGTAGTAAAACCCCAATCAAAGTCCTAAGGAACCCTAAAAGTTGTTTATTTTATCAAGTTCCTCAATGTAGTAAAACCCCAATCAAAGTCCTAAGGAACCCTAAAAATTTTAACATTATCAAGCTCCTAAGTGTAGTTGAAACTCCAATCAAAGTCGTAAGGAACCCTAAAATTGCTTACATAATCAAGGTCCTAAGTGAAGTAAAATTCCAATTAAAGGCCTAAGGAACCCTAAAAGTTGTTTATTTTATCAAGTTCCTCAGTGTAGTAAAACCCCAATCAAAGTCCTAAGGAACCCTAAAATTGTTTACATAATCAAGGTCCTAAGTGAAGTAAAATTCCAATTAAAGGCCTAAGGAACCCTAAAAGTTGTTTATTTTATCAAGTTCCTCAATGTAGTAAAACCCCAATCAAAGTCCTAAGGAACCCTAAAAGTTGTTTATTTTATCAAGTTCCTCAATGTAGTAAAACCCCAATCAAAGTCCTAAGGAACCCTAAAAGTTGTTTATTTTATCAAGTTCCTCAATGTAGTAAAACCCCAATCAAAGTCCTAAGGAACCCTAAAAGTTGTTTATTTAATCAAGTTCCTCAATGTAGTAAAACCCCAATCAAAGTCCTAAGGAACCCTAAAAATGTTAACATTATCAAGCTCCTAAGTGTAGTTGAAACTCCAATCAAAGTCCTAAGGAACCCTAAAAGTCGACCACTTAATCAAATTCCTCAATGTAGTAAAACCCCAATCAAAACCCTATACGGAACCCTAAATTTTACGTAAAGCCAAATCCTCAACGGGTCGGAACCGCTAGAAGGGACCTTGTCGCGCGACCTACAAGCAGGTCCAAAATGAAGTAAAACGGCAAACATAGGAGGAAAGGGTTCTGGGGGGCCGAGGGGGGGTCCAGCACGGCTCGCTTCGCTCGCCGCGCTGTTCTTCGTAGTCGCGTGGCGGCTCGCTTCGCTCGTCGCAACGCTCCCCCCTAGTTCAGGTAGGGGGGTTCTGGGGGGCGTAGGAAGGTCACAGCACGGCTCGCTTCGCTCGCCGCAATGCTCCACACGAAAATAAAAGGTCAAAAATAGGGCATTTTTAGGTTTTTTAAATAATAAAGGGGTCTAGAGGGAAAAGGTGGGAAAAATTTATTTTGCTTTCAAAATATCACACCTTCCCTACATGACCCAAAAAAAAAAAGTCTCGCAAGTCACTCCGCTTGGAAGATACGAAAGGGGGGGAAAAAAAGGGGTAGGAGGGGGGAAGTTTTTTTGTTCTTTCAATTCAGGAAGAAACCCTCTATACGAAACCCCAATCGAAACCCCTCTATCTCGATGGCATCTGGTAGCACTCTAAAAAGGGGGGGTCCTGGGGGGCAAGGGGGGCAAAATTTTTTGTGCAATCGAAATCACTCGTGACCGTCTTTAGGTTCCCCATAAAAAAAATATGCAGGACCTCTCGGTTGCAGAGCCCCTCACCAAAAAGTCCATTAAAAACATAATTATGAAACACATCACGATCATCATGGGTTACCTACTTTTACCATTCTAGGTGTAAACGGAGTCGAGCGAACCTATCATTGTGTGCGTGAGTACGCACACAACTAGCGAGCCGCAGTAAATACCTATTTTCCGTCCGCCTTGTTTGCTCGATACCCTCTTAAATAACTTACCTTTGCTTGCCTACCGGACTTGATTGACTACGCCTACCTGTAACCTGTGCTTATTAAACGGACTTCGATTGCCCAAAGAACACTGTCTGACTGTCACGAAAATGTATCTTTGAAGGAAAAGTTCATGATAGTCCTAAAACCAAAGTTTTGAAAAAGACTGCATTAACATTACTGTTACGGATAGGTGGAATTTAAAACACTTATTTGAGGAAGTTAAAAGAAAACCGGCCGGGTACGCGCGGACAAGCTAGTGCTCAGTACCGAGGTTCAAATCCAACTATTTTTGTAGCTGTCCGCGCGCAAGCGGGGGTAGACTCCAGTTTTATTCAACGAACAAAGTAAGTACATTTTATATTTTTTTAAATCTACCTACACTTTATAATTTAAAATTTGTTTTTAAATATTATTACAGGTTCGTGAGGTGCGTCTGTCTACATTCTCCGCCCAGTGTCACGTCAGGGACACTGATTAGCAACAGGAAGCAGCACCAAGCGAGTAACAGGTCGGAACTCCAGTCTCGGCGTTTATTTCCACAGTGCGTCATACACTTGTCGGGTCCGGACAATAGTAAATCCGCGGTACCTCTCGGCCAAGTGGTTTTGGTAGGTGCTACTCGGCCAATGCGAAGAATGCCCCACTCGCCTATTTGAACAGCAGAAGTACAGCAGTGCAGCAGCGACGACAACTTCTCTAAATGCAGAACAGCTAAGTCGACGCTCTCAGTTGCGTGTACCATTTCTAACGTTTCTTTATTTATTTTTATTTTTTCTTTTTCAGGTGCGGCTGTCATCCAGGGCCATCCGGGATCATCTTTTTCGCACAGGAAACCAGCATCTCGGGACCATTGACAATCTTTGTGTAATTTCAAATTCATATATTTTCTTTCTGAATGTGTGTACACAACTTGTCTAAATAATTTGTAGTCCAGTACATACCACTCTTATGATTCATCGAAAAATAAATTATATTTATTTGTAATCTGTGTTTCTTTTGTATGACACAATCGCTGAGGCAGTATGCGCGTACTGCACCCTGTAGATGTACTCGTAGCTCAGGAATCGAATCAGGATTTGTAGGTATGTATACGCGCCAGTAGACGACACAGGCGGCGCCGGGCGGCGTAAGCGGCGGGCGATGTGTTACATTACATAACAACAAATAATGCAGCTCATTTTTCTCGCTTGAACTTGAAGTGATTTGTATTTTATAACTTTTGCATCCTAAAACTTGCTTTTGTAAACAAGGGAACCATCTTGGTATGCTAGTCCGATATTTCATCTGTTGAAGTTGTAGAATCCAATCAGTAAAAATCTTGCCATATTTCGTAGGTATTTGTTCGTATGCTGATATCTTCTTATGAATGTTTATGAGTGTGCGTGAGGGCGACGCATCAGCTGTGGTCTCGCAGGCACCTGTGCGCGCGGCCACCAGTGGGGAGGTGGTAGTGACGGCGCGGGAGCAGGCGTGGCGGGGCAGGTAGCTGGAGGCGGGGGCGGGGGAGCAGCTCAGCTGTTCCAGTGCACACTCAGAACATTGATGCTTCGAAAGACAGAATCCGTTAACACACGAACCTAGCGGTGTTACGGTGGCACAAGGTTCATTTTTGCAGAGCATTATTGTCTTTATTGGCGCGATGCAATGGTAATTGTCCTCACCAATTAATAACTTTGTTTTTACATTATCACTACACGAAATGAGACAGTTCATATGTAAATTTAGTTCATCACTTTTTCTCGCACTTAGTTCTCGCAGAATTATTGTTTATGTTTGTAACTTTGCACTTTTTATCAGCTACAGATTTTTGTCGATTCTTCGTTACATTTTTACGATTGATCTCGTTATTGTAGGCTGGTATAAATAACTGCGTTGGTTTATGACTAATGCGTGCGCTTTTTTCTAAGGCTGCTAGGTATGTCCGCGGCTAACTTTTGCCCGAGTAAAAACTTTTCAAATTGAAAGTAATTTTTGTTGTATCTTTTTTGAAGTGATTTTGGTTTTTACGTAAATATGATCCTTCGCGTATTCTATATTCAAAAGTAAGGACAATATTTCCGCGCATGTTTAAGAAAAATATAGTTATACAACGTGTATCAAAATATGTGTACTATCCTGAAGGGGGGTGAATTTCCACCCCCCGGGGAACAACTTTTGTTCAACGACTTTTCGAACTTCGATTGGTATCTCTGAAAAAAACTGCAACGAAGTTTCAACATGAACAGCTGACTTTATACAAAGTGACAACCCTAAACTCAGCTGTTTCTTGCACTTGGGACAATGACATCAGTTTGGTCACAGATGAGGAGGGACAGAGTTGACATAATTCGTAAAAGGGAAAAACGCCTACAGCATCACAGAGGCAAATTGTTGTAAGTTATTTTTAGTTAAGTCACAAAATTATAGCTAGGATCACATTTCAATTTGAAAGTTGAAGTTACGGAAAGTTAAACAAACGAAATAAACTTTACGCTGTTTGTTTGATAACACAGTCATGTCTTTTTCCAACTGTTTGTAATTTCTTGTGTGTTGATCTAATAACGTACTGACCTGACTACACACACAGCCCATTGATATCCACTACTGGACAGAGTTTTGAATTTGGCGGGTATTGCCATAATCACTTGGCAGGGGATTGATGATCGGAGAAAAGGTATAGGTAGGTACTGCTGCCTTTCTTTTGGCGAAGTCCCAGTCAACTGCAACTAACTTATCTAAAAACTTTACTAGATGAGTCTTTCTGTTGAGTAGGTATTAAAATATGTGGTTAGTCTGTCCGTAGAAATCTATGAAACTTACATTTCGTCAAAGATAAGAGCCTAAATTTGATTGGCGGTCGGATTCGCCCAACGGTTTTGAATCGCGAATCGTAGAACAAATTCTACTTTTGGGAGCCTCCCCTATTTCGCTCATTGGCTGTCGGCATCTCAAACATAATACGCCCAAATTCCTTTCTAAACAATTTTTAAGCCACCACGGGTTCCGTAGTTTTTTAAATACCAAAATTTTTTTAAACTCGTGCACTCAAAATTCGTTCTGTTTTCTACTTTTTAAACAGATAGTTAGTAAAGTAAGGAAACTCGTGAAGTGGGAAGGAAAATCATGGTGGACACCCGACTGAAGCGAATTTAATTACTTAACGTCCAATCCTACTAAACTTACATAAGTTACAAGATCCTACCTACACCTACTAGGATTTTTTTAATGAAACATGAGTCACCGTCAAAGATGCAGGATTTTGTAGTGGTATACCAATTATCTAAATTCACACAAAGTGTACCTACCTATGTGTAGTACATTGTGAAATACCTATGTAAAATAAGACTAGGTTACCTACTTATTCATACAATTTTCTACCAGCAGGTATACCTATTATTTCACGACTGTAATCCCTACCTTTACTTATGTTTAAATCTTGGGGTTTACTGAAATTAAAAATGAACCCTAAAATGTTTCTATGTTATCGGTGAAATCAAAAGAATGAACTAGTGATGTACTAACATCACTACATGTCGCCATACTTTTGTTCGTAATATCGATTAATAGTATTACGAAAACAAAAAAGTGATTAAGTGATCATCATTATCATCATCATCAGCCCTTGACGACCCACTGCTGGACATAGGCCTCTCTTATGATTATGCCATTCGCCTCGGACCTGCGCTAGTCTGGGCCAGGTGTAGCCCGCGGGTTTGTGGTAAGTAGGTAGGTACTTAATTGTTTAAATAAAAAAAACCTTTCTCTCAGCGTAGGTTACGTTAAGTCACTGAATAGGTACATATGTTTGAGAGGCCTAATTCTAAACTTTCTGGTTAGGTCCAATTTCCAGAACTTATACTCAAGTACAAATTGAGACTAGCTCATTCATTCATTCATCACTAGCTCACCAATTCATTGCTCATCATTTTTTGTCAATTCTCATAGAAAGCTATCAGGTATCAGTCTACTCTTGAATTTTCGTAGTAGGTACCTAGGTACCTAAACATAAGAAATCGTGCGCAAATCGTCGGGTACCTCACGATTGTTTACAGATTTCTCAGACTGAAACTGCTATGTGGTTTAATTTAGATTTATCATTTCTTAAAATAAAGCTAAGTACTAAGCCTACTTTATTTAACTTAAACAGGCAACTAAAAGAAAAAACATAAAATCGATGATAAATGATAAAGTATACCCACACATCACTAGCGATACAACTCGACCTACAGAGGTTAGTAGGTCAAGCGGTAGTAGGGGTTACAAGGATAGGGTTGTCAATTTATTTAGGCATTAGGAAATTAAATCTTTTTGTATGGGAAACTGAAAATAGGAATTTTTAATTATCTCCCCCCCACAACTGATCACCATTGTGGTCTGAAACCCCCCACCTTCGCATAGTACACATATTTAGATACACCTTGTAGATGTCTTCTAAAGTGCTTTAAGGTTTAATCCTACTAGAATAAAGAAACTAACCAAAGTCGAGGGCGGCAGTTAGTCTACTTGCAATAAAAAAATAATTTTTCATTAGCGCCATCTATTTTAAAAAAGCATCACTTAGTATGTACCTTACAAAATACCACTACGCCACGCCATCTATCAATAGGTATATGAACATTGAAAATATTGCTCTTTCCAGGCTATTTGCCAGCGCCATCTAGAAATAGCCCGGAATTTTACCATTTTTTGAGTCACAAAATTTTGTTCTCTATTAGCAGTCTACTTGTTTTCCTTAGTCTATGGTCAGACTAAGGGTTCCGTTTCCTACTAGAACACAAATAAAGAAACACGAGAATCTATTTTTGTTGACATGATTTTTTTTGCGAGGTTTCTTGTTCCTTTGAAATACGTTTCCTGAAGCGCAACTTCATCCGTATGGATTTTATTGTCCTGCATAAAGTCTGTAGAACCCTAAAAATGGTGCTTGTCCAAGCAAATTCTTCATAAATAATGCTGAGTAGTTTCATGTTACAAAAACCGTCTTATTGTGCTTTGATTTCGAGCTAAGTATTTATTTACAGCTGCTTGAGCGTTATCACAACCATTTTTCTGTTGTGACCTGAACAATCTTTGCTTACAAATAGGAAACATTTTAGTAGTAGTAAGAGCTTTTTGCCATGCCTTTTTCTGCCGTGAAGCAGCATTGCTGTCTTTAGGTTTGACATGTTGGGGTACCGGTTTACTGGCATGTGAGGCTGGACATCTATACGCCTCAAGTTGATGGACGCAGGGCAGTGCATCGTAGTGTTCTGACAAGCGTGACCTACGAAGCAATGCTTTATTATAGGCGATGGTTACCTTACTTAAACCATCTCTTGTTTACAAGGTTTTTCAGAATATCACCCCATCCAATCCAATATCGTGTTCGAACAAAATATTGAAATTAATGTCGACAGGAAAGTGAAAAATGTAAGCAAGCAACATAGCTGACATTATCCGCGACATGCTATGACAAGCTATTACGTATAATTAGGGGGCGTGTGTAGGGGGCTTTATGGAGTCTTTTGCGGAACCACTCGAAGAAATTAGGTCGTGTTCTTAAATCGCGAATGGGAGTGCATCTTTGTTCCTCTCTGTGGCATAGATAGGAGACATTACGGAGTGTTTGAAAAGTAGGAAAGTGATCATTAACATTCAAAAATCTGAAAAAATAACTAGGTTACAGAACCTCAAATCAAATCTTAAATCATTTATTTATGCACAGATAAACAAGAAATAAATTATGCAAGAATGTAAAACCCTGGTCCGTAACAATGTGAAAAGCCTGTACGTATTATCACGGCAGTAAACTGTATTTCTATACAGAACGCCTACCTATTTGGTTAATTGTTCGAAACCGACATCGTTTACATGGGATTGATATATTACTAGAATGTCAATAGTAGGTACACCGGCATTCGCTTTGTGATCATTCATTCAATGAACAATTGGATTGACATGTTTAATTAGGCGAAAACTCTGCCTCGGTGCAATGGACTCTTTGGTATGTAGTAATAGTCAGAAATTGTTACTCATAATGTTTTTATGAGCATTATACCTGTCTTTATGGGCTTTTGATATAACTATAATGCTAAGATTTATATAATGTCCCAAAAGTTGAGAGCCGAGCGGGATTTGAACCCACGACCTTCCCCTTGGTCACACTCGACGATAACTCTTTGACTGTTCGGCACTAACGCGACCGTGGCTCCATCTATAGTTTAACGTTAAAGTCCACTACTTACCTGTACCCGAAGTCGGACTTTTGCTACCACATTTCGTTACCAAATGTTGTTTTCGTTTCGCCTATTTGTCTCTCTCTATTATATGGAGAAAATATGAGACGGCAAAAATACGTTACGTAGTAAGAGTTGTTGTCTCATCTTTTCTCCATACAAAAGACAGAGACAAATAGGCAAAACGAAAACAACATTTGGTAACGAAATGTTGTAAATGCACCGGGACTTCGGGCTCTGCTCGAGAACCGAAGTTGCATTCAGTTGAATCGACGAGAGATGTCACATATAATGTTGTATTAGACTTATCTCAAATTAAGTACCTATTTTATTTTGTGGCATGCAGTCTCTCTCTATGAATTTAATGAATATTTAAATCGAGGTTTCTTCGCTATTGTACCAAATCTTTACTGCACCTGTTATACCAGATGGTATAGAATAGTAAAGTTTATCTTTACGACAAGATAAGTTGAATATTTCAGCTTTTACGGTTATTAGGAACCAGGTTCATACAAATGAGTTGTTTTAGCAAAAAGCATTCTAAAATAGCTTTTGTTAATTGAAATGAATACGAAAAGGAAGTCGGAGAGAATCGGTATCAGACCGGAACGTAAATGGGTTAACAACCTTGATTTGTGTACGTTGAGGGGCCTAGGTATGCCACGTTTACTACGACACCATCATTTTGTTTTTGCAAAATCATCATTATCCACAGCCTGACTTCACTCACTGCTGCCCCTTAGTTTGTGCCATCTCCAGTCCGGCCAGTCTAACCCATTTCCGCCCCGTGAGTTGGTCAATGTTGTCCATCCATTTTGTTACAGGGCGTCCAACGCTTCTGTGGCCGCCATTCGGTTGTACCTACTCCACCTGTCATCACCACGTCTTGCAATGTGTCCCGCCCAGCTAAATATTTTTGCAAAACACTAGAAATGTGGGAACATACCAGACACTCAAAATAATTCGCCATGCGGGCATTGTAGTAAATTTATCAATATGTAACGTGCGACGCAGCGGTGTCCACTTAACATGCAGAGTGTGTCTCCTATCTTATGAAATAATAAAACTTAAGTGGCAAGCTTGTGTGGCGAGTGAAGTAGTATACATACGGGAGAATCTAAAAGCACAGCGCTCAAAATTTCACGTCGTATGGAACTTTACAGTCTATAGAAGGCATGTTCGAAACCACTTCAATCAAGATAACGAAGATTTAGCTCTTTGCCTTATATTTTTAGTAACTTCCTTCTGTCGGAATTGGTGATATCTAAGTTACATCCAACATAGCTTTATCGATTTTTGGTGAAGTACTATGAACCGGATCAAATAACTCCGAAAAATGTACTGCGGATCTCCAGACCCTTACTGCCCTACAATCTACATTTGCTGATAATGGCCAAAAAAATCTGGCTCTCCGCATCCTGAAGCGAACGTATGTACAAAATGCAAACCGCTTCGAGTAACTTCGTCCTGTGTGTTCCAATTTGGAGAGTATGGGTGTCGGCTGTCGGTGTCACCGAGACCCAAGTAATTCCACATCGAGTACGTCTTCGATAGTGCCCTGCGAGGAAATGCAATGAACATAGCGTAAGACTCAAAGGATGAGCCATCCGTCTCTTTTCCATCGAAACTTCCAAGGTTTCTAGATTGAAAACTAAACAAACATTTTAATTAGCCCACAAAAAGCATGCCCGGCCGTGATTAGGTCAATCGATTGCGATGAAACATTATTCATGTGGTTTATTTTAAGAGATCCGTGTACTGCTTTGATGTTACGTGTAAATTTTGACGGCAGGTACAGTCTCCAGATGGCTTCATCCCGTTAGCACGTCGGAAACTGTAGCAAGTCTTACGTCCAACGTCAATCTTTCAAGCTATCTATTGTCTCAGAATAGACACCAGAACAGAATAGACTCTGATCAGTGTGGTAATTTTATAAAGTTTTTCTGCCCGAATATAAACAGTCTTTATACAGGTAAAGTGATAGAGATCAGAGGACAAAGCTTCCAACTGATCTCAAGCCAAGATCTTAATTAATGTGGACTTAGATGTACATCGATCGCAATGAATTAGTCCTGCACGTGAGATTAGTTCCTATGTATGTAGTGTAACTATACGAATATATACTTAGGTACTAGGTAAGTTTTCAAAACAAACAACTGTTTTATTCCAATTACCAATTGGTATGGGAAGAAAACAGACTTTATTCAAATAGATTTTGAAACTTGAAAGCAAACAGATCCTTGAAAGTAAGAAAGGAACGCTTGAAACAAATATTATTGTTAAAGTGACCAAAAAGTTTCTCCTACAGTAAATAAAGATAAGGATTTCTCAATTTGTTACCAAATACAAACATTTACGCCAGACAGTGTTGAAGACGTTAAAAAGCCGAGGTGTTGAGTATACGAAGGTTCATTGTTTGGCTCGCAGTCAAACAAAGTCCAACAGTCCAGCTTCGCCATCGGTTCTTCAAAGCAAACGCGCGTGGTTTAGACAGTGTTTAAACAACTGATACCGCTAATGTAGTGGGAAACTCGCGGTTCTGTTCAACCAGCGATTTATTATCAATGCCCGTTGTATTTTACGAAGTAGAACGTTGCACTGTACACTCCATTTCCTCTTCGTCTATCGTAGAAATAATGACAGCGCTCTAAGAAGGATATAGGCCCTATATCTGAAACTTTGTGAAGCTTTAGTCTATTCTATATTATAGGGAAAAAAAAAGCTTCACAAAGTTTCAGCGAGAGTATCGTTGTATTTTATTTGTAGTCGTCATAATATCGAGGCATAATCGTAAAGACAGCAAACAAATAGCTTAACGGTTCGTTTGTCTTCTCTAATGCGTCATAGCTTCAGTATCCCAAGATCCGAACGATACCATAAACTTTGTTTCTCGTGCGAACACGCATGGTTTGCTCGAATTGTTTTAAAATAACTTGACCTTGTCCTGTTTGCAGACCACACAAGTAGATTTTTGTTTTCATACTGCATTACTACAGTGCACTTTTTTTTATTTGAAAGAGCCAGTCTCCCATCCCTCATTCCATACGAGTGTGAGATTATCTATGTTTCCGCTATCTCTTGTGAAGTGTGTGAATGATTTATGGTTGAACTTTATTGGTTTGAAACTTTGAAGTCAGCAAATCCCTTGAGATGAGATATCCATCAATACTCCTATGATATGTGTTGCAATAATATTTTCGTAGTCCAAGATTCGGATCTGAATAATGGATGGCTTTTTGTTCATGATACGAGTATGGCTGTGATTTGTTGCTGCTTTAGCTATGAAATGTGTTCCGTGTTACATAATCCACTGATAAGCTCCTTATGGGGAACTTGTATATTATACGATTTTAAATGCGTGCATTCGTATTTCATTCTAAGCCCCCTTATGTCTCTTGAAAATATATACGACCTCGTTTTAAAGTTGAATGCGAAGTTGTATATTGCTTTATTTTCAATCATAAAAACTGAGTATTTAAATAATTATTTCCAACTGATTCAAAGCAAAGTGTTTGTTCCTCGACTCAAGTTTTTTTTTAAATGCAATTTAAAACATCTTAAATCATTTCTTGAATTCTTTCGAACCTGATAAGTTTTCATCTCAGTTAATAAACAGACTTAAGGTTGTTCGATTCCGATACAAACTGAATTTACACAACTATGGGCAAACAAAGTATAAATGTACACTGAAATAGCTGTAATAAAATTTCACAGTGGTGCTTATTGCCGGCCAGTTATATAAAGTTGGAGAAAACTGTAGGATAACAGAAATATTAATATAAAACAAAAAAATAATTTTTTTGTCATTCTTTCTAACGGGTACTCGGCATTGAATACGTGAATGAGCTTAAAACATATGTCTCAAAATAGTCGTAAAAGTCTGTTGAAGCCCCGACTGCTACGACCAACGGCTACCACTCCAACTTTATATAACTGGCCGGTAATAAGGACCACTGTAAAAGTCTATTACAGCTATTTCAGTGTACATTAATACTTTATTCGCCCATAGTTGTGTAAATTAAGTTTGTATGGAAATCGTACCCCCTTAATTAACCTATACTTACTACTACTAAACCTATTAAATTCATATATGTATTTCTTTCACATGGCTTACTTTACATACGTTATTAGGTAACATTATACCTATAAGGAAACTATAACCTCAGATATTCTCAAGCTACATGAGGATGGATTAAATCTATTTCTTTATTGATGTAGGTATATGTAAGTCCAGTTTTTTATAGGTTTTATGCTACAATTTTTAAATTCGTTAAGTTTTTAAGTTTGTAAGTGTTTTTAAATTCTACTACTTCACATACAAAATAATATTTTTAGCGCTAGGTTTTAGTCGTACAAGGAACCACCTAGCGGTGCGGTGGTTTAACTGTAAATCTCCTAATATAATTTATAATTCAACTTTTAATGACTTCCAAAGATACAATCTGAAGATCGTTACTATAATAATAAATAGGTATCGTAAGAGCTATCAATTTGAAGACTTCCTAGTGAGGTCGTTGACCCTGCGCACCTAGAGGATGCTGGCGCGTAAGGCCGCACTTCCGCGGTTAGGTTGTGTGAAGTAAGGTTGTGTAAATGCACCTTTTTCCTGTGCTTTGAAACTTTTGCGTGTGACTGATAGATTTAGCGAACCTGTTACATAAAACATCGAATTAAAAAATAACAAATAAATGGCAAATTATAATGAGCTTCTTATTTTGTTGGTGCCTTCAAATTTTCCTTTTCTAAATTCAAATCTGTAAATCCAAAATTTTCAATTTCACTTTGTTTTCTTATCTTTGGTAATTATAATAAATTTTATGGACAATCCACACACTACTATCTAGCCCGAAATTAAGCAGAGCTTGTAAGCACTATGAAAATCAGATTAGCTGATATAATATTTTTTTGGTAAATACTATACATGTAAATATAGGTATTAAGAATACAATATAACAGCCAGGCAGAGAACAAACATCTATTATGTTACCACTTATATACCACACAAATATTTGTTTTCGGTGGGGATCGAACCCACGACCTACAGCGCAGAAGGCAGAGTTACTATACCAATTGAGCTGAGAGGCCAGTCGGTCTTTGGGTTATGATAATGAAGATGGCAAATATGACGCAATATTTAAATTTGATAACAGTATGGACATCATACCATACATAGTACGAGTAAGATAGTCGTACTGACAGATTTCATTACAATAAATCTATTGTCCTATTACATAGTGTGTTCGTCGATGACGTGAATGCAAGACTTGAAATAAGGACGCGTCACTCAATACCATACCGCGGAATGAATCTGCAAGTTACTTCAGCTATTCAAACTTAGCTTTGTTGAAAATAAACCTTACCGCCTTTCAAATAAAGGTTTGTTTCATGGATAAAACCTACTGGTGATCACCGTTATGCTAAACAATATTCAAAAGAAGCTGAGTGGAGCCGGACGCGTCGATATCCATTGGCCTGTCTGAGATATAACATTCAATTCTTTTTATATTAGTTGAAGGAGATACATTAATATTATTTCAGTTAAAAGCTTTTCATGATAGTTTCGACTAATCCCCACTGCATAATCCTAGTAGGCTAGTTAGCCGGCAAAATCAACGTATGTGTGTACAGTACAATGTCAACTGTTTGGACGCGTGTGCCCAACCATGGTAAAACACTGGTGCCCGATGAAGAATTGTCTGTAACGAAATGTAATCAGATGTCGTATTTTACCTTGCTATAGCACAACGGCACAACCAAGGAATATAATACTCTCTACGAGAGAAGAACCACAACTCCATACATAAAAAAAATAGACGAAATATCGCATAGACGCTAACGCCATCTATTAGGGATCCCACAGTAACTGCGAGTGCTGGCGAGTTGGCGGGTAGTTTGACATTAATACCTACCTACGCCCTACTGTTATTGCAATACTATAGGTAGGTATAAAATAAAACGAAATCATGATGATGCTTCGTTTATTGGTCTAAAATCTAAATGCATAAATTGTTGTATAACAAACAGAAGTACAATTACTATAATATTATTAACACAGCCAAATTCAACGTGAAGTATTTGTCAATAACCGCAACAATATAATCGTAAATTCACTTTTTGTTTTTATTTATGAAATAGTAATAACTATCAGGATTGAACATTGTAGGCAAGATCTCAAATCAACCTTATTAAATATATTTGGACAAGAACAGATTTTTTATTTGTTTTCTCTTCAGAACTGTTCTCACACAAGGTCACTATATTATTTCTCACTTTTTTACTAACTAGTCTCAACCACAGTGTTGTTGCTTCAAGCAAACAGATACGACGGGGAGAAGATAGTAAACATTATATGTATTTGTAGAAGCTTTCATCACAAACTCTAGAAAAACTGAAAAACTCGAACAACAAAACAAAAACTTTGTTTGATTTCAGATGAAGTTGACATTTTGTTAAAATTAGGGTTGCCATCCAACAAATCTATCAAAATATAGATCTCGATTCTTGACATCTCACTTTGTTGAAAATAATCGATTATTTTAAATATTGAGCTTATTAATGTGTAGGTTTTTCATAAACTAATAAATAAACTTTTCATTTAGTAATTTATTAATTAAAATAAGTGTAAAAATGTCATTTACATGTAAATTTAAATATAGAAAATAAAGTTAGTATCGATATTAATAATCGTTTTCATCGATTGTTGATATTCATCACAAGGCTTTTGTATAATGGTAACTTTTTCTTGTTCTGTCTCGTTTCCTCTTGCATATTCAATATCTTCTCCCTCACTCACTTCGATTCCATATTTTGTAGTCTTCACAGCTTCAAACAAAGTTATATGACCCTGGGCACAACTGCTAGTGTAACGTTGCCATTGCTAGCCAGCTTTACTATAATAGCTAGCTTTACTATAAGTATTCTGTGATCAGGTTGTCATCTGTCACTGTCATGTCAAGGAGTGTCAAAGTATTTCCGGCGCTTGGATTCAAGAAGAAGAGGAGATAGAGATATAGTGGATAGCTAGCGTTGTTTGGGTTTTGTGGAATATTATAACAATTACGATGTTATAGTAAACGAGTGTTTCATAATTAATATCCCAATCAAGAAACGACGTGTTACACTAGTCACCTCCTGACATATGCGAGACGTACGCGATACCTCAGGAGGTGATAGCCGTAGCGCTTATACTATAGTAAGCTTTATCCCACGAGATTGCTGCCACCGAATGTATGACACAAAGGTATTTTATGTCAAGTAAGATAGAAAATACGATGCGCAACCACGCCCTCCCATTGTGCGGATTCGTAAATTTATAACCTGAGCGTTAACGAGCCCCTGATAGTATCATAGCTCGCAGTAAACGTCAATTCAGCTAATAAAACAACTGCTTCTGTGGTTTATAATTGACACAAGAAAACATAAATACATTTAGAACCCGGGTGTAGTTTGCGTAGACTTGCGTAAATGAAGACAAAATGGTTACTAAATTCTCTAACCCGAGGCTCTTGTGCAACCGAATTATCTACATATTATGTAGATCTATCGTCAGCCATTGTTCTCTTCCAAACGCTCTGGGTCTGTTGCAGAAATGTTACTCATCCCAAAATTCCCTCAGCTTAAAATTCGTCCCGTATTATATATACCTGTTTACGTATTTCTTCGTAATTTGTGTGGCTAATGTTGTGCCATAGTCATTAGGCAGGGGAAGGGCGGGTACCCGCGCATAATTATAATTCATTACCTTATTCGTTGTTATAACGCGTTTGTCGCTTTAAATTTAATAAGCATCGGGCGATAATGGCCTTACGAGTAGATCGCAAAAATGGTGTCCTCATTTTTTTTCACTAAATATCGATCTTTGAACAGCCAGTTCAAACAACGCTTACATAGGTACATCTTATACTTTTGAAAGCATGTCTAGTTCAATCCTTGCCCTTTTAAACCCACACGGTAAATGTTTAGGTTGGTTTAGCTTCTGCTTGACTTATTCATTTATAAAATATACAGGAAATGAGGCTAGTTTCACGGTCTTTGCCAATCCTTTTGTAAAAAAAGTTCTTGGACAGCCGTCGCGTTTGTGGCCATTCCTCATCCAAGACAGGACTCGGCTCAACGGCGTATGACGTGTAGCTGTACTTACTCGTAGTGTTTCATGTTGTATGCCACATAGTTACATATAAATCAATTTTATCCACGCTTGCGGATACCGCAACGAATCGTATTACATGCGGTCATTGACATCTTCCTGTATTGCATGGATTCAATAATGAACAACGAACGGGCTTTAATTCGAAAAGCATAGTAGATTTTCAACGAAATAATTGACGTAGTTATAGCATTTCTCGAATTGAGGGGAGAAATAATAGTACATTGTTACCCGAGTGTTGAAAGTCACGTTTTTTGAGTCCCGAGACGGGTTTGGCGCCAGAGCGTAGCGAGGGCGCCAATGGAGCTTGAGGGACTTAAAAGACTTTCATCCGAGGTAAACACTGTGCTTTTCATTACGAATACAAGGAAAGTAAAAATAAAAACATGAAAGAAAAATTTGTGAAAATGAAGATTGAATTGCCGCCTTCCCGGTTTTTTTTTATTTTTCTCTGGCGGGCCTTCGGCTTCGGTTCGCCAGCATTATTCAGCCAAAATTTTCATTTTCATAATTTAAAAAATGGTAAATTGTTCGCTCAAATCTATGTTATTTTAAAGAAATAGTTGAACGTACGAGTACGAATATAATAATTAAGCCGTATAAGGGATCAACACACGAGGATAGTAGGCAGTGCTAATTTTTATCATATTTTTTATAAATATATTGTTGACATGGATGATATATTAATAAAGTAATTTAGAAGATATATTATTTATTTAATACTATCTTTATGATATTTAAATTTTACATTGCGCTCTAATTAGACTTTTTAAACTTCATACCGTTGTAATGGGTTTCCAACCTACTTGCTGAATAAAAAGTTGGAATTTGGTTGAACAACCTCCTTGCAGTTAGAAAGACTTTAGAAAGTTGGAACATGGTTGAATAAAATAGAACTTGTTTTTTTTTATAATTTGACAGCTGTCAGTAGAAAGCGATTCTCCCTAGGGCTGAAAGTTTTACTTTCAGTTAGGCCCCTCAGGCAACTTCAGACCTACTTTCAGAGTATGAGCAATGAAAAATAATATTGCTATTTTACGTCTAATAATGCACAGTCTTATATTATTATCTTCTTGAACTCGGAAGACGGGAAGTTGATGAGCCGATTCGCTGAGACGCGCTCGTATAAAAACCACAAACATCGCGAATATATTCCCTCGAAGATCCTTTTGTTTAGAACGATTTATTGCTCAAAGGCTGTGGCTGGGTGCATGATGCGGGCCTACAGAGTAATGAATCTTCAGGGAACGTTACTAATTTCTCGCTTTTATGGTCAATTGTAACACACGTGTTTCCACTTCACGTCGCGTTCCTATTCCTAAGCAGCCACCACACACTGAGCTTAGCTAAAGCAGTAGCACATAGCGGTACAACAATGCCTTATTTGCTAGACCACTTCGAGTCCTGAGAACTACCCGTAATTATTTTTTTGCGAAGACGCCGCGGTATGTTCTTGGACCGGTCTCCGCTTCCTGCTATGATCCTTAAACGGTGCTACTATAGATTATTTGATGCCGCGTAATTTCCTCTAATACTTTTTATCGCGAATTCTTTGGGGTTCTATTAACTGCGCGGCTCGGTAAAAAGTAGTTAATCGGTTCGGCCTCGAACCATTGTCCATTGGCCAGTGAACTCAGAGTAGGTAACATATTGCAACAGAACTGTAATAATATTTTTATTGTATTCTACTCTTGATCAATGGGATGCTGGTAGCTCAATGGTGCCAAATGTATTGTACCTAACTGGGCAGGCAAGTATACGTTTGGTTCCGAAGCATTTTCTCCTTTAGCGATTATAATTTTCGAATGGCTTACACTTTGGCACTGGTTCAAATTTCATGATAAATTGGCGCTTAGAACAATGCAGTGCTTATCCCTGGTTTGTATGAAAAAAATTTTGGTTTGTATACTGCAGTTTAATATTAAGTAGCAAATTACTCTCAAGTATTTCAAAATTCAGGAGACGAGGCGTCAGCTGGATCAGTGATTTATACTTGGGACGTAAAACAAATTCCGGAAGAACTGAGGCGTAAAAACACAAATTTAAGGAAACGAAATGCCCGCTTCTCGTGTAATATTTTTTCATCAACAAAATTGCAATACTCCTTGAATGCTGGGTATAAAAATATTATCCTGTTCCAAAGGGTGACACAGAATTTTTTGTTTCCTCTTTTTTTGACAAAATAAGTTTGATACTCTGTAAAGTGTGAGCCTAGAGTTACAGCATAACCAATAAAATATGTATACCTTTAAAAAATTTAACTTTACGAACGAACAGTTATTATAACTCTCTTCAGTTCAGTTTCTAAGCCATTATGGCAATCGGCGACCGTTACTAAACTGTTACAAGTGAGTTAAACTCTTCAGTTTGAATTCGCACTTCGTAATTGGTTCGTTTCACGGCCTAGTCTATAAATTTAGTTCTGGGAAAGAATACAGTTAGGTAAACGGTAAAGTTGCAGTGATTTTGACTGGAACGAAACAGTTCATGTTTGGTATGAAACAGTAGAATAATAAGGTTAACCCCAAGATATAACAATTGATGAGAAAAATATGAATGAAAATATGAGCTAGGTAGTATACTTTATCCTTACTACTAACATGATTTCGATTACAAAAATTTTAGTTTGACGTTATTGAGTTACATAAATTATTTATATTTGACAAAAAGCAGCATCAATAAGCAGTCATGGAACAAGAGAAGAACAGCTCACAGCTATGCGGCCACAAACAATAGGACAAACATCCGAACCCCGAATTCGAACGGAAGGAACGACATACTGGCCTCAATAAGTACCTACTTCGGAGTTTAAAAGACAACCCAAAATGTACCACAAATTATCTCATATGTATTTGTATACATATAGGCAACGAATAGACTTTTATAATCCCTTCACCTATAAATCCTGCGTCGTTGAAGTCGTTTTTAATTGGTTTTACGACACAAGTAAGTCTTCAGTGCGTAACTTATGACTATTCTGTGCCCTTGACTAGCAATTTATAACTCACACTTCATACCTAATAATTAAACCATAAGTTTCATTTCAGATCAAATTCACTGATTACTTGCCCAGTAGAGAAAACAGAGACTACACCTAGTTATTAACGAAAGCGTTAAAGCTTTATCTCATGAAGGCAATCTCCTTTCGTATTATTACTTTACTTCAAATTAATACTTGCTAAGGATATTGTTAAACACCGGTAGGTAAATTAAGGTCCCTCCACACAGGTGCGATATTACGGTAATAACGTAGACTTTATTGCGTCCAATACATTTTGTGTGAGGGCGCTTTATCGCAGCAACGTGTGATCGCGTAATACGTATACAAAACAAAATGTGAATATAACATGCTCTAGAAATAATAAAACCAAGAACCGTTTTCTGGGTTTCCAATACAAAAACCGTTAGAGATTAGTTGTATATTGTTTACCAATAACCAAATCAATAAACATCAAAACAACACAAACTCTTTGCACGGCTGATGTACAAAAATACTGCCTTCGAATTTTCTAAGCCATTACGCATCTCGCTCTCCGCGAAAAATGTTCAGGTTCGTCCGACCCTCTGATGTTCTGCCAAGTGCACATCAGGGCAGCCTGAATGGCGAAACGTGCTGCGTATATAAATACTACTTAAGTTTCCAAGCGCATTCGTTGTTCTTTTAAGCTTCATGAGTATTGAAGGCAAGACAATAAAAACTAGCGCTTTGGCATAAATAAATAGCATTGCATAGAATTATCAAGGAAAGCTGCATTAAAAACGAAGGAATTATGATTTTGATTGCAAGTACTTCTGAACAGTAAATAGAACCTTTACAAACGATTTAAAAAACAAGCGAAATTGTTAGATTTTTTCTTTTCCTTGAAAAACACGAAATACTCCTAGTTAATTAAATTTCTAAAGGGGTACTTAAATGGGGATAAGACTCATTCCTAATTTCCTTGATCCTCAATCGTTTTCAGAAACCTTTGGACATAATAAACAAATAGATTCTGTTTAGCTTACTTCCTCTGCACGAATTTCCTCTTTGGGCCATTTAATTTAAGCACCATTCTGAGAGGTAATAGCAATTGGTTTAGAAAACTGTTGGGACTCAGATTTCATGCTACTAGAGATATCGATAGTGTCCCAAGTCGTAATCCCATTTGATCTAAATCTCACTGACAGTAAAAGTGCCCCATTTATTGCTTGAACACATTACACGGACATTGTATTTATGACCCTTAAAGTTCTTGTGAACCTGTGCTCACAAGCTTCTGAATCAATTAACCTGTGAGAACTTAAGCTTGTAAATTTAATGTCCATCGTTTCCCGCATCCTTATCAATGAGTGTAAACCGTGCCACAGATTAGCTAATAGTTTCTAGATCATTGTAGAGGTAGCACTCTGTCCAATACCGTCGTCAGTTTCTGTAAAAGGGTCCTTTTAAATCAAAATTAGAATTATTGTGCAACTAAAAGGACCGCCATTGTAATCTGAAACCTTCGTACCAGTGATAACTCTCGTATGTGACTAGTCATATTCGGATAGAACCCGACCCTTCTTTTGTAATAACGTATAACAATATGCGGTCAACTTTTAGGCTTGTGAACAAGAAATTATGGTCAACCCACCCAGAGGTCTCCAGACCCGGACATCCGTCCTTATAGAGATATTTACTGTAAAAAGACACTTTTGTTTGAATTCTTCGTAACCCTATTTCACCAAATTACAAATGAAGGCCAGCTTGTAAATTAGACCCTACTGGTTTAACTAAACTGGTATATGGAAATTTGAAGCAGTAATACTTGGTTAGGCGTTTTTCCGGAGTTGATTGAAAGCCGGTAAAGATAAATGTAACTTCCATGTTCAGTTCAACAAAAATCCTGTGGCACCTACCTAACAAGTCTGAGTCTACGAAGGAGAAGTCGACTAGAATTTTATGAGATTTCTAGTGCCTTTTACATACTCCCGAAGTCCCCGACGTCTTATAAGCATCAGACTTCTTATTTACATAGTATACTTCTTATAGGAACCACGGAATCTTCGCAATATTTTATGCAAATCCTTTGCAAATATATCCATTTAATACAGCTGTCATCAGCAATTCATGAAGCAGGCTCCCCTTTTGCCTAAAACTTGTATGGGGGTAAATGTTTATCTACATTGGAGTATATAATTCATACAGGCGTATAATTATAGAAATCTGTAGTTTTTCTAGCTAGTAACGTATTTCCTGTGAATTTTTAGTACAACTATTACAAGCTCGACAATCAACAGCCATTAAACGAGTGCTATGAGCAATAAGACAAAGGGTCGATGATACTTGAGACATCTTGCATTTGTAGTGATTCCGAGACGATCCCGAAATAGTTTTACTTACATCATTTATTCTGAGTGACTCATTCTTATTTTAGGTATGCGTAGCGATTGGTATAACTATATGGACGTACTAAAACCTTTGCGTAAATAAACACAGTAAGTTAAGTTTTTATCCATTCTGCTACTGACTTGAATTCACAATCAAGTTCACAAACGATAAATATTAGTTAAATGCATTCAAAATAATATAAATGCTGGTGTACCACACCTTTAACTGCATAGGTTTACAACGTTTTGATAGACAACACAAATCTTGGCATTTATGGAAACCTGCCTTGACCAAAGTCTAAATCTGAGTCAATATTCGTATAGTGTGTAAAGGTAAATGAAATTGCAACGGCTCGTGGTATGCAATAACATCGTAATAAGATATCTTGAGGGTCCTACGGAATGTTGCAGGCTTTAGTATAATCGAAAAAAGCCTTGCTATCCCCTCACGCCTTGAAACTTTAATGCTCCTCAAGAAGCCTTGCCAGATTATAGTGCTATAGTCCGACATAATATCCAGGTACCTACGCAGACTTATTGTGGTTTAAAACTAAAGCCCTAGAAAGTTTCGCACAATCATTCAAGCAGACGATAACGTATAGATTACATCGAGTGGAAATATTTTTAAATGGAGGACCGAACTTTTTTAATTCGCGTAAAATGTGTCTCTAATCCATGTCATCAGAAACAGTAAAAGTAACTCTAACTATCTAATGCTATTACGAAATAAAATAAATAAATAAATATTGTAGACAATCCACACAACACTATCTAGCCCCAAATTAAGCCGAGCTTGTACTATGGGAACCAGGTAGCTGATATAATACTTAATTTTTTTTTTTTTTTTTGCAAATACATACTTAGAATACAATATAACACCCAGACAGAGAACAAACATCTGTGTTCACCACACAAACATTTGTTCTCAATTGTAGAAATTGATAGAGCCTCAAGAGTTTATGGATGAAGTTAAACGTAATTTTGTAAGTGCGGACTCTTTGCACAAGTTCTGAGCCTATAAATTGTTCCGGCCGATTGCGTGCGAATTACTTCCTTTTTTTGTTGTTTATCTTAACTTGAACTTCATCAAGCAGGTCGGTGTTTGTCCTGTTTCTCAAGGAACCTATTGAATTCTAGTTTTGTTACTGATCGGATTCGCTATACGACTATTTCGTAATAGCCTCATCATGTTTATATATTTTGTAGTGCTCTTGTATGTTCCCACGCTGAACAAACTCAAAGTTCGTTATTTAGAAGCTATGATTTTCTAAGAAACCGGTTTTACTCTCCAGGTTGCCTGTACACGTGGATAATAGCCGCGCCGGTATGGGACCTTCTCAAAGTCGTGACCTCACAGGACCTTGCCTACGGTTGTTCCTGTACGCAATGAATAAGTTATACAACAAAACACGCATTACTTGAATGCTTTCAAAAGATTTTGTTTGATGGTATCAATATTTCTGTAGAAGTGTGGACTGCTTTGTTATGTATGAGATGAAAATAGAACTCTGTCAGGCTAACCCCCGACTACTGAAACGCAACTCAGATTTAAGCACGTCTCAAGCGACGAATATTTGACAGATTTTCTGAAAATCTGTCAAATATTCGTCGCTTGAGACGTGCTTAAATCTGAGTTGCGTTTCAGTAGTCGGGGGTTAGCCTGACAGAGTTCTATTTTCATCTCATACATAACAAAGCAGTCCACACTTCTACAGAAATATTGATATTGATAGAAATATTGGAAAATCTGTCAAATATTCGTCGCTTGAGACGTGCTTAGATCTGAGTTGCGTTTCAGTATTCGGGGGTAAGATGCATATTTAAATGTATTCATTTATTTGATGGCTACAATACCAACACAATTAGTGTTCAATCTATCTAACAAATAAATTAATATGGTGGATATCATGCAACGCCATCTAGTCCTAAACTAGGCGAATACCAAACCAGATAGCATTTATAAAGTTACATTCTTCAACCGGCTACTGGTATCAATTGATACAGGTAGTTATTTAAGAAATCATAAGCTAAGTCCCGCCACCCACGGCGGCTGTATCCCGCGGGACTCAAGGCCGGCTCACAATAGTCTCGCTTAAGCGCTTCTTATTGCGATCCGATACTATTCAATCTCACTATCCATTTTATATGGAACTAGTTTCCTGAGGGCATTTCCCTCTGGAATGCCTGCGCCATTCACGGTGGCATTGAGCCTATGCAATTTATAAGTAGACTTTCACTCGTCATTGCTCTCTTCACCTTTGGTTGGATTGCTTTGGAATTCATCAATGCTATTGTTGTGTGGCTGCATTATTTTCAATTTAATCAAAGAACATAATACGTATAGCGCTTTCAAGATCTATGATTATATTACTACATAGATTGATACTATTCTATTCGGTCAGAACTTTAATTAAACTCTATAATAATTTTAAAGATATCATTCAAGTCGTCCGGTCAAATCTTTGTATTCAGTTGGGATTGCGCCCCAACCACTTAGGTTCACTGATCCACAACAATCGACAATTTATAGGTTTCATTGGAATTGCAATAGTGTGGTATCTCTGAACATTTTTAGATGAGGTTTACCTCATCGTTTTACAGTATTAGTTTTGTCTGAAAAATAAAACGTCGGTTAATTCTTTTTTCCCCTTTATATTCTACAACATAAAAAGCAGCTATGAAGTAATAGTGTTCTCTGGTCGATGTCGAAGATTTATAAGCGAACTCAATGCAGCAATAAAATAATGTTTTATTCTTGGAAACTAAACCGAACAATGAAAGATGTTCAGATGGTTTATGTCAAAGTTCACATTATTTTAATAGAAACTTGCTGGTCGATGGTAAAATGTATACCATATGTTGAAAAGTCTAGACTTTTTACAAATTTTTGGGTTTTCTAGCTTAGTTGAATATGCCATGACACTAACAAAACAGTAAATGATCAAAATTTCATGATCAAATAAGAGAATGACTCTCTCCGAAAATATTCATGAGATTATTCTTCGCCGATGCGAATGTACAGTACCTACCTACTCACGCATTTCTCCTCTGATTGCATTTCCTTACCAGGTAGGTACGAGATTGCTTTGTGTTGTATTTTTGACAGATGCTTTGTTTTCGATCATCCATCTTTTAGTAAATGGTTCCTGTTTTCTCCGATCAATAATTAGAAATCGAAATAGGTTCGGTCACGTCATGATCGTTCCCTAAACACGAATTCATTTCCTAATGCTTTGTTTACCTCTTGTTGAAATCTGAAGTTTATGTTTTAGCCCTATGTATGTATAGGTACTACCACATTGTGCAAACGTATTTGAGACTATGTACTACAGGAATAGAGGCACGTTCGCTTGGAACTCCTATTAAAGAAACGCACAAATTGGCAATTATTCAAATGACTGTAAATTCGCAGCATTCTTGCCTGCAGGCCGCTTGCAAAGCACTCGGCTATAATCCCTAATGCCATAATCAAGGAACGAGAAATGAGAGATAGCTTGCAACTCGTATTTATTAATCCCGATAACCTGGAGAGCGGGCGGATGAGTTATGGCATCAAATTTGTCTCTATCACAACAGCGTCGGTACTGAGGATCCTTTATTTTGTTTGTTGGCAAAACTATCTGTGCTTCTAATCGCTTTGGCTTGGAATGAGCTACCCACGCGCTCATTAATCGTATTTCTATGGTTCCTTGATCATAATACCGCAGTCATACTCAGTTCAATTTCTCTCAATTGCAACGATATTGCCGCTGAAGTAATTGGAGACCAAAGCAGAGTAACTTTAAGATATACAGGCGTTTCACAAAATAATAGATGTGTTATCCTGCAGCATCCAAAATTGAAAAACTTTGCTACTTTCTAATTTCATTCGAGACAAAAGCATTTCGGTCGAGATCAAACATCTATTGTAACGATCCCAAAAAGAAAGCTCGTTAATAGCCGATTCACGAAGTTTAATAAACTTTCCTTGTTTCAGCCGAGGGAAGCCTGTCCGACTTTGCGCTTCGCAAAGTTCACTACACGGCGAGCAACAACCTCAAAAAGGGATTGTTTACACCAGACACGAGGTAACTATTATATTTCTGCTACATTCTTATTCATAACCACAAGTTTATAAAGAAAACGGAACACAGTTTCACCAGTTTAGCTAAACTGTGTCCATCATCTGTAACCCACCAATCACCATTAGAAAAAAAACAGTCATGGTTATTCTTTTACATTCTATGTATCTGCCCTGAACGAGACCTTTAACCTTAAAATTATAATTTTGACCCGTGAATTAGGTCATCTCTCCCACAGACAAAACACAATGGTTTTCTTTCTATGCCTTGTTCGTTGTTCCAACCTCGAAATAGTGATTGGTCTCTCTCTACCGGCTTTAGAATATTTCTTTTACTTAATTATTAAATTATAGAATTAACTTATAAGTAATAGACAAAATACTCTACTCAATGGTTGCATAAATTCTATTGATTAAATAATATGGCAAACGAAACTTCGTTTAATTTCGTTTTCACAACAGACTTCCCATATTTGGTTGACTGCATCTACCTCGTTATTAGGACAGATCTAGCAACTTTCACTTTTGAGCTCATGTGTCCAATGAATTTAATTTAACGTTATCGCTGTAGAGTTTCTCATGCTCAAATATCCTATTTCACCGACGTTACTTATGCCGAAAGAAATATGAATATATAGGAGTAGGTAGATTTCTACCGTATTGTAGGTATGTTTCTTGTTCTTGGAATCTAGTGCCTGGATTTTAGAAACCATAAATATAGAGCATTGTAACTGATGAAGTTATGAAATCATACACGTACAATTTCAACAACCATCCATAGCTACTAATTATTGAGAAACCAATTTGTTCTCACTAACACTTCGGTATTTGTAACTTTTCCAGGCCTCCCAGTTTACGCAACCTGTATGATAAAGCGACTACCGACCGACTTGCGGCCTCCATCCTTGACCAACTTCGAAAAGACTCTCAGTATTCACCTTACCTGCTATGCACACCTGTCCTTGGCACGAAACGACGACGATTCCACCAGAAAGTGGATGTCGAAATCGAAACCCATATCGTAAGTTACTTTCATTGAGTTACGAACAGTTGATCGTCTGTCCATTGTCACGCAAGCTTCCTGTAGAGTGCTGTCGAATACGATCAAGGATATAGCTAATATTCGATCTATCTTTTCTATTGAATTATGTTATTTTTATGTTTCTCTTTCTCACGACATAATTCTGGAATCCTGTCGATCGATGTTCTGGAAATGTGGGTATTTCCAACGTGTTATGTAAATGCATGATAACTTCCAGCCACTGGTCGTCGAAAATCTTCGAAAATGGACGTCCAAAGAAGCAGTGGGCGACGTGACCGCTTTACCAGATTCGTCCATGAGGATACAGAGCAGTGTTACGCTGACACCTGATGAGCTGTCAGAGTGTGGTTCAGGTGATGAAGAACCTATAGATCACAGACTGCCCAGCCCCGAGGAACAGCTGAGGGTCATCGCTTCCAAGTAAGTTTAATAAATGTTAGAGAGCACAGGGCACCGGTGTGGTCTAGACGGTAGCGGCCCTGTCTTCTAATTGGTTTTCTTGGCTGGCAAAACGTGATAAAACCTAAAAGTTTGAAAACATGTGTCAGGAAACTCTTTGAGTTGCACTTGAATCCTTTCACCACATGGGTTCGAAAGAACTAGTGACACGACAAGCAAGCTACCTACCAAAGTTTTTAGAATGCCTGTGCTGTGGCAGGTAGTACCTACTTTTACATAAAAAACTATAATTAAAACGTTTTTATAAAAATTTGCCTTGATAAGTATCTGCCTAACAGCAGTTGAATGGTTGTTGAATTTGCCGACTTCCGCCGTTGTCTTTAATAATACCGGCTCCGTGTCTTAGATTCTACTTGCGATAAATAATGTCCTTAGTATTTTTTTATAGGTTATTGAATAATACCCTCATGCTATTACCACTTTATGGCTTCATCCTTTGGCGTTTTAAGAGTTTTTGTTTATTTGAATATTGCAGATTCCCTCCGGAAGTAGTGGCGATCGACACGTCCGGCAAATACTTCGACAGAATGTGCAGTTCTCGAAAGTCCCTTCACATCGAAGGGTCGACGGGTGAGACAGACACTGTCAAACGACGGACTCGCACTCGCAAACCTCGGGGTAAAAGACGAAACACCATTTCCGGCACTGATCAGAAAGAGCTTAGAGAGGCTATAGCTGGGTAAGCTTCTAGAATGCACTGTACATCCCACAGGTTACATTATCTACGCAAGTCTTGTTTCTCACATTCATGTTCAATGTCCGTGACTAGATAATGTAATCTTTCATCTCGATTAACTAAAACCATCAGCACAGTTTGTGTGGTGCCTTAAATATTAAATCTTCAGCACAGTTTTAACAACTCGTCGATAATCTCGTGCTTTTGTGAATACGATAAGTTTAACATTGACTGTCATTGTTGTGTGATCTCGAACAAAGACAATCAATTCTTTGTGCACTTGAACACTAATAGTGCCATTGTTCATTAGCTTCATTATTAATTACTTTGGAGATACCACCGATACAAGACCAGGCGGTTATCTTCAAAGTTTTCTCAATAGATATGCCTCTAGCGTGTGACTAATGCTTTGCTTGGTTTGTTCTATCATAGCGATACGTCCAACGCTGTGGCCACTGAAGACAATGAAGAAAGCGCTGTCATCAGGTCGAGATCTAGTGATATACTTAAGAAAAGCCCTATCGACCCGATCTCCAAGAAAGGGCACTTCAACAGCCTTAAACAATGGGGCAAAAATAGGTTAAAAATGATCGGAAGATCGCCCAGTGCCAGTAGAGATAATTTTATAAACACTAGCACCAAAACTGAGAAGAGTAAAGATTCAAAATCACCTACTCGGGAGGAGGATAGCCAGGTTCAGGAAACGGTGACAATGCGTAAGAAACGTTCAGGAGAGGAGGATAGAAGGACTCATCAAAGATGTGCATCGTACTCCTCCTCAGAAAAGAGCATCGGTGTTCCTAGTGCCGTACAAACTACAGCGACTATCAGTACAGGGGTTAAGCTAAGAGGAACTTCAATTCAAAGACGAATGAGAAGATCGATTGCAGGCAAGGACGAGCCCCACTCTTCCAGTGGAAATTGGTCCGCGAGTTCGGAGTCCGGTCGGACTAGCATTGGCTCAGAAATAACTTCAACAACCGTACCTCCCAAAAGTTCAACTTCAGCGGCTACTTCGAACAACTCATTAAATGGCCATCATGGTCCTCCAAGTTCTATAATTAGTCGAAGACGTTTCCTCAATACATCGGGGTCGGGGAGCGTCACGAGTGAAGGTACACTCACGCCAGATATCATTCATGACTTGCACGAGGACTTAGAAACTAGTTCAGAGTTCTCCTGCGACACTGAGGGATATTACACTTCATTCCACATGGACTCCGGATTAAAGACCTTGAAGGAAGAAGATGTAATTCCTAGCACTCCTATGCACACAAGCAATGCTCTATCGAATTCTTCAAACAGCCAGACGATGACCGCTGAGAACGAATACGAATTGTTCGGTAAAGGTTCAACCAGTACTACCACCAGTTCCGCTGGTACAGTCTGCACGACTTTGATGGCGGCAGGAAGCGATAGATCTCTTATTATAGGCCCTACAGTCCCTGAAAGAAAGAGCTCATTGACGCTGATAAACAGGGTCAGAAGCAACAATATACACAGCGCCAATGCTAGCTTAGATAGGAGCAAGAACTCTACTTTTACAAATTCCAAATCTCCATTTAACAGTTTGCGATACACGACTGGATTTTCCTATCCAGATAAAGGTGTCCACAACCAGTCAGCCCCTGAAATCAATGAAAATTCTCCATCTACTATAACCATAACGAGGAATGTAGGAAACCATAGAGAAATAACCGCAGTAGCAGAAATACATACGGAAACTGAGCTTGAAAGTGCAAAGAAAAGTACGGGAACCAGTTCCCCAGATTCTGGCCATAATACTTCAAGCTCTCCTATTGAGGATTCCGTATCTAGTGCACACGGGAAAAACAGCCTTTCCGAACAAGACTACTCTGAGTCGTCAGACCTAGAAGGAACAGAAAGAATTGAAAGAATACGATACAAAACCACCATTAACAGTTCTAGAATTCCATCAATGTGCGTCATAACTCCGACTAACTCCGATGATGAAAGTGAAGGTAGTAAGGAGTCTGAAACAAAAGGGCAGCGAGATTTCACAAAATCTGCAGACAGTATAATCAATAGACCAAAACTGGAAATACCTTCTGAGTATAAACCGAAAGAAGTCAAAGCTATTGAAACTAAGCCGGCAACAAAACTTCCAAGTCAACTAAATTTGAAAACTTCACTTCGGCCATTCAATGATTTAATGTGTAAATTAAAAGGAGTGCTGCCTAATAAAATGACCAGTAAAAAGTCTCCTGCAGTAAAAACTGCAGAAATAGAACCCAATTTCTACGATGCTGGTGATTACGTCACCATTGCTGATGTCAAGAATAATAATCAGAAGCAAACTCTCAATAGAAGTATTTATGGAAACAGTGACATAGTTGGAAGAAACCTACAAACTGTTTTGTCAGGAAAACTCCGAGAGACAGAATACGTTTCATTAAACGAACTTCCTAATTGTTTAAATGAAAATAAAGACTATGCAGAACACGGTTTAGTAGAGAGACCTTCACCAGCGTTAGAAGAAATTCAAAGAAAAGGCGCCAAAGTGACATTAGATTCACAGGGACAAGTCATTTATTCGTCAGACACGTTGAAGCGGAGGAAAGGAGCGCACACCACATTTGAACCCGGACCATTCGTTCAAGATATACCCACAACTTCGGTGATCCAACGAGAAACGGCTAACGTTGTTAAAATCACTGATGAAACAGATTTTCCTTACGAACCACCTCCGCCCTCTAGTATACCTACTTCTCCACAACTCAAAAAGATGATCATTAAAGCACCTATTGAGCTTGATGGTCCTATCACCACAGAATACATAGCTCTACCGTCGCCTAAGCCCAATACTATTATTACTGCAACACCCATTACCGAAACATCCGTCGTGAACGCACAACAATCACCCATTACTAGTAAAAAGCCTCAAGAACTACCGCGAATAGTAGAAGCGATCACTAGGACGGGGGCCTATGTAAATATACACGATGCGGAGGGTGTCAGCTTGTCTCCGACGAAAGACGTATTAGCAGGTAAGAATATTTGCTCAAAACCTATCACAATTATTTGTAGCGAATCGAATTCCCCCGATATTGATATGACTCTTTTAGATAACGACATCACTCCATTCGTCCCCAACTTCCAAACTCCTATTATGTTACAAAACAAATGTCAACACGAGCATAATAGATCAGGTAATAAAGTCGCCGAAGTCCTTAGAATGTTTACGTATAGAAATAGTGGGGGCAGGAATGGCGAATTAGATCCGAATGATACCAATGAAGAAGTTCTCGATAAGTCGATTCATGCCAAAATTAAGCGCAGTGATAGCTACAAGTTAGCTAATTCTCCGCTGATGCCCATCAAAAAGCTATTAAAACTAGAAAGTTTTGGTAATAACGCAAAAAAAGTAGATTCTTTAGAGAAGATTCAGGCGGAAATAGCGGCGGATTTATTGCGCGATCAGATCAACTACCCGCCGACTGTTTCTCCCAAGCTCCGCCATAAAAGTGTTGACGATTTAGATAACTGCGAATGTATAAAGGATAGTTCTTATTTAGACGATAACTTTGAAGTTAAATTATCTGCTTTGACTCTGAGCCCCTTTACTACTCCGATGCCTAGACGACATACTATCGTCATCCCGGATACAAGAGAGACCTCTCTAGATATGTTAGCCGCAATTTTAGAATCTGATCCTGAGAATGTCTGCATTCTACATTCGCCTCCTTCCTGCCCTCTCTCTCCTACAAAAGTTACTCTGCCTGTCGATAGTTCTAAGCATCGAGCTCGCATTTTGTCTATTTCTGAATCTGACTACGGCACAGAAATATGGTAGTTTCTTGTAGTTTTCCAGCTATCATAATTTTACGACCTTTCAACTCATCAATAATGTTCCGTTTATGTTAGCAACTCAGGCTATCATACATTTCATGTAAATTATATTTTTTGACTAAAATTATGATAATGATTAATAGCTCGGATACCTATAATGTGAGTTTAGTTTGTAGTAGTAAAATATTGCTAATAGAGTAAGTAATTATTCCGTCCGTGTAGGTACTGCTCCTATATTTTGGTCTTCCTTTTTGTAATTTCTGTGATAGAATTTTAATTACTTAGATTATTAGAAATGAAATTATCTTAAGATTACTGAGTTGATGTGTTTTTCAGTATTTTGTTGCAATGTTTTATTTGAGTGTATTAAATGCATGGTGGCTTAACACCGCAGCGTGCACTAGCTTACTTACGATTGGCACAGTTTTACTTTCGTGAGTGCATGGTGTGTTATTCTGTATATCGATGTTTTATTTGTAAATAATATTATTATAAGAATCATATTGAATTAACGCACTTATTTCATTTTATTTCACACCTTCCAGTTTCACCTTCACTTCACTCATTGCGAACCGCACTGGGACACAGGATCACTTTTATTTTAATAAAACAAAGCAAATGGATTCTAGTTCTGTATTCTAGGTCCTTATTACACAATTCACTATCAATTTTATAAATGCAAGTTCTTACAATGTGTTTCAACTGTAGAAAACAGACCTCGACTTCTTAAATGCTATGATGATTTTAGTTTTGTAAATACTTATCACAATTTCCAATTGACACTGAAATAACTAAGGTAACACAGTTAACAAACGCACTTCCCAGGGAATAACACAACTAATGTGTAAACGACTCCATGACAAATGTGCATCACTTTCTTTTAACAATTTTGTTTTGTGTTTTAAAATAGTTTCTTTTTAATTTGCACTCATCTTACCATGGCTTTGCACAGTGAAGGAGGTCGCTTCAGAGACTTTAAAGTGAAGTCCTTCCAAGGTAAAGTTTTCTGTTGCTTTTTTAGCATGACGAGGATGCATGAGGTGCCAAGGTACAACTAAGGTATAAGGTTCTTGACTAAACTGGGTGATACATTTTGCACTTAGACGCACACTTAACAAAACTATATCTAAGCACTTACAATAGAATAAAATACCATGCACTACAAATACGTATTTAAGAAACTGTAGATCTTATTCTAGTTCACTACTAATCAAATAGAAAAAAATATGCTAACAAGACAGTAAATAGGTACTTACCTAGCTTATTTTATTTAGGTACATACCTCATAGTTTATGTAATTGTATACGTTTATTATTTAGCTAGATAGATGGGGTGCCACACCATTATTAGAGTATTTATATTATGTACTTTTGTACTTTACTAGTCTTTTTTTAAAACATCTCTTAAATGAATTAGACGGCAATGCTTCCATGTATGCTTCCAAAATATTATTTCCAAACCAATAATTTAATATCGAATACAAAATACCTTACATATGAGTTAGAAGGTAATTTGTCTAATCAGTTGTTCAAAAATTTCAGACTATCGACATTCCAGTGCTGACAAACCCTGTTTGAACGCACCACAGCATCATGTCCAAGACAGGCGGTCCGTAGGGGTGGACCTGAATGTCATCAAGCCAGGTCTACACCGGCCCCACGCGGCACATCTGCGCGGCAAGCACGGCGTCGTCAATTACGACAACGCAACAAATTTGCAAGAACAACCAAAGTTCTGGACCCTTCCCAACCGAACGCCGGAACCCAGCACTTTACGCCCGTCGGAACAACGAACCTTCAACTACCCACCTAAAACAGCATTTGTTGAATCTCACACTTTGCCTCACAGAAGCCCGTCCACAAACGAATCCTTGCGGATATCCCCCATTGACCCTCGAGCGGCAGCTTCCTTCAAGTCATCCACACCCTCGAACAGAGATAATGTACTCGATCTCGGTACGAGGTTGCTGTCTCCAGTCAGGTCTACCATGACCAACGAAGAGCTTTATGCCGTTATTCATAAAAGCAAAAAGAAACTCAACATAAAAGATCCAGATCGCGTAGAATCTCCTGCGCTATCCACGCTCAGCTTGTCCCCGGTCAGTTCAGAGATATCCTTGTACGGCAAAAGCCCTCAGCGCTATCCCGAAACTGGATACTTAGGAGAACCACGAAACAGAGTAAGCTGGTCACCTGCCGATAAACAAAGTTTTCCGACCAATGTGCCTTCTTACCCGTATGGTGTTCAAAAGCAAGAGACAACTTGTGCCGATAGATTCGGCCCCTCGCCACAAACATCGAGACTGGATTTCAAAAAACTTTTATTACAGCACAGTGTGAAATTAAACACATTGAGTCCCCAGGTTAAATCTAAAAAACTATCAGCAGTGGAACAATTGAAAATATCGAGAGAACAACTTCAAACGCAGCCACCCGTGCCTCAAGGAAACCGATCCCATGTTAATATCTTGGACTTGAGTGGCTCTCCGAAAACCTACTCCCACAGAAAAATTATCAAACCGAATCCGCAGCCGGCATCGCCAGGAAGAACAGGAGCCCTCATAAAAGAGCACAAAAATATGCCCAAAATTTTACTTTCACCAAAATCTCAATGGAGATTCTCAAGTCCAAGGTCTGATGTTTTATCATCGCCCATACCCGAAGTTTACAACGAGGATGAAAATTCTAACAGTTCTGGAGAGAAAATAGACACCTCCCCTAAAACCCCACCGTCTAAAACAGTTCCTATTGTCACTAACCAGCATTTTGGAGCGAGGCGAAACCTTATACCAATAACTGAGAAAACTTTAGAAATGGAGACTGATATGGATTCAGTCGACCACGGAGTGTATCCCCTCAACGCAGAATATAAATCACACGCGCTGACGAGGTCTGAATTACTGCAAGCGAAAAGGGCTGAATTTTTTAGCACCTCACCTGAGTCTTCTCCTCCTAAGTTGACTTCTTTCAGGATTCCTCCGACTGCTGGCCAGTCAGGGAGTAACCGAAGCTTAAGTTCTCAAGAGGGAGGAAAGATCTCGCCTTCCACACTTGAAACTGCCTTATGATATAGATGAATCCCACTCAAGCAAAGCGGTGCTTAAAGTTCACTTTCAGAGTAGGTATTTGTAAATATGGCAATGTGTTTTATAGAAGCTTTATTCTAGTCTTTTATTGCTTGAAGTGCCATTTAGATGACACGAACTTAATTTACAAAACCCAATGTAAAAAGCTTACTATCGGAAAATGGTATGATTCGAGCTCAAAATGATTTCCATTCAATTTTTTAAATGCTCTTATGGGGCCAATTTTTTTATTTAGTATTATTCCAAAATAATTTGGTTGTAAAATAAGCTTATTTTAAGTATTTATTGAATACCTACTTAATAAAAATGTAAGTACCTATGTACCTACATTTAATTTTAAACTTTTTAAAGTTTCTAAGTTATTCGGATTACTATTAAATGTGTTGAAATTATTTTGGTTTGGTTTTCTTATACCTATCTCCCATTATAGGACGCCTGAGTAGGTGGTTGTGGCATTGGAATCGTGTATCGGTGGTAGCCACCAAACTTCGTTACCATAAGCACAGATAAGATAATACTATACTAGCCATAGGTACAGGTACAAAGCAAGAGGTAAGTCAACATTGTGCTTAGCCTAAACGTAAGACGATATCGGTCGATCCAGATCTCGGTTCGGGGGAACTACTAGTTTATTGCAAGTTTGGTTTTGTGGTCGATGCTCATAAGCCTTGCGCACATCTAGCGCGATGGCGATGGCGATCAGCTGAAACGCTGTCATATTTGAGCGTTTCAGCTGATCTCCATCGCTTAGATGTGCGCGCAGGCCTTTAGGTATGGTCTTGGAGGAAGAATTTTTATTCACAGTGAAAGTTTCACTTCTGACAGCCGCAAAACCCTAGAAAAACCTCGTTGAGTGCTTTTAGTTGTGTTCTGTTCTGTGAACAAAACAGCACAGAGTATTTAGGTACCCAACACAGACTCTTTGATAATCCTGTTTGAGCTATAAGCACCTAGGTTTTGTAAGTAATGGAAAGTTTTTTTTGAGAAGTCTTGTTTTTTTATATAGTAACCTTCTAATGGAGTGTTGCTCAAATAGAAGTAACGAAACGCAACATATTGACCGCTGCTCGCTCAAGCTACGAGTTCTAGCTTTGGTCACCAACACTGCAGACCTTATCAACGAGAGAACCACTCTTACTCAGAGCATCTCCCACGCGCTTGTAGCACCAATTGCTCTGTTCACAACTTACATGTTCCTGATACTTATGGTGATTGGAGCGACGCGGCGTCAGAAAGCCAGCTACTTCATACAAATCTATGCAATCGTCACTTGCACATCCATGCAGACTACTCTATCTATAGTTGTATTCAGAGACCTCAAAGAGAATCCGGAAATGAAAACGAAAGTAGGCCTTGTTCTCAATAGTGTGCTCCCGATGCTAACCATAGTGCTGTTGATTGGTGATCTGATAGTCATACTGTTCTCGAGTCGTGACCATATTTCGGCTCCCCCTATGCCGACAGGCTCTAGAAACTCATCCCATTTGGATTTACACTCTGCAAGATCACATTAATGTTTTACAAGATTGTTTATACCTGTAGGCGGTGGGTACCTAGTTGACATATTCCCTCTCCTTCCTTAAAATTTGGAGGAAATAGTCTTTTTGGAGTACATGGTGCATCAGTATATTTATTTACAAAATAAAAAGAACTGAAATCTTGTTAGCATGTTTCAGTCTACTTGTGTTATTTAAATGCTGTATAAAATTCAATATTCTAGACGAACTCATAGAAACACAGCATACAAACCTCGCATACTGCTCAGTTAATAAAACAAATCAGTATGTTATTAAAATTTATTTACAGCTCAGAAACTTACAATAAATCATTTTTCTTGTCACATTCCTTTCTCCGAAAAGATTAAAAATCAAACACATGGGCACCCTACCTGCAGCATTTAAATATCAAAGCTAAAACAAAAAGTTTACATTGAAATGATTGCAGTAATTATTGTTAACAAAAACTGAGTTTTGAAGTTGAAACTTATTTAACTAGATAAGTAACCTAAGCTGTAACTAACCACTCTATGCAATGAAAATATAACACACTAAATGAAAATGTCAATTCTTGGGCACCTTATTTAGTATACCACTTCCATGAAAGTCTGCCCTGTGACACATTGTCAAATCTGGATAAGTGACAATCCACTCCACAAAATAAACTTTACTATGCTTAGAGTCAGTATCTCACATTTAGCATTGGACACTTAATTTTTCATAGGACCATTCATCATTGGTCTCATTCCACCCATGGGTCCCATAGGTCCCATTGGGCCCATTCCTCCCATTTGTCCCATCAACGGTCCCATCATTGGAGGCCTCATTCCCATCATAGGCGGCATAGGTCCATGTGGGCCCATCATCATAGGTGGCATTGGTCCTCCAGGACCCATGTTTGGCGGCGGTAGCATTCCAGGCGGACCACCCTGTTGCTGGACAGGTGGTCTCTGCCCTCCGGGACCCATCACAGAGGGGTCCCACGGCGGGGGTATAGCCGCTCCTTTAGTTCCAAACGGATTCTGTGCTATTTTACCAGCTTTGAACGCTGCCGTAGTAGCGTCAATGAGATGTTGCGCTTGTTCTTCCATCCATTTCTGGTAGTAGAATTTTACATTGTCTTTGTGTTTCCTTCCTGTGCAATGTGTTTTTCGTACGCTAGGTGAATCATGGGTCAAGTATGTATCACAGTAATCACAATAATATTTCGGCATTGCGGAAATATAAAGAAAATTCTTATAAATAATTGTGAAAAATAGACAAAGTACAAACTCACTCACGTTGCAAACAACAGTGCTCGCTCAGTGCTGCCAACTCAAAACTATATTTAGTGTTAAATTGCAAGTATAATTTTAACCATGAGCATGGTATGACTACATTATGATTTTTTAAAGTCAGTTTCGAATGATTGAAAGCATCACGCTCTTTAAGCTCTCGTCCTTCCATCCTCTATTCTTCTAATCTACTCACATGCACGTATAAACGAAATAATTGCTTACAAGTAATACCATTCATAACAATAGCAAGTAAGTCTAAAAACGCATAAAAACATCTTGAATACTGGTGGCAGCAATCCTGCCTTCTAATCATAAGGTCAAGGGTACAATTATGGTCGTGCACCATTGAGGTTTTCTGACCAAAAATGTAGGTGCACTGTGTACTCTGTGTGTCTGTGGTACTCTACATGCAGGCATGTGTCAAGTGCTTGACCTCTCTTACAACTCCATTAAATAGTATTATGAAAAATTATTCGAATAAAACAAATTAAATATTTTAACTGCTTGGCTTGGCATAGCTGCCTTGTCAGGCAGCAAATAGCCAATTCGGGGCCTATTATGGCATTTTTTTTCTACCAATATCTTGTGTGTATGTGTATGTCAAATGAATGTATTTTCCTTCGTTATTTTTCTCTCTGATTAATAAATTTTATAGGCGATATTTAAAATGGTATGCTGTGAAAATATGCCAAATATAGCCCTAAAAGAGCTGTGTTGGCAGCACTGGCAATCTGGAACTGGCAGAATGAGATGAATGAATGAATGATCCATGAATGAATGTGATTCGTCGGATTTGTGGGAACAAGCAGCAAGCAATCAAGTAATGTCAACATAGCTTTAAGTCAAGTCACAAGTCAATCAACTTCAAAGTAAGAAGCAAGCAAGCACGTGTGATTGACGTTTTGCGAAGATGCGAACTTGCGAACCGAAATGGGCAGAAATAATCGCAAAATTTAAATGCACCATTTTTTAATTCAATTTATTTACAGTAAGATAACTGTACTGTAATAATATCCGTGAAGTGAACAGCTCTAGTGGGCTCAACGACAGTAAAATGCCTGATATGAAATATATTTTAGTGACTGGGGGTGTTATTAGCGGTGTGGGAAAAGGTGTGATTGCAAGTTCATTTGGCACGATCTTAAAAAGCTGCGGAATAGATGTTACTTCAATAAAAATTGATCCATACATTAACATAGATGCGGGAACTTTCTCTCCTTACGAACATGGTAAGATAAGAACTGCAACTTTCGCGAAACACGTTGCAAAACGTGGCTTCGAGACCGGAACCACATTGAAGTGCATGGTTCTATTTATATTCTTTTCTAGGTGAAGTTTACGTATTGGATGACGGAGGCGAGGTCGACCTTGATCTTGGCAATTACGAGCGCTTCTTGGATATCACCCTGCATAGAGACAATAATATTACCACGGGCAAAATTTATCAGCAGGTTATTGAGAGGGAACGGAGAGGGGATTATCTTGGTAAAACTGTGCAAGGTAATTAAATGAAACCTTACAAGTAATATATGTATTTAAAAAGTACATACATGTTACAGTAGAGCTACCTGCAGACCATTGCAAACGATATAGAGCTGTAAACGGGAGTATGCTGAATCTTTTCTCAAAGCTACAGTCGCTATTTTTTTTTGCAGTTATACCTCACATAACAGATGCTATCCAAGAATGGGTACAGAGAGTTGCCCGTATCCCAGTGACACCGGATAGCGCTCCACCCAGAGTTTGCATCGTTGAACTGGGAGGCACCATAGGTGACATCGAAAGTATGTCCTTTGTAGAGGCATTCAGACAGTTCCAGTTCAGAGTGAAGCGAGAAAATTTTATCTGCGCTCATGTGTCTCTTATTCCAATGGTAAATCCAATCTACATACTTGCTAAGCTAGTTTATTTATTCTTTTCAAAAACAAGTTTCTCACAATACACTACAGACATTGTGTTTTGGTTTACAGCCAAAATCAACGGGTGAGCCCAAGACGAAGCCCACACAGTCTTCCGTTAGAGAATTGAGAGGTTTGGGTCTGTCTCCTGATCTGATATTGTGTCGGTCGGAGAAACCAATTGATCACACAGTTAAAGAAAAAATATCTAACTTCTGCCATGTTGGTCCGGAACAGGTAAATATTCTTTTTGTAATGGATAATTTTATCAGGCACCATGTGCTGTATGATAATCCATATAATCTCTTCATTACATGTCTTCATAAAAAGTTATCATAATAATATGCTTTCCAACTTTTTGCATTGCGCATAATCAAATCAGGATAATTTATTTTATTATTTTAAGACTCGTTCCATCACAATGCACTAATGCTCCTTAGGATCCAAACTACAGAATACCTTTTATCATAGATAAAAGTAGATCAGAATGAAATGAAATGAAAATTGTATTTTTGATAGAATCTTTATCTTCCCCCATTTTATGCAAGTAAAACCAATTGTTCTTTGCAGGTGATATGTATCCACGATCTTAGTTCTGTCTATCATGTCCCATTACTAATGGAGTCTCAAGGTGTGGTCCAATATTTGAATGAGAGGCTCCAGTTGAATATTTCTATACCAAGACCTAGCAAGTAAGTGTTTCCAACATTCTTGAATGATTAACAAGCTATTAACCTGCTTCTGATTCGATAAATTAAGTAGGTTATAACTGAATGTTTTTGGTTGTTATAGTGTGCAATTTAAAATTGGTCATAAAATCTATGAAAGTAGGTCAAGACTATTTAAGATAAAACATTTGCGCATCTAGCATCTGACTCTTGCTTGACTGGCCTCTCAGCTCAGTTGGTAGTAGCTCTGCCTTCTGAGCCGTAGGTCGTGGGTTCAATCCCCACCTAGAACAAATAATTGTGTGGTGAACACAGATGTTTGTTCTCTGTCTGGGTGTTATATTGTATTCTAAGTATATACATATTTACAAAAAATGTATATAAGTACATATTATTATATCAGCTATCTGGTTTCCATAGTACAAGCTCTGCTTTGTTTGGAGCTAGATAGTGTTGTGTGGATTGTCTATAATATTATTATTATATTATCTAGGGTAGATATCATTATACTGTACGAAACTCTTGTAATATTCCTTACATAAAAAAACTGTGGTTTTGGTCAAGATGGAGTAGTGTAGTTGACTTGTGCTTGTTTTTAGTAAGATTTAAAATAACCAATCAGTAAAATGACCCATGTCAAGTACAAATAAAAAAGTTTTAATTTTTAACCCACAGATTTATGCTGAAATGGCGAAACTTGGCAAAAAGAGTAGACAATCTTCGCAAAGAGGTTAACATAGCCCTAGTCGGCAAATATACAAAGCTAGAAGACAGTTATGCGAGTGTCACAAAAGCTTTACAACATGCTTGTATTGCTACCGGGTGCAAACTCAACCTTACTTACATTGAAGCTGTGAGCCTGGAGAAACAAATGAAGATAGACAATCCAGTAAACTACCATAAGGCGTGGCAAGACCTTTGTAAGGGCGAGTAAGTATTAAGATAATAATCGTGAGAGATTCTATTTTAACCCGCTCCGAGACAAAATAGAGATGGAACTTAGGTTCAGACAGACAGACAAGAAGTATTCAGACCTAATTAATAAATCGGAAAACAAGATAGGTCCTTGTTTAATTCATATTGCCTGGCAATTTTTAACGGTTTGCTAAATATCTTGGGTCACTGTCACTTTCATGTCAATGAATAGAGATGGCAATAAACGTAAGCATTTGCGTAGAGAGCACTGGTGGTCTAGTGGTAGTGGCCCCGCCTTCCGATCCGAAGGTCGTGGGTTCAAATCCACTCGTGTACCAATGAGTTTTTTTCTGTCGAAAAATTTATGTGCACTATTCCAGTACTCTCAAAACGGTGAAGGAAAACATCGTGAGGAAACCGGCGTGTTGTAGAACCTAAAAAAGTTCGAGCAACACGTGTCAAGGGTCACGCAAAAAGGGCCTACTAGCGGCCTACTTGCGGAAAAACCTGCCCGCACATGAAGTGCGCATGATAAACTTGCCGAAGCATTTGCGTAATTAACTATTTTGTTTCAGTGGTGTAATAGTTCCTGGTGGTTTTGGCCAAAGAGGCATGGAAGGTAAAATAGAGGCTTGTCAGTGGTGCCGTGAAACTCAAAAACCTATGCTCGGTATCTGTCTTGGACTGCAAGCTGCGGTCATAGAATTTTCCAGAAATGTTCTCGGTCTAAAAGGCGCGCACAGCACTGAGGTAGATCCTCATTGTGAAGACAAGTTGGTCATCGACATGCCAGAACATCATCCAGGGAATATGGGTGGTACTATGCGGTTGGGGAAGAGGAAGACCTTTTTGGAACCAAGTATAATGAGTGAGTATGACATTCCTATAATCTCGTTTGCTCAATCAAGGCTCAAGGGTATTCAAGTATTAAGTAAGCCGATTTTTACAATTATTTACCCCCCTCTCCCATTCCCCTTGTCACCAAAACTAAGCAAACCTCTTCCCCCCCCATGCTTACGTAATCATTGGTACCTATATGCATTTTTCTTTTAATGTATCAATCTGTGGGTTGCCATTTGTGTAAAAAAGTAAATAATAACTGCTAACGTAATCAACCCACCATGTCATCAAAAATAAGCAAAGCAAAGACCACCCGCCCCCTCAAGCGCTTACGTCATACTTGAATGGCCCAAGGAAAAACAAAAATAAAGATAATAGATGGTGTATAAGTAGCGCTCAACCTTCTTCAATCTGTTCCTGACATTTTTATAAATCTTTTCCCCAGCCCAATTATACAAAAAAGACGTAATAGAAGAGCGTCACAGGCATAGATACGAAGTAAACCCCGAATACGTGGAACGGCTAGAATCAGCAGGTCTTCGCTTCGTAGGAAAAGACGATACTAAGACCAGAATGGAAGTGGCTATTGTCGAAAGTCATCCATACTACGTGTCTGTGCAGTTCCATCCTGAGTATTTGTCTCGCCCTTTGTCGCCAAGCCCACCTTTCTTGGGGTAAGCTGTTTATTTTTAAACTTTCTGTAATTCGGCAATTTCGGTAATTTTTTGTCATCCGCACTTGATGTGCGGGCTGGTTTTTTCCGCAAATAAGCTGCTGGCGGGCCCTTTTTGCGTGACCCTTGACACGTGTTGCTCGAACTTTTTTAGGTTCTAAGACACGCCGCGCCGGTTTCCTCACGATGTTTTTCTTCACCGTTCTGAGAGTACTGGCATAGTGCACATACATTTTTCGTCAGAAAAACTCATTGGTACACGACTGGATTTGAACCCACGACCTTCAGATCGGAAGGCGGGCCGCTACCACTAGACCAAACTTTCTGCTAAATTAAATAGGTTCAATAAAGACTGTTATCCTCTTGTAGGTGTGATGGTAGAAATCCTCCCAAAATAATGTAAAATTACTTGACTGTGTGCTTAAAATATCACTTTATAAATTAAACTTTGATTTACCCTGTCACTGTTTGTCTTTATCCATTGGTATGAGGTATTCTATTACGTCATTTGTGTAAAAGTACATTCTCAATATTTGAATGACAATAAAGGCCTGCACACATCTAGGCAAAGGCGATGGCGGTGTCAAATATCGCTGTCATATTTGACAGTGTTTCTGCTGATCGCAATCGCCATCGCCTAGATGTGTGCAGGCCTTTACTTGGGCACTCAATATTTTTGGTGGGTATTGTACTAACAAATGTTATTGCTTACAGACTCATATTAGCCTCACAAGGAAAGCTGAAGTCATATCTGAGTAAAGGGTGCCGCCTCAGTCCTAGAAATCAATCTGACGTCAGTTCGGGTAAGAAAAATAGCTCTACAACAGAGCTCTCTACATTAAGCTACAACTACAACAGAGCTACACGATTTAAAACGCGTATTTTTCTATAGTATACATTTTCGCATCTTTTTTCCTTCAACGTTAATGTTGTGTTGTGATTCTTGGCTTGTGGTCTATTATAAACAATAGAAAGTTTGTGTCACATCTCAGTTTTATAACTTAACAACCACTGGCAACACGCGTCCATAGAACCAGCTGTATATTCGTCCTCGCTCGCTTCGCTCGCTCGGCGGTTTAAATATCTCGAGTGCACTCGATCCATTAGCGCCCTGTACGAGCTGCGATCTTGTTTTGCAATAGCTTACTTACTGCCCTTGTGTAACAATCTACTATTACTACTTACATAGTACCTTTAGTATGTACATTGAGCACACGTTATCCAAAACTGTATTAAACTAATGTAAACTTATCTCATCCGTAATAAGTGGTGTTTTTTTTTTTCAGATGAGGAAGACCTTTCCATATCTTCCCTTAGTTTGACAGACGACAAAACGGTCGTTGAAAATGGAAATGGTACCATATCAAATGGTACAGTGAACGGTGTATGTAAATAAAAAAAATGATTTTTAGCACTAGCTAAGATGCTCTAATGAAATACTACTTTTTGTTTGTTAGATTGTAAGAATAAATGCATTTGCAGGGCGAGATTACGTATTGTCATACATCAGTTCGTTTCCTCATGCCCCGCAAGTAGGGGTATGAGTAAAACCCTTGCCCCTGACGCTATAGAAATCATCTACAATAGATGCTATTTAGTTTTTACATCAGTTATGATTTATGATACAACATAATTATATACAAAATTGTCAAATGAGCTTTATTTCGTATATTTATTATGTATAGATGCAAGTGAAAACCATTAGATAAAATGTTTAAGATCTTTTTTGTTTTTCCAATAAGTAGCAAATGTATTTTTTTTACATTGTTTTTAATGTGTAAATAACTACCTAAAAACGGCATAATAATAGGGTAGGTTATCTGTCGATTGAAATAATTGCAGTTTACATGATGTGTGTCATTTTTTTGACTCATTATTATTTTATTTGTTATCTAAGTAGTTTTTTAAGGCAATTGTAAAGGCCTGCACACACCTAGTTCGCTGGCGGTAGCGATCAGTGAAACGCTGTCAAATATCGCTGTCAGATTTAAGATTTGACAGCGATATTTGACAGCGTTTCACTGATCGCTACCGCCAGCGAACTAGGTGTGCGCAGGCCTTAAGAACAGTCGTAAGTTTACGTGCTTCCAACACAAAGGAGTTTTTTAGTTACTGTAATGTTATTTGAAATCTTTCATAAATATAATAAATGACTGGAATTATGGTTATAAATGAAGCCTTCTGCCCTGCGACTCGACACGGGCTAAAACAAATAATAAAACTTGTAAAATAATCTTAAAAGAATGAAATCCTACAATACTACTTACTTTTAAGCATTACCAATAGTTTTGTGTAGTAACAATTAATTATTAATGTTAAGTGTAAATGAATTTTGTAATATAATTAATTTAAAAATAACTAATCTCAAATGCTTTGCAAATCGCGATAAACACTAAAACTTCACTTTTGTAAAAAAAAAAAAATTATACCCAGTGAATGAGTTTGAATGAAAATGACTGATAGCCCCAATTTAATTAAGTAGGATATGATGTAGTAAGAAGTTTATATTTTGTATAATATAATATAGCAGTTGCTAGTAATGTATACTCATTAATTCTACATAACAGTTTGTAATATCAGTGTGTCGACCGGGAACCAATCGACCAATCGTACACCACCTGACGTGGACACGTCACCGTCTCGCAATCGCTATTCATGCTTCCATGCTTCTTGAAGAATCCGCTAGGGGCGCTTTTGGTTTCTCCATACAAAATGGTGGCAGAGGTGGGCGATACGATCGGCGATAGGCGTCAGGCACGGCACACCGATTTCATACGATTGGTTCCCGGTCGACACACAGGTAAGCCCTTAGCGCGGGGTTAGCTATGCATAATATCATGATATCCATACGAATTTGTAGGCAGGGTAGTTATTTGCCGCATATTTGAAAACCACAGAACAGCAAATACGCTTTTGCTTATACATTGTGAATGTTTTTTTGTCTGATACATTATGAACTGATTTTTCTCTAGGTATACGAAATAACGCTATTCATCGAATATGAAAACAGTCCTTGTTTTTGACAAGCCTAAAGAGAAGGATATATTTTTATCTGACTGATAAAATCTGTCAATCGAAAAATTTGCCTGTTTCTAAGGCCCGTATTCAGAAACAGTGCTTGAGTCTGAAGGCCTGCACACACCTAGTTCGCTGGCGGTAGCGATCAGTGAAACGCTGTCAGATATTCGTTGTCAAATCTAAATCTGACAGCGATATTTGACAGCGTTTCACTGATCGCTACCGCCAGCGAACTAGGTGTGTTCGGGCCATGAGTCGAGCCTCAAGCAAAGATTTTTTGACAGTTCTCCATTGAACAGTGCCATAAATCTATGAGGCTCGACTCAAGCTCAAGCATTGTTTCTGAATACGGGCCTAAATGATGATAAAGTCTAAGTTGTGCTCACTTTTTTTGTGCTATGTGTGCTTGATTTCTGATCTTTGTTAGGAGTCACGTCACTGAACGCAAAAACAAGCGCAACTAAAAGCCTGCGCACATCTATGTGATGGCGATGGCGATCAGCTAAAACGCTGTCAAATATCGCAGTCATATTCGACAGCGTTTCATCTGATCGCCATCGCCTAGGTGTGCGCAGGCCTTCAGATTCGGGGTTCTATTAAAACTTCCATTATGAAAATTGGCTTTTGGGTAATGGAATTAAATATTTTTCATCTTAAGGGGCCGGCGGAGCGCGAATATTCATACAAACGTAATACCAAAATGATTACTAATTTAAGCAGATTTTCACTATATTATTATAATAATTGTATCTGTATTGTATTTATCTAGGTTCCTGAACAGTTTTTATTTTAAATTACTTACCTCAAATGAAATTAACGCCAATCACATTTTCCAATGAAAAAAATGTGTAAAATGCGATTGGTGGTTATTTCATTTGTGGTAAGTAATTTAAAATAGAAACTGTTCAGAAACCTAGATAAATACTATACGAATACCGTCATTACAATAATATAGTGAAAATCTGCCTAAACTAGTAATCATTTTGGTATTAAGTTTGTATGAAAACTCGCCCTCCGCTGGCCTCTTAATGCCGAGATGGAAGTTCACAGCCGATTACTATAAAAACGCATTCCATATAGGATTAAACAAACGCATCTCTATAAAAGCTTGCGTTACTATAGGACACACTTATACACATTACACACACCTGTAACCTGTTGTTTTCAAACCTTCAATATTTTTAATTGTACTTACTCTAAAGTTCGCTTATTATGTAGGTACAATTTCTGTAGTTTTTTTTCCCCCTACAGGATTACATGAAATCCACCTACGACTCCTACTAGTATTTACGTAGGTCCGATAAACTGTTCTAGGTGCAACAAATGTAAATTAGAAAATCATTAAATCTAGGTATAGTGGCGGAATGAAAATGTTCGTCGATTTTCAACTTGATTTGTTCAACGTATCACGATCACATACGACCTTTTGAAACTGAATAGACAGAATACCTACACGGCTAAGTTAACGTCGCAAATTATGTCAAAATGTGTTCATGATCAAGGCACTGATGCAAGCGAAAACCGACTAAGGTGACGAACATTTTCATACCGTGACTGTACATATGTATAACTCTATGTAGGTAGGTACTTATCTTAGCTATGCTACTAAACCTTTTTCTGAATTTCGGTGTTTACATAATTTTATGTATGAAATTATATTCTTAGCTAGAATACAAATAAAGTGTTTTTGAATCTAAGTAATTCTTTTTTTATTTTATGTGTGCCTATCTAATCTACCTCTACTAATCTGATACTCATCAACAAAGCACATTACAATATTCTCAGCATAATGTTGTCAATAGTCGTTCCTGTTCAATAAGCGGATAATAATTATTGTGAGTGGCAATGGTTTCCAAAAGGCCACTGTGTACCAATACCCGTCCACAGTCACCGGCTGCACTAGAATGTAATGTACAAATACCTACCTATCTCTTTCAGGAAGATTTCAGGGTAGTGTCGCACCTTGCACGCAACATTGCATTGAATTTGACATTGTATACGGCACGTATCGGGCACGTCTTGAAAAATAAGCGAACTTGAATCCTCAGAGCAGCAAACACGCTTTTGCACTCCTAGCGCCATCTGTTGCTCAGAAGCAATAACTAAACTGTGAGATTGAGATTTCAAGTGTTATGTTTGACAGTAAACGCCATCTATTGACGAATTTTGGAACTAAACTACTATGGTACACACTCGAGTCGATACAGAAGTTCCGGAAGTTTCTATCTCATTGCACTCGCATTTTAGATAGACGTGTGACTGGACGTGACAACCCCTCCTTAGCTATACTCTTTGGTGACATCGTCTTATAATTCGATGGAGCCGGCTGCACGCACGGAAAAAAACATGACTCATGCGGCGTTACTTCACTCTGAGGCGTTCCATTTAGGCTTGAAGTGCTAGCGAGAGCGTGGAACGAGCGACAAGAGGCATAATCGGCCTCCGCGTTCGGCAGCGTTTGACATTTCTATCTCTCTCCCTCTCTCCTACTTGTCGTAAAGTATTTTCGACGTCACGTATTATCTATTGTCAGTAAACCGACTTTACAGACAACCGTTTTTTTAACTAACCAATAGGTACCCGAAGCTCAAGTTTTGCTGCCACATTTCTGTAACAAATGTTATTTTCGTTTCGCCTACGTGTCGTGTCTCTGTTTCTCCGCCCTGCCCCCCTGGGTGGATCGCATGCGCATGCGTTTTGTGCTCTAAGTTCCTCCCGTTCCTCCCACGATTGTCAAAAATTATAAACTCCTTGCTTTGCTGTAGTTGCTGCTTGCTGCCCACCGCCGACCCCAACCTCTTGCTATTTACAAAATATTTGGAGGAAGTACAAAATAAATAAGATATAGAAAATGCACATTGCCACGGGCCGTAGCTATCGTAGTTGGCTTGCTGAAAAAAAAAAACCAAAATGACAGATTTTGACAGATGATCAGTGCTGCCCAAAATATAATTTACCTCAATTTTATGTGAAGTTGTCGGTGGCTTGGTGTAAAGTTTTAGCACGCCGCAAAATTATATTCAAAGTAAAAATCAAACCTGCTTCCCCTAAGGGTAGACAGCGGGGAAGGGGATGATAAATTTTCATGCTTCTATGATCCTGTAATTTATTTATTCACAAGCTTTAGGTAAGTACAGTATGTACTATGTTTTACATAAACGACTCCATATGTAGAACAAACTACCCAAACCCAGTTTATTTTGAACTAGCAGTTGGTAACCGAGCTTCGCTCGGATTTTTTTTTAAGAGTCACATTTATCATCTTTACTGGTTTATTCTTACAGAACAACGCCATCTGCTAGACATGCTTGCAGTTAGTTGCTCACAATTGTCAATAGATGGCAGGAGCAGTCACATATTCAGTTTATGTTTAATTATTGAATTCGGAAAGAAATAATCATTTTCTTAAAATGAATCCTAGCTAGATCGTTTTATCGTCCCCGAAAACCCCTGTATACTTAATTTCATGAAAATCGTTGGCTCAGTTTTCGAGATCCTAAATATATATATATATATATATATACAAGATTTTCTCGTTTAAAGGTATAAGATAAGATTAGCTCGCTGGCAACTGGCAACCCTGGTTACTAAATCGTGCTGCTGCGGAATTTATACCGACCGAGGTGCGACGACCGATGTGGACTTTTGTGATTTTTAAATAACACGAAGTTATTTTGAATTTTTCCTAATAACACTTGGTTGGGCTACGAAATATCGCATATCGCAGTATAAAATATTTTTTCCCCAAGAATACCCTCAAATTGTGTTTATTGAAGGATTGTCTGTCGCGCTCGGGCATCACTTTGTTTACGAATGAAAAAATGTGATTTTTGTAAAAACTAGAAGAACAAACCTCTACAATGGTTTTCGAGTCGATAGTAGTGGATGTTCTGAACAGGTTCCTTGGCGACTATGTGGAGAATCTGAACAGGTCTCAGCTAAAACTCGGGATATGGGGCGGTAAGTGCACTACCCCCGGGATGATGTCATGTTCCCCGCCCGCGGCGTTATTTGTAGCTATTTATGTCTTTTTTCAGGTGATGTTGTATTGGAAAACCTCATACTGAAACAGAATGCTTTGGAGGAACTCAATATTCCTGTGCAGACTGTGTATGGACACTTAGGTATGTTGCTTGATTATCTATCCTTGTCTTCACAGTCATTCATTTACCCCATGCCACTACCTCCGTAGATGTCTTCATCTAGAAAAAAAAAGTGATTTGGATGATGATTTGAGTGCTTTTTCTCATGCTCCACACATGCAGAAACATGCATGTGTTGGCAGCAGACATGGCAGAACCTACCAACTGAGCTTTGAGGGCTTTTTTATGTTTGTTTATTATTATTTTTTTAAATTCACTGTTTCAATCTATTTATCTATGTATATAAATATTATATCCACTATCTGGTTCCTATAATTACAAGCTCTGCTTAATTTGGGGCTGGATAGTTGTGAGTGTATTGCACACAATATTCATATTATATTTTATATATCATAAGCTATTCAATGTATACTGCTCACTAAACAACTTGAATCTACATTTTGTAATTAATCTATGGAAGTAGGTAGGTACTGGGTAGATAGAAGAAGTATGGTTGTAGGCAATAAGTATTGCACATCAGTTTTTCTGCTTTCTTAGAGCGCCATCTCCTTCTGACGCTCACTATGCGACATGAAGCCGAAATTAGCCGATGTGCAATATTTGTTGCCTGCTGCTATAAGTTTAGAGGTACAAAACTGGAACACATTTTTTGTAAAGACAAAAATAACTAAGGTGAGTACATAAGTATACCAGGCTGTCTCATTCTTAATTTTTACTACACCTATATGATGTTCATTAATGAACCACAAATAAAAATAACATAGAATACACTGTGCACCTGTGTTTGTAATGCAAGGTTAACTCACTTAACATGCAGCCTATATACCAACTCCCATAATAGTTTAAGACTTAGTGACATCATGAATTATAATTGAGTCTGGTTGTATTGATGACTCAAACAGGCAAAAAGTACATTCCGTTTGGTCTAAATCTGACCTTGTGGTATGATAAGTGTGCTAAGGTCCATTTTAATTTTGTTATAGTTTTAAAACAACAATATATTATTTCCTCTAAACATACCTAATAACATTTCAGTATGACACTTGAAAAACTTTTAATTTTGAACCGACTGCAAATAAAAAAGGAGGAGATTCTAAATTTTTGGTAAAATTTTACTATTAATGTTTGTTATCGCTTAACTTCGTCATTTATGAGCTGATTTAATAAATATTTTCTTTATCTGAAAGGTTGGTCCAGAAGTGTCCCATAGAAATTTATTCAGAATTGGTTCAGCATTTTGGCCATAAAGTCGGTTTCTCAAGTTTCTAAACTTACATTATGATTGATAAATTATGTCTAACAAATGTATGAACCTTCTTTTTTTACATTAGGTGTGCATAATTATAATATGTTGGATTTTTTATTTTAATTTCAAAAGTTTTTCATTCATAAGCAATATCTGTACAGAATTGAGTTATGATTAACATACTCAAACTCAGATAAAAAGGATTCAAGTACACTCAGTTCACACTGTTTGTATTCAGATATGATACAAAAACTTTAGATTATATAGTTTTTATCTTGATTGAAAACCCTATAAAAGCATAAAATATACCACAAGGACTATACCAACTAGGTTTTATTGACCAGACTGGAACTTCACTGCTATTATTATTATTATTTTTGATTTGTAAAAGGATCATTTAAAATAAGAAATGAGTATAATCGAGGAAGTCTGAAAGTGGCGCCGGTGACGGATAAGATGTGGAGTAATAGGTTAGCATGGTATGGGCATGTCATGCGGAGGGATGAGGGTCATATTACGAGGAAAGTGTTGGAAATGGTCGTGGATTGTGGTTATAGAAGAAGAGGCAGACCAAAAAGCAGATGGATGGAATGCGTCAGGGATGCCATGAGCAGGAAAGGAGTGAGCACTAAGATGACGAATGATAAGAGGTGAGTGGAAGAAGAAAACCTGTTGTGCCAACCCCACTTAGCGTGGGACAAGGGCAGGAAGATGATGATGATGAAAAGGATCATACAAAGAAACCAAGCCGTATTTTGTTGCCTGTTCTTTTATGCTTGGTCGCATGGAACTGGCACCTAGACTCACCTAGCTTTAAGACGTTTCAAAGTGATATTTGTGATACTACTGAATAAATACATCTAAGACTTTGACTTTGAATTATATTAAGTCTATGCTAAATGATACTAAAATAAAAAATAGAAAAGTATCATTTACATAACCAGTCGAACATTTCTTAGTTTATGCTTATTTTTATTTTGTGGTGTTTTCATAGGTAATCAAATAAGTTTCTGCTAATTTTGAGACTATCTGAACAAAAAATTACGTTGTTTAAGCTCCCCAATTTGTTGTCTAGCTAGTCACTGGTGGTCGTCTCGTAGAATCAACCACGCCGTTTTATCCAAGGTTAAATACCAACCACGGCTGAGTATCACTGGATTTTTTGTTTATCGAGATCATCTTTCCGATAATACCGTTGATTGTACATAAATTATCACTTCATGCGGAAGTAGTCCACTGCTGGACACAGGCCTGTCCAATACGTTACCAGGAAGTTCTTTTTATTGAAATAAACACAATCATCTTAAAACCTCTCTCTCTCTCTCGTCTCGTCTCGTCTCTGACGCTCCAGAAAATGGGTAGCAGCATCTCTCTAGAATAACACTTACCGATTATGGCCACCTATCCACCTGCCAAGCGTGGTGATTACGGGAAATCCTACCCATGAGGGAGACCTATTTCCAATGGGTAGCAGCATCTCCCTAGTATTAACACTTACCAACACTATGGTCATTAATACACCTGCCAAGCGTGGTGCATTACGGAAAATCCTACCCATGAGGGAGACCTATTTCCAATGGGTAGCAGCATCTCCCTAGTATTAACACTTACCAACACTATGGTCATTAATACACCTGCCAAGCGTGGTGCATTACGGAAAATCCTACCCATGAGGGAGACCTATTTCCAACAGTGGAACTTTTTAGGATGACGAAGGTCAAAAGGTGCGAATACAGATCAATATCTTTACAGCCGTTAATTGTGCTTCTAGGTAAACTCGTACTTAAAATACCATGGAAGAATCTCTACGGCGCTTCCGTAGAGGCGAGCATAGAGCGCTTGTTTTTGATTGTAAACCCCACCGCTGAAGTCAAATATGACAAGGACAAGGAGGAAAAGTTGGCGCTGGCTTCGAAGCAGGCAGAACTGGCCAGGGTCGAAGAAGCCAAGAAACAAGAGGCGGAGAAAGGTATGTTGTAGCGCTGAACACTAATAAATGTGAGCACTTCGTGGTTTGAGATGGGTTGCGGTATTGTTCTTATCGCGTCACTAGTTCATTCGAACTATTGCACAGTGTGGTGAAAGGATTTTAAGCTCGCCTAGAGTATGTTCTTTTCGTGCACTTGACATTATGCTTTAAAACTTTTTAGGTTCTACGACATGCCGGTTTTCTCACTATGTTTTCATTCCCCGTTTGAGAGTACTGGTATAGGGCACATAATTTTTGGACATAAAAACTCATTAGTGCACGATAAGATTTGAACCCACGACCTTAGGATCGTAAGGTGAGGGCCTCTACCACTAGGCTATATCAATCTTGAGCGAGTTATTATCATACAAACATTCGTAACTAAAAATATGCCCCAAAACGCTGGCTCCAGTGCTTTGCTGACTGGCCGACTAGCCTTAAGTGGGTGATAACTTACGAGCGGTTTTGTAGGTGCTCCATTGGCGGTTTATACCTTTAGCTCGAAGGCTCGTCTGTTTTAGCTCGCCAATGCATCACCCACTTTAGGGCCACCTTCGCTTCTACTAGTTGCAAAATAATGACCATGCCTTTAGTATTATATTTTTTCTCCAGAAAACAAACTCAACGAAACTTTCGTCGAAAAGCTGGTCACGCAAATAATCAAAAACGTACAGTTGAATATAAAAGACATTCATATACGCTACGAAGACAGCATCACTAATCCGAAGGCGCCTTTTTCCTTTGGCATTACCCTGCACAATCTCTCCGTCCATACAACTGATGAGAATTGGAAGAAAACTGTTATACAAGAAGCTGTTACGAAAATTTTTAAGGTAAATTATGTCATAACTACCTTATTTTATCAAGAAGCTAAACATTCTGCTACTAAAAATGAGTTGCCTGAAGAAGCCCTTTATATATAAGTTAAATAATAAATACGGATAACTCCGTCGCCAATTGTCCACTAGCAGTGCGAACGTACGCAAAGTCGGCCAAATAGTGATACAAAATTCTACAAAAATAATTCACGTCCTACCGAAAACCGAAAAAAATATCCGATATTGTATTGAACCCACAATCTCCAAAATCTCAAACAATTGGTAATAAGAAACACTCGGTCCGGTCGTTCCCCTCAAGGCAAAGTTAATTAGGTGAAATGATACTCCATAAAATAGCACTTCGAGCGAAAACGTTATTGTTCCTAAATGCTAGGCCAAGGCTAGGTCGAGCTTATCGAAATATCAAGGTGAAAGAATCGGCTAAAATATCTGTATGACACACATTATGTACCAATATGACCGGGTACCGGCCTGTTATCTTAGCTACAATGTTAGAAGGTGTAGCCACACTTTCTTTAAAGTAAGAACACTTCCAATAATAAGACAATACATATACATACTGAATAGATTGGATTCAGATTGGAGAAGCCAATGGTTCAGGAAACACAGTTTATACTAGTTAATGCCTTTGAACTTAGGATTAACAAAAAAATCTTGTTGAATAGTCAACAAAAAAACCATATCAACAAGAAGATATAAGATGGGATCTTAGCCATAAAATATTTTGGGAGAACTTGTGCAGCTATTCCAGTGCTATTCAGGGCGTAACTGTTTTAAACATTTTGTATCCTTTCAGATTCTTGACTTGGAAGGTCTTGCTATATATTGGAATCCCACAACTGAGCTATATTCTAAATCTGAGCAGCAAGAAATCAAATCAAGACTGGAGAATGAAATCGCTAATAAGTCGTCTAAACCAGCCTTTTATCAGTATGGTAAGTTATTATTTTTGACAATGGACCTTTTTATTGCATTGAAATGAAATTTTATTTTGCCGAACGTCAGTTTACGTAGTAGGTATTAGTGAAAAGTCTATGCGACGACCTTAAAGAGTGGAGGAGGTAATAAATTAGACTACTAGTACCGACTATTTTGAAATATTCCAGCACTGGGTCCAATAAATGCAACAGCCAAACTAAAACTAAACCCGAAACCGGAAGGTGATATACCAAAGTTCAGCATACCCAAAGTGATTCTAAGTTTGCACATGGAACAACTATCTGTTAGCCTCAATAAGGCTCAGTATCAGGATATGATGCTTCTAGCAGATTCTATGGACCGGATGAGTAAAGGAGCGCCTTACAGGTTTGTTAAATCCCACTATCCTATAATTATAAACGCGAAAGTTTGTAAGTATGGATGTTTGTTACTCTTTCACGTAAAAACTATAAATAGATTTTATATAGTACAGCTAATGAAACTTTACAATAATACAGATCACACAAATACATCAGAATAAGACATAGGCTACAATATATAAAAATGTTGTAACGGAGAACGGATGAGTGTAACGGGAAAGGGGCGAATGAAGGCAGGATGTTAGAACAAAACTGTACCCGAATTCGGAGTTTTGCTACCACATTTTGTCTACCAAATGTTGTTTTCGTGTCTCTCTCTTTTGTATGGAAAATTGATTAGACAACAACTCTAACTACGTAACGTATTTTTGCTGTCTCGTCTTTTCTCTATACAATAGAGAGAGACAAATAGGCGAAACGAAAACTACATTTGGTAACTAATTGTTGTAAATGCACTGGGACTTCGGGTACTGATCAAATGTGTAGATATAATACATTTTTATTGCTGTTATGTTGGTAGCTAGCTATTTCCAATTAGCAAATTTAGCAGCAGCGTGATAACGCGCAACGGACGCGAGTTTCTCTGGGAGATGTGATTTTTTTTCATGATATGCCGATATATTTTTAACTCTGTATGATTCTAATTGTTGCATATTTTTTATCGTATTCATTAGCATTTGGCGAAACAATCGGTTTATCATACCATACTTTTATCAGATCAATTAAATAAATCATGCAGTTTTTGGTTAATTATATTAACCAAAAACTACATGATTAATTATATTTTTTTAATATAGATAGCTAATTTATACTCAATTAATAAATAATTTAATTTGATGTTTCAGAAAGTACCGTCCTGACCTTAACACGTACAGAGGGCATTACAAGGAATGGTGGCATTTCGCCTACAACTGTATTCTGGAGGAGGAAGTTAAACGGCGGAGAAGAAACTGGGATTGGACACACATGCACGCTCATAGAAAGCTTTGTAAAGGTGAATACACCATCCACGTGATAGAACGAACAGATAGGCCAATATACAATCGCCAATAGTAAGCAAAGTAGGTACAAAAGCAAAAACAAAGCCTAAAACAAATCTTTGCTGTAAAGCAAAGCCTTGAATACTTTCAAACCACAAGACGCACTAGATGCTTTGACACTTGTGCTCGTATCGTAACATCTATCTTTGCTCGCCCCGTTCCCGTTACTTTTTCGGGATAAAAAGTTCTATGTCCTTCTCCTGGTTCTAAGCTACCTCCCCACCAATTTTCAGCCAAATCGGTTCAGCCGTTCTTGAGCTATAAATAGTATAACTAACACGGCTTTCTTCTTTTATATATAAAGATAAAATAGCAAACAAGCGCCTTCGCGTGTTACTCTAAAAATATAAAAACTTTGTGCTATGTGAACTACTTATCTATCCTAAGTTCTAAGCAAAGTGGTCCAGCCAGTCTGAGCTAGCGATAGTAGCTAGTGGTGTGCACAATTGGTATTATTTAAGAAGTATTTCAAGGATGGATCGACGACATTGTTAGCATTGCGGGAATGGAGATGACTCAAAAACGTTGTACCTGGTAATGTGTAGGGAAGGCCTATGTCCAGCAGTGGACTTCTTCAGTCTTATAATGATGATTAAAAGTAAGTTGTTCTAATGCCTGCTCATCTTCCAGATTACGCGGTGGCTTACCAAGCTAAGCTGACGTGTAATGGGAAGATACCGGCTGATCAGCAAGAAGTGACGCAACGGGCTGAGAAAACCTTGGATCTATTCAACTTGGTGGTCATCAGACAGAGGATTGAGATGGAGGTTTGTATACTTAGGCCCGTATTCAGACACAATGCTCGAGTCTGAATCCAGCCTCAAGCATTTTTGCACTTTTCAATGGAGACTGTGACAAAATCTATGCTTGAGGCTCGACTCAGACTCAAGCAGACTCAAGTCTAATGACCGTGGATAACTAGGGGTGCTCTTAAAAATGTATGTGCCCAATGCAAGTGCTCACTCGCTACCCACTGAATCGTCCGTCGGCTCTTTTCAGGGCCACAATAATTATCTACTATGTTTCTATCTTATTTTATTCTTATCGATATGCGCCTATAACCTTACGCACATCACTATGCGGCTCCATAAGACCCACAAGTGCGAGCGAGATAGACATATTGAAATTATTATGGCCGCACGTCTCAGTTGGTAACGGGTAACGCGGTGAATATAGTTATAATATTAGTGTGATTTGTTTTAGGTGGAAAGGTTGGGCAAGCTTGAGGCCGAAGCGAAAAAGTCCAAAGGCTGGTTCGGTGGATGGTGGGGAGGCAGTACCACAGCTTCTGACGATCACGCGGAAGGAACTGCTATTAGTAAGAATTTTTCATTAACCTGTTCTGTCCCATTGCTGGGCAAAGGCAAAGGATTACTATGCGAAAGTTACCACTTAAAAGGGAATCACACCGGCGACTCTCCATACAAACGTAGTCCTCTATTTCCTCCCTGGATAATGCCTCTAGAACTCTAGAGTAACCATTTTTTCTCATAAAATCCAGATCTGCTATATACGTGCTCGTATGTTTTCCTTTTTTTCAGAAACTTATTGATAAAGAAAATATCACCTCCAATTCATAATTCATATAAATCATATTAGGGTCATATTTTCTTTATCAATAAGTTTTTATTATAGTAAATTTTTGTTGGTAATCAATACTAATGATCTAATGATGTCGATGGGTTGACGACATTGTCAGCGTCGTGAGCCGCAGTTGGATGAGGGTAACCCAAGATCGTGGTAAGTGGCAGGAGCAAAGAGAGGCCTATGCCCAACAGTGGGTTAAGTCGGGCTGCGGATGATGATGATGATGAATGAATAATAAAAATGTTTCCTTCTCTTTCCAGTGAAACAATTCCAAAACGCAATGACATCAGACGAGAAAGAAAAGCTATTCCGTGCCATAGACTACCAAGAAAATACTGCTCCCCTACATTTGCCGATTGAATATGTGGCTATGGAGAGCTACTTTAAGTTGGACAGACTTCAAGTGACCGTCAACGATGTTGTTCAAGTTTTGAAAGCAGCGGTTGATAATGTGCAGTTAGATTTGAAGCAGCGACCCAGTGCAAACGCTCTTAGGTAAAACCTATCAGATTTTGCAGTTTAATTCGTTTTGGGCTAGTTTTTCAAAATGGTGACCCCACAAAAGAGTTTGTCTACAGTTACCTAGTGCGATGCGGGCTATAAAAATTATAGTTGGGTACATTTCAGTGAGGTGATCTTTTGTAAAAAAATAAAATGCTGGTTGACTAGTATTTTAATATTTTTTGGTGACTCCACAAGGGATTTCTAAATTTACTCATTCAATACACAGCGCTATGTGCTAGCTATTTGGATAGATATGAGATACCAGAATAATGTAGGCGAAGTAATTTTTCCTCGTTCACGATTTGAATTATGGGGAGGCCTTTCCAGAATCGAGGAAGCTTTTCAATCTCTTCAAAGTTGCTAGTTTTTGACTAATGCTTATATTTTCAGAGTGGACGTTCAAATGCAATCGTTCACCGTGACCGGAGTTCAACAAAACGATTTGGAACCGCAACTTGTCACGTCAAAGGAAGTCACACAGGATGTCAATCTACTGAATGTTGTATTCGAAACCAAACCCTTGGGTAAGTCACTAACATATAACACGGTAAACCGGTTCTTTCAAAGGTTTCATCGGTTCGGTACCGGTTTTTTTGTTCCATTTGGGGTTCCTCGAAGCCGATTATGGTGTATGGTGTTCGGAGTTCAAAACTTTTTTTGGATCGAAATAGACAAAGTCTAGGAAAACCGGGTTTAAATAACGTTCCATTATCGGTTCGGTTTTGGTTCTGGTTCCATTTAGGTTCCTCAAAACCGTTTCCGTATAATGGTTGGAGAACCTTGTTCAGAGTTTAAAACTTTTTAAGAATGAAGATTTTGCGCCAACTGTTGGGTGATATTTTTTATACTTTAAACAGATGGTGGATGCGACCAAAGAGTGAAAGTATCAGCTCGTCCGCTACAAATAGTTTATGACGCGCAAACGGTCATCGAAATAGTCAACGTTTTCAAACCACCCACCGAATCCACTGCTTTGACCACGTGAGTACCACATTTATACGCTTATTGGATTTTCGACCGTATTTATTTTGCTATAGAACTGTAATTTAAATTATTCTTTCTCAGGTTACAAGCGGTGGCTGAAAATAAACTGTCAGAAATGAAAGAGAAGTCCACTCTAGGAATGCAGTATGCAGTCCACCATCATACATTTATAGACTTGGATATTGATATCGCTGCCTCTTACATCATCGTTCCACGGACGGGGATATATCGAGGGTAAGGATGTAAATGTTTATTTATTTATTTTTTATTTATTTATTTATTTGTTTTTTGGAAGACCAACAGCTTAAAATAACTTATTAACTAATTAATCTAGATTATCAGAGATGCCAATTAGCGGTCTTCACGAATAGCTAACGGAGTAGTAAATAAGATACGCGCAAACAACATTTACAGCCCCACTTCTGCTATCTGCCAATAAGATAATATTGTGTTAACAAACAATAAGTATTGACTACCTACCTACTATCTATTCTTACATAAAGGCTAAGTTCAACAAATGTGAATAAGAAATATTTTCTAAGGGTTAACTAATTACTTCGACTGGGTTTATTACTTCGACTGGCCTCTCAGCTCAGTAGGTAGTAGCTCTGCCTTATGCGCCTTAGGTCGTGGGTTCGATCCCCACCGAGAACACACAAAACTGCCTGGACCGATGTCCCGGTCACTCTACCCATCGGAAGGTAACATGCCAATTTGCAATGTCTGTACCTACTATTTTCGTATCTTATTTTTATATGCAGTGTAGGTACTTTATTATTACTTTGAAGAGTAGCGTGTGCTGTCCTTGTAACTTTTACTTTTGTATTATTGCATACGTCTCACTAAGTGAAGTGGCACCACACTGGAACTTCACTGCTATTATTATTATTTTTGTTTAGTAAAAGAATCATACACAAAAACGGTAGGAACCAAGCCGTAATTTGTTGCCTGTTCTTCTAGGCTTGGTTGCGTGGAACTGGCACCTAGACTCACCTAGCTTTAGGACGTTTCAAAGTGATCCTTGTGATACTATTGAATAAACACATATTTGAATTTGACTTTGCGAGTGTTAGGAGTGTTTTTCAAGCCGCGTGGCTGTCGTTATAGTCAGAGTTGTAACAGTTTTGAAATATTGCAGTGATGAGCCCTGTGTGGTAGTAAAGCTCGGTGCCATAAGCGTTAAGTCCGAACCGCGGTCACAAGCCCTGGATATTCACAAGTTGTATAAAGAAGGGATGGCTGACGACGAGATATTAAAGGAAATCACACACCATAGCTACGATAAGATGGCGCTGCAACTCACAGAGATGCAGGTATGTTATATTTATCTAATCTGTTATATTTCTGCTATATTTACATTGAAATGGGACCCGGCTAAACCAGTTTTAGAGTAAAAAGAAGCTTCAATTCAGAAAATTGTTTTTTTATTGCAACAAACACTTTATTACGAACGAAACCATAGGCAGAAGCTAACAAAAGTTCTAATAAAAGGCTTTTTTGCTATCACTCTCAACCTTGCCAACAAAACGTTAGCTACCCCAGATTTATAATCCGTACCTAAGGTATGACGTGATATAATCATGTCACACTGTGAGTGCGGTTCAAAACGATGTCGTAGAAAAGAAACATCGTTGAATAAGAAATTAAAATAATATGGCTGAATCAAATGATAAAGAATAAATTTCCGTCTGAATTACTATAGCACGGGGTTCTTCAAAAAAGGCGTTTTAAAAGTTTTAAAGGGTAGGCAACGCGCTTGTGATACCTCTGGTATTTTAGGCGTCCATAGGCTACGGTAACTGCTTCCCATCAGGTGGGCCTTATGCTTGTTTGTCAACTAAGTCGTATAAAAAAAAATTGCCATCATTATCTTCTATTTTAGATTGTAATAGCAATGGCCGAAGAAGACTGGAAATCCGCTATTGCGTCCAACGAAGCTACTCCTTTACATTTACTCCAGCCTACAAACCTACTGATCCAAATACACAAGTGCTTGATAACTGATGATCCAAGAATGCCAAAGATCAAAATCAGGGGAGAGTTGGAGAAAATTGCTATCAGCGCTTCTGAAGACAGGTACCAAACATTTAGGCTGGTTTTAGTCTCACGCCGACTGCACGCGCAGTGACGCGCACTATCAGCGCCGAGATTATTCAAATAACGAGTCACATTGTTTGTAGCTTACCTTTTATTTTTAGAGGTCTACGCGCAACACAAAAATATCAGTAATTTTAAGGCTGGTTTTAGTCTCACGCCGACGGCACGCGCACCATCAGCGCTGATGGCCGAGATTAATGAACTTCTAGCAGGCCTCTTTCACTCCATGTACTTGCGCGCGATAAGTACCTACCGGCCGCCGGGCAGTCGACTGCCTATTTCTCAGTGGGTTGCCGACAGCCGCGCGGAGCGTTCGTACGCGAGGAAATATTTTGTGTTACCGGACTTTGCCCTTGTTTCCCACAAGAATACTTACTTAAATTATTTATACGATTCAGAATATTTTCCACAATTAAGTTTAATAACCGAGAATTTCGCCAAGGCAAAAAAATTATTAAACATTACATCAAAATAAAACATTTGTAAGTTATGTATAATTTCTTGATAATTAAAAAATAAAACATGTTAAAACAGAAGAAATTCTTTTTCTTTCAATTATAAAGTTTACTGCAAATACCTACTGACATATATATCGAAAGAGGCAGCCCTGACAATCTACGCTGAGCACGTAGCGGCGCGCACCTACAGAGCAAAGTCAACTTTATGTTCGTAAGCTTTGGTTCATTTTGGCTTGCAACGTCTAGCTACTAGAGGGAGTAGGTTATTATAGCAGTAGGTATTGTCATTTTTCCTTGGAGTGATTTATCTGTTACGTAGTAACTTTATTAATCTGTGCTTCTAGGAAGCGTTTTTGAATGACGCGTAGCTATCAGCGCGCACGCTTCCTAGAAGTTCATTAATCTCGGCCATCAGCGCTGATAGTGCGCGTGCCGTCGGCGTGAAACTAAAACCAGCCTTAAAATTACTGATATTTTTGTGTTGCGGGTAGACCTCTAAAAATAAAAGGTAAGCTACAAACAATGTGACTCGTTATTTGCAGATTAGTCGTTTGCCAAGGATACATTTTTAGATTTTTTTTTTAATTGGAAAAGATTGCTCATTAGTTCGCCTATTACTTTTAAGTTTATTGAGGGGTTTAATCAGACTACAATGTTAATTTGCTATTCGCTTCAATTCTGTATCTGAAATTCAGGTTATTTCTTCTTATCTCATAGAAGTTATCTGCTAATATAACCCGTACTGACAAAGAAGCCAATCTTAAAGGAAGGCGGACCTTCACCACCAGTCAGCCAGTGGTTTGTAGTTTAATGACCTTTCAGACGAAGACCTTAGGAACACCATTTAAAAAAACCACTCGTGTGAGATTTTATATACGCCTCCATTTTATATTCGCCGCCATTTTATATTCGCCGCCATTTTATATACGCCTCCATTTTATATTCGCCGCCATTTTATATTCGCCGCCATTTTATATACGCCTCCATTTTATATTCGCCGCCATTTTATATTCGCCGCCATTTTATATACGCCTCCATTTTATATTCGCCGCCATTTTATATTCGCCGCCATTTTATATTCGCCGCCATTTTATATACGCCTCCATTTTATATTCGCCGCCATTTTATATTCGCCGCCATTTTATATACGCCTCCATTTTATATTCGCCGCCATTTTATATTCGCCGCCATTTTATATACGCCTCCATTTTATATTCGCCGCCATTTTATATTCGCCGCCATTTTATATACGCCTCCATTTTATATTCGCCGCCATTTTATATACGCCTCCATTTTATATTCGCCGCCATTTTATATTCGCCGCCATTTTATATACGCCTCCATTTTATATTCGCCGCCATTTTATATTCGCCGCCATTTTATATACGCCTCCATTTTATATTCGCCGCCATTTTATATTCGCCGCCATTTTATATACGCCTCCATTTTATATTCGCCGCCATTTTATATTCGTCGCCATTTTATATCCGTTTCTATAATGGCACATTGTCGGAGTAGTTGGGCAGCAATGACGAAAACTGGCACTGGACCGAAGAGAGTGGCGAATTAGGGAGGAAGCCTATACCGTGTGGGTGCATACGGGCTAAATAGATAGATAGATAATGGCAATAATTTATGGTCACACAATTTTATTGGAGTTTACTCCTTAAGAATCGGTTTTTTGATATAAGGCGCCCGGTATAAGAAAAACGTGAAGAGTAAAATCTACTGAACGAATTACCTCGTTACGTTTTTGGTGCGCAACCTATCTTGCGCAACTTTCTAATTTAGTGTGAGTGAGCATTGCAGCTAGATCGTGGGTAGTTAATAACCCTTACTTTGTCTATACTATATAATGCTTTCTCTCACTCTGGAGTAAACTCCAGTCGTGCGTCGGAGCTGACACACACAATTTTTTTTTCTATATTTTTCAGGCTGCTGACATTATGTGAAATATTAGTGAGCATGCCATTACCAAAATCTGAAGAAACAACCCAGCTAAAGGTAAATTATAATACCATTTCAAAAAGCTTCATGATTTTATTTTGGCTATATTTCTTTATTATATTTTCCTGCTTACTAAATAAGCTTTTTATTTCCTCAAAGATCTATGTGTACAAGTTTGCGTACACAATGACCGGTCGTGTTATAAACCCTCAAGATCTATTGAAAGAGCTAGGTGGCGCGGTAATCAGCCAGTGAATAATCGTAATTTGTAGCCAATAATTTATTCCATTTAGTTTTGGTACTGTCATCTCTTGTTATTTTTTATAAATTAACTTATTCGTTTTGATAATGAAATGGGTCATACAAAAAATACATTTCTTACGTTGTTCCATCGAGATATAAGTACTACGAAGAATAGGACAATTCAGTTATTTGACGTAGCTTCTCTAGTACGTAGTACTTATATCTCGATGCGTTGTTCTAATATCGAACATTCCCGATTAGCCTAGATAGCACCATTATATTACATCTTAAATATTTCCATTTACTTATTTGTTTTATAACCATTTATGTCACTTTAGTCAAGAAATTTTAAAACAAACATCTTTCATCTCATCATGAAAATCACTTTTTAGTTTGGTTTGCGTAAACATTTTAAAAGAAAATGTACGTAAAGTGAAATTATTTTTCAGCCAAGCGAATCGAAAGGATCTAGTCTTTCTCTCCTGCGGTACTTAGACCCTGTGGAGAAACAAAAACGTGATTCCGCTCGCTCTAAAAGGAAAAACGACGACGAGCAAACTGTGCAGTTGACTGAGATCGAAGCATTCTTTATTATGAAAGGTAAATATAGATTAACCCATGCTTCTTCTTGACGTGGGACAGAACCAGTGTGGTGAAAGGGTTTGAAGTGCGCCACAAAAAAGCACTGAGTTAAACTCTAGATTCATTGGGGATGTCTGGTGTCAGATGTACGTCCAATTATTTCTTACGCTTGGCACATACATACGCACATTTTTCAGTAGGTAGCATGCGGGGAAAAGTTGCCTGCAACCTGCAGGCAATTTTTCGGCTGATTTTTTCATTTCCTCTAAAGAGAGCGCTCAGAGCGCTGAAGGCGTAGTGGTAACGGCCCCGCCTTCCAAGGTCGTGGGTTCGAATCCAGTCGCGTACCAATTAATTTTTCTGCCCAAAAACTACGCCAGTACTCTCAAACGGTTAAGCAAAACATCGTGAGGAAACCGGCGTGTCGTAGAACCTAAAAAGTTCAAAAATATGAAAGGCGCACTTAAAATCCGTTCACCACACTTGGTTCCAAAGAATCAATGGCACGATGAGAAAAGGAAGAATATTCTGCAAACTTATTAAATAAACTTTCCTTTCCAGAACTGGTTCTCAGCGTGAACCGTAAAACAATGGACACCTCCAAAGGCTACGATCGTTTCCTAGTCTTCTCCCTATCGCTTCTAGAACTGACCGCAACACAGAAGACGTTCACGCTAGAAACGACTGTGCGCTTAGGCGCGGTAGATATGCAACACCATAGGGTCGGCCATAGAATTATAAATATGCTAGAAACGGCAGACGTACAAGTAACGGAAAATGCTGAAGGGAGTAATGCGAACCAGTATTTGTTTGCCGTTACGTATAGAAATGTAAGTACCTTGTTTGATAGTTATATAATTTAAGTCGGTTACTGTTGTATTGGTCACTCCTTGGGTGCCTGAGGACGGGAGACGAGAATGGGGCCAGCCGAGAAGACGTTGGCGAGATGATCTCAACGGTTAGAGGAAAGATGGGTGTGAGACCGCTAAGGATCAAGATGAGTGGAAGGTTTTGCGGGAGACCTTTGCCCAGCAGTAGTACAATGTAAGTTAAATAAATAAATAAAAAAATGATGTATTACTCTGACCAAGAGATTGGTATTTTCAAGGGCAGTCTCTGACTTTTCTATATGATACTAGCCCGCCCAAGAATCTGGAAATAAACCTGAATTATATCCGCCAGAATGTTTCAAATCCTAGCCTAATATCGCAACAAGACGAATAAAATAAAAAAAAAAAACTAAACGACCTGTGTACCTTTATACTACTTGGCTGCGACACATACATTCTTAAAACTGACTTTATATTTTAGGTAGACAAGAAATGTCCTGAATTCAGAAGTCATTACGGTTCAGTGGAACAACTCATTGAACTAGACTTCACTAACTTACGGTTGTTGCTGCATCTCGAAGGGTTACGGGAAATCCTTATCATAGTCAACCAGTACCAGGTACGTACGAAATTCAGCCATATCTAAAAGGAAATAAGGTTTCAAATCAAATCAAATCAAAATTGTCTTTATTCAGTTCAATTACAAGAATTACTTTGAGTGTGTCTAAGTCAACTCGTAATCTACATCGGCTACATCTACACTAATATTATAAAGAGGAAAGATTTGTACCTATTTTTGTATGTTTGTAATGAATAGGCTCAAAAAGTACTGGGCCGATTTAAAAAATTCTTTCACCAATAGAATGCTACATTCTTCCAATTTGACATAGGCTACATTTCATTATGAAAAAAAAATAGGGATCCTTGGTAAAATTTGAACAATGTAACCGAAGGTGTAGAAAAATGAGTCTTAAAATGTCTTTCGTCGAATGCGCTGCCGAAACTAGTAGCGATAGAACAAAATAATGTACAACAATATTGTCTACCCCGACCGTGCGAAGCCGGGACGGGCTGCTAGTTTTTAATATTTGAAACCTAGCCTAGACTTTAACTGTCACTTTCGTATTGTATAACTATCTGACATAAGCAACGCCACCACCACCGAAATCAAACCCAGTTAATGAATGGAACTTGATGGAACTTCGTACTTTGGAATTGCGTAACGCCGCCGAAATGAACTTCAGTAACAAATTCATGCCTAGCTAAAACGTCAGATGAAGCAGGAAGCTCATTCGAGAAAGATCGAAAACTTGTGAAATTGGATTCACTTAATCATTCATTCTGAAACCGCAGACTAGTTTTAGACCTTAGAGTTAAAAAATACCAAAATAATTCTGACTGGGTCTACCAGTGACAATCGGCTTAATCTTCACTGATAATGTATTTCAAGTTAGAGAATAAGGCTGCAGATTTGTAGTAGACTTTGTTATTCTTCCAGACACGATTGCAAGCTATACAAAGCACTGTTGATAGAACAGCCAATGCTGGTCCGTTGGAAACTATCATGGAAGATGAAGAGCTTTCAGCTGATAATGCCAAAGCTAAAGGTAAGTTTTATTTTTATTATTAACACAATGACAGTCAAAGTCTAGAGACTTTGACTGTCATTGTCATTGTCACTGTGAAAATCATATTGTTGAAATATGATTTTCAAAATTTGACTTTAACTTGTGGTGTAATATTGGAATCTCGCACGTTATAAACGCGGATACTAGAGTGGAGACCGCGTTTAGGTAAGCGTACTGTAGGACGCCCTCCGGCAAGATGGAGCGACGATCTGCGAAATGTAGCTGGCAAGCACTGGAGGAGAACAACCGAAGACCGTGCTCAGTGGCACGTCTTGAGGATGGATAATTTGCTCGATGGTATTTTGCTACTTTCATACAAACTTCATCGTCAGCTGTGCTTTCACGGCCTCTCTTTCATACACCAGTTGCCAAAAAAAGATGGCGAACAAAATGGCATCCTATTCACATTTTGTCACAAACGAGTCATTCGTATAGCGAAATTTGGTGTGGACTTTTTGTAAACAACAAGAAAATCTAAAAGACTCGTTTTGGTTTCGAGTTTCAGAAATAATTTAACATTGTAGGCCAAATCGACGAGTAATGTGAAACCTATGAAAACAACAATTCTACATGGTATTGAATTTTTATAGTGTCTCATATTTTATTTACAATTTCAGTCAGCGTTTCAAGACCGTCACGCCACAAGCAGATCGAGAGTATACAACTGAAAGTGAACGCTAAAATCGGCGTGATAGAGATTGAATTCGCGACCGACAAACGCCCTCTGTCGGTGCTTCAGGTGAAAGGCGGCACCGCTGGCTTGGTGCTGAAGAGTTCGTATACCCAGGTCGATTGTACCATCGCCTCCATCAAAGTGGAGGATTTGAACCCTGTCACTATTCATAAACAGGTGAATATTTTATACTAAGCGACAGACGTCACAACTCTGTTTATTTTTAATTTTTATGTATAAACACATAGTATCACACTACGTGCGCAGGCCTAAAGTAAATGTTATGAGAAGTGTATAGTACTATACTAAAGTGCTTTGTGGAATGTTTGCAAATATTTAATTAAAATTAGATTGACCGAACCCTCAGTCCATGTGTATTTTCTTCACATTTTTTTATAGCACTGTATGATGGAACATTTAGATAGCTCACCTGGTGTTGAGTGGTAACAATCACATATGAGTAAGGAGCATTAAAAACGTGCCCTACAATGCACTACTCTGCGTCCATCAACTTAAGGCATGCAAGTGCTCATCATCTTAATACTTATATTAACACAAAGAAAGTTACGATTAAAACAAGTAATTTAAAAATGTACAAATTACACAAGAAATAAGTAGTTAAACTATCTGCAGACCGTTAGAAACGACCTATAGAGATAGCTCGTCCCCAAGACGCTGGCGGCATTGCCACGCTGAATAGCAATGCTAATGCGCTGCGCCAGATACTCACCCGCCCTTGGGTCACGCGTCATTATGTTAAGTTTTTTTTTCTAGATCCTGAAAGTGCTTGGCGGTGACGTCATTAAGCTGCAAATAGTGATGTACAACCTAGATCAGTTCCCGAATGTGAACGATGTGAACATGTCGATAGACGCGCAAATCAATTGTCTGCGGATTGTATTCCTGAACTGGTTCGTCACTTCTATGTTGGTACGTGTTTACCTACTTTACCTACTATTCACATAGGATATAATTAATAGGTATATGAAAGGTGTAACTAAATTTCTTAAAAAGGAAACTAAATGTCTTAAATATTGTCGATAATAACCGACTTCAAATTAAAAAGGAGGAGATTCTCAAGCCGGTTGTTTTTATAATGTTTGATATCGCATAACGTTGTCATTTATGAGTCGATTTGATAAATTCTTGTTGTCCCATAGGAATTCCATCATAATCGGTTCAGCAGTTTGGCCATGCAGTCGGTTTCAAATTTTTTTTACTTGTTTTATTGTTCCTCTAGTTTCGATTATTAGTCTTGTTTTGCAACATCGAAAATCCTTTATGATCTTTTATAATCAACAGACTAAAAAAAATTTAATCCATCAAGCCAACTGTTCATGTTTCTTGCATAATATAGTTTTTATTTCTAGGAATTCCTGAACAACTTCCAAACAGCCCAGCAAGCGATCATAGACGCGTCATCTCAGGCCGCAGACGCAGCTAGAGCGAACGTCACTACAGCTTATCAAAACTCGACCAAATTGTCACTCAAAGTGCGCCTAGCTGCGCCTATAATAGTCATCCCGGAAAACTCCAAGAGTTTGAACGCAATGCTCGTGGATCTGGGTCGCATGAGTCTCTGTAATAAGTTTGTGGACTTGCAAGTAGCTGTAAGTATTGTTGAACTAATTTAATAAGTGTTTGTCGATCGTTTCGGGTCCCAATACGGGTGGTCGCCGAGAGTTCAAGACCACAGCCCTTCATGCGAAGAAAAATAACACAAACAAAAAAAAAGTGGTGAAAACTTAAATCTGGACAACACTTTTCAAAGACTAGTTGAAATTTGTCATTTTAAGGAAATTGACAAGTTTAGAATAGACTTTCTCGCAACTTCCTTTTTCACTTCAAAATCTATTTGTAGTTTTTTTTTTAATGACTTGGTAATGGTAATTCAATACAAAATAATTCTCTTATAGGACGTCAACAACAAAGTAACAGTTGACGAGCTGACTCTAGAACTGGAAGACATGAAAGTATCCTGCGTGAAAATCACTGAAGATCACACTGACATAAGCCAAGAGAGGAAGTTACTCCAACCGACCAGTTTCAAGCTCTTTGTGAAACGCAGCCTTTCGTCGTGGTATGAAGCTTTACCGGACTTGGATGTGTCTGGACGCATGAAGACTATTGCTGTAAGTACATGGGCTATTACTGAAACTTATAAATTAAAGTAAAGATTGTGGACAACCGTTGGGAAATAAAGGTTTTCGAATGGCGACCACGAACCGGAAGACGAAAAGTAGGGCGCCCACCCACCAGATGAACCGACGACATTGCTAAGATCGCGGGAAGCCGGTGGATGGAAAGAGCTCAGAAACGTTCTTCCTGGAAATGTGTGGGGGAGGCCTATGTCCAGCAGTGGACTTCTTCTGCTTTAGCTCTGTTTGATGGAATAAATCTCACGATGGAGGCGACGTCAATCTCACGAGATTTTGGCGTCAAAAACGTCAGATTGCCGTCATCTCCACTATATGATTTTCTCTTTCAAACAGCGCCGAATAACAGGAACCCCTTTGAGGCTCACTTAAAATCCTTTCACGACACTTGGTTCGAAAGAACCAGTGTCATTAAAAAAATAAGAACAGAGCTAGGCTCCTGATCGATCGCTCGTTGGCGCCGGCGGTCGGACAAGTGCCTTAGTTCAGAGCCCGAAGTCCCAGTGCATCTACAACATTTCGTTACCAAATGTTGTTTTCGTTTTGCCTATTTGTCTCTGTCTATTGCATGGAGAAAAGATGAGACAACAACTCTAACTACGTAACGTATTTTTGCCGTCTCATATTTTCTCCATACAATAGAGAAATACAAATAGGCGAAATGAAAACAACATTTGGTAACGAAATGTGGTAGCAAATCTCCGGCTTCGGGTACTGGTCTCTTCTGTAGATTAGTAAACGATTAACTTTTCAAATGAATGATTTTTAATGGTTGTCGCAGATAACCGTTGGCCACAGCGATTACAAGAGCATAATGAAGATCCTGAATCAAAATCTTCAAGAAGGCCAGAAAAAAGAGGACGCTAAAGTACAACCCTCCATATCTAAATCGACGTCCAAGGCTACGGTTCGTAGCCAAACCAGCAAGGTTCAAACCAAGGTGTCTGTAGCTACCGTACCATCGAAAGAGACCAAGAAGCCGCGGATTACAATAAAATTCTCTTTCACTATGGACAGTTTTGTTATTAATATGAAGACGGCCGTTAGTGTGAGTATCCTTTTCAGTCAGATTTTAGAACTTGTCAAGAGTTGTATGGTCAGATTTACTTCAGAATTAGTGAATGTATATAATTAGACACTTTTTCAAACCGTATGGCGTTCTCACATATTAATAAATGCCTTCTGTTATGAAGGTCTTTCTTCTGGGAGGCAATAATGTACACCACGTTATTACGATGCCAGTTAAGCCTCAAGTACACTGTAGCAATAGGCATGAAGACAGTAATCAAGTATCGCCAAAATATTTATCTGATCTAATGAAAAAGGATTCAAAGATTTTGAAATATGTATTTATTCTCTTATTTACTGTCGAGATTAATTGTTAAAATATTTGTTATTTAATTATTTGTTAAAATAAATCTACAAAATACAACAATCCGCCATGATGGCTCAAACACCGGTCATAGCGAATTACGTAACGTCTACATAAGCGTTATTCCGATTTAGTACAAAAGCACCAATGTTTACTGTTGATATACATACCCGTGACGTAATAACAGACGCCATGACACTAGCGAGCGTTTTGGCGTGAATTTGAAAATTTAAATTTAAATGTACTTTTATTGCACAAAAACTTTAATTTTCTACAGAAATATGATATATTTTAGACATTATAGATACTTCAGAATATGATAGAAGAGATTTTGAAAATTAGTCGTCCATTCCAGTCCCATTCAATCATAGATTTAGGCACTAGATATTTGCACACGTTCTTGAAACTTTATAAAACGGATCCGACTAGGTTTGGTTAGGTTATGATAAAACATAAAAATTTCGTACAAGGCAAGGAGCAGAGCGAGCGTGCAGAAAATGTTATTTTATATTTTTTTGTAAATACATACTTAGAATATAATACAACACCCAGACAGAAAACAAATATCTATGTTCACCACACAAGTATTTGTTCTCGGTGGGGATCGAACCCACGACCTACGGCACAGAAGGCAGAGCTACTACCAACTGAGCTGAGAAGTCAGTCAACTATAGTGGTTCAAAATTTATGAAATTAGGTTTTCTGCATCTGAAGGGCTGGAGCTACGTATTTGTCAACGATGGTTAAGGTTTTGATTTTATTACAGACAGAAGATAAAGTGTTCACGAGTGACGTGGATCTCGCGCGGTTTTGTCTCGCACTTCTATCGGTAAAGGGAAGAATGTTCTCGGATGATTCGATACAAACGTCCGTCTTGCTAGTCGATTGTACCTTGGACGACACGAGGCCTGGACGCGGTGCTAGAATTACAAGGTACATTACTTGATCTTATACCATATTGTTACGCTTGACTTTATATTGCTTTGCTAGAGGCAAACCGCCTTCGATGACTTTATCACTCTCACACATGTTTTCATACTAAGTAAACTTTGAAGTGGGAAAACGTGTTAGGATAATAATAATAATAATTTTAAACTCTGTGCAATCGGATTGCACACAAGATAATTGCTTGCTCTTTTCAATAATGCGCCTGCACCTTTTATTATGAAGGCAATAATTTGCCCTTTTTTTTTAGGCTCATTTTAAAAGGGGTAGACCGCCGTCGATGACCTTACCACTCGCAAACTTTGACCTTTTAAATTTTAAAAGATATAAAATCACTGAAATGATTTATTTAAAACTGCGAGAAACTGTCTTGTGTGCAATCCGATTGCACACAGTTTAAACAATTATTATTATCCTAACACGTTTTCCCACAAAGTATACTTATGTACAAAAACCTTACAAGCAAACTTTTTTGTAAGAAACTTCTCAAAAAAATTTTTTTTTTTGTGGTTTGGCGGGATATGTTGTGGCTATGGCCAGCGGCCGTATGCGTAACACTAAACTAAACCATGTGTATGCAATAAATATATTGAGTATCGATAGTTGAATTTGTTCACAGATATTTGGAAAGACGCAGAGATAGAAACGACAGCGTCGACCGAACGGACTCCCAAATCTCCATAATGGAGGCTCCAGATAAAATTCGCAGCATGATTGACATCACTTACACTATGAAGAATTCAGACACTTTTAGTAAGACACTTTCACTACACTAATGTGCTTAAAGCATACCAAATAATAAACAATTCTTACGGCGCCATATAGTTCCAAACTAAGTTTGAACTATGAGAACCAAATAGCTAGTACTTACTACAATATATATTTTCTGTGGCAAGCGAATTATCAAAATATACTCTGTACTTTATCTAAAGTGTTAAAATCTCTAAAGTTTAGATAAACTTTAGAGATAATTTTATCACGGACTAATTAGAGTAGATAAACTTTAGAGACGCTCATAGCGATAAGACCGCCCATTGTATTTCGCTATAGTTTAAGTATTTTCTTTAAATGTGTAATATCCAATTCTTGTGGTGTACAAAACAGTGTTATCTATCTTCAATTAATGCAAAGTTTTCATATTCTTCAAATTCAAAAATGTACACCGGCTTAAAGCTACGTGTCAGTTTCCAAGTGCAATCTTCACCATCAATAAAAATTATAAAATAAATATTAAGGACAATCCACACCACTCTATTTAGACCCAAACTAAGCAGAGCTTGTACTATGGGAACCAGATAGCTGATATAATACTTATGTATATTTTTTTACGTAAATACATACTTAGAATACAATGTAACACCCAGACAGAGAACAAACATGCATGGTGTTGCAGGTGTCTATGGGCGACGGTGACTGCTCTCCATCAGGTGACCCGTCTGCTCGTCTGCCAGCTATGGCATAAAAAACAACTGGGTTCACCACACAAATATTTGTTCTCGGTGGGGATCGAACCCACGCTCTACAGCGCAGAAAGTAGTGCTACTACCAAGCTAGAACTAACAAGCTTGACTGGCCTCTCAGCTCAGTTGGTAGTAGCTCTGCCTCTATCTGGGTGTTATATTGTATTCTAAGTATGTATTTACAAAAAAAAAAGTATTATATTAGCTATCTGGTTCCCATAGTACAAGCTCGGCTTAGTTTGGGACCAGATAGTGTTGTGTGGGTTGTCCACAATATTTATTTATTAATTTATATATTTAGAAGGGCTGGCCAATAACATGGTATTTATTTTTTCAGTTGACATGCGAATATTCAGCTTCAATCTGATATTGGCTATGGACTTCCTGAAGAAAATAGGAGAGTTTATGACAGTTGGCTTGGCCGAAGATACACCAGATGATAAGCCTAAGGATATCGTTAAACCCATCAAGTCTGTCGAAAAATCTGTGGATAGTATGACGGTATGTACTTCAGAACCAGAGGAAAAAAAAGGAGGAAGGTTCTCAACTGTATTTTTTTTGTTTTTTACCTTATAACTCAGTAATTTTTAAACCTATTTGAAAAAAATAATAATATCTAAAAGTCCAGATTAGTCTCATATAAATTCAGGTTCAGTAGTTGTGTTATGAAGTTTTGAATGTTTGTGTTCTTCTTATTATCGTCTCACCGATTCTTTCGAACCAAGTGTGGTGAAAGGATTTTACGTGCGCCTCAAAGAGGCTCCTATATCGTGCACGTGACACATATTTTCAAACCTTTTAGGCCGACATGCCGGTTTCCTCGCGATGTTTTCCTTCACCGTTTGAGAGCGCTGGCATAGTGTACATAAATTTTTGGGCAGAAAAACCTATTGGTTGGACTGGATTTGAACCCACGACCTTTTTTTGAATGTTTGTGTTGAGCTTTGTGAATAGGAAATTAGTTACTAAATGGCTCAAGAAAAAATCACCGATTCGATTAGTTCATTTTCTTCGCTTTTAGTAAATAAAGCATTCGTATTGGTGAATTTTAAGCATCACTTGTACCATCTTTAAAATTCTAGTGTCCTATATTTGTTAAAGGTACCAGAATAATGTTTTGATTTGTAAATTTTAGAAAAAGAAAACGTCAGCTCTATCGACTCCGGCGATATCGGAGCCTGCGAAGCAATCTATGATGACTGTCAACATCAAGATCGAACAGCCGGATATCATCTTGGTCGAGTCTTTGGAGCAGAAGGAATGTGACGCTCTAGTTCTAAATGTAAGTATTTTATCCTCATATTAGTAGCATAGACATTACGAAATTCATAGAAGTTGACCCTTTAAAGAAAGCAAAGCAACCCTATAGTTAGCATGCTCACCGTACAAAATTATTTTATAAGTTATCTTTTTAGTGAAATGTTATTATTGAAGACCAGTAACGGAGAAAATGAGAAGTAATCGGCTAGCGCGGTATGGACATGTTATGAGGAAAATGCCATGTGACAAAAAGAGTGTTAGACATGAGTGTAGATGGATATAAAGGTAGAGATAGGCCTAAGAAAAGATGGATGGATTATGTGAGAGATGATATATTATGTGCAAGAAAAGAGCGAGTACTAAGATGACGAATGATAGAGGAGAATGGAAGAAAAATACATGTTTTGCCGACCCCACCTAGTGGGATAAGGACTGGAAGAAAAAATAATCATTTGACTCAAATCGAACACATTCAACAATGAATCATCAAACGTTTATTCAATAATCAAGAATCTATAATTACATTTGGTCATAAAATAGTAATTTAGTAGTCGCAGTAAGAAAGTAGTACATTGAGAGAGCAGGGCTTATCGCAACATTCTGTGACCACGCCTCGCTTGCCCCTCGATCCACTAAACGCATGAGCCGTATGAGGAGCGAGCCATGGATGGTAATTCACCACATCAGCTCCAGATCGTTTCGGCGTTTCTACACCGAAATCGCACAAGTAGGCCAAAGTTTCTGACAGAATTCTACCACAGTAAGTTCTCTCTTGTGACGCGGTGATTTCGCCAGCGACTACCACGACAAGCAAAGCGGCAATGATGATTTGAATCTTCATGTTTTGTTCTTTAGTTCTTTGGAGATCTTGAAATGTGTTATCGCTGTACTGAAGGGTAGACTGAGAATGTGCTGAAACTGTGCGTTTACCACCTTTTATACTGGATGCGGTTAATGAATATTCAGTTTAAGACCTAAGCTTAAAATATAAAGTTTATTATGTCTAGGTTGTGACATATTTATCTGGCAGGCAGGTGAACTGATATTCACGTCTGGCTGAGCATTCTAAGCACTGTCTAGACCAGGGGTTCCCAAACTATTTTGGACAAGTGACCCCTTTTCCAAAATTAACAGTTACCTCAGACCCCCATCGCCAAATTACCTACTTTTAAGATCAACCCCCTTATTCACAATGGTCCGCTAACTTAAAACAGCTGCTACAGAGTGTTATTTTTCATAGGCCTCTCTCGATTTAGGTCAATAGAAGAAGTCAGAGTGAGAATTAGCAATGCTTTATGTTAGCAGATTATTATGAATAAGGGGGTTTATCTTTAGTTGTTTCTTATTGACACAAAATACCTAGGTACTAAGGTATCAATTGGAAAAATAACTTTGCACTTGGTTAAGTGATTAAAGTTGACTTCATTTTCTCATCAAAATTTAACAAAATAAACGTATGTTGTACGAACTTGAGACTTTACATTACTACAACAATGCTATTTCCTACAAAAATATTAATTATTCTTAGTACACGTAACACAACATAAACAATACAGTACCTACCTATCTACCTAACTTGAAAGTTTGAAATAAGAACTTATTAATTAACTTATTAACTTATTAATTAACGTATGTTAATTTAATAGGGGTCGATTTTTAGACCTCATCTACCCCCAAAATCAGTTTTCGTTTATGTCGACCCCTAGAAAACCAATATCGACCCCAAGGGGTCGACATCGACCACTTTGGGAATCCCTGGTCTAGACTCTGAAGTCCTATTAAAAGAGCTGTATAATGATGATGTAGGTGTATGTCATTGATAAATATTATTTCATGTACGTAATAGGAAAACAGTTTTAGGTATTTTTACCCTCTTTCGAAACATGGGAATGCCAGAACTGTTACTAACTAGCTGAGCTGTGACAGCCGTCACAACTCAGTTGGTAGCAGCTCTGCCTTATGAGCCGGGGGCGTGGGTTCGGTCCCTACTGAGAAGAAAAACTTGTGTGGTGAACGCAGAAGTTTGTTCTGTCTGGGTGGTATATTGTATATAAATAATAAATAAATATTGTGGACAATTCACACAACACTACCCAGCCCCAAACTAAGCAGAGCTTGTAATATGGGAACCAGATAGCTGATATAATACTTGAATACATTTTTTTTTTTTAAATACATACTTAGAATACAATATAACACCCAGACAGAGAACAAACATTTATGTTCACCACACAAATATTTGTTCTCGGTGGGTACAAATATATGTTTGTATATGCAAAAAAGTATCATGTATTATATCGGCTATCTGGTTCCAGTATATGGTCCACCTTATATAAAGTGGTAACCAGCGTCTATAACAAAGCATTGCTTCGTAGGTCACGCACGTCAGGAACGTGCCCTACGATGCACTTCCCTGCGTCCATAACTTTAAGCATACAGATGTTCAGCCTCACGTGCCAGTAATTTCACCGGCATCCACACCCTTCAAACCAAAACACAGCAATGCTGCTTCACAGTAGAAATAGGCATGGTGGTAGTACGCACCCGGACGAGCCCTTCACAAAGAGCTCTACTACTCTTTGAGTTTTGAGTACAAAATGACTAAAGTATAATTTCCATACAAACTGAATTTACCATTTATGGGCGATGAGAGTATAATTTAATACTGAAATAGCTGTGGTTGGTGCTCATATTTATCTATATTTACGGCGAACTGTGGAAAACTGTAGGTTTACAGTTAAAGAAAACTAAAATATATATTTATTTTCTTTAACTATATTATTACCGAATACAGTATGGTAAAGTCTTTCCACCGTATTCATAATGTTCCTATAGCAGTATTCTGGTGCCATCTCTATTTGTTGGCATGAAAATGACAGTGACGAGAGACTTTCCCAAGCCGCTAAAAATTTGCAGACATTAAGTCTGACGGTGCTTATAAATAATAATAAATATTTTTTTTAAATTAGTTTGTATGATAATTAAACAACCTTAATAAGTTATCCATAATACTGCGATGGAGATCAAAGTAGGCTAATATTTAATTTATTTTCAACATTCGTGGGCGGGACCTACCCAGTAAAGCTTTTTCCACGAAATAGGATTATTCCATGTATGACGTCACGCGTCCACCTATACGCCAACTCATTCAGGTCTCATTACGGTGACATAATGCACACCAAGCGATGGTGTGAATATTCATAATCTTCGGATACTATATAACGGGATAATTTTGCTATAACGGCACATTCAAGTTTCATTTTCCATTGAAGCATCAACAAAGATCAACAACCACCGAAATCATGAAGACTCAACTGTTCCTCGCTGTTTTATCAGTCGCCGTTTTGGCCTTTACTTTTGGGGACGATTCACATGTGTATTGTGGACGAAGGCTGGCGCAAACGTTGGCTGTGATGTGCGGAGATGATTACCCGGTGAAGAAGTCAGTACCGTCGTACAACTCTGTGAACTACGATGGTTTCGGCTGGCTGGGACATCATCAAGCGAAGGCTCTGGCGAGCGCCCGCGGCAAGCGAGGGGTTGCTACAGAGTGCTGTGAAAAACCATGCTCCATCAACGAACTGCTCTCATACTGCTGAACATATTTAATGGAACAATAATTTACTATCTATTTAGCCCGGAGGCACCCACTGCTGGGTACAGGCCTCCTCCCTAATACGCCACTCTCTTCGGTGCTGTGCCAGCCTCCGCCATTGCTGCCCAACTACTCCGACAATGTATAAGTCGACTGATTTTGGGTCAGCTACTACCTGTTTTTCTGCAACACAGTGTAAATTAACGCAAAAAACAGTGGTACTACACTAAGTTACTGTCATGTAATATTGTATGAAATAAAGATTTTGAATTTGTAATGTCATCCGACCAACAGGCGGGTGGTCGCTGTGCGTCTCTAATTTACTATTAGTATTTAATTTTGTTAGCTTTTTACTAATATATCTTACTGTAATATGGTTTATTTAAAGTTGAGGAAATGTTTCGTGTAAGTTCTTGTTACCAATTATACCTATTGTTGATTGTTTGGATGTGAATAGTTTCTGTTTAGCAAAGAATAAAGAAGTGTTTTTGAAATTAATATTTATTTTACTAAACTACGTAATTATATACACAAGTTTATACAAGATTTGTATTTTTTTGTGCACTACCCGTTAAGAATGTCTATCTATAATACACAAAGGTTAACAGAAAGAGAAAGCTCTCTAGCATTAAGCTCCCTTAAATACGATGCAATTTTAGTTTTAGTGCAATATCTATCAATCTAAGAGTTTTTTCGACCATTTCGCAAATGTTTTTTTTATAAGGCACTCTTCCGAATTTTATAATAATTATGTAATAATAACTGTATAAAAAAAATGAAAAATAATTTACAGTCATCAAATCAGCTAAAATAAATTAAAAGAATTTTAGAGAGATTTATTTTAAAGAGATTTTTAGAGAAACTTTATATGAAAAAAAAATTGCATAATTCTATACCGCTGCTCGTATGTTCTATTAAAAATACGTTCTAATGGTCTTTTAACGTTATAATAAGTTATCTATCGTATCTCGCACTCTAGCTAAATCAGCCAAGCTCACACACATAATGGGGCCGACAGTATACAATAGATTACCGACTACAATAACTGAAGCTGCTAGCACTAGTTCCTTCAAATATAGACTGAAACGCTGGCTCATAAGTAACACCTTCTATATTAGTTACGAGGAGTTCATCGACAAGACTTAACTTTGTATTGTACATTATGTACCTATGTACATAATGTACCCGATGATGTATTTATTTTCTTTATTTTTATTTAATTAATTTAATTTAATATTCTTATTAATTAATGTTATTATTATTGGATGATTTTTTTAATTGAACTATGACTGTTTGTGTATATTTCCAATCCAGAGTATAGGAAGTAATAAAACAAGTTTATCTCAAGAAGCAAGCAATAATTTATTTACACACGAATATGGTCAAGCAAATCACAAAACGCAACGTTAGCGCGATCTAGGAATGTTACAAATTTTGAGGCGCCATCTAGTTCTGAATTGTGTAAACCTAACTTAAAATAATATTAGACATACCGCCCACCAAGAACGACATTGGTTGTTCTTTATTACCACCCACCATGAACACTGTGGGACAGGTTTACAGCATGATTATTAACACTGACAGTACACAACCATATAGACCAATATTCCAACAAAACTTAACAAACTTACAAACAAATCAATCAGTAACTGGTAAAATACACAATTTTGAAGTGGGTCTCTTGAAGAGAGATTGGCCACACTTTAATGTTACCACTCGAGCAATCTGGTCTGCACCAGGATGCCTATCAACCACTCTGCCTAACATCCAACGAGCTGGAGGAAGATTGTCTTCCTTAACTAGAACAATATCGCCAACTTTAGGCTCTGGCGTCAAGTTTGACCACTTGTATCTCTGAAGACAATGCACTAAATACTCGCTGGACCACCTACGCCAAAAGTCTTGCACCATTCGTTGAGTCATCTGCCACCGTCTCAAAGAGCTGATGTTACCTTGTTCAAAGATACGCTCAGGTATGATGACTATCGGTTCGCCAATGAAGAAGTATCCTGGTCTGAAAAATGCAGGTTCATAGTACCTTAAAGGTTTCAGCTTATCCTTTGATTCCAACTGGCCCTGCCTTGTACAAGTTTCTAATGCTTTGTTCTTCAAGAATCTTGGCCACTGAGTAGGATCACCGGGTGACTCATCACTATCTACCACGAAATGAACCATGATTTTTCTTTGCTCCCGATCAGTAGAAGACTTCAGTGCCTGATAAGTAACATCTGACCCTTTCCGCAATTCAAATCCTTCCTTACTTAACTCGTCTGTCTTCTCCTTCGGTGTCTTCTTGCCATTTTCTACAGTATGGTAACCCGTTAGCAAGTCATCACCGTTCAACTCTGATTTAATTCTTTCAGCCACGTCCGGGCACTCCATCGCTTCCTCAACTGCAATCTGTTGCAAAGTCTTCAAAGTTAAGTATGGAGCCGGTGCTGTATTAAATGTCTTTCTTACTAATTCGTGTTTTTCTGTTTCAGATTCCGGATCTTCGGCGACTTCTTCGATGACGATTTTGCTGTCATCTACATCGGATTCAACTTGCCCACACTTCATCAGCAACTCATCCACACAAGCATGCATGTTTACCACAACATTATGATGACAGTGCTGATCATCCTCAGCCTCATCAATATGCGTGTTGTGTGTTGAACCTGATATCATCCATCCCAACGCAGTACACTGAGCAATCAGCGTGCCGTTAGGACCCTTCATCAAGCCTTCTTTGATAATTTTTCCATAAACGTCTGCGCCAAGCAAAATATCAATTTTACTAGGCGTGTGGAATTGGGGATCGGCGAGGACTACACCCGCTAACTCTGGCCACTCCACATATTCCACCTTATCTGACGGAAGAAGACTCGTTATCTTACTCAGAACATGTGCACGTACCTGCAGTTGAATGCTGGGATCATGGCGCGACTGAATCTTTACTGTGACAATGTGCTTGGAAGCTAAATTGCCTTTATCGCCACCTAGCCCGGATATGTTACTTTTGCTTAAAACTTTCCGGAGTCCCAGCGCTTGTACTGCTGATTCTGTTACGAAGGACGCTTGCGAGCCCTGGTCAACAAGAGCTCTAAGCAGCAGTGAACCATTGTCATCTGCTTGAGCTCCCACTACCGCTGTGGCTAACAGAATCTGATTCTTAGTTCCCGGATTCTGGGAAAAATGTGCCTTAAAACTTATAGACAACTCGTCTTGAGTTGTCTTGACTTGGTCGATAGCTGACTTGACTTCTCCTTCCAACTCTGATTTGGCTAAAGCTGATGATGTCGATGTTGGACTTTGACTTGGGTGGAGCAACGAGTGGTGTTTGCGCTTACATATATGACACCTAGACATAGCTCGACAAATGTAGGCGGAGTGGTTCCTACCTAAACAATTAAAACACAGACTATTTGTCTGGACAAAGTTTTGTCTCTGGTCAAAGCTATTATTTGAAAACTCATCACAATTGGCTAACTTATGCTCTTCCTTTTTGCAGTATGGACAAGTCACCGCAGCATCGGAATCGGTTGACACTGCATGCATAACATTGACCCTTGGGTTCGAAGAATTTGGCTTTGTCTTTGGCTTGGGATCCATAAACTCCAGTGCTCTGAATCGAGATTGCAAAAATTCCCGCAGTTGATCCAAGGTCGGCAATTCATCGGACACGCTTATCTTCAGTTCCCATTCCTTCCGTGTCTCTGAATCCAACTTTGAACAAACTGTGTAAATTATTATTGTATCCCACGAGCTAACAGATACTCCCAAATTCTTCAATCCATTTAAGGTTTCGTTCATCACATCCAACATATCCCTGATTGCACTGCTTGACTCATTACCGATGCTGGGTTGATTCATAAAACGCTTCAACAGAGAGTTGACCAAATATTTCTTATTATTGTATCTACTATTAAGAGTCGACCAAGCTTCTTCATAACTGGCTGCCGTGATTGGTACATGCCTTAAAAGTTGCTCGGCCTCTCCAGACAACTGACTCTTCAAGTAATGCATCTTCTGCACATCGTCAATTGAAGAGTTGTTATGAATCAACGATACATATAAATCCTTAAAGGTTGTCCATTCTGCATAGGACCCGGAAAACGTGGGGATCGAAATTTTGGGCAATCTTACACTTGACTCTATATTTGATGCCGTGTACGAACTAGACTGGGTAGATGACTTTATCACACTTAAAGCATCTCTCATCTCTGACTTATACTCTATATACATCTCTTCCATAGCCTGAAACACGTCCTCTTTCATGTAAGTGGTTTCGTCAATACCTTCTTGCTCAAGTAACTTCCTATGATTATCTGCAATTACATTCCATTTTGCATCTAATGACTCTATTCGCGTTAACAAATAAGATTCCTTACGAAGTCGTTCCTTTGGTGACTTTTTGAACGTCTCATACGCTTTTTCAACTGCTGTCATTAAACCTAACTGAGCTTTAGCGAGTGAAGCCAACGACATGATGAAAGTTACTTTAAACCAACCACACAATCAATTTTTCTAAGTATAAAATATCCACAAAATTTTCTAAGTCCAAAACCAAATTACAAAAATTTTACAAGTGTTTGAGATTCGCTCCAAAATCGGGCATAGGTTCCCCGTCACTTCACTTTTTCCTAAATTATTCTAAGTCCTAACTATAGCATGCACAATTTTTCAAAGTCCAAATTAAATCTTCAAATTTCTTCTAAGTCTCTTGAACAAAATATCACAAAAAGTACTCACAATTTTTTCACTGGCAAACCACACACTGTCTCGCTGCTGTAGAGCTGGGCTTCCTCTCAGCCAATGGTAAACTCCTTGCGCGCCTTGCCTCCGTCACTCCTCAGACGGCACCGTCACGTGACCTCCCACGTCACGGTTGATTGTGACGTCAATGCTGCCACTCGCCGCGCAAAGGCTCACCCTGCCTTAGCCGTACTCCTCCACTTGCGACTGTGGTCGTACGTACCCGTACCACACACTGACTCAACTGTCAGTCGACGATCCCTTTCCCTTGTACTGGGAGGGAAGTTTGGTACAAGCACACCCAAAGGATTGCCCTCTGTGGTCCAGTGCGTTTGTAGCAAATCCAAAAAAATCTTCCATCAACATCCGACTCGAAAGGACCATGTATATTTCCAATCCAGAGTATAGGAAGTAATAAAACAAGTTTATCTCAAGAAGCAAGCAATAATTTATTTACACACGAATATGGTCAAGCAAATCACAAAACGCAACGTTAGCGCGATCTAGGAATGTTACAAATTTTGAGGCGCCATCTAGTTCTGAATTGTGTAAACCTAACTTAAAATAATATTAGACAGTTTGTATTATAACTATTTTTTTTTTGTATTTTACTATGTAATGTAGGTATATTAGGTAATACCTATACTAAACTCTTTCTGACTTGTAATATGCTTACCAAATAAATGATTATTGATTATTGTTACTTACAAATATACTACTCTAAGCTATACCAATGACTGCACCTTTCCAACACAGATGGAAGCTCGTTTCAAGCTTCGCAAGAACGATGAGCGAATGGTGGCGGAAGGAGCGATATCTGGGATGCAAGTTGTGGTCCGCACGATAGGTGCCCCAACAACAGCGCCGCGCACCTTGTTAGCGCCGGCGCATTTATCTGTAGCGGTGTCGCAGCCCCCGGATAGCGGTACACACGTGGACCTTACCTTCACGGATATCAAGATCACTGTGTCTCCGGGTAAGTTCATTTTTTTAATTTAGATAGTTAAACATTTGACAAACAACAAACATGTAACAAAGCATGTTTAGCCATAATCCACCTGTCCACTCTTGTCTTAAAAAATCCTAAATTGAAACGTTTCGGAAATACTGACACCGGTAGAGAGTTACACTCTTTGGCAGTTCGTACCTAGTATAAAAGTGGAATCAAAACGCTTTGTACGAGAATGTGGGATATATACCTTGTTCATAAGTGACAACATTATTGTGAAAAGTGCTATATCGTGGTATTTGGTGGTGTACATAATAGGAGGATAAACCACGACGCCAAATCCTTTGGCCGGCACATACTGACATCTTTGTGATATGTCTGGTTGTTATTTTTAAACTTATTATTTACAAAATAAAGTATTTTATCAGCTAACTGGTTTTCACAGTAAAAGCTTCGCTGAATTTGGGACAAGACAGTGCTGTGCTAAATATTTATTTATCTGTTGCCGCCGGATAGTGGCTTGCAGGTATTCGTAAAACGGATACTAGAGATCCCTTTTCACAATTTCAAAACCTAAAAGGAAAATTCCTTTCAGATATTATTGCTCTCTTGAACCGAGTACTTGCCACGATGACGAGTAGCGAGGAAGATAACGTCGAGCAAGAGAACAAAGCTATATTCTACGACAACTTGTGGCAAATACAACCGTTCAGACCAAACGCTTATTGGTTCTTGAAGACTGGTAAGTAAGACGCAGTCATAGAATTTGATTAGTTTTTAGTTTACAAAAAGATGATGGACTATTATTGTTGGTGCCTTAATCACGCCCCAACAGTTTTTGTTGAAACGAATTATCTTATATAATGGATGAAAAAAACAAGCAATACCTCCCACAATAAACGTGAAAGTTACGATGTTTGAATATTTAAGTGTTTTTGCCTAAAACACGCCCGGTACTATTGGACCGATTTGGTTGAAATAAAAAATGTGTTAGCATACACGCTAGAACACTGGTGGTCTAGTGGTAGCGGCCCCGCCTTTCGATCTTAAGCTATATCGAAACCAATGAGTCCGAAAATGTATGTGTCCAGTACTCTCAAACGGAGGAGGAAAACATCGTGAGGAAACCGACGTGACGTAGAACCTAAAAAGTTTCAAAACATGTGTCAAGCGTCACTCATAAAGCCCTTGCCAGTGGCCTACTTGCGGAAACCAGTCCGCACAACCAAGTGCGGATTAAATGATTTACCAAATTTGTAGCATCACGCTACTTTTATCCCGAAAAATAACAAAACGGGAAAAACTATACGCCCAAACCGTATTGAATATAATATACTTGAATCTCAATATGTATAACAGAGGAAGCTGAAGAAGCTATCGACAGCGAGGAACTGTCACAGGCCACGCTGCCAAAGCCGGCCGTCGTTGGCGAAATATGCGTCCTGTCCAGTCCCTCCATCATCATATCCTTGGAGATGGAGATCGGTACCGAGACCATTCCTGTGCTGGTCATGCAGGCTTCTCTGACCGGACAAGCCAAGGATTGGAGCTCTGAGGTCAGCACTTTATTTTATCAGACATTTGAAAAGTTGTAGGCCAGACTGACATTATAACGTGGCTTTAGAAGCAAGGAAGCGTTCTGATGCAAATATATATTATTGCTACAGATTCATGATTTTCTTTCGAACTAACTTCGACTTAACTTTGAATGCCGTAGTGTATGACTGGCCTCTAAGCTCAGTTGGTAGTAACTCTGCCTTCTGCGCCGTAGGTAACCAAACCGTATTCTATGTAAAAATTTACAAAAAAAAGTATACGTATTATACTTATTTATTTATACCTGGTTCTCATAGTACAAGCTCTGCTTAATAAGGGCTAGATAGTGCTGTGTGGATAGTCAACAAAATTTTTTTATCAACCTATTGTGTCCCACTGTTGGGCTAAGGTCTCCCCCAAAACCTTACATTCATCCCGATCTCCGGCGATCTCCCACCAATCTTTACGGTGAAGTTCGATATTTATTATTAAGCTTATCTCATACATATAAACGAGAAAATCTTGTATACATATATATATTTTGGATCTCGGAAACTGCGCCAACGATTTTCATGAAATTATGTATACAGAGGGTTTCGGGGGCGATAAATCTAGCTAGGATTCATTTTCAGAAAACTATTATTTAACCCTGAAATCAATAATTAAACATAACTGAATTTGTCACTGCTCCTGCCATCTATTGACGATTGTGAGCAACTAACTGCAAGCATATCCAGCAGATGGCGCTGTTCAGTAAGAATAAGCCAATAAAGATAATATGACCACGAAATAAAGAAGTAATGGAACTAGTATGTAGACGACCTTCTCACGCTTCAAATACGCGCAGTACCACGACTTCAAGCCCTCCTTTGTTTAGTCGTGTTTGAAGTCTGTCAGAAGAAACGTAACTAAGAAAAATACAAAAAAATAAAAAAATGCCGTATTGTGCGGTTTTGGAGTGCAAAAACGATAGCCGAACCAAAAATTTAACTAATGGGGGCATATCGTATCACCGGTAAGCAATATTTTATTATTTTATAGCGGTTTTGCTTGGTTTTTTAACATGAAAAACCGTCAAGCAAAAATAGACTGTGAACGATATTTGTTAAGGTCGCGTTTCTAAAAATCTCATCTTCGCTACTCAATTAGAGCTGTACCCCAATAAACTGATGAACGTGTTATCGAATACTTTATTGGTTATGTAAATATGTAGTTACTGTATGGCATTGATTTTTTTTATGCTATAGTGGTGATTTCATTCTGAATGTATTTATAATTCTACTTCTTTATTCTTATTCAATGCCTATGGTGCCTGCCCAGATAGTCAGATAGATAGATTACAGAAATATTTTGAAGAAATTACATAATATCTTCTGGTTTCAGTTTTCCCAAGGCACCAGATATAAAAAATCAATGGATAAATGCAACCGGAAAACAAAATTGGTTTCCTTCAAAATCAAGCACCATTTGCTCAGAGCACTTTAGGGACGAAGATTTTATGACAAAAAAAGTGGATATAAATATATTGTTGCCACGCTAAAGAGGTAGACATTGCGCTGAACGACACCTGTCGCATTGTAACTGGGTGCTTAAAGCCCACTCCGCTTAACAAGTTGTATCCACTGGCAGGAATAGCGCCCCCCGATGTTCGTCGCGAAACAGCTTGCCGCTTAGAAAAGAGGAAACAAGAAGTAGATAGTCGCCACCCTTTAAATGGTTTCCGGATCCCACGCGCCCGCCTTAAGAGCAGAAAAAGTTTCCTGAGTAACACCACCTCCTCAGAAGAAAGTGCGATGAGTTTGAAATGTGAGCTGTGGAGAAATAAACATCCTCCCCCTCTACAGTTTATAGCACCTGAAGAACATTTACCACCTGGACATGATCTGCAGTGGCCTATATGGAAATCACTCAACCGACTCCGGGCCCAGGTAGGCCGCTGCAGAAAAAACCTGGCTAAGTGGGGAATCATCGACCCGAACAGGGTACCGTGCAACTGCGGGGCCCCCATACAGGACATGCCACACTAACTTTCATGTCCGCAGTGCACGACCACCTGCACCATGGAAGATCTAAACATGGCATCGAGTGGAGCTATTGAGGTGGCGACATATTGGTCGAGGAGGGTTTAGTTAGAGTCTTGACTCGATAAGAAGAAGTTGCCACTGCCATACCAACTCTAAAAATTTTGTGTTTTCTGGTTATTATGGTGTTTGTTATATTAATGACGTTAAAGATTATGTAAAATTGAAATATAGTGAAACGTATCTAAACTAGTGGATGCCCACGGCTTCGCCCGCGTAGACTACCTACTACTTTTTATACCACGGTTAACATTCATTTTTTGGTTCATTTTTTGGAATAAATTTAGCCTATGTCCAGCCCTCCAACTATCATTAATAAAATATAATTTTAAACCTTTGATTGTGTAAATAAAGAAAGAAAGATAAGAAAAGCTTTTTATTTCGACCACCACAAATATAACCTGACGCGCTACCGATCGTTACACATCAGTAGGTAGGAGCGCTGGTGAGTAGAGCGCTGGTGGCCTAGTGGTAGCGGCCCCACCTTCCGATCCTAAGGTCGTGGGTTCGAATCCAGTCGTGTACCAATGAGTTTTTCTGCCCAAAAATTTATGTACACTATGCCAGTGCTCTCAAACGGTGAAGGAAAACATCGTGAGGAAACCGGCATATCGTAGAACCTAAAAAGTTCGAAAATATGTGTCAAGTGCACGAAGCCTCTTCGAGGCGCACTTAAAATCCTTTCACCACACTTGGTTCGAAAGAATCAGTGACACGATAAGAAGAAGAAGTAGGTAGGTAATCATCGATGTCGATACATTCGTCTTGCATCCGCATTGGCACATCACTAAGTGAGTGGCTATGTCAAGTAATAGCCATTGTATTATGAATCTTATACCCTGTGGATAAAGACTAACAGAATTGTTTTCTATAACGCCATCTAGCGTCAAGTAGCTTTGTTTTGTTGTCAATCAAGTAACAGCCATTGTATTATCAATCTTATTACAATTAGATAGAGACTAAAAGAAAAAAATACTGAATGAAAGCTGCCATCTGTTGGTAAGTAGAATTTCATTTTAGCACTGTTTATTTTATTAAGTTTAGAACCATGTCACGATTGCTTTAAGGTTTATTATCAATTAAATTATTTTTTTGGTTTTAGGTCCTTTTTAACGTTTTTTTCGACCAATCATAACTTTTATTTCCATGTGTGTTTGTTTTTACGTGTATGAGTTTGGCGACACTGGTTCTCTTAGTAATAAGTCATCATGCTCCCTCTATTTTGCGTAAGCAAAAGCGTGTTTGGTGCTCTGTGAATATGACTCTTATGATTTCTTAAAAATACGAATAAAAAATAAAAAATACCGAGCGTAGATCGGTCACCAACTGCTAGTTTTATTTATTTGTCGCAGTTCAATATGGAAACGACGTGGGCGATGCAAGTATCTTACTACAACATCGGGCGTGCGGTATGGGAGCCGCTGATTGAGCCAGTGGAAGTGCTCAAGGACTCTCAGTACAAACATGTGCCTTGGGAGCTCAAGATGGAGGTAAAAGTTCTCAAATTGAGCAGGCTGAGATTGCAGGCGTCTATAAGCTACGGTAACCGCGGGCGCTTGTTTGTCAACTTAGTTGAATAAAAACAAAAAAAGGCTTACTCCCGGCTGTAATGTGTAATAGATAAATATATTAATACACTCAGTTTTTATTACACAGGCTCAAGATTCATAAAAACAAAGAAAAATTACGCTTACCACAAGGACATAAAAGCAAACAGTGTATACTGTATAGTCTGATGTGTATCCTTGTGTACCATGTAGGCCCAAAAATTTGTATCTAAGTATTATATCAGCTATCTGTACCCGAAGTCGGAGCTTTGCTACCACATTTCGTTACCAAATGTTGTTTTCGTTTCGCCTATTTGTCTCACTCTATTATATGGAGAAAATATGAGACGGCAAAAATAGGTTACGTAGTTAGAGTTGTTGTCTCATCTTTTCTCCATACAATAGACAGAGACAAATAGGTGAAACGGAAACAACATTTTGGTAACGAAATGTTGTAAATGCACTGGGACTTCGGGTACTGGTTTCTATAATACAAGCTCTGCTTAGTTTTGGACTAGATAAATTGTCCAGAATATTTATTTATTTTAATGTAAATTTTACAAACCGTGGTTGGTTTTTAAACTGAGCTCTTCTTTCATATTACCATAACCCATGAGCCACCCACCACAACCTGTGCTATTTTCAGGTTGTCATGAGGGCACCAGAAGTTCTGAGTCCTATCGACACTACAGACGAAGCAACCAATTTGCAAGTGGCGGCGGCACGACAAGCTAATAAGACGATCACCATTTCCAGCAGTGAACCTCTGGAGATCACTATTACAAGAACTGGAATGGAGGTAAGTATTACTTAAAAAAACTAGTCTGTGCAATTTTTTGTTTATTGTCTTTTATTGTCGTATAAAATAGGCTAATTCATGTAATATAGACAGACACTGACTAACCTTACAACAAATAGTAACAGCTCTGCCTTTGCACTGTAGGTTGTGGGTTCAATGCGCACCTAGTACAAACATTTGTGTGACGGACATTATGTTTTTTCCTTGGTATAAGGAAATTAGCTTATAAGGTGTCACGGAAGACCTGCGTTATAGTGTAACTCGCTACTATAACATTGAGTAAATACCAATTAATGGACCAATTATTAAATATTTATTTATGTCATTGTTACTTAAAAATGATTCTTTTGTAATACTTGGGTGGCATAAAATAAACTTTTTAATTTGATTTATGTATGAGTTATATCAGCTATCTGGTTCCCATATTACAAGCTCTGCTTAGTTTGGGCCTAAATAGTGTTGTGTGAATTGTCCACAATCTTTTTCTTCCTGCCCTTATTCTTCGGTTTTTAGAAGTGTTTTATTTTCCAGGTGCTGACTCAACTAGGAAATTCGTTTTCGGCGGCTGTTGCTGATACGCTGGACAGTACGGCTGTCGTACAATCTAAAACTAAAATGGAAGATGTATGTACCTTGTTGTATGAACTTTGTGCTTTATCAAATTAATAAAACATGAAGTATTCATTTGAACTTTAGCTTATTGGTGATTCAAGGGTTTGAACCGTAGAGAGAGAGAGTTGTAGCCAAGTCGCAGTCTACTTTCTACGTTGGTAAAAAAGTTCTAAAATCTTGAGTGATACGAAGTGTCACCATTTAATATGAAAATCCTCGATAATTTCCATAGATTTATAGAAATTAGAGCACTGATGGTCCGTGGTGGCCTTCCGATCCTACGGTCGCGGGCTCGAATCTAGGAGTGTACCTAAGGATTTTTCTGTTCGAAAGTATTATGTACACAATGCTAGTGGCCTCAAACGGTGAAGGAAAACTTCGTCAGTCAGCTCCTCACGTATTGACCATGTCTTTCCTGAGAATTAGGCCGATTAACTGTCAGGCTGGTTTAGGTGCTGGACAAGCCTACACCTAAAATCCTGTCCCAGGTACTATAGCGTCCCGTAAGTAGAGGTATGAGTAAACATCAGTTGTCCCTGAAGCTAAATCATCTACAATAGATGCAAAGGCTTGTATATAGAAACTAGAGCAAAAGTTAGAGCTATAGGGATGTAGTAGATGTGAGAGCTCTGGTGGTCTAGTGGTAGCGGCCCCGCCTTCCGATCCGAAGGTCGTGGGTTCAAATCCAGTCGTGTGCTAATGAGTTTTTCCGTCGAAAAATGTATGTGCACTATGCCAGTAATCTCAAAACGGTGAAGGAAAACACCGTGAGGAAACCGGCGTGTCGTAGAACCTAAAAAAGTTCGAGCAACACGTGTCAAAAAATGGCCCGCCAGCGGCCTACTTGCGGAAAAACCAGCCCGCACATCAAGTGCGGATGATAAAAATTTGCCGAATTTGCCGAGGTAGTAGATGTAGGCATAATGAATTTGTATTGTTTTCTAGTCGTCCCGCAAAAAGTTCTACGGCGCTCCGTACGTGCTTCATAACTGTACAGGTCTGACTGTGCAGTTAATGCTGCAAGATAACCACGACTTCTCCGTATTCCTTACCGAGGAGTACACATTGTCTGATTACAAGTAAGATAAAATACAATATGTTTTAAATTAATCTATTGTGTTCCACTACTGGGCAAAGATCTTCCCCAAAACCATCTCGGTCTCCGGCGATCTCTCATTAATCTTTAATAAATATTGTGGACAATCCACACAACACTATCTAGCCCCAAATTAAGCAAAGCTTGTCCTATGGGAACCAGATAGCTAGTATAATACTTGTGTAATATATATTTTTTGTAAATAAATACTTAGAATGCAATATAACCCAGAACAAACATCTACGTCACCATATAAATACTTGTACTGTGGGGTTCGAACCCACGCCCCCCTGCGCAGAAGGCAGAGCTGCCAACTGAGCTATGAAGGCAGTCTCTTTCCGGTGAACATCGAGGTCGTCCCGCCAATGTTTTTATTTTAAACCTATTTTTTTTTTGTCCCACTGCTGGGCAAAGGTCTCCTCCAAAGATTTCCACTTATCTCACTCAATCTGCATTTTTTTGGAAATGTTAAGGTTTTGTTACAATAATAATTTTGTTACAGAGAGGTGGTACTAAAGCCAGGTGCATGCGTGCCTTTACAGTTGAAACATGGTGGTCTGAATCTGATGAAACTCAATGAACCGCCTCCACCCCTGAAACTGAACGTAAAGGTACGGTTAACCGCAATCCCGATTTCGTAAAACGTTCTGAAGTTTTCTTTGTGATCATTTTGAATAAATAACGTTTTTATTTTATCTATCATGTATACTGTCTCATAATTTTTGTTTTGAAACTGATTGTAAAAAAGGAAAAGAGGAGGTAGGGGGGATATAAACGTTTTCACCAAAATTAGCCACGTCTTTCCGACGAAATTTAGCAAAGTTCTATTTCTCGCTGCCTGAAACAAACTTTAAAATGCCAGCAGTTTAAAGAATTGAAGAGGTCTAATAATACATTTCTGACAAACCGATTTCTTTTCATTCAACTATTATTTTTCTACTTTTGTGTAATTTTTTGTATGGCGGTCTCCATCGAAGTATGCCGGTTTTTTTACATACCCTATGACCTAATTGTACCATTCTTGCAAATAAATATATTTTATTATTTGCAGATCGAAGAACTAGATGACGAGATCCAAATCCCAGTAGAGCGTGCAGACAAGCGATACTTCGCCTTAGGGCGGCGTCACACTGGCGTCTCGTTAGAACGGAATGTGCCTCTCGTGGCTGCCGTGGAACCGCGCGGACTCATCTCTGACATCTGCATGCAGGACGCAGCCTTACACATCTATCTGAGAAGCGTGTTACAGGTAAACAGAACTTTACTATAGGACAGTAGAAGCACACTTAGTGATGTGTTTCGGTTTAGTAAAATACAAGCTAATTAGTTATTAAATAGTCTCGCAAAATACGCAGCTTTAGTTTCGCCAAACTACGATTGACATTGACTTTGAAATTGGCTGCCACTCAGCATAAATGCTATAGTAGCATGTGCTACTATAGCGCTGGTCTTCCGTGACCAGTTGTCAATGACGGCCACTTTCTCGCCAGTGGATGAGTGATTTTGCATACGTTCTTGTACATTCATATAAGGTGGAGCATACTTCAGATACCACGACCCATTTGTGGCTTCTACTATGTATTGAGCGGCGTTTCAAATCAATATGCGCAGTTACACACGTTTATTGGCTGAGAGAGAATCACAGTTGTTAGACAAATTAATTAGACATAGACATAGACACTCATTTATTTGCTTCTTAGCACACAACATACAATACACAAATAGATGAAAATAATAATAATAATATAAGTTTACATAAGTAATAACATTATGAAAAGTAAAGGGCAGAAATTAAAAAAACTAACAGAACATAGTAACATTAATTCCAAACACTTTTATATTTCAGGTTACCAACACACTTTCTGTCAACGTGTCAGTGTACTATATGACTCTGAGCGGCAATGAAGTTCAGCTTTTAGGCGACGTGAAGCCAGGCGATGTACTACGACTGCCATTACAAGCCGTCCATACGCCCACGGCAGAAATATTCTTCTCTGTTGAAGGTATGTCACTATCACTACACACTATTTGTCAGTGTCAGTATACTATGATTCTGAGCGGCAACGAAGAGCAACTGCTCGGTGATGTTCAATAACGGAGATATTTTTCTTTGTTGAAGGTATTAAAAACTTCTTGCTCTCATCCCATGCTAAGTAGGGTCGGCAGAACAGGTTCTGTTCTTCCATTCTCTTCTCTAGTCATCTCTGCGTTCACTTATGTCATCTTTCACACAGTCACGTCTCAACACTTTCCTAGGAGGGCATAAAATAAGAGCTGGTTCAGACATGGCGGATTCCGCGCGGATGCAAATCGCGCGGTTCTAAACGCAAGTGTTCAGACAGGGGTGCGGATGTATTTGTAAAGTGTAGAGTGACAGTCCAATCATGGAAGTCGAAGAAGCTATATGTGTGTACTTGTTGCTCCGTATAAAAAAAAGAAAGAAGAACGACAGTATTGGGTGCATCCAATATTACGTGATCGGCTCACCCATGGTCAGTTTCAGGCTTTATATCCAAAATTAAGAAGTTTAGAACCAAAATTCTTCAATTATCTAAGAATGTCGATAAATTCATTTTAGCAGGTCTTTTTTCCACCTCATCGATGAATAGCTCAGTGTCGAAGCGATCCATTGTCACCATCCGATACGCGCGGCGTCCGCGCTGTAACTGAACGCGCTCCTGGTACGTCAAGTAAATAGATCCGAGCGGCAACCGCGCGAATTCATTTTCTAGCGGTTGAGTGGCGGTAGCCGCGCGGATTGTCAATCCGCCCGAACAGGTATGAACGAATGAATAGGCGCTAATGTTAATAAGATCCGCGCGGTTGACCCGCGCGGTTTGTAACCGCGCGGATTCCGCCGTGTCTGAACCAGCTCTAAAGGCTCGCTCGTTAGTTTGTGCTAATTAATTTTTCGTTTCAGGATTTACCGTGTCGGTATCGCCTTTCATATGGCGGGAGTTACAGCAAGAAGTAAAGATATCAAGACTTCTGCAATGCGACTCTAAAGACAAAAACAGTGGCGAAAAATTCTACCTTCAAGTAAGTATAGTAAAGTATAATCCCAACAAAAACATAAATGTAAATAATTTAAGTTTAAAAAACTTGAGAAACCGACTTCATTGTCAAACGGCTAAACCGATTTTAATCAAATTTGTTTAGGACAATCTGGACGTAAAAATAAACTTCCAAATAAAAAAATAATTTTCTAAATCGGTTCATAAATGACGGAGGCATGCAGTTACAAACATTAAAAAAATTATTTAAAAAAAAATGGCAACACCGATTTTAATAAAATTAAAATGGGACCAATCTGGAAGCAGTACCTTTCAGATAAAAAAATAATTTTTCAAATCGGCTCACAAATGACGAAGTTATGCGGTAACAAACATAAAAAAAAAAAAAAAAAAAAAAAAACATACAACCGAATTGAGAACCTCCTCCTTTTTGATTGGAAGTCGGTTAAAAAGGAAGTTCAATACAACAATTTTGCTGGGCTATGGGCTTCGCGGCAAAAATAATGGAGATGAGTGCCAAGTTCTATGCAAAATCGAAATATGTATCGAAACATGTATCGAAACAAAATAAACAATGAACAAGTATTCAACTCTATTTCTTTGCTTTAATGGAATACCTATAACAATTGCTGTTATTTAAAAATGTGAGATCAAAGTAGGTTAGATTTGACTTGGCCAGTTTAGATCAGAATTAAAATGTTGAATAACATTATAAAATGACCGATGTAATGAAAACTGGCTACTAAATAAATTATAGTTTAAAAAACTAAAAAAAACGCTTTTATAACTAATTGAACTAAAAAGTTAAAAATAAAACTGTAATAATCAATTGAAAAATTTATATTATTGTACAAAAAAGCGTGGGGCTGACTTCCATTTATCTCTCCCAAAAAACGTTAACAAGAATAAATCTTAGTCAAAATGAAGTCGTGTTTGTTAGTCAAAGATATTATTTTATAGGCATTGAAGATTTTTAATCCAGTAAAAAAATTAACCATAACTTTCCCTCCAGGCAGTTGGCACAATGGAGCAAGTGTTCTACGAGCACTCAAACCGTCACACGTTCGCATCGTCTTGCTATGACATCGTGTTAAAGCCAGCTGTCAAACTACAGAACTGTTTGCCAGTGGATATAGTGGTCTCCCAACTCGGTCTGAAACGCACGCTGACATTCAAGCCGGGAGAAATGTTTCATCTGTCGCATCTTGCGCCGAATAAAGCATCTGTTGTTATTATGGTGAGTAGGGGAATGTTTTTAGAGCTCTTTGTAAATGATTCATCTGGGGAAGTACCTATCATGTTTCTGCCGTCAAGCACAACTGCTCTCTGTTTTCATTCTCTCTGTTTGACGGGTCGGAGAAATTACTGGTACATGAGGGTTAACATATGTATGCCCTTAGTTGATGGACGCAGGGCAGTGCATCGTAGGGCATGGTCCAAGCCACAGAACAAAAAAAAACGCTTATTTGTTCTGAGGTCAAAGCGAGTGCCTGTGTGTCAATTCTTTATTATAGTCAAAACATAACAACATGACTGGCCTCTTGGCTCAGTTGGTAATAGATCTGCAGATCTGCTGTAGGTTGTGGGTTCTATTCCCACCGAGAACAAATGTTTGTGTGGTAAACACAGATGTTTGTTCTCTGTTTGGGTGTTATATTGTATATTTATTTATTTTTTATAATAAAGGTTGTTTAACTTACATAAAAACGAACATTTCAGATCCAAAACTACTTGGAAAAATGTTGGGTTTGCACAAAGAACCTGCCTGATCTAGAATCAGAGCTATCCGTGTGGTCTTTCGAGTCTCACGACAGTCCAGCCGTGATGACCCTAGACTTGGGAATGCATAGCGTGGATATGGAAGGCACACAAGTACTCTCCCTGTATTGCCCTTTCTGGATGTTGAATAAGACAGGCTTCACACTATGCTATAGGGTAAGTTTTGTATTTAATTTTAATACATTGTCTAGTATTGATGGTTTTCAACATTCGAGTTTCGATTTTTGACTATTTTTTTCGTTGTTTTTCACAATCCTGTAGACTTGCACATGTTGAGTCCATCTCTACTTTTATTCTACAGTAGATTAGATACAGGTATGAGACTTCAGTAGATTTGTATTAGTATGCGGAATGAACTAACATAATTATTTAAATCTGCGTTGTGTGAAATGATTGGCCATTAACAAAAAAAATATGAATTTGGATTGAAAAGTCCAGTTGCGGTTAGTTTTAAACATTTCCTCGATTACAGAAATCTAAGAAACCAGAAAAAGACACCAGTTCTCCCAGAAAGGTATCCTTGAGATTCAAGCTGTGATATTTTTTTTCTGATAGCATTTTTACTTTTGCTTCCTGATCGCGCTCCTAAAACAACGCTTCCTATATTATCTTACTAGCTTCATCTCAAGCTATAAGTATATTTTATTATATTGTGCCTTCCCATGTATTTTTAGCATGCGTCGCCCAGTAGGGTCAAATCCAAATCCAGATTGTAACCATGCTATGTTCATGCCAGTGTTTATTAGGTAACCATAGTAGATAATTATGTGGTTTTACTAGATTATAAGTAATAGTGTTTGGGGTAAAGTGTTGTAGATTACAATCATAGATAAATAAGTATAGAAAATAATGTAAATTACAGATTAAACATTCACGTTGCAGTAAATTTGTTAGGCGCCATTCACCATGTTTGTCGGTGAGTGCAAACATTTTGTACTTACATTTTTGCACATCGTAGTGTAAAATATTTTGTTGGTAGTATTTGTATGGTGTCTAGTTAGTCTGTGCCAACGTTGGGATTATGTTTGACTGTGAAATATGTGCCTCAAATGTAAATGGGAAAGGTAAACAGAAAATACGCACAAAATTGGGAATTGTAAACGTTTATTTTTCAGGATAAAAATTGGATTAATGAGACCCTACTACATTATATTTGTATGGCTTTATTTTTAGTTTATAAATTTAATTCGTATTTTGTATAATTGCATGATATGCATGTTATTTCTTTACAGGCCTCATAATTATATACTTACTGCGTTTTATACTGAAATACTTTATTAGAAAAAAGGTGTCGCGGTATAACTTGTAACAATGTATTTCACTTCACATTGTTGAGTATTGATTCAACTATAACTTGCGAGGTTTCCAGAAATACTAGATTTACTATTGTGTTCTGTTCAGATTTGTCTTTAGCATTCTCCTCTGCCTAAACTCGGATCTGGTCGATACACGATAAATAAATATTGTGGACAATTCTCACAACACTATCAAGCCCCAAACTAAGCAAAGCTTATAAGGGAACATTTTTTTTGTTAATACATACTTAGAATACAATATGAGTTGAATATTTATTTTATCTGAATTTGTGTTGACATTGACACGTTATGCAGAAAATAGATGAAATTTAATGTTCCGAGCATATTACAAAAAAATCTAGACTATTTCCATTGAAACTATACTCAACAATACAGCTCTCATTAGCACACCACAATATTTGCCTCAATAAAAAAACCATTACCCTAACACGGTATCAGGGGCACGTTGAACTGAAGCGTATCGGCCGAAGTATAACAAATATTTTCATTCCAGAATGTGGACGAAACGGGCAATGTCATATTCCACCCGAAAGACTACAAAGAGCCGATTCTATTCTCTTTCCGCGCTAAAAACTTCTTCGGTAAGAAGAAAGCTGCGATAAGAGTGGAGTTCGGAGAATGGTCGGATAAGTTCTCGCTAGATGTGCCTGGGAGCTCTGGCGTGGTTATCTGTCAACATGAGGGAAGGACTTATCAGGTGCGTGCACATACTTATTAGAAATATTCGGCGGTTGTTACTTCCACGGGCTACTCTCAATCTAGTCAAGTCACCCTGATGATTAAATGAATAGTGACAAATAACGAACATGAAGCGACAAACTAATGGACTTGTCAAGTATACTAAAACGTTAAAAAACTCCTCGGATAGGCAACGCAACGACAGCATCGTTGATGTTGTTGGTGTCTATGGACGACGGTGATCGCTTACCATCAGGTGGGCCGTATGCCCGTTCGTCTCTTTTTTACATTAAAAAAATACTCTTATAAAGCGCATAAAAAGCTTGTTAGACAACATTTCAAATGCTAATATCATAAATGTTATATGTTTATTTTTGGATGTGTGTTACTAAATTACGCCATAATAACTAAACAGTTTTGGATGAAACGTTGATATTGATTGTGACCGGAATCAGCCATATAGTATTTGTTAACTGAGTATTCTATACATACATACTACTTACATAAAATCACGCTAGAACACGGATTTCCACTAGCTACGATCCTGACATACCTCTTTCGCTTCATTCACATTATATTCTTCATACATGCTCGTCGGTTTAGGGTACTCTTGACATGGCCTTTCTCCAAAACGTCTGCTATCTGATCGAGATAGGTGTGCCGAGGTCTGCCCCTTCCAGCAGAGTAGAAATAAAGAAAAGAAAATCGTTTATTTATACAAACTGTACACGACAAGACATAAAACTAACAATAAACAAGTAAAAAATACAGTGTTAATAACACAATACGCAGAGTTCTGGTGGGTGTGTGTGTGAAATGCTGCCATGTATGGCCTGTATAAAAAGCCCTGAGCTCAGCATGGGCTGAGAACGAGTTCTTTATGAAGTAGTTTATTTGCATATAAACATTCCTAGGAAACGCAAAAATTGATTGTTAATTTTATAGGTGGCAGTGACCAATCAGCTGACGTTCAACAGCTTGACAAAAATGGTGATATTTACCCCATACTTCCTCATCATCAACGAGGCGCCTTTCGCTATTCAGTACCAAGAGCTACACAGGTCTGCGGATCCATGGAGACAGGTGAGTGACCTTACAGCTTGGCTTTATATTAGTTTTCTTCTTTTTAAGAGCTTAGCTCTTGTCGGAGTTTTGATGCAGTTTTCTCCAATTGAGTCTTTTGAATGCGGCCTCCTCGACTTTCGACACGACAGCGACCTTTTCTTTTATCTGGCTCACGTAACTTATTCTGATCCTTATCAGCAACTGAATACATTGGTTCAATAATACAGGATCATTTTTTTTTTTTGAAAAATTGTGTCCATTATAAAAAAAAAAGAAAAAAAAAAATATGACGAATGCATGGCTCTTTTCACGACTTTTCCCTAACTCTCATGGTTTTGGACTTGGCCATCACCGCCCTTGTCAGAAAACCACCCTGTATATTTTATTTTATGTTGTATTTAGTTTTAATGTTCATTTGCTACTTATAGACTATAATGATCTATTTGTCTGAAATAAAAATATTTAATTGAATTGCTTGATATTTCATAATTATTAATAACATTATTTTTGTAGGTGGAACAAAACTCAAGTGCACCCCTTTGGCCCGTCATTGAAAAGGAAGACAAATTGTTATTACTTCGAGTGGCGGGCTCAACGGAACACGCGGCTCCTTTCCTTTATACAGAACAGAACACTTCCTGCTTGAGGCTAACGAACGAGGTAAGGCACATAAATACACATACTATAAAGTCGTGAGGCTAAACATCTGTATGCCTCAAGTTGATGGATTGAATCAGACTGAACAAGTTCACTTCCGTAGCTTTAGAAAAACTGTCATCCAATCTGATACGGCCCTTATACAGGGTGGATACGACATATGGCATGTCCTTTTAACTGCATATACTAGGCACCATTTTCAAGCTCTGTACCACAAAATAATTAAAAAGGAGCAGTAGATTAGTAGAAAATGTTTAAAAAAAATCATTTGCGACGAAACTACTGCTCCTATATAATTGTTTTTAGGTACAGAGAGAGAGGCATTTGTCGTATCCCCCCTGTATAACAAAACTCGAGCGGAAATCGCGGCCTTGAGCGTTACATAGTTCCACAACTCGTCAATAGATTGGTGATCGTTGTCACACTAAATCCTATTTGTATTTATTCAGTTTGGCGGCTTGCACGTAGAAGTTCAGCTAAGCGAAGGCGGCACCTACATCACGGTCCGACAATACAGGGACGGCCACGCTCCCGTCTTACTCGTCAACTTCTCGCAACATCCCGTCACTGTCTATGAGAAGGAAAATGTCAATTCCAAGTAAGTGAATCTGCAATATCTATCAAAATTCTATTAAAACTGACATAATTGTATCGGTTTGTAACCAGTTTATGAATTAAGAAAAAAATTACGAATGAGCGGGTGAACGAACAAATCAGATCGCAGACGTTTTAGAGAAAGGCCAGGTTAGGAGTATTTTGATGTGAGTTTGAGTGATTTTATGTATGTATGTACTGTATACTGCTATATTACTTATTTATATTTAGCCTATCTTGGCCACTGCAGGGCAAAGGCCTTCCTACCCTTTTTCCATTGCTAGATTGGAGCAGTCTGATACTTCTATAAGGTTTTTAATTAAACATGATTTTCCAACCTTAAAGCCTACGTTAACGGAGCAATTCTTAGCCTATCTTTCAAACGATTGTAGAAAGCCAACATTTTAATTGCAGAGAAATACCGTCTATGCACAAAATGTTGTACACATGGGATAACCCAGCTGGGCCGCGTGTGCTGATATTCGAAGGGCACAAACGAAAAGAAGTCGAAAACGATCTTAGGAAAGATGGCATTGGCGATTTCATGTAAGTATTCATTTCCAATATTTTTTACTGGTGAAATAAGCCCATAAACTTATCATTAATGTTACCAGTCTATTTCAATTAAACCTAGAAAAAGGGATCAAAATGATTTAAAACCCAGATTATTCTAAAAGGTAGACCACCACAAACAACTCCTCGCTCGCATATTTCAACATTTTAAAAGATATAAATACGCTGAACTTATGAAAAATTGCACTAACATTAGTTGCACACATTTTACAAAACACCAAAAATGTGTCTACCAAAAACTTTACTTATGTATGAAAACTATAGTTAAACTAATAAGTTTGTGTTTATTAGGATCTCCGAAACCACTCGCCTGTGCTGGGTATCATTCCTAGACGGATTACAACGCATCGTATTATTCTCTGAGGACGAGATTCTAGCGAGCGGAGCGCACACTATCGGCGAAGCAGAGATTATTGACACAGAGATAATACTAGCCATGCAGGGCATGGGGCTGTCGCTAGTCAACGATCACGAGATGTTAGAGATCGTCTACATTAGTATATCCAAGTGAGTATCAATCGCTTGTATTATTCACTGAGCACGAGATTCTAGCGAGCGGATCGCACACTATCGGCGAAGCAGAGATTATTGACACAGAGATAGTACTAGCCATGCAGGGCATAGGGCTGTCGCTAGTCAACGATCACGAGATGTTAGAGATCGTCTACATTAGTATATCCAAGTGAGTATCAATCGCTTGTATTATTCACTGATGACGAGATTCTAGCGAGCGGATCGCACACTATCGGCGAAGCAGAGATTATTGACACAGAGATAGTACTAGCCATGCAGGGCATAGGGCTGTCGCTAGTCAACGATCACGAGATGTTAGAGATCGTCTACATTAGTATATCCAAGTGAGTATCAATCGCTTGTATTATTCACTGAGGACGAGATTCTAGCGAGCGGAGCGCACACTATCGGCGAAGCAGAGATTATTGACACAGAGATAGTACTAGCCATGCAGGGCATAGGGCTGTCGCTAGTCAACGATCACGAGATGTTAGAGATCGTCTACATTAGTATATCCAAGTGAGTATCAATCGCTTGTATTATTCACTGAGGACGAGATTCTAGCGAGCGGTGCGCACACTATCGACGAAGCAGAGTTCATTGACACAACTTAGAGATTTTCTTTGGACTTGCTAAAATTCCTCGATAAGCGGGCCTGAGTCGACTCCCTTGCCTTGTATTTTGCCCTGAAAAAAGATTTGACTGAAATAAAGTCTATGCAAAGTAGTGGGATGAGATTGACTGTACGTCCCAGCCAAGACAGTATAGATAACAAAGTTAACTTAAATTTCAGCTCTGCCATAATTTGGGAGCAATGCAAACTGGGTGCTCGCCGATATAAGAAGATCGAAGGAGCTAAAATGCTTCAACTGGAAGAGGCGTACCAACGTTATCTGAAGGACAAGATCGTCAGTGATGAACCTATCTCGTCGCGAGTTATGATCGATGAGAAAACTGAGGTACTTTACTTCTAAATCACTGACCTGCCTTTTCGTTGACTTAAAATTCAATTGACTGAAATATTTTCGGTTTATAGAACTTTATTTATAACTCATACAGACTTCTCAGTCCACTTATAATGAGCTTAGAATGAGAAATATTTTAATGTTGTTTAATCATGAACAAATGTAACTACCACTTTTAGTTTAAAATCAAATGTAGCAAAAGCTTTAATTATGTGCCAGCAATGTGGTTTAATGAGCTTTACAACTGCAAAAGTATGAAATCCTATAAACTTCATACAAAACTAGACACAATAGACGAAACTGCTCTGTCATTTACACAGATTTTATTTTGTCCCAAACGAACCGAGTGGGATTTAGTGGCAATAAAATGTTTAACGTTTATTTTAGTTTTTTCGATAAAACATATTTGTGCTATGATAAATAATGTACCATTTATATAAAACCAGGTGGACTTCGAAGAGAATCGAATTCTAAAACCGGCCCAGCGTCTCCTCCGTCGCTCCCAGCAGGCTGGCCTCTGGGCATCTCTCGGTATATCGGCGCACTCTCGGCGACTGCACGCGAGACTGCATCGACTGCAGATAGACCAGCAACTGCCGATGCCGACATTCCCGGTCGCGCTGGCCCCTGTGCCGCCGCCACGGTCCATTGCTAATGATGATCACTGCGGTATGTGAACCTTATGTATAGATTGTAGAGTTGCTTTTAGCATATCAATGGATTGTCGCACTCTCGGCGACTGCACGCGAGACTGCATCGCTTGCAGATAGATCAACAGCTGTCGATGCCGCCGCCACCTCATTGCCAATGATCATCATTGCGGTATGTGAACCTAATGAGTAGGATGTAGATAATGGTATATGTCGTCGCACTCTCGGCGACTGCACGCGAGACTGCATCGCCTGCTGATAGACCAACAACATTACATTTATATTCATATTTTGTTTCTTTGGAACAGGAATGAAACCCTTCATCGAAGTATCAATCGTAGAACGTATAATGGAGCACAGTAAAGTGCGACAGTACAAGTACTACAAAGTGCTGATTCAAGAGTTCCACGTGAAGGTGGATATGGGACTGGTGACAGCATTGATGGGAATGTTCCCGCAACGGCTGTTGACGGAACAGGAAGCGGTGAGTCAACTCTAACGGTTTGGGATAAGGTTCAATTTTCAAGACACGTGATCAGAATGCCTTTTTGCCAATAACTTGCAAAAATAAATCAAAAGTTACAGATCTAGCCCATTTTCTGCAAAAAAGGCGGAAGTTCGCCATTCGCTTGTTGTTCTTTTTAAAAATGTTACTTAGATAGATAGATAACTTTTTTATTTGGCTCAAAAAAAAACACAGCTTACATAAAAATAAAATTAAACAACAGAAAGAGAAGAACAGAACATTGAGTAAAGGTACGGCTACACAATAAAAAACATAATAAGAGAAAAAGAAAACATAGAACACATAGAGAAACACATAGAAAGAAATAAGTACCTACACACATAATCCTAGTTCTACTTCTAGGTTCGTCAGAAAAAAATATCCAAATTAGTGATATTGACGTCTGGTGTTTCAAGTTTTTTCAACTAATTTATTTCTACCATCGCCTTCGTCCTCGTTCAATTGTTTTTGTCCATACTATTTTATTTGAAGATAGGTTCAAATAAAATAGTATTGTGCCTTTTCCTCATTCAAAACGTAGACAAATTTAGACTTTCATATTCATATTATTTTATTGCTTGAATGTGGAAATATCTATTACTCTATTAATTTTAAATATTTATTGAAATCAATATTTGTGGTTGCAGCTAGACGCGTTCCAACTCGATCTTGAGAACGCTGGCAAGGCATTAGAAGCTCTGGCCGCTATGGGAGTAGCGTCAGACCAGAAGCATTTCTACGACAACCTTCACTTGTCACCGCTCAAAGTAAGCTATTTCCATTATTTTTTTGTGAAACAATTATTTTCAAAGATTGATCATTATCAGCAACATAATCCGTTTGTTTAAGAGAATACAGGATATTATTTGTTTTGTTAAATCATTGGGATTTAATAAAGTTTTTGAAAAAAAATATGGATTTATTGTTTTCTAAAAATCGAGGGCATGACTCTTTTCACGACTTTTCGCTAACTATCGTGGTTTCGGACTTGGCCATTACCGCCCTTCTCAAAAATCCACCCTGTATATAATATAGTATTGTTCATTTTTCTTAGGTCCACGTTTCTTTCTCACTGGGCAGCGCAACTCAACTACCGACATTTGTTGGAACAGTTCTACAAAGTATCGGGGTCACGCTCACTGATATGAACGATGTTGTTTTCAAGTAAGTGTTGCAAAGTTCCTTGAATTAAAGAATCCAGCACTAACTAAGTAGTCATTTGTCATTCAAAATAAGACTGAATTTAACTCCATTGAAATAAAAAACTATCGATAATATATATTATCCGGTATGACCAAGCCGAGGAACTCGAATTTCGACTGGTCTCTCAGCTCAGTCGGTAGTAGCTCTGCCTTCTGCGCCGTAGGTCGTGGGTCCGGCACAAACCTATTAGCAGTAATCGTTACTGTATGGCACTCAAGTATTTTGACAAAGGAAATTGGTCAAAAATAGCCCATTTTGGCCACAAAGTTTAGTTTACGGATACCCTAATTTTTTATAATGTTCACAGGCTGTCATACTACGAGAGAAACTACGAGTTCCTATCGCAGAAGGAAATGATCAGCCAAGTGCAGAGCCACTACACGGGACAAGCGTTGAAACAGCTGTACGTGCTAGTGCTGGGTTTGGACGTGATCGGCAACCCGTACGGGCTAGTCGTCGGTCTTAAGAAGGGGGTCGAAGACCTGTTCTATGAACCTTTCCAGGTATACATGTTTATCATTTTGTAGAAAGCTAGTTAAATGATAGATAGATAGATAGATAGAAAATTCTTTATTGTACACCTTACAAACTAACAAAAGAGAATATAACACATAAATACTATTATCTAAATGTACAATGGGCGGTCTTATCGCTATAAAGCGATTTCTTCCAAATGATGGTTAAATGTTTCTTTTTTTACATAAATCAACGCACAGCGTAAACCTAAGTCTTGGGAGCATAGTCTTTAGATCAGCGCCCTGTGCGTCGATTCCAGGAACACGGTTTGATTGAGTGATCACTGAATCCGCGTTCCATTTTCAAATTTATCAAACAAAAATTGATAACTTACATCGATTTACGTGATCTGAGTGATTTGTGTTGCAGTTAAGCTAAGCATGGCTAATAGAGGAGAACATGTTGTGCCGACCCCACTTAAATTGGCATAAAGGCAGTAGGCCTATCACAAGGTTTTGAGTCTGTGTGAGTGCTGTCAAAATAAATCTCTAAGTCGAAATGTCACACACACAGTATAATACACTGGTGAGCACTCACACAGACTCAAAACCGGAGCCAAAGCCAATCAGACAGAGCTTGTGGCCTACAGGAAGAAGAAGTGGTAGGTTATGATTATGATTGACCGGCTTAATAATATAATGCGATCTCTATTTGTTTCCTAGGGTGCTATCCAAGGGCCGGGCGAGTTCGCAGAAGGGTTATTCCTCGGCGTACGTTCACTAGTAGGACATACGGTGGGCGGTGCGGCCGGAGCTGTATCCAGAATAACTGGTGCTATGGGCCATGGACTGGCGGCTTTGTCACTGGATAAGGTAATGTATTCTAGGAACTAACGGGTTCGCAGAAGGGTTATTCCTCGGCGTAAGTTCAGTGGTGGGATATACGGACGAGAACCATATAATTTTCTAGCAAAGATGTGAAGCACTGGTGGGCTAGTGTTAGTGGCCCCAGTTATTTGTTAGAAACCGGCTGTAGAACCTAAAAATAAAAAAATCTTCGTTTTCATACTTATATCCATATTATTTATTTCAATTATTGTTTCATGGTGAGGTCCTAAAATAAAGAATGGTAGCAATATTGGTAGTGAAAGCGGGCGGAAGTTTGAAAAAATAAATAAATAAAAAGCTAGCTGTTAGTGTTGTATTGTGAATTAAATTAAATTATATCGCAGACAGTGTATTATTGAAAAAGTTATTTTCATTGCTCATACTCTGAAAGTAGGTCTGAAGTTGCCTGAGGGGCCTAATTGAAAGTAAAACTTTCAGCCCTAGGGAGAATCGCTTTCTACTGACAGCTGTCAAATTATAAAAAAAACACAAGTTCTATTTTATTCAACCATGTTCCAACTTTCTAAAGTCTTTCTAACTGCAAGGAGGTTGTTCAACCAAATTCCAACTTTTTATTCAGCAAGTAGGTTGGAAACCCATTACCACGGTATGAAGTTTAAAAAGTCTAATTAGAGCGCAATGTAAAATTTAAATAACATAAAGATAGTATTAAATAAATAATATATCTTCTAAATTACTTTATTAATATATCATCCATGTCAACAATATTTATAAAAAATATGATAAAAATTAGCACTGCCTACTATCCTCGTGTGTTGATCCCTTATACGGCTTAATTATTATATTCGTACTCGTACGTTCAACTATTTCTTTAAAATAACATAGATTTGAGCAAACAATTTACCATTTTTAAATTATGAAAATGAAAATTTTGCCTGAATAATGCTGGCGAACCGAAGCCGAAGGCCCGCCAGAGAAAAATAAAAAAAAAACCGGGAAGGCGGCATTTCAATCTTCATTTTCACAAATTTTTCTTTCATGTTTTTATTTTTACTTTCCTTGTATTCGTAATGAAAAGCACAGTGTTTACCTCGGATGAAAGTCTTTTAAGTCCCTCAAGCTCCATTGGCGCCCTCGCTACGCTCTGGCGCCAAACACGTCTCGGGACTCAAAAAACGTGACTTTCAACACTCGGGTAACAATGTACTATTAAATGTTAATAGCATTTATTTATGAATAAATCCCTCAATTTACATTAAAATGTCCTATCCTTTTCCAAGTCTTTCGACTGGATCATTCTTACTTTGTCACATTCCGATTACCATAATAATATATTCTGTACAGGATTACCAGCGTCGCCGCCGCGACAACATCAACAAACCACCAACCAACTTGCAGGAAGGGCTTGCGAGAAGTGGCAAGGGACTTGTTATGGTAAGTTTCTATTCATGTTTCATTTTATCCAAATCAGGCTAACCAAATGATAATTATTATTTCATCATAAAAAAAGGTTTTTTTTTGCGATTTTATCTGTGATAAATAACAGTCTTGAATCAATAAACAAACTGTATTTTTCCAAATGATTAGAAAAAAGTTCGATGTCTAAAAAGAAATTTAATTACATAAATGGGCTTACTTATAAAGTCACTCAAAATATTGTTAAGTGTTCTAAAATTTTATGAATAAAAAATTATCATCATCTCATATGCTCAGGCTAATGACAGGACTAGCTTTGAGTAATATCTCAACTTGAGCAACGTTTCTAAGCTTTAATAATTTCGACCCAATCTAAAATCGAGTTGTATTTTCAAAATTATATGTGAATGTTACAAAAGGGCTTTTACGACGGAGTGACGGGCGTATTCACGAAGCCGATAGAGGGCGCCCGCGACCAAGGCGTCGAAGGGTTCTTCAAAGGGCTGGGTCGCGGTGCCGTGGGGCTGGTCGCGCGACCCACCGCCGGCGTCGTCGACTTTGCGTCCGGGTCGCTAGACGCCGTCAAGAGGTGAAGCTAAACACACGCTTGATGCATGATGCTGATCTAACAGCTTGAACGGCTCTAACAGTTTGAACGGATTTCTGTTGCATGATGCCTTGTGTTTATAACTGTGGGTTTTGGGAACTAGATCAAATATAATCATATTGTGTGGCTTTTTTTATTGTACGGATTTTGACCGTCAAGAAGTGACACTTGATAAGAGGACACGCTTGATGCATGATGCTGATCTAACAACGGCTTGAATGGATTTGTTGCATGTTGCCTTGTGTTTCTAACTGTGGATTTTGGGAACTAGATCAAATATAATTATTATGGTGTGCTTTTTTATTGTACTGATTTTGATTGTACCGATAACCTATTGTTATTTTGCTTTGGGGTGTGAATAAGTTAGTTATAAGCGAACTGAGAAAAAACTTCGTGTAGCACAGTGTACGCTGTACAATAACCGGTTTGAGATTTGCATCGGAGATTTACAGCTTCTGGCGCAGTCGGTAGGATCATCAAATGTTTTAGTTGAAACTGGAATCGTTGCGTTCAAAGCGTTCAAACTATGAGTTACTCAATTCTCCAGGGTTAGTCGAAGGCGTGCAGGAGCCATGGTGCGGCAAGGGGGGGTGTTGGGGGAGAGAGGGTTCGAGGTGGTAGCTTATATTATTGATCTAGTATGTTCGTACATTGACATCAACATATCTGGCGCAGCCGGTAGGATGCTCAAAAGTACTAGATGAATGATAAGCAGCAGTTCCCCAGGGTTTAGTCGAAGGCGTGCGGGGAGTGCTGGTGCGGCCGCTGCAGGGGGCGGCGGAGGGGGGCGCGGGGGGGTTCGTGAAGGGGCTCGGTCGCGGGGCCGTCGGATTGGTCGTTCGGCCAGTGGGCGGAGTCGTCGACTTTACTTCCGGACTGCTCACATCGGTGAAAAGGTTCTTTGAGAGTGAATAGTCTTCGTAAAGTTGATTAGTTCAGGAGGTTTTGGCCTATTTTAAAGTTGCAATATATCGAGTTAGATACGTGTAGACAGTACTGAAGTATTAGTTATTGATAATGTTATGGGGGATTGGTATGTGTATTAGTTAGTTTGAGAATCCAAATGTATTTTTAGTGTGTGGGTATTGATAACTAAAATGTAGTATGATGAATAACTAAACTAGTATTAATGTAGGTAATGTAGTTATTGAATAGATTCAGTATGATGTTTGCTTTAAATTAGTTTAGTAATAATAATAACACAAACGAGACCGACGAATTAGAATAACCTGGACTTGGTTGCTTATTCATAATAATTTTAAGCGTAGTTTTTATGAATATTTACTTTTGCTTTTTTTCTATTTGATTCGGAACGGAAGGCATAATCCGGTCCGAATCAAAGTTTTTTTTTATTTAATGAAACCATTATCCTTTTTTAATGAAAACTGGCAATTTGGTAGTTTTAATAATCCGTGGTGGTGGTATTAATATTTATTTTATGGCTGCGCTGGATGGCGTGGTTTCGATTCCCACCGAGAACAAATATTTGTGTGGTGTACGATAGTGTTTGTTCTCTGTCTTGGTGTTATTTTTATTCTAAGTGTATATTTCCAAAAAAATGTACATTATGTAATGTAATAAATGTACATTATATCAGCTACTTGGTTCTCATCGTACAACGGCTAGAGAGTGTTATGTGGATTGTCCATAATATTTATTTTATTGTGCAGGGCTGCGGATTTGTCTGAGGAAGTGACTAAACGACGCGCAGCGAGATATCTGCCGGCGGATTCGGGAGTAAGGCCTTACTCGAGGCTCCAGGCTGAAGGATATAAAATGCTCTTTGAATTGGAAAAGGTTTGCATTTCACATAGTATAATTAAATTGAAACACTCAGGCTGTGGAATTATCTCCCTGCTGAGGTTTTCCATATGGACTATAGCATGGGGTTCTTCAAAAAAGGCGTTTTAAAGGGTCGGCAACGCGCTTGTGATGCCTCGGGTATTGCAGACGTCTATAGGCTACTCTTTAAAAAGGGCGTTTTAAAAGTTTCAAAGGGTCGGCAGCGCGCTTGTGATGCTTCGGGTATTGCAGACGTCTATAGGCTACGGTAACCGCTTCCCATCAGGTGGGCCGTATACTTGTTTGTCTACTTAGTTGTATAAAAAAAACTTTTTATCACTATAGTACTAAAGTTAACAGGAAACACCTGAACAAGAGACGCATAAGACAGAGGAGGCTTGAAGAATATGAAAACAAACACCATTACGCCATAATAAAACACAATCGAATTTTACATTTTATTTATTTATTATTTCATGTTTTGTTGTACATAATAGAAACATAGATTTATTATCATTTTCATCTTTTATTTTCATTGATGTATTCTGATTCTTTTTTCTGTACCTCAGGGTAAATTCGTCAGTACGGACACATACGAAGCACACGTGTGGGTGATAACTAACAAGGAAGTTGTCATGTGTACGGACAAACGGCTGTTGTATCTGGAGAAGAACAATGTCTTTGGTGGATGGCAGGTAAATACAATATAAAATAAACACTATTCACAAGGATCACTTTCACTTTTCACTATTCTTAGGCTATAGGTGAGTTTAGGTGGCAGTTTCACGCGACCAAGCTTAGAAGAACAGGAGAGAGCTTTATTAGAAAAAAAGCAGCCAAGTGCGAGTCGGACACGCCCATGAAGGGTTCCGTAGCATCAAGTAACATAATATAAAGGTTCTTGTAGTTCGTCGAAAGGTAAATTGCGGTTTACGATTTATGACGTATAAAAAAAAACTACTGGCTAGATCTCGTTCAAACCAAATATCGTTGAAAGTTTGCATAATCTAAAATAATATCTCTTATTTTAGAAGTTAGAGGGGGGGGGGGACCAACTTTTTTCCACTTTGAAAGTGTCTCTCGCGCAAACTATTCAGTTTAGAAAAAAACGATATGAGAAACCTCAACATCAGTTTTTTTCTATTTTTGTGTAAAAATCTTAATGCGGTTCACAGAATACATCTACTCGCCAAGTTTCATCAGTCTAGCTCTTACGATTTCAGAGAAAAATGGCTGTGACATACGGACGGACAGACAGACAGACATGACGAATCTATAAGGGTTCCGTTTTTGCCATTTGGCTACGGAACCCTAAAAATATCTATCTTTCCCGTTTTCATATTATTAGGAAGGTAGTTTCTAGTAATATATTTATCCAGTAAACAAGAAATAAACATAGTAGCGCGAATCATGTAATATGCATTAAAGTACAAGAACCACCCGTGTCAACTAATACATTTTTCATGAAATGAGTGCTTGTGATACTATCCTTCATTTTTACAGATTATTTTTTATTGATCGTAAATAATATCCATCACGTACGTCACCTTTGTATAAACCCCCTAGTCCTAAGTTAGAGAGTTGAGATTTCGGACACAATAGTTTTTTATTGATTTTTGGGAGGGTCTTTTGTAAAGCTTTGAAATGTCTTTTTAAAATGTCTTTGACCAATTCGATCTTTAAAAATGATTTTGTCGTTCTCAAGGAAATATTTTGGATTACAACCATTCCATAGATTTACCTACCACTCACCCAACTACTAGTAATTCACTTAGTAAATTCAAATCAAATCAAGTTATTTATTTTATGCTTCACAACAAGAGCAGTATACAAGGATGATAAATATACAAGTAACAATGACATAAAAATTGGCCGTATATTATGGCAGCATAATATGTTATAGTAGTAATTTAACGCACGGCCTAGTTTTGTTTGCATTATCAGCGTAATAAATATCTTCACTGTAGAACTAAAAACTAGTCTACTACTCTCTGAATCTGCGACATTGCGACCACAGCTCAGTCTTCGGCTTTTCTTATCCAATGTTTTATTTTCTTATTTCTACATTTCGCAGGTCGTCACCCCATTTTGCTGCATATCAAATTCTATTAATAAACTCTTTCATATAACAAGTTAAACTCGTATTTAATCAACACCCACTCTAGAAGCGCGCACAATCCAATACAACGCTGTCATGAAATCCTTTGAACTTTATGAATCTTCATTTTCGTACCATTTTCCACTTCCTTATTTAATCCTAAGAGCGATTTCAGACTAGCGTATTTTTTGCGCGTATACGGTCGTTTCAGCATACGCGTTTTTACGCGCGCTACATTACGCGCTTCTAAAAACCATACTCGCGTAAACGGGCATATTTCGGCGTGTTCGCTCGAATCGGTGGTGTCGTGTCAGTATCAACATGGATTCTGACACTTATACGAGCTTAGAAGCGCGTCAACGCTCGTACGAGTCGAGCGTGTGACAAAAGGCGCGCCTATACGCGCCTACATGCGCTTCCAAAAACTAGCTCATACGCGCGTTTAAAACGCTAGTCTGAAACCGCTCTAAGAGTAAAATTATCAGCTATGACTCACATTGAAAACCTCTGGAAAAATTTTGCTTTCTTGTGGGATGTAAATTAGGGTAGAAATATAAAATGATTGTCACGCGCCAATAACAAATAAAGCCCCGGTGTTATTCGTCATCTTAGAAGTAGAGCTTTTTGTGAAGGCCTCGTCCGGGGAAGCACTACCACCTTGCCTATTTCTGCAAAAGGAGCAACGCTGTGTTTCGGTTTGAAGGATGTAGATGCTGGCACGTGAGGCTGAACATCTGTATGCCTCAAGTTGGTGTACGAAAGGCAGCGCATCGTAGGGCACGTCCCTGACGTGCGTGACCTACGAGGCAATGCTTTGTTTATACGACATGGTTACCACTATAAACTTTAGGTGGGCTATATGCTTGTTCCATCAGCTAATTTAATAAAAAGACCTCACCAGTTATCTCACTCTACATCGACAAGTATTGGCTCTATTTTGAATGTATTTCTGTATTTGTGTTTAAGATTTGAAATAAACGTTATTCTTTATTAGATCGTGTGGGCGTATCTCTGGACCGAGCTGCCCGATGTCCCAACAGCCGTCAACAAAGGCGTCTACGTCCCCACCGCCAAGAAGAAAGTCTTCGGAATGTTCCCCAGCTCCGGTTCCGGCAAAGTGATATTCCTTTACGACGAGCAACAGAAGAAGTACTTACTCGCTCAGTGTGTGAGACTCATGGCTAATCGTTGACATGAGGATGTAGAAAGGACTTCCTTCGCCGATCAGCTAGGACAGTTCTTTCTACTTATCTTTGATTCTCGCACCGCGTTGCTTACGTTAGCCTATCACTTAAATATACATCACATGAACCCGAAAGGTTTCTACTAACCGCGCCGTGCTCTGTATGGACTTTATACTCTCAGAGTATGTTTGTTATACTTTCATACGTGTCGTACACTCCAGGAATTGATATTACGTTTACTTTATATTTTATATTCACTTTTACCGTCTGATGCGACTATCTTGTAATGTATTGTTCACCCTTGTAAGATAATTGGAAGTAATATTTTTATTAAGGTTGTTCGATTTCCTTATAACAGATCACTACCTACTTTATTACTACTACTACTTCTTCTTCTTATCGTGTCAATGATTCTTTTGAACCAAATCTGTTGAAAGTATTATTACTAAACGAAAGGAAAATACATATTTTAGTTCTTATATCACCACCGTCAAATCTACAGTTTTCTTCAACTTAATAAAGTTTGGCAGAAATAAAGACCAATATGAAAGCAACCATATTCATTTCAGTGCACAATTATACTCTCATCGCCCATAAATAGTAAAATGTATTTGAATGGAAATCGTACCACCTTAATATTGAATGAAGATTCTATATTTCCTTGCTATAGGTATCGTTTCTTTGATATCGAATGATGTTCATTTAGCGACAGTACAAATATGTGTCATATGCAAATGCCAAAATAATTTCCTCGTAGAGAGAAAAAAATATTTTTATTACATAATTGAAATTACTGGCACGTGAGGCTGAACCGTATACCTCAAGTTGATGAATCATAGGGCAGTGCATCATAGGGCACGTTCCTGACGTGCGTAACCGACGAGGCAATGCTTTGTTAAATGCGATGGTTACCACTTAACATCAGGTGTGCCATACGCTTATTACATCAGCTAGTTGTATAAAAAATATTCATATTAATATGTATTGTTTATATGTATTACTGAGCATTTACACTTAACAGTATATTATTACGGCCATCATATTCTACTACTTAAATTTTGGGCCAATTTTGGGCCTAGTGTATCTTAACATTTGATTTTCTCATTGAGAATCGATAGTATTTTCATGATTTTAGCAATTTAAAAATCTTTTAGATTTAAAATAGTTATCGAATTCTCATTACAATCGTTTTAAACATACTTGTTATATTATATATTTGTAGTTTATGTAACTGTTTAATATAATTTTTGTTGTAAGGAATCAAATGAAGAAATGAATTGGAAATGTTCAAGTCTGCCTTACTACAAGTACCTACTATGTATTATTTGTCGGAGGCCTAAGAGTACAAACCTGGATTAAAGTAGATATTTATATAGTTTATTTACTGTTGAAAATTATTACTGATCTATAGTTTTTGTACCAGTGCCTTATTGATGTTTGTAGTTAGAAGTAGCCATTGAGTCTTCAGTAAAAGTTGAAAGCATTTTTTTCTCTAAATAGTCAATTTCTATCTATTGAGAATAACGGCGTGGACCCACCGTAGTGCACGCTGTACACAGGCACGCGGGGTTTAGCTGGGTGTATTAATTTGTTTGACAACGTGGGTCTACGTTTCCACTGGAGTACACGAAGACTATGTAGGTATAGCGTAGCACGCGCTACTGCAATCCACGGACGAACTGTGCTGTGATAAGCGAGCTGTACGTAGTCGTGGTTCATATTCGTGAATTCCAGTGGAAACGTCGACAACGTTGAGCTATGTAATCGCCTACTCGAGCAAGCCACGCGTGTACAATGACGTCGATTTATTCGTAGCCTCTCCGTGGGTTGCAGTGGAAACAACCACATACATTTTCTTACAAAGCTAAGCTCAATACATGTGCGTAACCTCTCCGGTGGGTCCGCGCCTTTATTATTAGACCTATTTTACATTATATGGCAATAATCTCAATGCCACTTTGTTTTTGTGTTTGTTGTTTTTGGTTCTTTTTGATGTCAAATATTATTTTGGATAATTTTTATTGTTAAAGCATTTACTTACAAGTGTAATCTAAACTTTGTGATTTTGCTTATTGCACAATTTACTTATTGTAACTATATTTTGTCTCAAGCTTCGAATAAACTTTAATAAAAGTTATATTAAATAAATTGCTTTTGTTTTATTTTATAATAATATCAACCTTACCTACCTACCTAACACCTTGACTACGAGTAGGTATGTATAGTGGCGGAATGAAAAAGTTCGTCGATTTTCAACTTGATTTGTTCAACGTATCACGATCACATACTACCTTTTGAAACTGAATAGACAGAATACACCGATAAGTTAACGTCACTAATTATGTCAAAATGTGTTCATGATCAAGGCACTGGTGCAAGCGAAAACCGACTCTAAGGTGACGAACATTTTCATACCGCGACTGTACTTGTACCCTTATTCTGAGTTGAACAATGCGTTTCGCCTATGTATGAAGAAATGATGAGCTTACAATAGTTTACGTAATTACGTAGAAATGATCTCTTCCTTTCTCCATATAAAAGAAAGAGACACGTAGGTGAAACGAATTTTTCAAGCTGATCGATTAAAACTTAGAATAATTTTATTTACCATCGTTTACTTTCTCAGACGATATAATTCAGTGGAGTAATAATAAAATAATTTATATTCAAACAAACGGATATTCTTGATGGCTTCCGTCCTTAACTGTAATGACATCTTCAATTTATAAGGCATTAAAATTTAAGCGAGGCTCGTCTAAGTTATTACTGTTTGAATCGAACCTGTCCTCTTGAGAAGTACCTATGACTGGGGCGTGATAATATATCATGCACTAACACATGGATTCTTTCGTCACGGAATCTTACCCACACGATTAAGAGGTCAATGAAAATAGCGTGCCCTTAGTAGAGTCGAGTAGGATTTGAACCCACGACCTTTTTTTTGATACGGTGTTTATTTTTTTTAAAGTTAAATATTTTATTAATTTTAATTTAGCAATATTACACTTCTGTAACAAAATTCAATCAAAGTAATTATTTAATATATTTTTTGCAAAACAGCAGGCTAAAAGTTTTGACAAAATGCAGTTAATTCTGATGCGGCGTACCTGGGTAGGTATTTTTTTTATCGAGTCTGAAGTTCTATAGGAATCATGCGTTTTCTACCACGTGAAAATAACACAAGTTGAATCCGATTTCAATAGTCAACACGGGACTATATTTTAATACTAAGTTTAGCGCATGCAACACCTACTATGAGGCAATGCTTTGTTATAGGCGATGGTTAACAGGTTAATCAGGTGGCATAAAAAAAATGCAGCAATGCTGAGAGGATGGAAAAATGCGTGTTTTGAGAGCCTTTGAGGTTGAATGGCTGAATAAGATGAACCATTGAAGCTGGCACCAATAGTAAGTAGGTTACTGAGACAGTCGTTAGTCGCAACGCAACAAGCTTCAGAACCAGTGATTCACAGGTTAATGACAAGTCACTAGATGGTTAATAATGTTATTGACGCAAATATCAGTAAGATAGCGAGCCTAAGTTTAGCTTTGATTATAAACCTAATTGCTTAGGATTTGTGTGGCGTTATGTAATATTTGAGGAAATGTATTTCACTAATAATTTACCTAAGCTTTTAAATAAATATGATATCTAAAGAAATAAATACGATGAGCATTCAATTACCTACTCAATCCCGATGCCAAGATATTTTAATACCTAATTAATAATATTGATTGCTTTGTATGTAGGTACTTAGGTAGTATTAGGGATTTTGATCAATTTCCTTGATCCTGACACGAACTGTAGAGTCCATTGGGATTTTGAGTAATGGTCGACACATTATTTATTATTAGGTAAGTATAGCTATGAATATTATGTAACCTAGTGATAGTTCTCTCCCATTTTTTACTCAAAAAAACATGAAGCTTTATTGAACCGTTACAAACTACTACCAAGACGAAAGATCTTATTTTATTGACGAAAGATCTTATTTTATTTTATTTTTTCTACGTTTCACGAACGTTGTTTAGAAATAAGATCAATTCTAACTCACAAGTTTTAGCACTTAGGTAAGTAACTCTATTGCATACACTATCCTTTTTATTCACATAGTTTTTGCATAAAACCGACCCAACAAACATTTTCCATTAGATTATGCACCGAGCGTATAGTCGACTGTCGAAGCTATTACCCCAGTATTGGAGATTATTCCTGTGGGGTTGTGCCTGCAGGTAAGTGCCCACTAAACGAGGACAAAGTTGTAATCACAGTCTGAAGTGTGCAAGCTCAAAACTAAACAACATCAGGGCTGCTATGATGGGATTATCGCTTGACCACAACACAAGTATCTAGGGCTCGCCGCTATTTCAATAATTTTAAGCGCTTTAGTAACCTATTACTGTCTCATTTTAAATGACTAACTTTTGACTCTGCCCGTGTCCTTTTACCGAGAGAAAAAGTTGCCTATCGGCAAATTTTATCATCCGCACTTGATGTGCGGGCAGGTTTTTCCGCAAGTAGGCCGCTGGTGGGCCCTTTTTGCGTGACTCTTGACACGTGTTGCCCGAAACTTTTTTAGACACGCCGGATTCCTCACGATGTTTTTCTTCAGCGTTTTGAGAGTTCTGGCATAGTGCACACGCATTTTTCGACAGAAAAACTCATTGGTACACGACTGGATTTGAACCCACGACCTTCGGATCGGAAGGCGGGGCCACTACCACTTGACCACCAGTGCTCTCCCTAAAAAAGTTGCTTATTTACGTATCCATATGGCAAAGCATTAGGCACCGGACGAGGCCTACATGAGTAGGTAGGCACGCACCTAGTTTATTATTTGTGTTTTTTTTTTCAAATTTTTCTTTTTGTGCCTTTCTGGCTACTAGGTCTAAGTCGATCTGTATTATGTCTAATAAAAACATTTTCTTCTTTCTATCGAAGTACTTCTACAATACTATTTATTAAGTTTCATCCAAATCGGTTCGGTAGCACCAGCTAGGGCGTGATTGAGCGACAGACATCCAAACATCGAAACATTTACATTTTTATAATTAAGTAGGATAGGATTATTCTGATCGATGAATAATATAGCGCATTGACTTTCCTCAATCTCGCCATGTCGTCGGCTTATCAAATAAAACAAACAGCCAAATAAAAAGTAACCAACTTACCAACAATCCATCTCAATGTGCAAGGTATAGGTACTAAGATTACATCTTTTCCCTCATCTCCAGTTTATTCGCGATTCGTGCCCCGGGGGCAGTACAGATTAGATTGCTACTATTTTCACTGTTAATTTATTTCGGTTTTGGTTCAGAAACACGTTCTTTCGGTCGAAAGGGATTGTTTACAATGTTTACTTGATCCAATTAAAATCAACAAACTTTAATCGTCAGGGAAAATAACAAATAAATTGCCGATTGATTTCGAAATTAGAAAATCTGGATTAACGAAGTTATCGACATTATTGTAGAATTAGAACGTAGATCTCTCAAAGGGCAGGTCATATTAAAACTCGTAGAACCGATACCCACCAGAAGTAAAGGTTCTCGAATGACATCCACGAACCAATAGTCGAACAAGACGCCCTCACTCTATGAATTGACGATAGGAAAGCATGGAAAGATGGCGGAAAGAGAAAACCCAAAATCGTACTTCCTGCAAATGTACAGTAGACGCATGACCAGCAGTGGCCTTCTACAGGTGGACGACGAATAACTCAAATAACAAAAAAATACAGCTCTTCAATAATCAGTGAGGAACATGCCTAGTGATTCAATGTGCCCATGGTTAAATAACATATTTAGCTTGTAGACACAAAATAACGATATGTGTAAACATCTGTGTATAATATTGCCACATTACCCGCTGATTTTCAGTCCAACAAGGCTCCACCCTTAAGCCGCGTATACACAGGAACAAATGTAAACTGATAGAACCAATATTTGTACCCGGTGGGAATCGAATAGGTACGCGATCCCGATTTCATACAATCTAAAAAGCTACGAGACTCGTAGAGGCTCTACGACATGAGATCTACGAGAGCAAAACCAAAGCTCTCAACCGCTACGCTACAAACTTCTACGATTCTACGAACATCAGTTCTCAAACAAAGTGCTTCCCACACATGATTTTAAATACTTACTTTCTCTATTATTTGGAGTATGATTTCAGAACGCTGCTATTCAAAAGGTATGTTTCAGAAGAAGGTGTATGTGGCTGTTGAAAACAAATAATGCATTATTGACCGAGCGAGCGAAGCGTCTAAGTTTCGAGATTGGTAAAAAATGCTCTTGTCCGGTTGTCAGTCAGTCTGTCCGGCTGTCTGTCTGTTCTCAACTTGGTACGCAGGTTATATGACTTTACAGATTTGTTTATGGCTGGAGATTTTGTTTTGGAAGGGCACTTTCTCCAAAAAAGGAGCAAAAGGAGGGCTACTGGATAACTTCACCGTAAGGACCGGTGAAAAAGGTTTTTTTCTTATTTTAAAGTAACTTTAAGATGGTCTCATTAAAGTTTGGTGTAGATCTGATTAAGATATTCAGCATAAACATAAACTGCTCACTTTTGTGCTCGCGAGGTTTACAGCTTACAGAGCCACTAGTTTTAATATTCAGAGTAGGTGCAATGCTACATTACCAATGTAATACGTACCTTCTTGTATGGCCCATAATGAGAGCAACAGTTGGCCTCAATGCCGCACCGCCCCCACCGCCGCTGGGTCACATCTAAATGCCTCACTTTAGCGTTTAATAGTTTACGAAAAGTTTAGTAAAACTAAATTTAGCTTTAGTTTCCATTTTTGACATAATAACAATTTGTTTCTCAGGTGATCAAAAAACAACGGTACAGAAGACGGTAACGTGGTAGAAAATCCTTTTCATTTTTAGGATAAATATTAACCTAAGCCCAGGTAGTCTGGTCTGTTAACTCATCATCATCATCATCCACAGCCCGACTTCATCCATAGGCCTCCCTTAGTTTGTACTATTTATATTTATTTATAATCATTTATTTATACAATTAAACTTTATATATAATCATTTATTTACACAGTTAAACAAATATTTACAAAATATATAAGAAACAGTTGAGCTATCTGCAGGCCGTAACAAACGATCTAGAGATAGCTCAACCATTTCAAGTTTCATCGAAATCGGTCCAGGTTTGAATGAGGCACAAACATCTAAATATTAATATCTGAACTTTCACATTTATAATATTAAAATATAGAAATATGTGAAGATATCTTTAGGTTACGACATAAAGAATTCTAAAGGATCGGAAACGTATCTACAGGAATATTTATTACGTGCTTATTATTATATTTGTAAGGGACTGCTACGCCACATTCATAGAGTTATCGAATATCTTTCAATCCATCGAACACGACAAAGCCTAGAAATTCCCGAGTTAACTCCTTCATGTTTTTTGGTGTAGATAATAATTTGAAATCTTTCCACGATTTAGGGGAAATTACTGGCACTTGAGGCTGAACCTGTAAGCCTCAGTTGATGGACACAGGGCAATGCAACGTAGGGCACGTTTCTGGCGTATATATGTATATTCCTAAACGTTCTTTATATAATGTGGCGTGTTCGCTCCAGTGCACAGCGGCTAATAATACCGTGGTCATCTTGGAAGGCATCTATCGATCTTGTCCGACATTTTAGTTACCGTGCAGATAAGGTAAGTAGGTTTACTAAGGTAAGCTTGCGAACTTTAGAAAATCTAGATGTATTCTATGGTTTATACCTAGATTCTCTGAAATAGCTATGAAATACGAATTTCGGGTTAGAATTAAGCCGTAAATTTCTTAGATAACTGACACAAATTACAACCTTGATTCATACGCGTACCGTGGTTTTTTTTCGTGGATTAAGCATAAAGTTATAAGTCAAGTAAAAATTTAAAGTATAGATATAGTTAAAATCGATAAGTATTAATTTTGCCAAATAATAAGTTCACCGCGGACCATCATATTTCGACGTTGCAGGTGTATTCGTTCGCGAGTTCGCGAAACGTCTTTGACACCCAAGTTAGTTATTAGAATATAACTTTATTGTACACCAAAGTGAAATTACAAAAGCAAGAATACTTGAAAAAAACAAAACCTAAAAGTTTTGATATACTTATTAGGTGCTAAATATAGCTCGTTCAAATAGGTATAAACAGTTAATTAGTACCTACGTGCTCTTAGCTCATAGGTTATTAGATGACGTCTTCTGGAGTGGTTTTCATCCGTATTTAGGAACCTCGTCATTATGATTTGCTACTTCTTAAAGCACTTAATTTGTTATTTCAGTACTTAGTTGACATTTATTGCTTTCTCTCACATAAAAGCCGTACCGGATAACTTTGTCGAAAATTGTAAGCCCACTTCACACGATCAAACATCAAATCTATATACATTATCGGTTATCAGGCAGTTTATACAATGATCCTTGAACCGAGAAAGCAATGGACTTCAAAGCAATAACTTCAGTTGCTTCAATATTATGGAAGTACATATAGAGAAGTTATCAAAGGGATATGTGTGAGGTTCGTTATTTTATTGCTTTCAGTAAGTATCCATTAAAATAAGTTTTATGAGATATTTCGACCAGATACTAAAACAAATAGAACAGAGCCGCATAATATAATAGGTTTAGGTTATAGATTAGTAATAGGTCAACTTTTACTATATGACAAATAAAAAAAATATTAATAAAAGAAATTGCAAACCACAAAACGCTATCCAGCCCCAGCTAAGCAGAGCTTATAAGATGGAAGCCAAGTAACTAATATATAATACTTATATTTTTGTAAATGACATACACCCAGTTAAAGAATAAACATCTGTGTTCACCACACAAATATCAATTTGTTCTCGGTGGGGATCGAATCCACGACCTCTACCGCAAAAGGCAAAGTGTCTACAAACTGAGCTGTGAGGGCAGTCGAAATAGATATGGTATCGGTAGGTATGAGTTGTATGTACTTAGTAGGTGTTAAGTCTAAAAGAATGGAAACCAACGCAGAACCAGTAAAAGCATAATTTATATATTTACATATTATTAAATAAAATAAATAAGTATCTTAGTCTACGTCATTTTCAGATTTGGGTATTGAGTAGTTCAAATTCAAAAATTTCTTTATTCAGTTGTATCACGAGGATCACTTTGAAATATCTTAAAGTCTAGATGCCAGTTCCACGCGACCAAGCCTAGAAGAACAGGCAACAAACTAAGGCAAGTAAATACGAAACCCATTATTATCTATTCACTTTTGCATACTTTTAAAGAATAGAAATACGAAAGAAAAACCCACTCAATACTTTATAATGTGGAAAACACCGAGCGAAAACAAAATATCCTTAAAGATACAGCACTTCCTTTAGCACCGATGGAAAGTTGGCAATTTTTACATATTTCTCGACTGCATGAACCCACTCATCTGTTATGAAAGATAAAGTAGACATAGGCTTCAGAGTTAAGATAAAACATGCTCTATTTACTGGACCACAAGGCTCCAATTTTGTTTTATTTAAAAAAACTTTATTTAACAGTGAACATATCGATAAAGCCTAGCTAAATAGTGTTTACTGTGATATGCAGTCAGTTGTCTTAGGCTGATTTTACCATCTATTGAACAAAGTAGTAAAGCATTAATCAAATAAATGTCAACATTTTTTTGGATAAGCCTGCGAGAAATAATTAAAAAATATTAATAGCTAACGGATAAAATCTGTAGTTTGAAAAATGTGCCCAGATAGCCAGACTAATCTGTAGTAGTTTTATCACATCCTGCATGAGTATACTAGTAGGATGCCTGGTAATTAGTTTGAAGTTTAATAATGTCGTATGCTTAGTTACCCAGTTATTATGATTTTTCTAATCAAATTTAAATCTATATAAATTTGCTAGCTATTACCTATATTCTGTGCTTACGCGCGCTCAATACGCGTGTTAAAGAATTTTCTTCTGAGAAATAAATGTCTTAAACCTGTAGGCCTACCATGAGCTCTGTCTGGCTCTGTTTCTGATTCTGGTTTTGAGTCAGTGTGAGTGTTGACTAAATAAATCCTAACGTCAAAACGTCACACACACACAGTATAATGCACTGGTGCGCACTCACACATACTCAAAACCAAAGCCAGAGACAGAGCCAGACAGAGCTCATAGTAGGCCTACTGATAAGGTTCTAAGCTGATAATGATTTTCACTGTTAATGGATGGTCATATTATTGTTCGTTGTTTGAGGGCTTCGTTATTCTGCCCTCTGATGTGCCCTAGTGCGGCTTAGCAGATGTCAAACAGATTAATAAAGGTTTTTTTTTCTGAACGGGATTGCAACACTCGCCATAATCCACGACCAATTAAAAAAACCTTACTTTGAACTTTTTTTTACTTTTTTTGTCACGCAAACTGAGTTATTAATTTTATTTGTTCACGCAAAATCCTTATAATCAATCAAAGGGGATAAAACGATGGGACATATTTGTACCAACAAGTGTTTACAGAAAGCCATTACACTGATTTCTGCTTAATGTGTGTGATTTAGCATCGATTAGTGTGCAGTAATGACGACAACAGGCTTCAAAAAGGATCATCATCATCATCATTCTGAAGAAGCCCACTGTTGGACATCCCCTTTTGCTATTAAGACCCAGCGCAGCGGTCAGCGTAGCCCCGTACAAGAGAAAGGTCACAGGTTCAAGCCCGTTCGGCTCTTAACTCTTTTGCAACATTATAAAAAAAGATTTTAAATTACCTAGTTATCATCACCAGTATGCATAATTAAGTTTCTGTTGGACTCTGCGATTTTACAATAAGAAAAGCCCTCACTAGACCGTACCATATGGTATGCATAATGTTATGGTATGTTCTATGGTATTCATAATATGGAATACAATAGAAACATACCCAAAATACTTAGAAAACGAGTGTTCTAAGCTTTTATATTTATCTGGTTACCTTTGAATTGAAACTTTTTCATAAATATAATTGGTTTTTATTAAATAATACCTTTTCCAGGAAAAATATTGGTTTTGCCGTATCCATTTCAATTACGATTAGGTAAGATGACACCTTCTTTTGAGAAATTTCAATTGAAACAAGTTTATCTAAATTCAATTTTTTTACAAAGAAATATTTTCACTTTTCTGCGTAAAATTAAACGAGTACCTTAAGCAAACAGTTCCCTGAAACTCTTAAATTAATTGGGTCTTTATTAGTGAAATTTTTAGTCAACCTTTCTTAGGTATTCAAAAAAAAAAACAAAGTACAGAATTAAATACATGCAAATAGACAACTATTAATACTGTTTAGGCTGTGTGAATGTTGTCCACAAAATTTGTTTATTTGATATTTACTACAAACATTTTAAGCGACACAAAATATAGGGCTGCTATCCCGGATTAATAATTGACAATTAAAATATTTGGCAGTTGTTTAACTTATATTTTTGCTTCAAAGTTTTGGGTTTGACAAATGTCAAATATTTTAATTCTTAATTATTTATTTTATTTCATTTTCATTTCATACGTTTATTTGCTTAAAAACATGGTATGAGAAAGTACATAGATGTCAAGTGTTTAAGTGTATCACATATTTTTACCATTTCGGAGTGCAAAAATTCTAGAGAAGTTTCTTATTTACCTACATTATAATAATATTAAAATTGTCAAAAATATAATTGTAGGCATGTCAAATCAAAAGTTATTCTATACAAAAATAATAATAAAAATGTAGTCGACATGTCAAATTGATTAAAATATTACACCAACTGGGAAGAACCCTTTTTTAGAAAGTCTGCAATAGTGTAAAAGCTTTCTTCTATTAACCAATTTTCCAACTCAGCACACAGTACAAATCATAGGAAAAGAACAGCTTAACCCTGAGTAGAGTTTTCTTACAGCAAACCTTTGAGTTTTATAACTTTTTTGTTTAGTTTTTTTTTTTTAATTGTCGATTAGTTCCGTGAAACTAGCTCTTAATATGAAAAAAATATTTGTATATTTTTTAATGAATTTACACGTGTAAATAACATGTAAAAGCTTTGACAAAAAAAAATCGGTGCGTTTATAGATTTCGTAGAACTGATGTAGCGAGATGTAGGCCCTTTTTCTTACAAATTCACTTCATTTAACGGGACGATCCCAGGGGGCTAATTCTCGGGCCGATCTCGATCATTTTGAAATTTTATTTTATTGCTTCTTTTCACAACCCCGCACTTTTTGTACGTTTTCCGTATATCGTAGCTGTCGAGGATTTTTCGAAGAGGTCGTTTATGAATTACTCAAGGACATCATCGATACTCTCTTCGAAAAGAAGCAATAAAATAAAATTTCAAAATGATCGAGATCGGCCCGAGAATTAGCCCCCAGATCATTAGTTATTGTAGTGATCGAGATGAATTATTTAATTAAGTTTTTGTTTAAAAGTTTGGACGACAAGTGCGGTGCCCGCCCTGAGGGCGGTGGGCGGGGCGCCGACTATATAAGCTATTGCAAGCATGAAAACTTTGTCATTGAAGCGCGATCATATCAGACCGCGACGTGCCAGCAGTGAATCGCCACCAGCCTGACAGGTAAGTTCGATAAAAAGTTTCCCTTTGTTGGTCCCCACACAATGAAACAAGCACAGATAAATGCACATTTTTACAAAAAATTTGTAAAACTAGAACATAGTTTTCTGGCTGTGATTTTATTGATTTAAGATAACAATAATACTTGCATAAATATTGAATTTATTACGTAAGTATTTGTTTTTTAATAAAATATATTTTCGTTGATTTAAAAAAATATTTTTTAGTTCATTTGGGCATATACGTTTAATTTAAACAACCTTAACCTTAGAAATTGTTCGGTTTAATAATTTTATGCAAGTACCTGATGCGTATACTATAATTGTGCAATGAGTACCCAGTGTTTTTGACGGGAATAAAGAAGGTATCATTATATTGTACATAATGACATAATTCAATTTATTTGTTTGTTTTAGTAGCGCAAATTATGTAAACTCGCTAACAGCACCCTTGCGCTGTCCTTAGTAATTTTTTGATTGGTTATTTTAATGCGAAAAATCTAAAGATTTCATAAAAATAATGTGATACTTAAAATAACGTTACATATTTATGAAAAACCTTCACGTTATCAAATAAAACCTACTTACCTATGCATTAATCATAATCTTTATTTCTCTTTAGACATTTTACATCTACTTAGATTCGTCACATAAAATGGTTAAAATAAAAATAAAAACAAATTCTAATCAACACATACATTAAATTATGAAATAAAAATAAAACAAAATTAAATTTCGTTATTTCCTGTTTTAAAATAGGAATGTAAAATTAATAAATAAATAAGTTACTTACACGGGTCATTGATCACAAAATATAAATTTATCAGCCAGAGCTTTGTCAATTTTATAATAACTTTTAGATATTTCTCTATTTTTAATTTCTGTTAATAATGATGTCTAAACAGTAGTAACACACACAATACCTGTTCCTTAGATTTAAGCTATGAATTTCAACTGTGGCTTCATAAATATTTTGAAGTCCGTAAAAATAAGTTCTAACTTGTTGCTTCCTACGTGAATTTGTGACATTTTCGTAAGCCCTCTCTCAAAAAGCGTCTAAAGTAGTTTATTCAATTCCGAGGCTCTAGCGGATACAAACAGACAGTGGTTTATTCCGCAAACTACTTTATCCTGTTCAAATACCGTTCAGAATGTTCCGCACGTAGCTTATTCATATGATAAACTGATACTTTTGTAATGAGTCGTCATATACGTCGCTTGAGGGATCGTATTGAAATGCGATAAAAATAGCAATAAACAAAATATTTACTTGATCTTTAAAACTAACAGCAGCTTGTGCTTTAAAATAAGTCTGTCTTATTTTTGAAAATACACTTTTTTGGCTAAAAAAATATATATATAGGGGACAATCCACACAACACTATCTAGCCCCAGAACTTGAACGATGGTAATCAGATGGCTGATATGATACTTACTCGTATATATACATTTTTTAATACATATTTAGAATACCATACAATACTAAGACAGAAGTACCAGTAATAGTACAAGTAGGTATTGTAAAAACATATCATAATTCACTTAACATCAGCGTGTTGTGGATTGTCCATAGTTTTTTTTTATAACGAGAATACCATCAATGAAATAAAACAACATGATTGTGTTGAAGAATTCAGTCTTAATCTATTAATACAATAAATACTTACGCTCAATTGTTTAAGAGCAAAAACTCCTCACCGGTATGTATCATGTTTGTTAAGTCTGTACAATAATTTATTCGTAGGCACGTGCTACGACGTAGCACTTTTGACCATTTTGTAATTATAAATGCAATTATTCATAAATTCTTATTAATAATTTCGTAAGTTTCACAATAGCACACATCTTATCTGATATACTTATTGAATTTAACGAAAATAATAAAGATTGGTGTTATCTATCTAATTGGAAAACTAAAATGAAATAACTTGAAGTTCATTAGAATACCTTTAGAGAAAATAATTTCCGAACTTCCTAGTTTTCAACGAAAACACCCCTTTAAACAAATTGAATACGTAGAACGAAATACCACAGTGTCACTCGCGCTTAGCAAAGCATAGCAAATACCGATTATGTCTTTGATACGGTGAGGTCAAGCGGCCGAAAATCTCGAAAACCCAAATCCGGTTTAGCCCGGTACAAATTATATTTTGATCAGTGGTCGCACCGCTGGATGTCTAAAGTAAGTAAAGTCGTGCTACTTCATCCAACTGTTACAACAAGTTGTAAATGTCATTTGCTGTATTTCGTGGAGGGTAAAATTTACTTAATGTCATGGAGAAGTTGCTTTAACTATTTTATGGTGAGTTTAATATTGCCCTTGATCAACATCGAAATATTAACCTTCTTAAAAATAGATAGGTACATTTCATATTCACATGATATACATGTATGTATGTAGCTATAGCTATCGTGTTTATCCACTTTCCGCAATTTCGTCCACGTAGGGCACTTTATGTTTTCTCATAGGTTTAATTAGGTACCTATTTATTTCACCATATAAAACATCTGGTAATGTCACCAGAAATGTACACTGTTCATTCAGCTCAATAGTAAAACCAAACTTAAAAAACCTACTGTTATTATACGTCATAAAAAGAAATAAAACGACGCTAATATTATTATATTCTGTGGTCTAACTAGCTGTTTGTTGATAGGACAGTCGGAACATTTTCTAATCAGTATCCTTTGAGTTTATGAGTCATTTCAACTTAGAAGCGTCGGGATTATATTCGAATTCCAATGGATTAAGGTGAATCCACAACACAAATCTCAGGAATGTTTACTTAGGAAAAGTAGAAATACTTTGCTTATTTCAACTTCGTAGGTATAATATTTGTGTCATGATGTAAGTCATGAGACTAGGAGAGTGATGAGTATGCTTGTGGATGGATATGTGAGCCGAAGTGGACCATGGAAAACATGAATGAACTGTGTGAAAGATGACATGGATAAGAGAGGAGTGAATGCAGAGATGATTGCTGACAGAGAGGAATGGATGAGGTTGTACTGACTTCACATAAAGTGGGATAAGAGCAGGAAGAAGAAGAAGGTCTAATATTTATTTTCAACGTCCATATAAGCTGGTCGATCTACCTATACATAGTTTATTTATGATGAAAAATGTGATGACTAAATTCAATTATATTAAAAATATTCGTTAAAATCCTAATTTAAATTTATCATTTCATTGGTGCAAATATCACACCCATTTTAATTTCGTGTTACACGGAGACCCTTAATTTGATCATCAAACTTGATACGAAAGCAAACTGAATATACTTTAGTTCATTATGTAGATGAAAACTTCAAACATTGTCATATTAATTACTGAATTACAGGAACAGTTTCAGGCATTGAAAGTCGAAAGAAAATCAAGCGTTTCGTCGTTTTTATTTTTAATTAACTCTGAAATATTTTGCATGTTAACTAAAAAGTATTAGTATTTCTATTGTATTTTTGATATACATAAAAGATTATTTGTCTAAACATAAAATAAATTAAAATAAAAATTACAAAGAAAATGAAAAAATATTCTTAAACAAAAACCTACCTAATGCATAAAAATGGTGTGTGTGATGTACACAATAGGTGACAGCGCATAATATTTCTCAAGAGCAAAGCACTGATCGATTTGTCAATTTTTAATGCCTTTTTATATTTGGCTCATTTATTTTTTAGTAGGTCTAGTAAGTACTCTTGTCCTAATATCGAATAGTCATTGGGTTTATGGAGGTTAAAACAAATAACGACTATCAGTAAAAAAACCCTACAAAATGATTGAACTCGAAGTAAGTACGTACTCACAAGGACAATAAAGTCACAAAGTGGGTATAACCCGATCTTTCTGGAGTTAAACAAAATTCTTGGTGATATGATTTATTCACCAAAAGGCAAACACTCATATAGAATCCCAAAACGAATGTTCAAAATATGCATGAGTTTGGTTCCCAATAACCAAGAAATTTGCGGCTAGTCCCGATTCGTTTGAGTTGCAGTTCGGGAAATGTTGTGACATAACGCGATTATTCGAGCACATACGAGTATGTAGGTATAAGATGAAATCTACTAGATCTGGCATAGTAAGTCCGATAACTCCTGGTATATGAAAGTAAGCTTCAGTAAGATTTAAGCTCTTACTATGACATGAACACCCATTAAATTATGAATTTATTATGCATTTTAAGTAAGTCAAACATTGTCAGATCTTAAGACTAAGTTTGACGATAATAAGGTAATTAACCTACTGAATACTGAAGAAACTGGCACCTAGGCAGGCTCACTTAAAAGCTTTAAGGCGTTTCAATGTAATCCTTGCGATTTCATTGAATAAAAACATTTTTGACTTTGACTCAAATTATGTCATCATTGTCCATTACATAAGTAATTATGTTTTTAAACATAGGTAATTTAGACATCTTTTTTACTCCCAATTAAAACGAAGCTCAACGAAGTAACTCTCAAAGCAAACCCAAGCAAACTCAGCCATCAAAAAAAATAGCTTTGAAAAGAAGAAATCCACAGGTCACGATAAAAAGCTCTTCAAAATATAAAAGTAATGTCAACATTTAGCGAATGAATCTAAAGAACCACTCGGTCTTGGTCGCCCATCGCTTTCATTTTATGAAATGAAAGTTCTGTTTGCTCTTGTCCGATCTGCGAGGGGCTACGGCGCTACGCTATGAAGCTACGTAGACTCGTATCGCGTAGTACTACTCGAGCGCTCCACTAGCGTCCTCAAAGCACTGCGTTCCTGTCTTTGTGCTTAATCCTCAAGACTTTCCTCATCGCTATGTTTTTAATTAGCTAAAGATCTTTTAATATTTTCCAGATATACCTGTGCTCCTAAAGATTAAATCAGAAATTAAGTTTAATCCCAGAGCGTCGTTTCAACGAGACGTGAATTCAATAATGACTCCAGTATTTCTGGAATTCGTAATAATTTCAGATGTAAATTCGAATTTGTAACGTTTCAAGCCGTCTTACGTTATGTAGATTAAACATTACAGTATCGCTTATTTTTATGTTTAAATCACTTAGAAAGGAGTAGTACCCTACCTAAGTTATATTTATTATCCAGTATTCATTCGAAGCTCTGTTGTAAAGAGTTGTGTCATGATGACAATAAAACGAGGTTTATTGTAAAATTATGCGTTCCTGTCCTAACTGGACGGCAGTAAAGTTATTTTATAGTTTCAATGACGCTCGATATAACCACTCGTCATATACCGTTGCATGGAATGCACTCAAAAACCTTTCACGCGGATCACTGAAATTCACTAAAACTATTGATAAAACTATAAACCGCAAAGTGTGTTGGTAATATTGCGCTATGTTTGTATGCAATGTATCATAATATGTTTATGTTTATCGAATATAGAAAATGGACTTATATTCAAATCAAAGAAAATTACGCTGCACTACACCGTTGAGCGAGCAGATTACTTGATTACTATTTAATACAGTCACTAGCAACAGTAAATAAATAATTAAAAATATTGTAGACAATTCTACAACACTTTCTAGCCCCAAATTAAGTAGAGGTTGTACTAGATAGCTGAAATAATACTTTCATATTTTTTTTGTCATTACAATACTCTGAATACAATATAACACCCGGACAGAAAACAAACATCAGCGTTCACCACACAAATATTTGTTTCCGGTGGCTATCGTACCCACGGCCTACGGCACAGAAGGCAGAGCTACTACCAACTGAGCTGAGAGGCCAGTCAACAGTACTTTTAGGGTTCTGTTCACAATAGGTATGTCGTGATGAAAGACGTGCTAACAGCCAAAGTAAAATGGGGTTTTGACATTTATAAGTCAATGAGTATGCTCAAGATGTCTTTTCCAAAGAGTGGGACGAGATAGATTATTTTGGCATATTCGTGGCAACCCCTCCACTGAAAAGCCATACATAAACAAAGAACAAGATGGGTTAGTTAAAAATGAATTTGGAAATAAGAAAGAAAAGTTGCTGAAATGAGATTTCTTAAAAGCTGTAATTAGATAAACACCTTTTTTACAAATTAATGTAGTAATTGGTATGTTGGTTTTAAAAATACCCGATTTTACTATTATGCATTTTGCTAGAGAGTAGAGAGTCAAGCTTCGGTTGTAAACTTTTCTGTAGCTATTTTCATGTCATAAATATTCGAGTTTTGTTTCTCTATTATGATTTCCAAAATGTGTTTTTATGGAAAAGCAAGTCCACCAAAGTACAAAGTATAGTACATTTTAGTGCGAATGTTAACGAGCAGGAGTGTTCTGCTAACAAAGACGTTGCTAGTTAAATATTCAACAATTTATACCAGTTCGTTACTTGCCAATTTAACTCAATCTCTTCTGTCAATTTTGCTATTTGACAGCGGAGACATCTCGACATCGCACGAGTTAAGGCCTGCGCACACCTAGTTCGCTGGCGAACGCGATCAATGAAACGCTGTCAAATATCGCTGTCAGATTTGAGATTTGACAGCGATATTTGACAGCGTCTCACTGATCGCTACCGCCAGCGAACTAGGTGTGCGCAGGCCTTTAAGATACGGCGTCATATACGCTATAAGGATCTGTCACTTATCTCCTAGATGTGGCCATACCTCTAAGAACTTAACAGTGAAGAAGTACCTACTTAGGTTACTTTTGTACGATAACCACTTAGGCAAACATTTTTGTAGGAAAACGTGCTATAGTTACATTTATTATTTTGCTAAACTGTGTGCAATCGGATTGTACACAAAATACTTGCTTGCGATTATAAATTAATAAGTAAATTCATGAGTAGTGCTTTTTTTATCTTTCAAAAAGTCTGTGCGAGTGAGGTATTTCACGGTGTTCATCTTTATATCAGTTTTTGTCTTCATCATCATAATCATCAGCCTGAAGAAGTCCACTGCTGGACATAGGCCTCCCCTACACATTTCCAGGAAGAATGATTCTGAGCCCTATCCATCCACCGCCTTCCGCAAAAAAAAATTTAAACAAGCAGATACACTTAAACTTTTTTTTAGATGTTATGCAATTGAAAATATGAACTTGCTTTTCATAGCATATTTTATTTTAATTCAATTTATACAAAGTACTATGTTTTACTTCATGTGAAATTTCTAAAAATATACGAGAAAAACAAGGTCAAAATGTAAGTACATATTTCTAAATGGAAGCTTTTACGTGACGCGTGACGGACCGCGCCTCTAGGCTTCAATTATACTAGGATACAGATTTCATATCCTCCCTATTTGTATTCAGAATGACGAAAGCAATTAATTGGGAAATGGAATCGAATATTACAAAAGCAATCAAAAATATATTAATGTAAACATAAAAATAAACATATAAGTAAATACAAAATGTTGATGTTTGGAAGTTTGTGACTCAGCCATGCCGTAAGTGCTGAGCTGGCAATCTAGTTTCTCATTTAAATATCCTCAAAGATTGCTGTAAGAGCACTCCTTGTAGGGTTTAGCACGCCTTTGTCTTAATTTTGAGTTTTTTAAAAGTTTTTTTTATGTGTGTACAATAAAGAATAAAAAAAGGACTGACTTGGATGAAATAAGAATGTTAATGTAGTATGGAACACGTTTAGTTCATTACCTGGACTAGCATATAGCCAACTTAAGCTGTTATTATTAATTTGTAATTAATTTTCTTACATGCACTGGTCGGGTGATTGCGAATCTTTTGTGGTATTCAAAACCTAGCCGTATCTGTCAGTTATGACACTTTTATGAGCTACGATGCAATAAAAAACGAATTGAAACAAATCTTTGTCAAAGAACGATTGCAACAAGATATGTGATCTCTGTCCTTTGTTAGCATCAAACTTTAGATTGGCCTATCTGGCATGGTAAGAAACACTGAAGAAGAACTGGTGGAAATAAGATGGCAAGTCAAGCCCCTTGCCTTGGAGACAGCCTCACGTTTCGCAAAAAAATTGCATGCTTTTCTCGATCTTGATTTCAATCAAACGAAAAGTACTTGGTTATTTAGCTATTAAGGTCAGATTCCCAAAAACTAGTTTACCTCTCAGGTAGTGTTGAGAACATATGTATTTTTTGTGAGAGTTCGTTTTTTTTTCTAGAATACCACAAGATTGTTTTGGTACTTAACTGTTTTTTAATTGGATCAGTTTTTTTATTTACGACTGACTATTAAACCATAAGGTATCATATACTATCTCGCGTGGCTATACATCTATTGAACGTTGTCATGTGATAGATTTGCGGCATTCCTCACGTATTGCATCCTGTTGCGGTCAGCTCCTCACTTGTCACTCGCATAGCACCACGCGCGACAGGTGACATGCTGTCAAGGAACTTGTAAACTACGTTATACGAAGTATACAAAATCTTTGCATCCCGGTAATTTTATATGATGAAAATGATTCAAACAATATGACTTATAATAACTAACATTTAGATTAAATTAAATTAAAATTTGTCTTATTCAGATGTCAAAAGATCCATATTTAATGCTAACAAATACACAATAATATAATACGTTGTGCTTCTGTTTTTTGGTTAAGGGCTGATTTTCCATCTTTGTTTATGTCTATATTGTTGGGAATAAAAATGTCAGTCCTTGTTTATGACAAGCCTCAAACAAGATGAATATATCTAATGGATAAAACTATTTGTAGATAGTAAATATTGAAATAATTGCCCTTAACAAGTAACCTACTTTTGTTAAGCCCAGCAGCCTTATATTTAAACTAGCTGCCTGTCCCGGCTTCGCACGGGTGGACATTTATTTTTTAAACACATAAATATTATCTATGTTACTCAAGGTGAACCTACGTCTAGCAGTGGACTGTTATCAATTGATGATGATGATGAAAGAACATTCTATAACGTTTAAGAGCACTATTTTCTAGAACATTTTGTCCAAAACTAGAATTCTGAACCGTTTGCATGGGTATATTTGAGTATTCTAGATAATTCTGGATTACTTACGTTTGGGTGGGAGCATTCCGGATGCTAACCGACTTTAAATTTGATTATTCCAGATCATTCGAGAACATTGTAGAGCGTATGAGCATTCTGTTCTCGTCAAAGTCGAGAATTTTCGGAAAAATCCCTAAGCGATAGAAAGGGATAGACATATATAAGTCCCTACGTGATAGAAAGGGATAGACATAGATTTCGAAACTTTTGCCCCTTATAAATTAATAACACCTAAATATTGAATATAAACTATCCTATCTTTTAAGTCCGACCATATTATAGGCAGTAGCAAAATTTTATCGAAATCCGTTCGGTAGTTTCGGAGTTTATCGCGTTCCAAATTGTGACACGAAAGATTTATATATATAGATTATGCAAGCCAATTCACAGTTTCCAAAATGTTGTAATAAGTAATATTGACTGGAAAATGTAAACAAATATTTTGTAGCTTTTATTAGAAACGTGGACTTATCCGCCCACGACAACGCTCTGTCAGTGACGTATGCCATTCTAACTGAACCATTGCATAAAACGAAAGGTTACATAATTTAATATCATAGAGTCTGTCGTTTTTCTAGAAACAATATTAAATCATTTAAAAGAAACCAAACAAACAAAAGTTTTAATAAGGTAAAAAAATGTGCCAGCGTAATTTTTTTCTAAAACATCAATTACAACTTCTTTATGTTAAGGAAAGTGTGTTTTTGCATCGAACTTAATTTTTTTTACAAAATAAGGGACACATGGCCATTTACACTGTTTTATTAAAACGACACAGTAAAATGCTAAGAAATTTGAATGAGTATCAAAGGATTTTCTGAATCTGGATGTGGTGAACTAGGGGCCTAATTCTCGGCCCGATCTCGATCATTTTGCAATTTTATCCTTAATCTTCTTTCGAAGAGAGAATGACCGATTTCCTTGAGTAATTCATCAACGACCTCATCGTAGAAGCCTCGACAGCTACGATATACGGAAAACGTAGAAAAGTGCGGGGTTGTGCAATGCCAAAAATAAAATAATCGCTTAGAATATCTCGCTCGGCCCGAGAATTAGGCCCCAGCAACTAGATGTATAAAAAAAAGTATACCACCATATAATCCACCCACCAACATTGCCAACATTTGCATGGTAGGTTGTGAAATGTAATTGAATATACTCAAAAATATTAACACTGTTCAAGGAAAACTTATTTTCTTCACGTTTTAAGTTGTCTTAATAAAACAGAATCATTTGTTTGCGTAATACGAGGGGCATTTTATTAAGCGTTCCGTGACGTGCCTTCGCGAAAATTTAAGGGCCTTGTGACAATCGAGCCTCCTATCAACAGCCAAAATTGTTTTATTCTAGTTAATAGCATTTAATCCTAACTGTCATGACCTCCTCTGTACTTGTTGACATTTTAATATTTAGGCAAATGGTTTAGAATTAATTTGTCAGGTTTCATTTATTTTATGGGGTATTTAAGACGTCATTCTAACGTTATTGTTATACTTTATCCTGAGGGAAAAGGAAGCTATGCTTCTAGAAGGTTGTATGATCATTCCAAAAACATGAAATAAATTTTCGTCTACCGAAATGGGTGACATCATTAGCGCTACTGAATAATATAGAAATACTCGAGTGGGTTTGTGCGTACGTGATAGTATAGCTTATTTAACTGAACGTGCTGCTGTGTCTAAATTGTTTTTAATTTAGGGGACTTTAAAATAATTTTAATTACAGTTATCGAGTATAACATTGTGTTGCCATAAGCATAGGAAAGAATCCGTGCCAGAGACAACAATCAAAATGGGTCAATCATTTTGTATCCTTTGTTGGAATGACACAAAAATAAATTCAATGCGTACCAAATATTTTTATGTAAATTTTGCGGTTAGACAGGATTATTTTACCGAAAAATTCAATTTCGTTGAGCTGTATTCAAAACACGAAAGATTAGGACTTTTTGGTTTTGTGAAAATTTAGAAAAATATTATCATAAAAATACAATAAAAAGGAAGCATGATGATCAGGCAGGTTTTCTCTCATCGAGTTTTCTTTTATTCACAGTTTCCAATAAAAAGTACCCTTGTTGTGCCAAAAAAGAACATCTATTCAAACAATTTTGTTTATATGTTCATAGACATTTCAACAGTAACTTTTAGAAGTGAGTAAGAAGTAAACTATACCAAGCCTATCGCCACTCAATAATCAATAAATACTAAGTGGAATTCATTTTAATTGACGCTGGGAGAAACACTTGAATATTTTTACTAAATCTGAAATTGGCGGAGCTTGATCATTAATGACTTCGTTAAAAGTTTGTTTATAATTTCTACCCGATGAAGAGACTTATAACGATCGGAGGTAACATTTATAGAGTAATTTAACGATCATTTAAAAAACAACATTGATTGAAAATAATAAATACTATATTTTCAACCAATCTACGATTGTAAAAATAATACTTGGGTAAAACTGATCGTCTTATCCAAAGTTCTTGTCTAGAATATGTTGAATTCTCTTCTACGAAGAAGATGACATTGATATGAACGTTTGCATTTTATGTTGCGATATTCTTCTATTCAAGTTTAGTACAATTAATTATCCTTCGTTTTATTCTACTTCGACTGGGACCGGTACAGTCGTAAAACGTTGAGATTCTTGAGCCTACTCACTGTAATTTTATTACCACTCCTATGATTAGGCATGTGACAGGAAGAAGTTATGGGTCGTTGAAGTACATGAATCATCACTGCATAAATTATAAAAGTACTTCGGAGCAATGTTCCTACAACAATATTTATACAACAATGTTAGGTAACCAACAATGTCCGTGCATGTTAAATTTTCTAAACGAAATATGGAACATCATTTAACTTTCTGTTTTTGATCAATTACGTGAAAACATTCGTTGAAATCAGTCATTAATAGGCCAAAATTGAAAACCGCCTCTTAATAAGACTTGAAATCATTAAACACTCAAACCGCCACAAATTTACGAAACATGGTTTGAGTGCGGGTTCCCAATAACCACCGAATCTGATTAATGTGTGCGTTGCATAAATTGCTGCATCGCGCAATATCGTCGCCCAAACGATTCGTTATTAGTTAGGAAGATTGATCGTGCCGTAAATCGCTCTGGAATCAAAGGTATACCTGCACTTACCTTGTATGTCCGAAGGCTCTAAGGCTTCTTAAAAGAATCAGTTCAACTAAACACTATGAACGTCTCAGACTGATGGATAAGAAAAATTTTAAACGTGGGCCTGAATCTCAGGACGATGTTTAAAGACCAGGATTCCAGCGTAAAGTTTTCTATTGTTCTTAGCTTCTAGGAGCTAGCTTTCGTGGGTTTTGTACTAGTAAATAAGGAGTTAAACATTAATAACCACGCAATTACGCTAACCTTACGTTATCTAATCTGAGCTAATATTTTACAGAGGTAATGTTTATAGTTTGGTCTGTTTGTTACTTGGAATTATTTCACTGATAGCTATTATCCCCGAGTGCTATATTGTAGGCCTACGTTTTATTGTAATAAACATGTACAAATATAAAAACAGCAATTCAAGTAGTTACATAAATAAAAAAGCCTTTAAAAAATATATATACGCCGACCGTATCTGCCCACCCCAACGTTGACAAGACAGCCTTTGCATCCTTCGAAAAGATTATTGCTCCCCTTCGCATACACAATTAACCTACGTAAGAATAACCCACACTTGGGACCCAGTTTAATAATTGGTCGTCAACTTCATTTGAATTTTAACGGTAAATCTAATTGTTTTCATTGTAGATAATATGTACATGCATTGTAGATATATAAGCAGCGTGGATTTTATTCATGACGCAGCAATACCTAAGGATTCCTTTAAATTGATTAAGCATTTAATTATTCCGTGTCTTAACAAAAGGTTACATAAATACTTTGGATGCTCCGGGAAAATGTTCGAGCCGACCGCCAATTTAGATAGTCCGCTCTTGGAAATTTCTAAATTAAGGGAGGTAAGTAGGTCCACCAATATTAAAATCGGATGCACACAATATGAACAATGAATAATACATTAACTATTTTAAAAGCAAATAAACCAAAAAACCAATAACTATAGGCGTGCCTTTGTAAACAAAAAGATACCAAAATGCAAACTGTACCTAAGTAAATCTAGAACTATGAAATCTGACGGAAAACCCTGCAACACCATGATATTTGTTTAGGTTCAAACCAAAGGATTAGTTACACCTCATTAACAATTATTAGGGTAAAGCATCGAGATGTAAGCGGTATACCCAATAGTATATTAGAGGAAAAGCTTAGTCTAGTTGTTGTGGTACTAACTATAATGCGATCAGTTGAACGCTGTCAAATAACTCTGACACATTTGAAAGTTTTTCACTGAGCGCCATCGCAGATCACTAGCTGTACGCAACATTTTGATATCAAATACACAAGGAATCCTATTTCGGGTGGACGGTGAACTATATCTCTCTGCTATATTTTTTTCAAACCCAAAACTATCCGCTTCTAAACCCCAGTCGTACAAGGTTTCAACACGTAAGGAATAGATTATTGGTTTATTTCTGAAAATTATAGTAGGTACCTAGTTTATATTTCCAGAAAATAAATGTGATATTTATTGTTTCAGATTTTCAACCACAAACATCCACCAATCCTTTCCAGTAAGTACATGTTGAATACACAACACTGCATAAATTTGTGCTTGTTTGTTTTTGACTAGCTACAGTATCTACAGGTAACTTAATATTCAACTAAATCAACGCCGCGTGATTTCTGTCCATTAAATTCACTGTAAAAGGTCAAAAACTTTAGGAGGGGCAGCTAAAGGTACACACCCGTAGGCCTACTACAAGCTCTGTCTGGCTCTGTCTCTGGTTTTGAGTCTGTGTGAGTGCTCACCAGTGTATTTATTTAACACACACACAGATTTACAACCAGAGTCAGAGACAGAGCCAGACAGAGCTTGTGGTAGGCCTACAGTCTTCACGTCATTTAAACTTCCGGTATTTTAACTGTACAACAACAACACATTGTACAATGACCTAGAATAGAATTTGTTAGGAACACACATCAAAAAAACTCATGAGTCTATAAGTTAAAATTTTGACTGCTTTACGAAAATAGAATATGTATGAAAAAAACGTAAGTAAAAAAACAAAGAAAGTGATCGATATAATTATAATGTCTAAATAGCTGTGATCACATTTCTGTTACCGTACTCCTTATCGTCAAGTCCACACCTATGAATGGAGTATATCGACCTTGTATATTAATATGTGTACCCTTTTGTAGACTAGAGCAGTATCTCGAGCGTGTTTGCCGATCCGGGCCCATGTAAACAGCCTTAATAGTGCGTTTTAGCTTTCTTTTTTCCACGTCATTGCGCTCATATGCGCCATTATTCTCCTCTGTTGACCCTAGACTCCTAGCGAGAGACGAGATGGGTCTTGTTATCATTATATCTCGGAGCTAGACTGATATTTTATTCTACCTTTTGTGAAATGTCGTTGTGTTTTCATATTTCTTTCACGTTAATAGAAGACGCAGAAGTAACACAGTCATCGTTTATAGATTACCAACTTAAATAAATCGGTATTAAATATTCCAAGCAGCTGCAATCTTTCTTAGATCGACCGTATGTTTGAACGCTAAAATTGCTTCAAATTTTTCAATACATCGTCACGACTTTACTTAGATGCTTATCAAATAGAATTTGTCCAGCAAATAGTAGAACGGTTCCAACTCATCGTGATTCGCTGGATGTGAGTTAATAGAATCTAAGAATCTAGTTTGCGGATGCAATGTATCTTCAAATAACCGTAGAATTTAAAAGCAATAGTTGATCTAAATCTATGTTAATATAACAGTAAATTCTATATTGTACTTCAGATAAATGTGAAGTTGCATCTGACTATATATTTAGGTTATCTAAACTATGGTTACGAATTTTAAGTTGAATAACTACATACTTACTTGTAAGCTCAAGTAGTCATGCCTTTGAACGTTGACGGGCATGCGTCTTTCATCAAAGAGTTCCCTTCCACCCTTCTCACCTTTAAGATCTAATTTCAAAGTTACATCGGTACGGTATAGGAACTTAAGGTACAACAAATTCGTCTAAAGGAACACAGTCTTATTATGAAGAATGTGGGAAGTTAGAGCGTTGCGCATCGTATTATAGATCGTATAATATAAATAAGATCGTATTATATCGTGCAGAAATAGAACTAGGTAAAGCCGCCTGTCATACAATCACCGAGGTACTTCAAAGAGGCTATAAAGTATTCAATTAGTCTGACGAGGCGTGATTGATTCTTATGAGGTACGAGGCGTGCGCGACTGATTCTTATGAGTTATGAGTGATCACATTCCTATTAAGGCGCGAACGTCGATGTGCCGATTTTATTGGCACGTGCGTTTTATTGTGCTATTATACGATTTCAGTCTCCTCACCCCGCTACTGGGTGTTATGAAATAGGTAGTCAATTGAAAAAAAATCTGCAGATACATGTGCAATATAAGGTCAAGGTAACTTAAACCATAAGTTTCTTCGAAAAATATGGGAAACTATAAAAAAAGATTGAATAGGGTGCGCTCGCTAAGTTCAACCAAAAAGTATTTAATGGCGCTAATAGCGCGTTTGCTAGCCATTTTAAATAAGTACAAACTTATAAATACCTATTTTTTTATTAATTTTATCATAGTCCTACTCTAAATTTTAAAACTGTATTCCATTCACTAACATCCAAGACTATCATGATGACTTATTAATCCAGAGATACTAATACTATAGAATACAAGGCAGGAGATGAACTATTTTTACTACTCCGAGGGAGGCGAGCAAAAATATGCATACAGACAGACACAGACGTGCTCCATTTCCCAAACTTTGTAGGTACTGATAAAAACAAATTGTATTAATTGAAACCAAGTCAAAATACCATCTATTCTGTATATTAATTTTAATTAACCTTTTATAATTTCCAATAAGCTGCCTCATCTCAATTTGATTGATGAACAACTGCTTCCAATGATCGACCTCAACCTTTTTTAATTTTATTCCGTGGCTTTCTTTTCGTGAGTTTATTCATTTTTTATGAAATAATAACCATTTATCTTCGGCTAGTGACTTATAATTAAAAAACAACGTACCTTTATAGCTAAAATAGGTACCTACTTGGTTTATTTTTGGAGTAGAAAGCTCATCTAAGATATAATTTTGCATACTTAATAATATGCCTTTCTTAAAAATACACTTCAGTAGGTATCAAAACGAAAAAACTAAACTCTTATTCGCCTATCCTACCCTTATTTCTTGTGGATGACTTTGTTGTCCGTCTGTTTGTCTGTCCGTCTGATAAGCTTTCACCATTGCAGAATATCGTTTATGTTTTATTCAAGACTGTTTCTAGTAGGCAACATGGCGTCGTTTCCATTGCATAGATACTACTTTACATTCTGTGACTGAGATTACATTAATGTACCCCCATTCAATTTGAATCAGTGTCCTGAATATTACTACGAGTGCAACATTACACAAGATTAGTAAGGATAAGACAAGATCTTCATTCATTTTTAGCAATCAGAGTTCGATTTACAACACATAATACATTCCCAACTGGTACTTCCCCAACCAAACTAGAAAATAAAAGCTATGCGTTATAGCAACGGTTTAAATTCACAAGCCGTTATTGAAAAGCCAGTGGATCTCTCTTAGTGCAACAACATAAAAAATAATAGGAACAGCAGACATTGTTTACTCGTCTTTTGAGGTTCTTCTTTTGAATTTTGTGTAGCTATGATCTTCTTGAGTGTAGGTAACTGTGACTGTGACTGATGATTTCACGTTTTTTAAATAACTCTGTTATTTTTAAGACTTAAAGGTTACTCTCCTGAGTTGAAATATAGTATAATATCTACCGTAAAAAATAATTGTATTCATTATTATTATTAATATTATTGTATTAATTGTATGCATGTTTTGTTATATGAGTTTGTTGTATAAATTAGGCATGTAAGCAGGTAAATATACTATATATATTTTCAACAAGGTAATTTACGAAAGCTCCATAAATTGAATTACCGTTTCATTAGAAATTACATTGCCTGTAGGCGATCATACATCAACAATCTGAAGCTATAAATCCCACAGGGCATATCCTCATAATTATCAAGTAAATCTCGGGTGCGAGACATCAACTAGGCGTAACAGTAATTCTGTTACGAAAATTTAATCCAAGCGCCCGACGGAGCCCGTTTTGTGGTTTCTCGGAACGCAAGCAGGCTGTGTTCGTACATTCGCTGGCTGGACAGCGTAACATGAATAGAGTAGCTTTATTCGTTAAAACGTTTGGATTTAGCATCGCATCAGTCATACGTTCACGATTATGAAATCGTCTGAGTCTGAATGAAAGGGAGTCTAAGATCTACCTTGTACTGTTAGGTTAAGTTTAGATCCATCAGCCGACTAACAGTATCACAAATTATAAATAAACAGAGTTCTTCTGTGTAGTTATTTAAAGGATAGTGTTTAAAATGGGAATTTTGCATGCATCTGAAATTGAAATGGTACGTAAGAGTTACCCACACTCAGATGAACTCGATTTGAAATCAGATTATTTCAGCCAACCTAGATACGAGTACTTCAGACTTAGCACCTCAAAAGAGTGGAGGTTTAACGATTTCCCGCCTTCATCCAGCTTCATCCGGATGAGGCGAGAATTTCCACACAGCGGCGTAGTGCCAAAGGGTTCGTTAGTTTGTCCGTTGGTAAAATACCTGTCACAAAAAAGCAGATTTCGCTCACAGAGTTTTTTCCTATCTATAAAATTCTAGCAATTACTGAAAGAAGAGCAACGCAAACAAAAATCAAAGGTTTTTTGCGCATGTTATCATTCAACCTGTAAAAAACTCGTAAGCCTGTCGACTAGCTTTGGAGTAGGAGGTAATTATTGTCTAAGTCTAAAATATGTAAAAGCTTACTGGCAGACAAGAAGCCTTTTAAAATGTGTCAGTGAATTGCAAGTTACCGTCGAAACACATTAGCCCAATCCCACGACGACCGACGATGCGTGTTGTTCGAATCACTGAATCTAAGACTTTGTACAATCGTGTATACAACAGTGACTAATCGCAATATACACAGTTATACATCTTTTCGCCGTATGAGAGAACTACCGTCCTACGCTGTTGGACGTCTGTCTGTAAGGAACATTTTAAATGTATATTTAAAGCAAGGAAAGTTGGCAGAAGAAATCGATTTTTATCTTTGTTATTTTCATAGCACTCGATCGGTAAACAACTTATCCAATCATGAACATTGTCGTTTTTGTAACATAACAACTTAAACTGCTCCGCGCTCATCTTATTAGATTTAACCCATTTACGCCGCCGTCAATGACCGTGACATGCTTACCTAATTCAGGAAAATATGACGTAGAATCCTCTCTCAAAAAATGCGTATATTTCCAAACTAACCCGCCTTCGTGTAATATCCTTTCAAAATGAAGAGGCAAGAGTGAATAGGTGTCTTCTAGTCCATCTTGCTCCATCGTCGCTTACCATCAGGTGAGATTGTAGCCAATAGATGGTTTATATCTATCTATATTATAAACTAATATGAAATATGAATGATCAAAAGAAGAGAAGTATCAAGAGCATATAGGAATAATTTAATTAAGGTAGTTTGATTTTTTCTTTATCGTTTAGTCAACACTCACACAGGCTCAAAACCAGAACCAGAGACAGAGCCAGACAGAGCTCATGGTAGGCCTTCAGATCCCACAGGACAGTGTGTCAACATTGCAATAAGCAACACCGAGACAAGTTTTTTAATTTTTTTCGAGCTTCCTCTATGAAAGAGCTTCGTTTCAGCGCATTTTCCGGAATACTTGATTGGTACGGGTGAATGTCATGCATGTTTTCGCAGGCGAGTTTTAAATTTGAAATGTTATTTGATGTCGTTTGAAAACCATTCGGAACTAACATCCGGAAAATCTACCTGTGACTTGCGTTTGAACTATTAGCGAGCGAAATCTGCTGGGAACCAATTTAACTTCACCATTTCCTTGGATTCCGTCGACAATGCCCTGCATTGCTTTGTTGTCCCTCCACCGGGAACAATCATTCCATTGTTGCTCTAGTCTCGTCGAGGAACCTGCACATTATTATATTGACTTTGAATGTAGATCTCAAGCATAGCCTACAATATAGACTGCTGGGTTCCGGATTATTGAAAATAATATCGATAGATTATTTTTTAGTCCAATATCTATTTTTTTATTCGGTTTCGTATTTTTCTCATCCAATACCTACAAGCACATCGCATTAGTAATTATTTATATGAAAAAAACTCTACTTTACTAGTTTAGTGAAGCCTGTTCGAAGGTCAACCAGTAATTAATTAATGACGTTTCAAGGAACGGGAGTACTCAATAAGTTTGCGCTCGATCAGTAATCAATTTATGCTTGTTTAAAGGAATTGTACCTAGAACTCGATAAATAAAGTTTCTTGTCGATTAAACCAATAACAAAGTTTTCCACGAAGTGTCATCGGAAAGATAAACGATTAGACGCAGGTGTTTGAAAGTATTTTAATCAGACGATGGGGTGATCAGGGGAAAGGTAACAAACAAATGTTTAATTGAAATCCCATTGAAACCCCATCAGTTATTTTACGAGCAACGAACAACAAAATTCTGATGAGTCTAAAACATATTTTTTTTTGCAAAAAAATAAATTTGGATCCTTCTTGTTTTCCTACTTAAAAGTTGACCTAACTGGCTTTCGTCATTAGGTAAAATTTTACCTAACAAACAACGTATTACGATCAAAAAGATTTTTTTCGTAAACTGTAAGCGATCGGATTCCACAAAACATAGTCAGTATTTTTTATATCTTTTGGTCAAAGTGGGCGAGCAAGAAGTTATTTCACGGTTTTCAGCGTCTTAATGACCCATTTGCTTGTGCTGTCACCTCCTTCAGCAAATATCAATAATTACAGTTTCGGCACTCAATCACCTGTTTAAACCAACAAAATGTATACAAGCATGAAATATAGTGTGAAATGAAAGTAAACGTAGTGTAGGCATAGTACACACCTGTGGCGCGGCGTTTGCCAATTTACCGCATGGCGGATCAAAGTCAGGTTATGGATACACACACTGGCATAGCATGAATATTGGCGACATACGCGCCGTCATTGTAAATGCCACATGTTCTTTGTGAAATATTGAACCCTCGGACAGTGGATGGTAGACGTGTCGTTATTGATGGGTAGATAGTCTGGCCTCTCAGCTCAGTTGGTAGTAGCTCTGCCTTCTGCGCTATAGGTCGTGGGTTCGATCCCCACCGAGAAGAATATTTGTGAGTGTTTGTGAATATTTGTGAGTTGAACACAGAAGTTTGTTCTCTGTCTCGGTATTATATTGTATTCAAAGATATGCTATTACAAAACAATGCACATAAGTATTATTTCAGTTATTTGGTTACCATAGTACAAGCTCTGCTTAGTTTGGGCCCAGATAGTGTTGTGTGGATTGTCCACAATATTGAATTATTTATTATTGAGTAGATATAGTTCATGCATTTCACGAAGACGTGTCAATTAGAGGATTTTGGCTCTTATTACAACCAGATAAATATCACTGGATGCGTCTTCGTGAAATGCATGAACTATAGTAATATATCGATTAATTTTTCGACTTCAAATAAAAAAGGAGAAGGACCTCAATTCGGTTGTATTTTTTTTTTTATTATCGCATAACTTCGTCATTTATTTTATGAGCCGATTTGTATCCGTCAGAAATAAAAATATCCATCTCTAAAGGCTTGTCAAAAACAAGGACTGACATTTTTCGTTCGACGAATAGAGTTATTACGAAGATGCGGAAAAATCTGCCCACGATTAACATATAAATAAACCTGCCTAATAAGGAAAAACCTAAGCTAACGCAAGTAGGAAATAATTTAGGCTCATAAATATTCTGCTTCAGGTATTATTTTGGTGTATTTTACATACCAAATCCGTGAATGTCAATCCGTTATTGGGTGTATGATAGAAACTTAAGTATTTACATAGTACACTAAGAGCTGCGGATTTTGTTCTAAAATAAAATAAAATAAAAATAAAATCAAATTGGTACAAAAATACCGTGATACAAAACAAGATCTATCAACATCTTTAACATTCATTTTGAATCTCAACAAAGTCGTCAACAATTTTGTTGATTATTGTAATACTAGCAGTTGGTGCCCGAGCTTAGCTCGGTATTTTTTTTTTTGTAAAATGTTCTTGTGAATTATATTTAAATACGAATTACTTACATACTGATTAAATATAAATATTTTTCGATCTTACCGACATAAAATTCTACTACTCGTCAATCGATGGCGTTCTCTGTCCCACTAACTCATGACTTAACCAACAGATGGCGCTAGGAGTTATGATTTTATGATAAAGTTGATTATTTACTTTACGATTAAGGGGACATTTTCTAAAAATGAATCCTAGCTAGATCGTTTTATCGTCACCGAAAACCCCTGTATACTTAATTTCATGAAAATTGTTGGCTCAGTTTCCGAGATCTTAAATATATATATATATACAAGATTATATAATAAGATACTCTATTTTCGGCATCACATTAAGTTAGTTATCCTTATCCAATGGTCGCTGGATATGTTTCATACAAAATTAGTAAGATCATAAATAGATTCTACCGTTCACAGACATTGAAAGCATCATTTATTTTGAAAATAAGATACTCTTATAATTTTCATATAATAATTGTGTAAAAACGGTATCAAGTCATCAAAAAATTATCTAGAGGAATGGTATTTTAATTTCCTTTGAAGAGCAATATGAAAAATAACTTAGCGCCAGTTATTCTTTTGCTTCTCGTAATTGTTATATTGTTTTTGCTGGCTAGCTTTACTGCTGCTAGCTTTTAGGAGTGCTACACACGATGTAAAAGATGGTGATGGTGGGATGAAAACGTATTTTATCGTGCAACACCTTTTAAACTGCACTAAGCTTTAAGCTGGATCAACGTCAGTGCTAAGACGGCTACATGGAATTAAGATTATGCTAGCGCTGTAAATAAAATATCAAATTCTAAAATTCTTGTGTTATTTTATCGATCGGTGATCCTGTAAATGGCAAAAGGTTCATCGAGATAAATGTATGTGATTGATTATGCCGGGCTAGGAATTTGCAACGTCAGCATTATACTCTGGGACGCCAATAAGTGACCAACGTTCCAATATTAGCCCATAGTAACTATGTCGTTGGGTGCACAAGGTTATTAGTGTTATTTTTCGAATAACCGACAACCGAACAGCCGTTTTTCTCCCTAAAACTAAAAATAACTTAAACTTCAACTAAGGTACCAAATAACCAATTAAGGGAAAATAAGTTACCTTAATAATAATACTTCTATAAAAAAATCGTGGCATTCAGAAGTGAAAACTTGATCAATCCCCTTCTCCCCAACTTTTATAAAAAATGACGCGTGACGATGAAGAGTACGTTGGATTTTTCCCACCTCAAAAATGCTCAAGCCCGCCTCAACTCAACTTTACGCTACAAAATGTTATTTTTACAATACAATAACCTAGCACTCAAGTGGATGGACTTATTACAAAGTGAAGAAGCATAGTTGAAAATGTGGTGGTGCTCCAGCAGCAAGAGACGAGACAAAAGTAGTAAGGATTGATTCATTCTGGCTCACTCAAAAAAGTGTGTGGCGAACGACGGACCTACCATGGCGCCGACTAAAAAAAAAAAAAAAAAAAAAAAAGTTTGGAGTCTTTTTGTATGTTTTGGCACACGCCCAATCGATTGAGCTAACCCATTTTAACGCATCTCTTTCCATTCAAAAGTTACAAAGCCACTTGTATACTCAATAAATGAACAATAGCCTTATAATGAGGGTTGAGCCATTGTGTCCGGCTTGCGCCGCAGGTAGTAGAGATAGGTGCAGTCCCTAATGCATGTTCACTTCATTTAGGTATTTAATTGAGAACTTATGATAATATGATAATCAATATTTATTATTAGCAATACACCAATATATTTTTATTTTATATGTATATTATTTAATATTGTACGGCCCCCCACGATGCATATAATATGAAATTGTTATTTAATAAGTATGAATTATTTAACTATTATCAATTATTTTTATTATTTAAATAAACTAACCTAACACCTTAACTGTGATGCACTGTTCGACGCCTGATTAACAAGCAGTGGGCATTAATTATAAGCTGTGGATGATGTAATTGCAAATAAAATTTTCGTGAAGTTCATCGTTCAGCGTCATGTTATATTGCGAATCACTATACATTGAATGCAAATATAAAAAAAAAAGACGGGTTGCACTCCGGGAGTGCCGGCAGAAGTGAAAACTTGCCGCTCGTATTAAAACTTATAAAGTACTCACTCATTTTCTTTCGCTATTCATAATACCTTAATAAATACAGTAGATCTATAAAATCATGTACCAATGACCACTACTACCTGCCGCGGGCGGCCGCTAGTTCATAAAATCTATAATAGGTATGTACCTATACCTACTACAGTCACGAAAAACGCCTTGGTATGCTTGCTACTAACTATTATCTATTCTGTGACGTTACCGTGTCATAGTAACTACTAGCGTATCTGTAGCGTCTTACGCTTTTTCGATCAAGTCACGTGATCCTGACGCCCTGACGCCCTGACGCGAGTTTAAGATTTTATACCCATTACAGAAAAAGTGCTCAACGCCGCTAAAGAAGTTTTCACTTCAAAAATCGATAGATAGTGACCACCCAAAAAGGCATTTTGCTTGTCGAGACATGACGCCAGTTTATTGCTACCTACGCTAAAAGCATGTCAGATTACATCTTAGATAAATCAATGTGAGTTATGTGACGCTGCATACCTGTTGAAACATGTCATCAGTTTTTTGCAATACTTCTCTGCTATAAATGTCCAAAACCCCGAGTTACTGTCACAGTCTTACGCCATTCGTGCATTCGTATTGTTATAACGTGTAATAACATCTGCGTGTATTCTAAAATTATTCGTTACTCAGCACACAGTCTTTGCCACAATAAATAGTGTTTCCGTGTTCTACCGTATAAAATGGTAAGTTCTGATTTCACCTTTGTACTTAAACGCTATCAATACCTATAAGCTAAACCGAGTTCAAGATACCCTTGATGACAAATTGTTGTAGTGCCACTTAAACTTTATTTGAGCTCGATGTGATCTATGATTTTGCATTTATGTTGTATGTCTACTTGTATCTATGTATTTTATAAAAGTAACATGTCGTTACAGGACACGCCAAGTTACTCCCCCGTGGAGCAGGTTGATGAAGACAACACTTTCAAGCAATTCTATTATAATACTATATCTGATGAAGAGGGCATATATATAAAATGAAGAGAAGACGGCCAGAGGAACAAAACCATTTGGAAATACCATCAACATCGCAGGAAGCATTTGACCCAATTTTCGATAATGAATTACTCAATCTTTGTATGGAAGCTGAAACTGGAACTGTAGATTGCACTACCTGCAATTTACCAATAAAAAAGAGGTATTTAAATAGCCATTTCAATAGTAAACAACATAAATATAACTCTGTTAAAATTCAACATTCTTTATCGAATGTTGATCTTATACAATCAGCTTTTGGAAACCGTGTTTATACATACAAAATAACATCTAAAATAGATAAAACGAAAATAGATTTTGAAACTCCTGAGTTATTTGTAGAATCAATCAATGAAACAATTTCAGTTTTAATCAATGAAGCTATTAAAGAACTAATAATTTTTAAAGTTAACTTTATATTGTACGCTGATTTTGTACAACAAACAAAAGAAATAAAAAACTCATTTGACTTTCAAACTAGTAACTTTATAATCATGCAAGGTGATGATTTAGATATATTTTTAAAATCATTAAAGGACACTTTGTCTAACAAAATAAGCGAATTTGAAAAAAAGGATAGTGGTTGGAGTTTATCCAAAATTGTGAGCATTGATATGAATATCAATAAATTTAACCCGCTACGTGGTACATCATACATTGAATTACCACATGATATACAATCAAAAAAAGCAGTAGTAAATGTTAAAAACGCAGACGTTAAATGTTTCCAATGGGCATTACTGTCGGCATTGTATCCAGTTGCAAAAAATGCTGATAGAGTTACATCATATGTAAGAAATGAAAATAAATTAATACTTGATGGGGTTTCTTTCCCCGTTAAACTATGTGACATCTCAAAAGTTGAAAAATTAAACAACATTAGTGTGAATGTTTTCGGATTAGAATATGATGATGTTAAAAAACAAAATTCTGTTGTTGGCCCCTTATATTTCACAAAGTGTCGAAAAAGTTGTCACATTAACTTATTATACATAACAAATGGTTCTAATGGTCATTATTGCTATATCAAAAATATGTCACGTTTAATAAGAAGTCAACTCACCTCGCGACACGCCGCAATACATTTATGTGATGGCTGTTTATTGTATTTTCCAAATCACGAGCAGTTATTGCAACATCAAGAGCGAGATTGTAATCAAATTCGTACTGACTTACCTTCCGAAAAACCATGCTTAAAGAATTGGTTCGGTGAAAATGTTTCCAATAATAAGGTTTCATTTGATAAATATCAAAAACAACTCAAGGTTCCGTTCGTTATATATGCAGATTTTGAATCATTTCTGAGACCAATCACATCCTGTTCAAATGATCCAGATTTACCTCATACGGAAAATGTTCAAAGACATGATGTATATAGTTTCGGGTATTACATTAAATGTGCTTATGACGACAGTCTTTCCAAATACAGAACTTATGTGGGTGATGACTGTGCAAAAAAGTTTATGGAAAGCTTACAGAAAGACATTGAAATAATTACCAAAATAAATAATTTTCAAAAATGTCCATTACCTTTAACAGATATGGACAAAGATAAAATAGCTGTAGCTACTACATGCTACATTTGTGGGAGAGATTTAAAATCCCAACAAATAATAGACCACGATTGGTATACAGGCGTTTTTCGAGGTGTTGCTCATGAAATATGTAGCAGTAAATTTAGAAGTCAATGTTTCGTTCCGGTTATCCTGCATAATCTAAGTAATTATGATGCTCATTTTATTGTCCATGCCTTAAATTTTGCTGAAGGTGCAGTGGAAATAATTCCCCAAAACAAAGAGCGTTATATATCTTTTTCAAAATTATTAAAAGTTAATAACCATCGAGTAAGTTTACGGTTTATAGATTCTCTGAAATTTTTGTCATGTAGTTTGGAGACACTAGCAAATAATCTAAACATCAATCAATTCGATGAATTGAGGAAACATTTTCCGAATGAACAGGATTTTAACCGATTAAAAAGAAAAGGTGTATATCCTTATGAATTTATGACCGGACTAGAAAGTCTTAAACAAAAATCTCTTCCTACACAAAACCAATTCTTTAGCTCAATAACGGATACAAACGTTTCAAATGAAGACTATGAACATGCTAAAGATGTTTGGCAGCATTTTAAATGTCGTTCTATGAGTGATTATTCTGATTTGTACTTAAAGACAGATGTTTTATTGCTAAGTGACATTTTTGAAAACTTTAGAACTGTTTGTATGAGTACATATGGTTTGGATCCTGCGCATTACTATACAGCACCAGGTTTAAGTTGGGATGCGATGTTAAAATACACAAAAATAGAATTAGAGTTGCTAACAGATTTTGATAAAATTGCCTTTATTAAATCTGGTATTCGAGGTGGAGTATCACAGTGCAGTCATCGATATGCCAAAGCAAACAACCACTATATGAATAATTACGATGAAAATCGGGCAACATCATTTTTAATATATCTTGATGCTAATAATTTATATGGTTGGGCTATGTCGCAGTATCTCCCCGTTGGAGGTTTCCAGTGGGTTGATATTGAGACTAATTTCAAAGTTGCAATCGATTCTGAAATCGGCTATATTTTAGAAGTAGATTTAGAATATCCTGATAACTTACATGATTTACATTCTGATTTTCCACTCTGTCCAGAAAATGTTTGTATTGGAAATACAAAAGACTTTAAACTGGTTCCAAATCTAAATAATAAAAGTAACTACGTAATACACTACAGAAATTTAATACAATGCTTAAATATGGGGTTAAAACTTAAAAAAATTCATAGAATTTTAAAATTTGATCAAAGTCCATGGTTAAGTAAGTATATAGAATTAAATACAAATCAAAGAACCAAAGCCAAATCCGATTTCGAAAAGGATTTCTATAAGCTTATGAACAATGCAATCTTTGGAAAAACAATGGAAAACATTGAGAAACGGGTAAATGTTAAATTGCTCACTCACTGGGAAAATCGAGGGAAGATTCAAGGGGCTCAAAGTTTAATAGCAAGACCTGAATTTCATAGTCTTTCCATATTTTCAGAAGAATTAGTTGCAATACAACTTCGTAAAACAAAATTGGTTTACAACAAACCCATCTATTTAGGATTGTGTGTTTTAGATATTTCCAAAACTTTGATGTATGATTTCCATTATAATTACATGAAAAATAAATTTCAAACCAATATCAATCTATTATACACAGATACAGACAGTTTGGTTTGACTGGCCTCTAGCTCAGTTGGTAGTAGCTCTGCCTTCTGCGCCGTAGGTCGTGGGTTCGATCCCCACCGAGAACAAATATTTGTGTGGTGAACATTAATGTTTGTTCTCTGTCTGGGTGTTATATTGTATTCTAAGTATGTATTTACAAAAAAAAAATGTATTCAAGTATTATATCAGCTATCCGGTTCCCATATTACAAGCTCTGCTTAGTTTGGGGCTGGGTAGTGTTGTGTGAATTGTCCACAATATTTATTTATTTATTTTTTAAATATTTACAAACGATTTTTACAGAGATATTAAAGACGATATTCAAACATACTTCGATACATCTGATTATCCACCAGACAATGTATTTAATTTTTCACTTGTCAACAAAAAAAGAGTAGGGTTATTTAAAGATGAAAATAACGGTAAAATCTTTACAGAGTTTGTGGGCTTACGATCGAAAATGTATGCAATGCTGGTTGAGAATAGAATCATAACAAAGGCTAAAGGAGTCAATAAATGTGTAACTAAAAAACTTACAATGGATAACTATAAGACGTGTCTCTTTGATAAAAATATTCAATTTTCACACATGTATAGATTTAAGTCAATAAAGCATGTCATTTTCACTCAAAAAATTAACAAAACATGTCTTTCACATAATGATACTAAACGTCTTATTTTATCGAATTCTGTAAATACTTTAGCATGGGGGCATTATAGTTTAAGAAACTAAGTTTAAGTAATATTAGAATTTAAGTATCTAGTTAGGTACCTACCTCACCGCACCTTTGTAAAGTACCTAGTTGTTAATGTAATAATATAGTTATACAGTTCCTTTATTTTAAGACAATATAAATTTTAATTCTATTTTAAATTTAAGTTTACATAAATATATATATTTTAAATTTTCGATACATTGTTTCATTATTTTCATTTACCTCATACCAGAAACACGTGTTGGTAGTAAAAAATGTTTCATTTCAATCATCCATTTACTGCAATAGTGGCTGGTCCAAGTGGGTGTGGAAAATCTAATTTTGTTACAAACTTTATAAAATATGTAAAAGAAGTTTGCAGTGTGAATTTTGTTCAAACTACATGGTGTTTTGATGAAATGCAACCGTTGTATAATTTGAGAAACGTAAATTATTTTCAAGGAATACCAGATCTTAGTATGTTCGATGGAAAGGATCCGCAATTAATAATTATTGATGATCTCATGAGGGAATCCGATGGACGCATTGTTGATATTTTTACAAAAGGTAGTCATCACAGAAATTTGAGTGTTTTCTACATAACACAAAACTTATTTCATCAAGGTAAAGGCCAAAGAGACATATCACTGAACTCTAGTTATATCATCTATTTCAAAAATCCTCGTGATAAGACTCAAATTCGATACCTAGCACGACAAGTTTCACCAGAAAATATGAAGTTTATGGAAGATTCTTACAAAGATGCGACTAATGAAGCTCATGGGTACCTAATGATTGATTTAAAACAAGATACTAATGACATGTGTCGTTTTAAGACAAAAATATTCCCTTCAGACGGATATTGTACCGTGTACATCCCAACAAAAGTGTTTAAATATGCTAAAAATCAACAAATTCATATCAGTCATAAATAATGCATCGAAGACTAAAGACGCATACGGATTTACTTAGAGCCCTGCATACACTTAAACCAAAATACATAAAAGCTCTTTTAAAATCGTGTAATGAAGAAGAAATTAATTGTATTTGTGAATGCATTCATAACGTTTTAAAAGGAAAAGTGCCCTTAGAAGAAAAAGCTAGAAAAAAATTGAAAAAATATAAAGACATACTTCGCAAACTAGTAAGTAAAAGTACAAACAAAATTCGCAAAAACATAATCATTCAAAAAGGAGGTGCCTTTTTACCAATGATATTGGGTTCAATTTTAAGTGCATTAGTTGCCTCTCTTGTTTGAAAAATGGAACATGCCAAGAAAATGTTGCTTGTTGATCCAAGTGTAATAGAAAAACTTAATCAGCATAATACGGCTGATAACCCCCTATCACGATTAGATATGGAAATGCAATACATTTTAAAAAGTGATATGGATGAAAGAAAAAGGTGTACTCTATATATGCAAGTTTTGCAGCGATATTTACATTTTGCTGAAGAAGGACGTCGACCAATTCAATTAGCCATCGTATCAAATAATGAAGTATCTGATAGGAATAATAGTGGATATGACACAGTTGATAATAAAAACAATGAAATCAGTGTTAAAGATTCAGTTACTGTTCAGTCTCCAAACGAAGGTGAGGAACAGGTAAATATTACTGTTTCTCATGAAAAACCAACTGCTTACACCCCAAAACACATACTCAGCTTGGTGCCTAAAACATATATAAGGAAGGGTGAGAGATTATTGTTTTTGTTGGCCTCGAACAAAAATAAAATTGATTGGGATGCTGATGGTATAATTACTGTAGACAAAGAAAAAATCCCTGGGAGTAATATTGTTGACTTAGTAAATGATTCATTGAGGCCGCTAAAAAGAAGTGCTCCAATAGGATGGGAGAAATTTGCAAAAGCACTGAAAGATATTAAAATACCAATGATTTATATTGGAAATCCACAAAGAGTCGACTATATGCAGCAGCTTCCGATTACACCATATAAAGAATACACATCGCGGAAAGAGGAGGAAGAATTTTCAACACCAGTTACTAGCAAAAACAGACAGAAGATAGATTGGGAAAAATGGAGTCCTTATTAGAAATAAACAATATTTACTATAACCCTTCACACCCAGCGGGATATGCCAGTGTTGATAAACTGGCTAGTGCTATGAAAGGTAAAATGAACAGAGAAGATGTTAAAAGATGGCTACAATCACAAGAAACATACACGCTGCATAAACCGGTTCACAAAAAATTTCCACGAAACAAATATGTCTTATCTAATCTTAATGAACTTTGGCAGGCTGACTTAAGCGACATGAGAACTTATTCAAAATATAATGATGGTTTTAATTACATACTTTGTGTTATTGATGTTTTTACCAAAGTTGCCTATGCTCGATCAATGAAAAATAAAAATTCTGAATCGATTAAAACATGTTTTGAAAGTATATTTCGTGAAGCCGATATAACACCAACCCATATACAATCCGACAAAGGAACCGAATTTGTTTCGAAAGATGTTCAAAAATACTTTAAAACGAAGAATGTCAATTACTATACTACAAACAACCCCGATATTAAGGCTAGTGTAGTTGAAAGATTTCAAAGGACACTCAAAATGAGGATGTGGCGTTACTTTACTCACAAAAATACATATAAATACATTGATATTTTACAGGACTTAATATATTCATATAACCACAGCTACCATTCCAGCATTAAGATGTGTCCTTGTGATGTAAACTCAAAAAATATAATGACAGTGTGGAACAATTTGTATACACGCAAACATGTTCAAAATAATACCAAAACATCTCCAACACTGCCCAAATTTCATATTGGAGACTATGTAAGAATAACAAAATATAAACATATATTTCAAAAAGGATATGAATCTAATTGGAGTGATGAAATATTTGTAATATCTTCAGTGATAGATCGGACTCCATGGATTGTGTACACACTAAGAGATTTACAGCAAGAAAACATTGTTGGAACCTTTTATGAAAAGGAATTGCAAAAAGTGGGGTATGACCCCTCTCTAAATTATAAACTAGATAAAATAATTAGTTCCCGCTATTCTGGTAACAGAAAGCAAGTGTTAGTGAAGTGGAAAGGTTATCCAGATAAATTTAATAGTTGGGTTCTAGTTTCCGATTTAAAACAAATATGAATAAGGAAAGTTTTTATTTAACATTACCTAGTAACAGTTCTATGGAATATTTTCCAGACAATGTTACTACAAGATTTTCAACTAAATTACCAAAAGCCATAAAATTGGAAGGACAATGGACCGTCGGAGTTGTCGAATTTCAATATCCATGTACCATGTTTACTGTTCAAGAACATGAAAATATTATTTACATAACTCAAACGATGATAATGCCTAATATGAAAACACCTTCATTGGTTTATTATAAAAAACACATTCCAGCTACAAATTATGATAACATTAATCATATTTTAACAGCGTTGAATAATATGTATGAAAAAGTAAAATTTCGCTATGATGAAATATCAAAGTTTGTGTCAGTTTCAGTGATGGATGATTCAGTAAAATCGGTGATGCTAAAACCCAAATTGGGTGTTCAACTCGGTTTTGAACCCAATAGAAATCTTGTAGATAATGGTCTTGGAAAATGCCCCGCAAATTTGCATTTAGGGTTGCCATCACAATTATTTATCTATTGTGACATAATCGATCCTCAGATAGTAGGAGATGTTATGTCTCCTCTCCTGAGAATCATTCCTTTAGATCCAGCGAAGTATATATATGGTGCAAATAAAATGCATGTTTTCTCACCTCCTCACTATTTACCAGTAATGCGTAGAGAATTTGATACCATTGAAATAGATATAAGATCCAGCACAGGTCAAAAAATACCATTCCAGTTTGGAACAGTGTGTGTTAAACTTCATTTCAAAAAATTATAATGTATCCCCGTAACAGCATAACTTGTCCATATGAACATTATTATTCTCATCAAGCTGGTTCTGGTATTGGAGTGATTTACAAAGGGGCACCCTACCAACGTGGCCATGGGATCGGTAGCTTTTTAGGAGGGTTGTTTAGATCAGTTTTACCCTTACTTTCTAGTGGCGCTCGCGTTATAGGCAAGGAGGTTCTAAATGCTGGTGTCGGTCTTCTATCAGATATGGCTACTGCCCGCCCCATGGAAGAATCAATTAAAAGCCGATTAAAAGTAGCTACTTCAAACTTGAAAAGAAAAGCTCATGATAAAATTGACGGATTGAATATGTCTGGTTCTGGATATATAACCAAAAGGAAGCGTCTTAGTTCAGTCATTCCACCGTCGGCTGTCAAAGTGAAAGCTCAAAAAAAATTACGAGTTAATAATCAAAAAGATATATTCTCATAAATAATTTTTAAAATGTCATTCTTGCATAGCCATTCCTGTGAATGTATAAAATCAGAGTTAGATTTATTTGCTCTACCATCCACGCAAACTAGTATAGAAAACGGGTTATGGATACACTACAAACCCATTTCATCTCTAGCTGATGATGGACCCATAGAATTTCAAGTACCTGGAACAGGTGATGACTACATGGATTTATCCCATACATTGCTGCACATAAAAGCCAAGATACAAAACCAGGATGGTACGAAATTAACCGACTCAACTGTTGTAGCTCCAGTAAACAATTGGCTCCATTCTCTTTTCACCCAACTGGATATTTATTTGAATCAAAAGCTAGTATCACCACCAAACAATACATATGCCTATAGAGCTTACATGGAAACTTTATTAAATTATGCTCCTGCAGCTAAGGAATCTCATCTGACTTGCGGTCTTTGGTATCAAGATACGGCTGGGAAAATGGATTCAACTGATGAAAAAAATGAGGGATTTGATAAAAGACGAGAATTAGCATGTGAAAGTAAGGAGATAGAAATGATTGGTCATCTCCATGGCGATATATTTAATCAAGAAAAGTTTTTAATAAATGGTGTTGAAATGAGTGTCAAATTAGTTCGTTCGAGAGAAACATTTAACCTAATGGCTTCAACATCCGACTTGAAATTTAAAGTATGCATTACAGATGCAACACTTATTATACGTAGAGCACGAATCAATCCTACTGTATTACTTGCACATCAAAAAGTTTTAGCCTCTACTACAGCCAAATATCCTATCACTCGAGCTGAAGTCAAAGTTTTAACTATTCCTTCGGGGATTCAGGGTAAGACTCTAGATAATATTTTTTTGGGGCAAGTTCCCAAAAGGTGTATAATCGGATTTGTGAACAATGCAGCTTTTAATGGGGGTCTAACAAAAAATCCATTCAATTTTGAAAACTACAATATAAATACATTTTGTTTATACATTGATGGTCAACAAATACCTTCAAAAGCTTTGCAACCATCATTCGATAATAATATTTACACAGCAGCCTATCACACACTATTTTCAGGGACAGGTATACATTTTTTGAATGAAGGTAATGGTATATCTAGGGAGCAATATGCAAAAGGATATTGCATGTTGGCGTTTGATCTAACAGCTGACCTCAGCTCTAATTCAAACACTCATTGGAATCTTATAAAACATGGTAGCGTTAGACTGGAGGTTCGTTTTGAATCTACTCTGACTCAGACGATAAATTGTATTATTTATGCAGAGTTCGATAATGTTATTGAAATTGATAAGAATCGTAATGTAACTGTAGACTATAGTAGTTAGGATGTAATAAAATTGTATTCCAATTCACGGACTATTAAATTGTATTGTTTTGAATCTTTTCAGACTATAAATTGTATTATTTATGCAAAGTTCGATAATGTTATTGAAATGTGACCCTAGACTATCAATTGTCAAAATTGGATAAAATTGTATTTAGTTAAGTATATAATAAATAAATAAAACATTGATGTATGCATACCTACAAATAGTTTTATTTCCTGAAACCTCTTTTTTTACTTTTTCGCTATAAAAAGTAATTTATAAATTTCCTTGTCTCATTCTTGGTTTGAAGATTGAACTTGATACAGCTTACCTTATTAAGAATAATGGATACAATTGATATTCAAAAATATTTACACTACATTCACCCAGCTTTACACAAAAATGTGTATGCTGCAAACAGGTTACCGCTGCATGTAAAAAAACCGATGTATCTAATAAGTAATTTGGATCCGGACAACAAGCCAGGCTCACATTGGGTGGCCATGCACATAGATAAAAATGGTGTTGGTCAGTATTTTGATTCATATGGACATGCACCTAAAGACTACCACAAAAACTTCTTGCGCAGGAACTCAAGACAGTGGGATTTTAATAGATATAGACTGCAGCACGACCTAACAACAGTGTGTGGAGAATATTGTTTGACATATCTGTATTTCAAGTTTTATGGTAATACTATGACAGATTTTACTGAATTATTTAGTAACAATACCCTCAATAACGATCTATTTTTACACAAGTTGTTTAATGAATGCTTGAAAAATAAAAAAGGACCAGATACCAATAGTTAAAGTTAACTAAATTAACTAAGTTAACTAATCGATAAATGTGGTTAAAAGGGAATCATTATACAAATAAAACAAAGTTTAATGAAATTAAAAAGTTTTTTATTTAAGTATAAAAATAAAAATACCTGGATACACAAGAAAATATTGACAATGACCTATTCTAAAAATAATTATTACATATTTAGTTATTCACCTAAGTTTTATCATGCGCACTTGATGTGCAGGCAGGTTTTTCCGCAAGTAGGCCGCTGGTGGGCCCTTTTTTGCGTGACCCTTGACGCGTGTTGCTCGAACTTTTATAGGTTCTACAACACGCCGGTTTCTTCACGATGTTTTCCTTCACCGTTTTGAGAGTACTGGCATAGTGCACATAAATTTTTCGACAGAAAAACTCATTGGTACACGGGTGGATTTGAACCCGCGACCTTCGGATCGGAAGGCGGGGCCACTACCACTAGACCACCAGTGCTCCAAGTTATTCACCTAGTTAGTTAGCTATTGATTTTTGAAAGAAAATATTTTGCTGTCTTCGGATTCCGATATCTCCTTGGTGATTTGATAAACAATTTTTTTCAAATTTTCATAATTTTTGTTATTCAATTCCTTGCAATAATATTTGACACGAACGTCAGCGTGTTTCCAATGTTGGGGAGGAGGAATTTTGCTCAGCTTTTTCACATCAAACACATCAATTTTTATAAGATGTGCTGCATTAACACTGTCGTCTGTGTTTGTTGATATGTATGATGTACCACCCTCTTTGTTCATTCGTCCAACGTTTGATGAGTTTTTTGCTTTCTTCTTTTTTAGCGGCACTTCCGGAAAGAACTCATCTATGTTGCTGAGACTACTGCGGGGGCGCTTACACATAGATTTCTTTGCAAGGTAGTATGGTACGCAATTGGTGGCGTCCTCATCATCAGATATAGTATTATAATAGAATTGCTTGAAAGTGTTGTCTTCATCAACCTGCTCCACGGGGGAGTAACTTGGCGTGTCCTGTAACGACATGTTACTTTTATAAAATACATAGATACAAGTAGACATACAACATAAATGCAAAATCATAGATCACATCGAGCTCAAATAAAGTTTAAGTGGCACTACAACAATTTGTCATCAAGGGTATCTTGAACTCGGTTTAGCTTATAGGTATTGATAGCGTTTAAGTACAAAGGTGAAATCAGAACTTACCATTTTATACGGTAGAACACGGAAACACTATTTATTGTGGCAAAGACTGTGTGCTGAGTAACGAATAATTTTAGAATACACGCAGATGTTATTACACGTTATAACAATACGAATGCACGAATGGCGTAAGACTGTGACAGTAACTCGGGGTTTTGGACATTTATAGCAGAGAAGTATTGCAAAAAACTGATGACATGTTTCAACAGGTATGCAGCGTCACATAACTCACATTGATTTATCTAAGATGTAATCTGACATGCTTTTAGCGTAGGTAGCAATAAACTGGCGTCATGTCTCGACAAGCAAAATGCCTTTTTGGGTGGTCACTATCTATCGATTTTTGAAGTGAAAACTTCTTTAGCGGCGTTGAGCACTTTTTCTGTAATGGGTATAAAATCTTAAACTCGCGTCAGGGCGTCAGAGCGTCAGGATCACGTGACTTGATCGAAAAAGCGTAAGACGCTACAGATACGCTAGTAGTTACTATGACACGGTAACGTCACAGAATAGATAATAGTTAGTAGCAAGCATACCAAGGCGTTTTTCGTGACTGTAGTAGGTATAGGTACATACCTATTATAGATTTTATGAACTAGCGGCCGCCCGCGGCAGGTAGTAGTGGTCATTGGTACATGATTTTATAGATCTACTGTATTTATTAAGGTATTATGAATAGCGAAAGAAAATGAGTGAGTACTTTATAAGTTTTAATACGAGCGGCAAGTTTTCACTTCTGCCGGCACTCCCGGAGTGCAACCCGTCTTTTTTTTTTATATTTGCATTCAATGTATAGTGATTCGCAATATAACATGACGCTGAACGATGAACTTCACGAAAATTTTATTTGCAATTACATCATCCACAGCTTATAATTAATGCCCACTGCTGGTTAATCAGGCGTCGAACAGTGCATCACAGTTAAGGTGTTAGGTTAGTTTATTTAAATAATAATAATTGATAATAGTTAAATAATTCATACTTATTAAATAACAATTTCATATTATATGCATCGTGGGGGGCCGTACAATATTAAATAATATACATATAAAATAAAAATATATTGGTGTATTGCTAATAATAAATATTGATTATCATATTATCATAAGTTCTCAATTAAATACCTAAATGAAGTGAACATGCATTAGGGACTGCACCTATCTCTACTACCTGCGGCGCAAGCCGGACACAATGGCTCAACCCTCATTATAAGGCTATTGTTCATTTATTGAGTATACAAGTGGCTTTGTAACTTTTGAATGGAAAGAGATGCGTTAAAATGGGTTAGCTCAATCGATTGGGCGTGTGCCAAAACATACAAAAAGACTCCAAACTTTTTTTTTTTTTTTTTTTTTTTAGTCGGCGCCATGGTAGGTCCGTCGTTCGCCACACACTTTTTTGAGTGAGCCAGAATGAATCAATCCTTACTACTGACAAAGCTTCTCGTACGTAAAATAATGACGTCTACGAATAACAAGTGGTTTACATTGTGCAGTTTATTTCCTAAGTGGGTCTGTTGAAAGGGAATTCAAAAGACGAATAAATTTTGATGGCTTGTACTTCTTCTTCGTCGTGTCGATGTTTCCCCTGATATTTTGTCCTATGGCTTGTACTATGAGATCCAGTCACTAAATTAAATAAAACTTAGTTTACCAAATCAGTACAAAACTGGGGGAAAGTTCTGATCAAAACTTTACTGCGATGGGGTTTTTGGCCGTTACCTTACACAATAATATTCAATTAATAATTGAATACATTTTAATTTATTTATTGATATTGTAATTGAAATTATGATTGATATTAAATTAAATTAAATAAAAAAAAAATATCGCAGAAGCTTATGACCAAAAGTGGACTTAATCAGGCAGGGATAATTTAGTAGTAGAGCTCTCTGTGAAGGGCTCGTCTGGAGCAGTACCTGCCACCACCATCAATTGACTATGAATGGTGGCATTGAAGTACCACCATGCCTATTTCTGCCGTGAAGCAGGTTTGAAGGGTGTGGGTTCCAGTGAATTTACTGACACCATGTGGCTTAACGTCTGTATGCCTCAAGTTGATGGACGCACGGCAGTGCATTGTAGGGCACGTTCTTGACGTGCGTGACCTATGAGACAATTTTATGTGAAAGGGGATGGTTATCACTTATCATGTGCTTGTTCCATCAGCAATTTGTAAAAAAAAAAGATGATGATGATAAATGAAGCAACAAACTAGTGCAAAGTGGTTAGCATTGCCCACTTTGCACTTCGCTTGGCTAATAGCAGCCAATTAAACTTTGACCAAGTCTTATCCGACAGGACAGCGTTGGATACCATAATATCTGCTCAATTACCTCAAACTTGAAATTATTGCATCATGTTACACAAAGTTGGCAGGTTAACTTTGGTACAGCTTCCCAGATGCATATGGCATACTCAGATGATTTGTTTGCAGTTGGTAATTGCTACTGCGCGCCCCAGTCAAATTAGAACTAATATCGCTTATTGCGAAACTTTCTCAGTTTCGAACTAAGGTCTTTTTTTTATAAAGCACTTTCATTGCGCAAGTGGGTTTTTACCCGTATTACATATTATAGTAGATGAAAATCTATGGTAGAAAGAAAAACTTTTTTGTACGGAGGCGATCAGTGACAGGCCTTCAAATAACGGTGTCATATTTGACAGCGTTTTACTAATCGCTTCACAGAACGCTTAGGTGTGTGCGAGGCTTATCCAAGGGTACAAATATTATTATGAATATCAATCGTAGCTTTTGGGTTATTTTAGCAAATTTTCTTTTATATGTAATGTTTTTTTATTGGTAATTAAACATTTGATAATTACTCTAATACTTCAATTTCTATGTATGATTTTATCCACAGCACGTTCTAAACTACGGCTCAGATGAGATTAAAAAGACAATGAAGTGTTTCTAAACAGCATTTGGCATACAATCTTAGTGTATGGCAAATGAATACGCACTGCGTGAGTCTCTCCTCTTTAAGTGACAATAAACTTATTTGAATTTTTTATAAAAATATTTTTATTTAAGTTCTTGTGAACAATGCCTGAATAAGAAGCACTAGTTAGTATTCAATAAATAATACCCGTGGAATAACTTCGTAGACATGTGCTACGCTCGCCACGCCGTAGCATTTCGGGTGGGTTATTCCGAATGCGTGTTCAAAATCTTGTAAATGGAATAACATGCGTAGCGTGCGATGTGCCATACTTTGATAAGCGTGATTGATGACGTCACACGTCACTCTGGACTAACCGATGGAGCCGTGTCACGCTTGTCACGTAGCACATTACGTACTTGTTGAGCGGTAAGCGAGAACTTTGCCCTGACATTTGAGTCAGCTTTTATTGACAACTGATTTACAATATGAAATCGCGTGCTCGGAAATTGATGAACGTTAAACGAGTTTAATATTAATGTATAGCATAATTAGTCATTATTACTAAGGTTTTTATTTTCATTGTCAAATATAAAATCAGGTTGAATGATAAACAAAGGAGATTTTGTATCAAATAGGTGGTGTTAAAATCTTGTGCGTGTGTCACATGTGGTTACACAAGCGAACGATGATTACGGTGTCGTCACAGTGTCGTTTTTATAATTGAAACAAATGTCGTTTTTCGCAGCGGATACATTTGTGGTAATGATAGGGGTTTCGCGCCGCTTAAATATTTTTGAATGTTGTGTTCCTAATTGAGCCTCATTGAGCAGGTGCCTAAAGGCCTGAGCACATCTGCGCAATAACATTGCCAATCTGCTGAAACCCTGTCAAATATGACAGTGATATTTAACAGCGTTTCAGCTGAACGCCATCGCCGTCGCCTAGATGTGCGCAGGCTTTTATTCATTGGCAATTCGATTCTGAGTGACTTAACTCGGATAATAACTTGGAAAGTTATAAGCTCAACTGATTTAGTCAATTATGAACTAAAAAGGGAATACTGCTAAATGAATTCAACTATTTTAAATCAAATTAAGATATTTTTTTGTGCAAGTTTATAGTTTCTGTTAAAAACTTTTCAAATCCAAGTTTTTATTATGTCGTATTAAAAGAGAACCCTATTTCTTTTTTAATATAATAAATGATTTCAGCCTATATTGGTACGCAAGTGTGGGATACAGTGTACGTCTCTTAGGAGAATACAAATTTCCATTTCTATTTGTCCCTAGTTTTGCACACAAATATTTATTGGGGCGAAATAACGCACCCTTAGTCGTAAAAATATTGTGTATAGTTATTTAAATCTACTTACAGACAAATATATTTTCGTAGTAGAGGGATAAGGAAAGTTTGGAAATATTATTGGTCGATAGCTTTCAGTTGGATTAAGTTTTTCAGAATGTCAAATGTTTCGCAATAGAAATACATGACCTTTTATTTACTTTGAGTCATGTTGTTCTTTTTACAACTGCTTTAGTGAAAAAAGAGAGTTTATGATTTCGTGTGGGTATAAGTTCGAGCAGGACCTGCTCGAAATCTACTCAACCAAATTTGACAATATATCTCAAGTCAAGGTCTCGTTTAAATTTTTGCGGTTTTTGTATTATTAATTATGCCGAACACAGTTTTTTCCCCTGTATTTGGTTATTTACTTGCTCTAACTTTCAAATATTTAGTGTCCCATGTGACAGCAGCCTTGTATGACAGTGTGTATGACAGTGATATTTGACAGCGTTTTACTAATCGTCATCGCAGAACGCATAGATGAGCGCAAGGTTTTACTGAACTCAAAACTCACGGGACTGGTTTATTTAGTCAAAGATACACGCAAGATTAGATTAGTCACGATGTATCAAGAATATTCACAATAAAAAATAATCTAAGGTTCAAAAATTATGAATTATAATATAACGGTACATTGCTACAGTGTATGAAGTTTAGATTCTAACACTTTGATGGAGATTGTCATGCTTAAATGCTTTTGTTCATAAGTACTTATTGATTTTAATGTAGTTACTTAAAAACTAAATTTCACATTTGGTACTCTCAGGTTTTGGTCTAAGGCCCGTATTCCGAAACAGCGCTTGAGTCTGAGTCGAGCCTCAAGCATAGATTTTTGTAATTTATTAATGAAAAACTGCCAAAAAATCTACGCTTGAGAGAGCTTCAGTCGCGACTCAGACTCAAACACTGTTTCTGAATACAGGCCTAAGTGCCAGTTCCAAGTGTGAAATGTTTAGCTAGCTTTAAGACCTTGCAAAGTGATCCTTGTGGTGCAACTGAATAAACGATTTTTGACTTTGATTTTTGGCCTTACTTACAAGCGTTACTTAGGTGTGACGCATTGCCTAAAGTTCGCCCTGTCACTGTTTGACATTACTGGATGACACCGATTATCTTTTGAAAAACGCTTGTAAGTAATGTTTGACTGTATGTTTTGCATTGTTGCAGTAATGTATCGGAGTTGCGCGTTTGCCCTGGCTCTGTGTAGCCTCGCGGCGTTATGCGCCTTGCCTGGCTCCCGCGCGCAGGGGCTCTCATCCTTCGACTGTGAGTACCATTGATCATTTAGGTTATATATACACTTACGGCATTCATTGAGATCTCTAATAATCTCCATCTAATAATCTCCAAGCTATAAACAGAAACCGCTGGGATAAAGAAGAAAAGAGTTCTGGCGTGGAGACCGCGTTTACGCAAACGTAGTGTAGAACGCCCGCAGACTAGATGGAGCGATGACTTGTGAAGGGTGGCGGGTAACAACTGGATGGAAAGAGACGAAGACCAGGCTCAATGACGCGCCAGGGGAGATACCTATGTACCTAAATCCAGCAGTGGAAATGATGATGATAAACAGAAAAGAAACTGCTTCACGACTTTGAACCTTATGTATGCCAAATTCTAAGCCCATAGCTGCTACTTGACTCTTTTAATACAACTAGCTGATGTAAGAATCATATGGCCCACCGGACGCTTAGTCCACCAACCAATCCAACCATCGCCTATAGCAAAGCATTGCCTTACAAGTCATGCACGTTAGGAACGTGTCCTGCTCTACGCACACGAACGACCGACCGTATAAGTGGTATTTATTCTTTCAATACTTCGGAGGGCACGGTAAGCCCTCAGCTCTTAAGCCTATCAGCCCTGGCTCAAGCAGTCGTTAAGTTAAGCCATCACAGAGCCATTTTACAAATTAAAAAAAACCTTTGTATCACTGAAGTGCTTTGATGCAATTAAATAAATCTATGTGATGTATTACATTATCATCATTATGAAAACTGAATTTCGAATTCCTAACAAGCCAATTTGCATAATTAGAACGGCACACAACTCTCAGAATTTTGACTTTACCTACTAAATATTACTAATTCCAATTAGCTGAACACGGTTTTCTCATTCAAAATCTCTGTATTAGGCTGATTGGTTTTCTTAATTTCAAGAATAAACAATATTATAATTCTAAAGTCATGCTTATCTTTTTATTTAAGTGTCGCAAGGTCATAGTAGTAAAACACTGCAGCAAAAATCATCCAAAAGATGTCAAAGGATGCAGTTAAAAGGCTTACGGATGAAAATACGCAAGCGTGGATGACTTAAATGTTTATATAGCCGTCAAAACGTTACAAAAAACACACAATCGTATTCATAGATTGGACAAGATTGTTAAGATAGCCTGTAAGTTTACTTACACAAATGGACCACAAAGTTGTCTGACCAATAAATAATAATAATAAAAAAACATTCAGTGAATAGAATTCCAATTAAATATACCTATTTGCACGCCTTGGTGACGCAAAATGTAATGGAACTCAAATATTCATATTTTTAATTAATAACTATTGTACCTGCATTACTGCCAATAAATGATGATCAAGTCAACCAATAAGACAAATCCAACACACCAAACCGCTGGTTTGTCAATCTCTTAACACTAACAATGTAATCTCGGCAGTCAACAGTACGCCGTTAATCTAAGCGCGTCGAGAGGCGTCACGTAATCTATTATGTTACAAGTAACCACGTAGTAATGAATTTAAAGTTCCGATATCCCAACAAGCGGTGGACGCTATGTCACTATGGATACTGGCTAGCTAAACATATAAAAAAGAAAGTCGTGGCGTAAAATACACTAATTTTATAACTCAAGAACGGCTGAACAGATTTGGCTATAAATTGGTGAGGAGCTTAATCTTAGAACTAGGAGACGGACGTTAAATACTTTTATCCCGAAAAGGTAACGGCGACCGCTAGTAACTGGTATAATGTATTTTGCAAAATACTGTTACTACCAGACTGAAAATAAAAAAAAATGATATCACACATATATTTGTCCACAATGGAGGTTTTTGTCGTTGACATTATCAATGACATCATTAGACAGATGTTTCCGAAACGTTTCTAACTGTGGGTTATCCGAATCTTTTCAGAATCGTCTGTTTCGCAGCTGTTATATCTCGGCCATAGCTTTTTTTGGAGATTTAAGGGGACCTGTTGATTTAGTAGCTGCCTTCGATATTTCTTGCAAACTGGAGGCAATCAAAGCAAGATACAGTGGTCATTGATTTCAAATGTCACTTGTTCGAAATCTTATTGGTTTCAAATAGAAAGATAATAAAATATAATGAGAGATTTATTAAGGAATCTATGAAAAGGAAGTAGAACCGAGTAACGTTGTTTTCTTGTGGTATTCAATAGATAACACTGAAAACTGAAACTATGTCAAAGGTTTTCCTCTAGTTCTTGATCAGTGATAGACGTAATAAACGCTGTAATTTTAGACCTAATCATTTAATTCTTATTCATAAACTGGGGTATAGAAAAATAGAAATAGAAAGCGTTATTTTCCTCTTTTTGCTTTTTTTTTCAACACAATAGTGTAGATATTTGAAGGATACAGAAACTCCCAACGATATACATTCATCCCGCTCCTGAGGTAGGTACGGATGTCAAATGAATGAAATATGATTTATGGGTCCTTACCTTTCTAGCCCCTTTTAACCTCTTCAACGATATTAAAGGTGACATATCACATGTTGCCCTATTACGTAACTATTGCTGGAAAATATTCATATTGTATGAAAAAAAGACCCTCACGCGAACTGCCGCGTGGACGGTAAATAAGGCAATTTACTGACCACTGCTCTATTTTATACAGCAAAATTTATATCATTTCAATAAGTAGCTTTGAATCACATAAACCTTCAAAGGAAAATATCAATCATCATCAATTTTACCCAATGAATGGAATGGCTCGATGAAATTAAATACGGAACGTGAAATACCTTTATTGTATTGCGATAAATGTATTGAACGTGGAACTCGGTATTTAAAAGCATTTAAACTTGTAAATGAAATTAAATACCGTGAATATTCGTACCATTTTTTTAACAGCTAGTTCCAGATAATGTAAATGTAAAATGTAAAAATATTTATTTCCATAAAGGCATGCTTAATGTTAAGTGCAACGCGCCGGCGCCGTCCTGCTTTATATAATACAAGATTTTTATATATATAAGATGATATGATATGATAATAACTCTAATAACAGGTAATTATTTTGGCTCGAATAAAACACCATTGATGACCTATATTGTTGGCTTATTAATGACAAGTTAGAATAAGTAATAACTTCATAATATTCCGAAACTTTTGTAGTTCTAATGACACGTAGCATACAGGTGCGTTGGCATTGGTAAATAAAGTTGACCATTTAGATCCGAAAGTTTCTCCCACCAGAATAGTATCAGAAGTTGCGAGTAGAACACAAAACTTCAAGCATAGTTCGAGACGTGGGCATTGACAATAATACCGGAATTTCTGTGGTTCTTGTTGCTCTGTGGGACCTCAATTAAAACAACTTGCGATGTGACGCGTACAGGTATGACTTTATTAGCACGGAGCTAATTTCTTTGCAAACATTAACCACTCGCTTGCTACACCCCCTATACCCCCATCTAAGCGGGTGGTTAAGTGTGTGATTTTACTTATAAAAACTGATTTAAATTTCTTTATTAGATAGAAATTCTGAATTATTCTGTTTAGTTAAAATTTAATTTAAAAAAACTACAGTTTGTCACATTTTCGCTGCAGCGAAACTTTTTTCAGACGTAATTTTTTTCATCGTTATACTTTTAATAGCTCGCGTCGGATTGCTTTGTCTCACTCTTATGGAATCCCTTTTTCTCTTAGCATTGTTTGTGAGGCTCCTCATAAACCATACAAACTAAGTTATACTAACGTCTGACTGCTAGAAAGCGCGCGGTCTTGCTAGAAAGTGTGCTAATTGACAGACCATTTCCAAACGGTATCGTTATCACTTTATGTTATGGTGTCAACAAATTGCAGAATGAATTTCTTCTTGATTTAGCGATAGGCAAGGTGATTGTGACCAGCCAACAGCAGCAGCATTGTATACAGATTTGACGACCTCTGTGGTGCGGTGGGCGAATGTCCACCTGCGACGCAAGAGGTTGCGGGTTCGATTCCCGCCTTGGAACAAATATTTGTACGATCTGCAGGTATTTGTTACGGGTGTTCTGGTCGTTTTCTATATAAAATAAAAAATTTCTATACATGTAATGTATTGTATTATGTATATCAGTTATCTAGCACTCATAACACAAGCTCTGCTTAGCTTGGGGCTAAATAATGTTGTGTGAATTGTCCAGCGCTATTTATTTATTTATAGCCCCAAGAAAGAAAATAAAATAAAATAATTTATTAAAGCTGCCCATAATTTTGGATAGAGTGGGATTTGAACCTTAACACTCTACCATTGTATTAATTGGTTTCTATCGATATTCTAGATTTTCAAGTGTAGGCGAACTCAAAATCTATTCATTATACACATCAACATTGTCTAGGAATATATTATATTCCATTTCGAAATGATTTTCTGATTTTTCGAGATTCTGTTCCTACTTTAATGTTTACGAGCCGGTATGACCGAGCTTCGCTCCGGTTAAAAAAAAAAATAGTATTATTATTTGCTAATAGATGTCATCAGGAAGAGTCGTATCTTTATTGGCTTATTTTTAATTAACAACGCCTTCTAGCTTGCAGTTAGTTGCTCACAATCGCCAATAGATGGCAGGAACAGTCGTATATTGAGTTTATGTTTGATTATTGCAAAACACCAACTTCTCGTCATTTTCTAAAAATGAATCCTAGCTAGATCGATTTATCACCCCCGAAAACCCCTGTATACTAAATTTCGTGAAAATTGTTGGTGCAGTTTCCGAGATCCTAAATATATATATATATACAAGATTTTCTCGTTTAAAGGTATAAGATTAACAAATAATATATCAAACAGCTGTATTTTTTTATTATTAATAATAATAATTAATAATAAACAACACAAAATTTACAGTTTTTGTAAAATATTGAATATCTCTAGAAAATGTCGATGAGTGTATGTGTCACTAACTTCAAAAAGTTCCCCTTACGCAAAAGCTTTGAGAGCGTAGTACCAACAACATGGTATTGCGTGGCGAAACGAGGCTTTTATTCATCTACATATCCTCGGATTTCCGGCATCCGGCTTCTGTAAATAGAATGCTCTTTAGAACCTTAATTTCATATTACCCTGTTTCATTTTGGGTCCCCTTCAAATTAAGGCAACTTTGAACATATAATATTGTGATATTCATGCAAATAAGAAACGTGGACATACAGATACGGGAGTGACTTTTATAACTAAATTTAAGAGGGTTTAAATATGCCTAGTTAGTAACGTACTATTGGTGATTTCAAAAGTGCAAAATTTCTGTGGATATTTGATTGTGATTTTGTACTATTTTGGTCTCCATCTAGTTTTAAATTGATTGTTGTAAGTCGGCTGAATAACGGCTTTTTTATTTGGATTTAGCATACAAAATAAGGTTCAAAGCGAGCCATCATCTGTTTGTTACAATACAAGGTTAAGTTAGAGTCTTTTTGTGTGTTCATTCTTGTCATACGAACTAACATTTTTTTTCTATGGCCTGCGCACATCTAGGTGATGACGATGGCGATCAGCTGTTATGCTGTCAAATATCGCTGTCACACATTTGACAGCGTTTCAGCGGATTGCCATTGATATCGCCTAGATGTGCGCAGGCACATCGATTGACACACGATAGAGCCACTTATGGTGCTTAGTAGAAACGGTTTTATTTCAGTCACCATCAAAATTATTTATACGCTATGACTTTTAACTGCGCTTTAAAACGATAAAGTACCATCACTGCGGAGGTATGTCTCGGTCTTTCATTTCTTTACGTACACCGTTTAAACTTTAGTAGGCTAATGCCGTAGCAACCGATAAAGTTTTAACAAGCAAACCATTTGCTTGTTTAATCCACAGTCGAGTTTCGGTAACTCTTATTACAAATCCCAGAAGCCTTGCCCAATAAAAGTTAAAAGACAACTTCTGTGCTTAGTATATAAATAAACTTTGATTGTCGTTTTGACTGCAATTTTTGTTTCAACTAAAGCTATTAACACATGGAATTCAGTTTACGAGAGACTACATTTTTTTCCGGGCATTCTCGTACCACAAGATGCTGCATCAAAAATTGGAGTATCAACAATAGCAATAATTATCTCTGTAAAACAAACTGGCATCACCTCCCAGTTGATAGGTTGTGGAGTAAACCACCAGTAAAACAGAGCAGGAGTTTTATGGTTTGTAACTAGCAGTGAATGATGCACGTGATTATTTTATTGTCTTGCTTCGTAACCCGCGTAATGAAAAAATAACTGTAAGACAGAACTTACTTATTAGTTCATAACCCGGTTATGAACTCAAAACTGAATGACAGAACTTATTTATTAGTTGGTAGCCCGGTTACGAACTAAGAAGAAAAATCTACTTGGCTGGTTACGAATCCCGGCTACGTACAAGCACTATAGAAAATTTCCGCTCAGTCCCATTTGCGTATGACAATAGTTGAGCGTACAACTGGTGTAATGTGTATATCCTTGCAGCATCAGCGTCGTCAGACAGCCGCAGCAACTGGGAGGCGCTGGGCGGGCTGTATGCCCTCCTGGCACAGCATGACGCATTGGGAGGTCACGCACTCGCACGCAAGTCTGTGCGCTCACCGTCCCGTCGTCTGCGCTTCGGCCGTCGCTCAGACCCTGATATGCCACCACAGCCACCAGTAAGTATTTTTTTTAATATCATGTTATGTTTTTTTTATACAACTACTGATGGAACAAGCATATGGCCCACCAGATGTTAAGTGGTAATCATGGCCTAGAACAAAGCATTGCCACGTGAGTCACGCATGTCAGAAACGTGCCCTACTATGCACTGCCCCGCCTCCATCAACTTCAGGCATACAGATGTTCAGCCTCACGTGCCAGTAATTCTACCAGCACTCACACTCTTCAAACCGAAATACAGCAGTGCTGCTTCACGGCAGAAATAGGCATGGTGGTAGTAGTTCCCCGGACGAGCCCTTCACAAGCAGCTCTACTACTACTGGTAGATACTATGTCTAGACGTAGAAATGCCCAGAGTATAAATACCTACCAAGTTGTCATTAACGAACACATGCAAGACACAAACAGTTCTGACGACCCGAAGAAGATTAGGAAACAGAGTCTAGCTCTTATAAGTACCGCAAAATATTTTAAAGATATTGTTGTAAACATAATTGGCGAAGTATTTAATAATGGTGATAGGATTAGAAATGAGGATATCCGTAGAAGAACCAAGCTCATCGACATAGCTCATAGAATTAGTAAGTTAAAGTGGCAATGGGCAGTTCATATAGTTCGAAGAACCGTCAACCGTTGGGGAATAAAGGCTCTCGAATGGCGACCGTAACGAAACGTAGGGCGCCCACCCGCCAGATGGACCGACGACATTGTTATGATTGCGGGAAGTCGGTGGATGGAAAGGGGTCAGAATCGTTCTTCCTGGAAATGTGTAGGGGAGGCCTATGTCCAGCAGTGGACTTCTTCAGGCTGATAATGATGATGATTTAATTTTTAGTTCTTAAATATTAAATACTTCGTCAGAATGAAAATTAACTATACTCAACTCAAAGGGCTGAAACAAGTTGGAATGATAACGAGGTTTGCTTCAATTTAACAGTCGGAATAATTTGAATACATCAACGCACATGAGGTTAATGGTGAAGTTACCGACAGGTAAAGTATAACGCGATTTTAATTCGAGCGACTTAAATATCGTTATTCTGTTCGCTCATTACTCACATATATACTGGGTTAATACCTATTTATAAAGTTGCGATACCTATTTTTTTTAACTAGTCTATAGTTTAAAAAGTAGGTATCCAGTTAGTTACAAAACTATTAACCAGTAAATCTGTTATTAGAACCTTTGCACTTACATTACATCCTCTTTATCTGGGTCAATCATTTTCGCTAGTTGGAATTGTAGTATCGAGTCGTAAATTGGTTGCAAAGCAAACACGAATACCTGCTATGAACTGACTACTTGAACTGAAAAAAGTGTAATAAACCTCTAGTGCAGCACGAATCCACTTATAATACTGTATCACTAATTGAATAACCTCAATCAGAAGTGATCTCATTGTATAGTGAATTTGTGAATAGTTCGTGCAGAAATACTAAACAGCATTTTGTTAAACCAATTCCATTTCAACCTTTTTGGCTCGCTTATCAAAGGTAGAATCTCAAGACCTCTTATTTTTTGGCAAAGGTAAGCATAATAGCGGGAAACGTACGCTTTCTTTAAAAAATCTAGATTGTTGCATAGATATAGTAAACAATACCTTTCATCTTGTGAATTACTCTGTAATTTCATAAGCCGCTGGTCTCTGAAGTAATTCAATATTACGGAACTGACAGCTGCTTATTTCGTTATCTATTACCCAAGGTGGAATAAATATTATTATGTTAAGCTATTGGGAATTGGATATGGCATTTGAAACTGATCTTGTAGTATTCCATAGTGATAACCAAATAGAGTCATTAAAAGCCTAGGTGCAGTACTGGAAACTAAATAGAAAAATTAAATACTTATTCAAAGTTTTCAATTCAGTTCACGTCACAACATCTCACTGCAACACTAAGGGCGTACACAGTGTTGCACAGTTTGACGTTCCTCTTTATGAGCTTGCCTCTGTAATCTGCATCCCGGGTATTATAGGAGTTAAAAGAGAGGGAACTGTTGAAGATGAGCTGAGTGGTTATACACGGTATCTGTTTCAGATGGACGAGCTGGAAGAGCTGCTCTCTCTCCGGGATATCCGTACTCCCGTCCGCTTGCGTTTCGGCCGCCGCTCTGATGAACATGCCGTGCCCCATATCTTTCCTCAGGAGGTTGTTATATTCAAGATCAACTATAGAGTAACATTTTCTTTAGTTCTACTTTTACTTTGTTAACCTCAAATATATGAAAATTCTCATTTATATTATTACGATTTTAGACTAAAGGTGTAAAATAATTATCTACTATATGTGTAGGTACCACGTTCGATTAGTCCACATCAAGCGGCACGAAAGATAAACTTTTTTCAATTTATTTTTCAATTCAAATTTTATCAAACTCAACGCAGTATATTATTTGTGTATCATTTTTTCACGATACATTCCAGACGTTTTTTTAAGCATAAACTTATAAAAAGCTCCTAAAAATGCACGGTAAGCTTATTTTTTCTTTTTTTAAGGCGGAAGAACTGACTCAGCTTGATGATATCCTCAACCGCGATATCCGTACCCCCGTCCGCCTGCGTTTCGGCCGCCGATCTGACGAACAAGCTGTACCCCATATCTTTCCTAAGGAGGTAAAGTATCTCCACGCCTTTATAAAATTTATCTTTATTTCTATATCTATAGTTTTTTTACTCTTTCTTCATGTCTCACAGAGTGAGTGCAAATAGTTGATTCTCATCCAACTGAATCTTTAATCATTCCTTCTTAGCACTACTTTACCTACAGCTCTACTTCATAATTTTTTTTATTTAAAATCAACTTCATTGCGATCTATGTAAACAAAAAATAGGCAAAACTATGATACACAATTACAAAAGAACTGCGAGAGCCGAAAATAAAAGGCGTGCTCAATAAATTTCCCAGACACCATCTTGAGGTATTATTGATCGACACGTCGTAAAACCTATGCGCTGTAAACCCTTGTAATGAAGTTATTCCCCCAAACAAGAAACTTCAAGCACAGTATATACTGCTTCAATAAACAGTAAATACACTTTTCCATATTCCTTCAAGAAAAGTACTGGGTTAGGCAAAAAGACGCCGACACCGCTTGAATGTTTCTGAGGGGTAGTGTTGCTACTGCTCTTGTTATAAATTCTTGGCTGTTCCAAGATTTTTTACGACTCGCAGTGATTTGTGACGAATGTCCCCATTTTGTTAACAATCGGATGGAACGCCTTGGGAAAAGTAACAGCTGATTTGGCGTATCCGTGCTACAGGTGTATTTTTCCCTTTCAATTTGGCTTTGCCGTAACTTTCTTTTATTAGATTGATGAGCATATAGGTTGCTTGTATTTTATGAATTGAAAACTGTGAAGTGTCTTTTGTACTTTTTGTTACGTACTATTAGTTTATGATGTGTTTTTGCAATTTATAAAGTTTTTTTTTTATATTTAGATTGCGCTTGACCTATCAAAATACCTAAATTTCTTAGTAACTTTAGAATTATTGCAATTTCGCGGTGAATTAAAGTCTATCTATTTCGAATAAACACAATACATTATTAAAACAGCATTATTCGTATAACAATCCACAAGTTCCTTTATATAGGTACTATTGCAGCTTTGTGTAAATAAAATATCAATTACCAAAGCAATACTCGTTAGAGTATGTCTCAATAAATATTGATACTTGTCTACAGGAGCAAGACCGTTCGGCGCGCGCCCCCTCGATGCGTCTTCGTTTCGGTCGCCGTTCTGACAACAACATGTTCGTCATGCCGTTCGAGGTAGGGATCATCCAATCTTAAACTGCACGCCCCACTACTTCAGTCAGTCAAAGTAAATTGTTCTTTATTACCTACATTACAAAGATCATTTTGAAGTACCTTGCTGTGAGCCAACGTCAAGAAAACGTGGTGGAGGGGCGTGCATTTTTAGACTGGTTTATCTATACGTGCACTGACAACGCAGATAGAGTGTACGACTATAAGGGTTAATGAGGTTTAGCACGATACTTGCAAATTATTTCACAACTCACATTGTACTCGTTCTAAATTTTTTACTGCCAAATTAAACGTAATTAGGTACTTTGCATGTGAAAAGCAGCTATTATAAGATGATAAATTGCTGAGTCTGATCATAAATTATTTATATTCCTATTCTATTTCTATAGAGAAACCAAAATACATGACTCCTTTTGCCCATAATAATAGCTAGATGAGTTATTTTAAAACATTATGCTTCAATATTCATAAAAAAAATCTGCTAAGGTAATGGGCCCAAATTAGTCCCTGTCAGTTGGTATGGTATATAAATGAATAAGTAAATATCGAGGAGAATCCACACAATATTATCTAGTCCTAAAGTATCAGAGCTGTACTATGGAAACCAGATAGCTGATATAATACTACAATACTTTCTTTGTAAATACATACTAAGAATACCATGTAAAACCCAGACAGAGAACAAACGTCTGTGTTCACCACACAAATACTTGTTCTCGGTGGGGATCGAACCCACAACTTACTGTGTAGAAGGCAAAGCTACTAGCAACTGAGCTGAGAGGCTAGTCCATTCTATATATACCAATATTTAAATATTTGATGCATCTACTTTTAGAAAGTATAATAGTAAAGTTATTTATTTTAGTATATATTTACTTTTTATTTAGTCTAACATATTATTTATTTTTCAGTCAACTGTCCCGAAGGAAGTGAAAGCCAACGGCGCGGAAGACGACAGGCAACAAGAGTAAACTCTACAACACAGCTTATCCCCAACGTACCAACAAAACTAGATTGTAATTCCGCTCCATACCACGTTCTACTCTTTAAACTATACATTAAGAAAAATTTACATATTCTACGTGTCAAAATATCTTCAATTCTTAAATGTTATTCAATCGTTGTAAGCTACGTGTACATAATCAGATATAATTGTATTGTTGTTAACTGTTTATTTCTTACTGAGTAATCAAATGTTTCCTTAGAAAATCTGTGATTTATACTGTTTCGTTATATTTACTTACATTTAACCACCCCCATAGACCTAAAGTTGATACTCTAGTCAATGTTTAAGACTGTATCTTTTTAATTTACTCTCGTATTACTGTATTTCTAAGTTTACTACTCATACTTTTCTAGCGAAATGTTGTACATTTTTAAGAGCTGGGTAAATGTAAAATGATTTCGCTTGAATTTGTAGAATCCACAAGATATTAACTATTATTATATTCAAGGCGTAAAATGTTATTAAAATTAAGTGTAGTAAAACTATGTTTAATTTTGTATAGTTAGATATTATTATAGAGCAATTGATGAGTTGAATTAAAAATGATTACCAGCGGTACTTTTATCGTTTTATTGGTGAGCTTAAAACCTAATCCAGTAAAAAAATGGATGTAGACTATGGTAGGAAGGTACCTACAGAGAAAACAATGGCATAGGAATGACATTTTACCAAAAACTTTTTACAAAAAAACGGTAGGAACCAAGCCGTAGTTTGTTGCCTGGCTCTAGGCTTGTTCGCGTGGAACTGGCACCTAGACTCACCAAGGTTTCAGACGTTTAAAAGTGAACCTTGTGATACAACTGAATAAAGAAAATGTTCATTGCTCATATTGGAGACCCGTCAAACGGGTCACCAATATGACCTAAGCATTGCTATTCAGCGTGGCAATGCCGCCAGCGTCTTGGGGACGCTTCCGTCTGACACTGATTTGGATCAGTTGAGCTATCTCTAGATCGTTTGTAGTGATCTGCAGATAGCTCAACTGTTTCTTGTGTATTTTGTACATTTTGTTAATTGTAAGTTTCTTTGTGTAACTAAATTATTTTTGAGTCTTAAAAAAAATGTACTGTGTATATTAAATTTGAACTAAACAGGGTGAAGGCCTGCGCACATCTAGGCGATGGCGATGGCGATCAGCTGAGATGCTGTCAAATATCGCTGTCATATTTGACAGTGTTTCAGCTAATCGTGATCGCCATCACTTAGATGTGGGTAAGCCTGGTCGCAGTATCCCACTGTTGGGCAAAGGCCCATTTTCACCAGTCAGTACGAGTTGCCAGTCCCGCTCATAAGCATACAGCTCGTCTTACGTATACAATAATAACAATGAAAATAAATTTGATAGTGCTACGAAGTTCTACGGCAAGCTACGAAGGCTCTACGAAATTATGTCACATTTATTACACAACTTTTATTTTAGATTTTAGAGTTCAGTACTTGCAAAGATTGAAGAACAATGTGAAAGTTGGTTGATTTTCTTGGTGATCTATTTATAGAGTAGTGTGTTCATAAAGAAACAAAACCATGCAAAAACAAAAAAAAAAGAGACGGGACGACCTTCAGTTATGAAGAATACGACGAAGCATAATAACCGGAAAAAGGATCAGTACTGTGGACAATAAACTAAACATGTAAGCATTTACAATTATTAATTTAATTATGGAACCCCTGTTATGAAACTGTAATAAAAAAGGATTGAAGGCAAATAAGAATTGATTCAGCACAGGCAATTATAATAATAATAATTATAACAATAATAGTATGGTCATATGCTGATGATAGCACAGTTGTAGAAAGATACACTTCCGATGCCCGTGCAAGCGCGTCTACTATAGAGACCCTAAGACAGGCTATGGTGGAACGAGTGAACCACACCCTAGTTGGAGTTTCTGATTGGGGTGTTGCTAATCTGGTTTCATTCAACACCACAAAAACTCTGGCGTGTCTCTTCTCTGCTAAAAAGAGACCATTCCTTTTTAAACCAACTTTCCGGGATGTATCGGTACTAATATCTGACCACATGGACCTCTTGGGTGTGAAGTTATCTTCTAACTTGAACTTTGGCTCCTATATAGAGTCTAAGGCTAAAGTGGCAGCTAAAAAAAAGGATTGTGTACTATTTTAGTTCTTCTGGATTTTTCCAGGGCGTTTGATGCCATAAATACAACGCTTTTGCTGTCCAAACTAAGTTACTACGGCTTTGACCGATCTACTGTTGGCTGGTTCGATAGCTATCTAAGTAATCGTCACCAGTATGTGGAATTGAGTTTGGGTAATGGAACGTCTAAATGTTCAAGGAAAGTACCAGTGTACAGAGGGGTGCCCCAGGGATCTATCCTAGGACCAACTCTTTTTAGCCTTTACTGTGCAGATCTGGTTGGATGTATTAAATCTTGTGGGTACCACATATACGCTGATGACGTGCAGGTGTATCTCTCTTTCAAACCATCTGACGTTGACCATGCTATCTCACTTATTTCTGATGACCTAAATAGGATTGCGGAATGGTCGGATAGGAATAGCTTGGTTTTAAATGCGTCTAAAACAAAATATTTAGTTTGTGGGAGTACCCACCAGATTGAAAAACTTGACCACTTTCATTTAACAATATTGGGTAAACCCATAGAGCGGGTGTTCGAGGCTCGTAACTTAGGATTGCACCTAGATTCAAATCTGAGATTTGAAACCCACATAGCCGACAGTGTGCGTAGTTGTTTCTATAGACTAAAGGTGTTATACAGAATTAGGCCTTATCTCAGCGAAGAACTCCGGCTCAGGTTGGTGGAGTCTCTGGTGCTCTCTAAACTGAACTACGTCGACACGGTGTTTGGACCTCGCCTCCTCGCACGAACTCAAAAACTTATCCAAAGGGTACAAAACGCGTGCGCTAGGTTCTGTTTCGCAATTCCGTCCAGAGGTCATGTGACTCCGTTTTTAAATAGTCATTTTGTACTTAAAATGAAATCCCGCCGTAAACTGCACTTGGCATGTCTCTTATTCGGTGTTATAAATGGAAAGACGCCAGCTTACTTATATGATAAGCTCATGTGGATGGCAAATCACCAAACCCGTGGTAGGCGGTGCGCACCAGAACTTTCCACACAGCGTCATAAAACTGCAGCGTTTCGAGGTAGCTTTCGATACGCAGCCACTAAGTGTTGGAACAACATCCCTCCTCCGATCAGAACCTTAAAAAATATGAATGGCTTTAGGACTGGTCTTAAGCGTTTTTTACTTGAAGAGCAAATGAAACGAGAGGGTTTTAACAATGACGCCTCCATTATCTGATATGTTTCTAAGTACCTAATATTATAAAATGTTATGATTAAAATAAAATAAAAAAAATTATAGGAAGCTATTTTTCAAAGAATTTTTTATTTTTCACAATTGTTCACATCACAATCACAATTTTTTTTTATTTTTACTTTTTTTTTATTAATATTATTTATCAGGCCATAGCATCCACTTTTTTATCTTATGTTCCTGCTGTTTTTTTTTTTTTAACCTGTCTTTATTTAGCCACGATAGTAGATATGTATTTGTGTTTTTTACCTATAATATACCTGTAATATATATATAATCTGTCTATACCTGTAATATAATGTAATATCCTGTCTTTTTATTATACCTGTCTATTTATATATTTATCACGGTATGCACTTTGTAATAAGCTATTGCTTAATTATTATTGTTTTTTAAATTTTTGTAATGATACCCTTAGATTCCGAGTGTTTGTGCGTTTGTCTGTCGTACGTCGTCACCTCACGGTTCAGCTGAAAATCAGCGTTGGATAGGTACCTGCCGACCTATTCAGCATATGCTGAGCTGAAACCTGTTGAGTGAACACAACATAATATAGCTCTTTAGGTGGATGGGTGGGTGCGCGGGACTTTTACCTAGTAGATAGCCAATTTTTCATAAGTACTCACCTTGTACCTATACCTTGTTTGTATTTAAGTTCTAGTTTGTTCTTTGTATCTGTGTTCATTCAATAAACTTTTTTCATTTCATTTCATTTCATTTCATTTCATTTCATTTCATTTCATTTCATTTTCATTTCATTTCAAAAAACTTGGCATCCTCTCTAAGGTTAGACGGTACTTCACGCCGGAACAGCTTCTGCTACTATATCAAGCTCAAGTTCGGTCGTGCATGGAGTACTGTTGCCACCTATGGGACGGATCTGCCAAGTATCAGCTCGAAGCCTTAGATTCTATTGAGCGGCGCGCCAGGAGGCTCATTGGCAATGACGAGCTGTTTGACTCCAAGCTCTATAGCTTGGAACACCGTCGTCGAGTGGCGTGTTTATCGGTCTTCTACCGTTTACATTTCGGGGAGTGCGCACAAGAACTGCACGACCTTATACCACCCCCTTCACCCTTTTACCTCCGGACATCTAGACGCACGGACAAGTGCCACTCCTTCATGGTAGATATTCCACATTCTCGTACAAAGCGCTTTGACTCCACTTTTATAGTACGAACTGCCAAGGAGTGGAACTCTCTTCCGCCGTCAGTATTTCCGGAAATTGGGAATTTTTAAGACAAGAGTGAACGGGTGGATTATGGCTAAGCATGCTCCATCTTAGGCTGCATCCTCACTTTCCATCAGGTGTGATGGCAGCCAAATGCTTAGCTATCTATATTTAAAAAAAAAAATTTTTTGTAACTTTTTTTGATTTGTTGTTAAAAACGGGACCAATTTTATGGATTCAGTGTTAAGAATTGATGTACATTATGCTCAAACGGTGAAGAAAAACTTCGTGAGGAAACGTATATCGTACCTAAGAAGTTCGAAAATATGTGTCAAGTGCACGAAAAGAGCCTCTTTGAAGCGCACTTAAAATCCTTTTACCACACTTGGTCCAAAAGAACCAGTGACACGATAAGAGAGAGAGAGAGATTATTAAGAAATACTTCACAAGTTAATCTCGTACGGTAATTTTTGGCAAATTAGTTCGAAATTCAAAACCTAAATATAGTTTTTTTATGTAAACACTATCTAGCCACAAATTAAATAGAGTTTGTACTATAGGAACCAGATACCTAATATAATACTTATATACATTTTTATATATACTTTACTTAAAACTTACTTTTACATAAGTTTTTTCGTAAATACTTATAGTTTATAATATACCCACACAGAGAACAAAACTCGGCGTTCATCACACAAATATTCGTTTTCGGTGGGAATCGAACCCACGACCTACGGGAACGCAGAGCCAACTGAACTGAGACGCCAGAAATAATGTATTTCCACTGTCAGATGCATCGCAGTTGCTAAATACCTGAACCCTACGGTATTTCAACCCAATTAGACATCCAATTAGCATCACAAGAAGTCTGTCTTTGACGTATCGACGGGGGTCTCAAGACGCAATCCTGCTGCGATACAAACATTTCCGTTACATCTCACTGATACCTGTCTATCGATTTTGTATTGTTTCGCAGGCAATGCATTCCACGTAAAAGGAACTACTTACTTCTATCAATCGGAAACATCGTTTGGTTTTGCTTTTATCAAATAATCAAATCAACACACCATTGGTTTGGCTTTTATCAAATAATCAAATCAATGATTGTTTCATATTTTGATGAATAATAGTGTGTCTAGTAGTGTGTAGGTGTGATTATTATTATCTATAAGTAATAAAGTATACTAATTTGGGCAAAATATTTACCATTTAATCAATTATAAAATTGAAAAATAATGGCTGAATAGCTGGCCAGCCACAAAAAAAAAACAAAATAGGCAGTAAAGTATAAAGGTCGGAGGCAATCCGACCTTCATTTGTTTTTTGGAGTTGTAGTGGAAAAAAGTGTGTTTTGTTTATACTTCCGTATAGTATCATGTTTTTATTTTTACTTCAGCCCAAAGTCTCAAATAACTAAGGGGTAGGCTACGGTGCATAGAAAACTTTTAATGAAACAAATATAAAAATTCAAGAAATTCCTTGACCAAAGAGTTGTTCAATTAAAGTTTGTCCGCACGCAAGAAAAAGTGCAAGTTTTATTTTTTATCTATTGCATTCATCCTGAATATCGTCTGAAGATACGGGTGGAGCAAGCCCTGACTGAGTTTGGCAGCCGATTTTAGTACAATCCATCTGTCAAAGAGAACAACTGCGTATCATCATGATTCATATCTCACACCGGCTCTGCATCACAATGACTTTGAAATACATTACACATGCACTATTTTGAGTTGGTAAGCACGAATGATTAGGAATGCAGAGGTGCACGGACACTCCACCTGTTCAACTATTTTCGTCTGACAGTATTCGGAACTTTGTGGTAAGGTAAATAATAAAATAAATAAATAAGTAGTACCTGGGCCACAAGTTTATAACAGATTCACAGTCGAAAGGAGGATTATTCTAAAAATTGTGTCAAAATAAAAACAACGAGATTGACATAAATATAATCCCATAATAACTTTATACATAAGCTGATAATTATAAGGCAAACGCATAAGATATTGTGAAAAATAATTGTTAAATTGGATACAGTTATGCATAGTGAGTCCAAGCGCCATTTTCAGTTTTTTGGGAAATTACATAAACGCGTTTTTATTGGTAGAAGATTTGCATTTGCATCGTCAGAAAGTAAATCTATGTACATCGAAGCTTATATTTGTAATTTAACATGTTACAAGAAAAAAACACAAAAAAAGGTTTTATTTTGGAATATATCGTTAAAAATGCACTTGGACTCCTAATAAATATGATGTTCTCATTTTGCAAAACGAGTCCAAGAGACAAAATAATTATTTATTCTGGAAGATTAGCTTTAAGTGCACGTGGAAACGAATTAATATGATGTACTCATTTTGCAAAATGAGTATAAGTATAACATAAAAATGTTTCCTGGACTATTTTCCTATCGTTTAATAAAAACCCCTTGAATTTCCGTAGGTATTTACTCAGCATCTTATATAAGATGTTACAGAGGATTGATAAAAATAAATAAAAAAACTATTAAAATGGCACTGATAGTATGTCCAGAAAATAAAACAATATAATTATCATAATTTAATAAACAATAATAATTTAAAACAAGATAAGGACTATCTCGGATATTATCTTCAGCTTTCAGACAGACAGAATAATGATTGATGATATTATTGGTAAACACCAACCCCAAACCCAGAACATATCTGACCAAAGAATTAAGTTTTTGACTTTGGTAAACTAGTATAATATGTGCTTCCTTAAACATGACTTGGTTTCTTCTGCCAGCCTCTCCTTCCACCCAAACAAAGATTACGTTCAGAAGTTACAAACAACTGTCGCGTAGACTACTGATGCGTAACACTACGTCGTTTGGACTAGTAATGTTTAATAGAAATGTGCTTTTTCATCATAAAATTTGGTTGTTAGTTTTAAATTGGTTGTTGGACTTGTATTGCATTTCAAAATACTTAGTTTGCTATAGAAGGCGCTTGGACTGGGTATCAAAAAATACCACTTAGAGTGAAGCTGGCTTCAAGAGTGTTTTTTCTATGGCTTAATTATGCCCTAGTGATTACGAAAATGCGAAAAAATCAAAAAATGAAATTTGGCGCTTGGACTCCTTATGCATAACTGTATCCAATTGTGATGCTTGAAACGAATTAAATAAAAATCAAAGAACCTTCCAGGCTATAAGCAGCAACCTCCTAAAATAAAAATAATGTACTTTAACATTGAAATGCCTACGAATTGACGTCCGTTATTAAAATCAAACTTTAAATATGTCTTCTGTAAAATAAAGAAAGTTCAACGGCCTTGGAAGTTAAATACTGAAGAGACGAGCATAGGAAGGTGGACTAACTATAATTTTTATTTGTCTGCATTTATATAAAGCGAGACTAAAAATACTCGATGTAAACTAGATAAATTCCGGTATATTCAACGTTGTAGCCGCTCATTCGTTGACTGGAAGCCGCAGGTAGTAGTACCTACTGTGACAATAGTGAGTGAGTTTAAGTTCAAGGGTACAGCTATTTGTTTATATCAGGTATGATCATGTTTCATTGTAACTATTTCTATTCAGTGCTAGGTAGATAAAGTTTATTGAAACAGGTGCTGTGAAAACGCTGGTTCAAATGAGAATTCTGCCAAAAAAATAATAGTTTTCTACCGTGTAATTGAAATGGATTATTGAAATACATGTGTATCCACTAAACGTCGTCGTATGTATCATTTCTTACGAAGATAAGGCGAAAATAAACCGCATCAACACGTTTCTGTACGAATCAATCACAAAAAAGCACGTGTCTATAGAATCATCGTAGAAAACCCGAAACATTACAGGTGAATTTCGCTGCTCCGGAGCAAATCGTGGGCGGGCGACTACTCCGCCGCCCTCAGTCAGAGTCCGGCATCCAGGCCGCTCGCACGAAACGCCGCACCAGGTACACATCACACCATTGCTTCATAACTACTAATAAACGCTGCTAAACCTCTGTACCTAATGTTTTCTTCGCCTAACCACTTGGCCTCGACCTCACATGACACTAACAACAAAGCTTGGTAGCACTTTCGCCATGACGTCACGCTCCAGAAATAACCGCAAAAGATATCATCCAGATATGAATTACAGCTGAAATAAATCTCTTATATCACCTAACACTTAAGATCTATGAGTTTTCAGATCATCACCACTATATCGGTTTGTTAACAGGCCATCGTCTCATTAAGTGCAATTTAGTAAATTCTAAAAATAACGCAAAATCTATTCTTGCACATCGGCTGGATTTCAGAGAGATTTGTTCTAACCTTGATGACGGTATTCTTAACCTTGCTTTTCTGTTGACTACCGCTATGGCCTCCCTACAATGTAAAAGTTTCAAAACATTTTATTTACCTTACGTATAGAAGCTAATTATTATTATTATTTATTTATTTACTTACTATAGATGTTATCTTAACAGCTAGCCAAAACGATAACACTATCACAAATTAAAAAAAAACACTCTGCTAGACTAACAATATAAGCCCAATACCCCAATTCTTTTGGTAGTTTTAAACTAGACTTCCGTCAGGTTCAATGTCAATAAGATTAGTCAGCCATCCGTGTAGCAATTCAATGTTTATTGCCACACGTATTGTACAAATCGGACTGTGGCAAATGTTTTCAATAATTTACACAACTCGACTTAACTTGAATTACAAAAGCTGGATACAGAGTGATATAAGAGACAGTGTCACGTAGTTATTTGGGTTTTATCTATTTTTTTTAATCTGCGTTCGTTCTCTGCACACGGAACGTAACTTTTGGTATTTGGATGCGTTAACCGAAACGTTATTCGAAAAGTTGTTGCCAGCTTCAACTTTTCAATTCCGCTAATCGGGTAGCTTTTTGGTAGGAAAGGTTTTGATATTTTTTCAGTATTATCGAGCCATATTTTTTTGTTAACGCCGTGCCCTAACTTTCTTTAAAATTTAGATATAGGTTCAGCCTCACAGTTCCCCATTTTTCAATAGTTGTTTTCATTTTCGTTCCATTAGTTGACGCTTCTTTACGCTAGATTAGGCCACTTTTGGAATATTTCTGCTGAAGCGGGCAACCGTATACAAAACACGAGATGGATATTCTTTCTTTCGTCCACCATCTTTTCTGGACCAGACTTTTACACGGAAGGCTGCCTTTGCGCAGCAAGTTTTTTCTATCAATTTTATGGTGAGTCTGATGTGAAAAGACTGTCTTTTCCCGCTATGGTTTTCGTTCCGTTGTTGTAACCCAGTAAACTATCCACAGATTGTCGATTGTCGGATGTGGCGTGGGATTTAAAAGCACGTTGTTCCCACAATTTGTTTCTACTATTTACCCAGCCCCCTGGATTAAACCTCAGGTATGTTCATCCCCAGTATCTTTAGGAATTGGTTTCTTAAAAAAAAATAACATGTTTTTTATTATATGAAATATAATTCTTCTTTTAAATTTCATCAAAACTTCCCTCAGGACAGTCAATTTATAATTTAAATCCTGTATCTTACCATTCTATAACGTTCAGCAAAGTTACTTAGTTAAATTCAAGCTTATTTGTTCCACAAAAGTAGATTTTCCAGTATTAAAACCACATGTTCTACCCTGTTCCGTCGGAACAGTTTACATTACTAGTCTGTAATTGGAGTTTTCTCTTTAATTACAGGGGGTTTTCTCCGTTTCTCCGTTATTCTCCGGTTTCCTCGGTTTTTACCCAGTGTTTATTTAGTTCTTTTGTACACCACTGGACGGACACCGGTGTGATATATTATTCATACACCACAACTACCCCACTCCGTGTACTGTGCTGAGCTAATACCAGTACCCTATCTTCATACCACCTTGCTCCGGCCTAGGCAGACCCGGAGGCTGCCTGTCGGTAACATTATTATTATCATATTACTACTTTCTTCAGTATCGTAGCTGAACTACCTTCTACGGTTGGCGCCCACTTTCTATTTAAATTCTAAACTACTTTAATACCACACACAATTTTAATTCCATATATTTTTTTTTAACTTACCATCAATGCAACTCATCTCTAGGAGACCCTAGGCCTGTGTACCTTTCTCTCTGACTAAGCTAGCCCTAAATTAATTTATTGGTGTATTTTTGTACGCTTGTGTACGTTGCAGGATATAAATAAAAAACTACCAGTCCGAACCTTTGTGTATTCTCATTTGTGATCCCCAAGGTAGGGGTAGGATTTTAGGAGGTAACAGTGGCGCCCAACGTGGGGCTTTTCCTGAGATAGTTGTCATGTCGTTTTAGCTGTGACAAAAAATTGCATTTAATTTCACCGGAATAAAATTGTGTGTGTGTTTTATAATTTATTGTTAAACTGTAAACTTGTTCCTATCAGTTGACTGTGTAATATTGTTTGCATTTATGAGCAATTGCTCACTGTTTTACTTTTATAACTAGATGGTTCTATAGGTTAGGAATTTATTTACAAAATATTTTTGTTGTAAACTTGAGGTGATTTGCAAAATTGGTGGTATAATTTGCCCAAACTTACATGAACTACTTTTAAACTTTTATGCCAACGCTATTTTCAACTTTTTAAACAAAAACTAACTATAAAAATTTTTGGTACAGTCAGTCACAAAAATTACTTTCAAACTTTTTTTGTTTTAATTTCTTGTTCATTATCAAGTACCGTTACGTACTTACTGGTTATTATTAGGTAAACTTTGCACTTTTGAACTTCGAAATATTTTTCGGACTTTTTCGGACTAATTTTTTTTTTGGGTTATTTCATCATGGGTGAACGCGTTATTGCTTTCCAAGCGTTGCACAAGGATGAACTCATTCACGAGGTCCGTATTAGGGATGTTTTGCCAGCCGATGATGTTTCTTCTTTAAGAGTACAAATAAGATCTTTAGCAAGGGAAGTACCTTCGGATTTAATTGTTTCTTTTGAGGGAAAGGTGTCCGACGAGTTGCAGTTGCTTCAAACTAAGTTCAAGGAGCTTACGGAACTTCTGAAGGGATCGACTAGTCCAAGTTTAAAGAACCTAACGCGCATACAGGCGTTAGCGCATCACTTGTATCACCGCCTTACGCGCTTGAATCCTTTAGATGATGCTGATAGATCAATTCATTCAGAACTAACGAGCGATTTGAACAAAGTCTTAGCTAAATTGGACAACATGATGTCGATCTTTCAATCAAGCGCCTCAGACGCTTACGCAGATCCAGCCCCGAATGTTTCTCCCGCATCTCCCGCGTCTTCCGCGGCTGTTATCCCAAACAAGAGATATCAAATGGTTTCATCCTTAAACTTAAAGTATAACGGTTCCTCTTGTGTGCGTGTATTTCTTCAGCGTTTAGATGAGTTGTGTGCCTCGCGTGGTATAACCGAGCAGCTGTTACTAACTTCTGCCGCCGAACTTTTCGAGGGCGACGTCTTGTGTTGGTACCGCAGCATTCGGTCCGAGGTAGATAGTTGGTTGGAGCTCAAGCAAAGCTTGCTTGACGAATACTTACCTTATGACTTCGATCGCCGTCTCATGCAAGAAATTCGTTCGCGTACGCAGGGTCCTAACGAGAACATCGTGGCATATGTTGCTGTAATGCTGAACTATTTTAGCCGCCTATCGTATAGAGTTTCGGAGAGGGAAAAATTTGACATCGTTTACCAAAACATTAGACCGGAGTACTCAGTTCCCCTGTGTACCACTGAAATTACATCGTTGAAACAACTAAAGGAAATGTGTAAGATGCTGGAGGTGGGTAAACACCGTACACAGACTTTTGTCGAGCCCCCTAGACCATCCAGTGGATGCTTAGCACCTGACTTAGCATGCAAAACTGTGAAGCCCAAAGTACTTGCTGTGGCTTCTGTAGACAAGTTTTGTGCCCGTTGTCGTGTCGACTCTCACAGTCTCTCTGAATGCAAGTCCACCGCCGTTGTTTGTTTCCGTTGCGGTAAGCAAGGTTTTACTGCTGCTAGATGTCCGGTCTGCAAACCTACGCCACCGATTTCGCCTCAAGCAGAGCCAAATCATACAAAAAACTAATTGGTCAGAACCATCGAGATAGTTCTTCTAATTTTGATAACGCCGACTGGCAAAACTACTTAAAACAATTAAAATTTTTCTTTTCTTCGTATAGAAGTGTCTCGACGGTTCGTGATTGTCATGATAATCGTCCCTTTATTCGTGTTGAGGTTTTTAACCACACTTTACGTGGTCTCTTGGACTCTGGCGCTACCATATCCATTTTGGGAGCTAATGCATGTAATTTGTTCTTGAAGGCGGGAGCTACCCTTCATCGCAGTGATGATATTTCCCACATCACTTCTGCGACGAATTCCCGTGCTTCTGTGGTAGGATTTTTTATGCTGCCAATCAAATTTGATAATTTGACTCGTGTTATTAAACTGTATGTGGTGCCCGACGTATCTCCTTCGCTTGTTTTAGGTGTAGATTTTTGGAAGGCATTTAATCTTGCTCCAAGGATCTTCAATAATAAGGATTTTTTTGTTAATTTCTCGGATGCTAACGTCGTATCCGAAATTCGATTTTTACAACCGTTCGCTCAGTTGCCTGCTGATCAACGTCTTGTTGCTGAAAATATTGTAGAACGATTCAAGTCTATCTCTTTTAAGGAAAAAGGTTTGGGTCGCACGCCTCTTCTTACTCACACCATTGATACTGGAGATTCTCCTCCAATCAAACAGCGTTACTACCCAATATCTCCCGAGAGGTTGAAGGAGCTGAACAGGCAGTTGGATGAGATGCTGGAACAAGACGTAGTCGAGCCTAGCATTAGTGCTTGGAACAACCCTACCCTGTTCACTCCAAAGTCAAACGGTGAGCTTCGCTTTTGCATCGACAGCCGCAAGCTGAACTCTGTGAGTAAACATGATGCGTACCCACTACCCTATATTTCTCGAATCCTTGATCAACTTAGGGACGCTAAGTTTCTGAGTTCTATTGATCTCAAGAGCTCCTTTTGGCAGATTCCGTTGGATCTCTCGTCGCGTGAGAAGACCGCCTTCACTGTGCCTGGGCGCGGCCTCTACCATTTCAAGGTCATGTGCTTTGGTTTGACCTCCGCACCAGCTACACAGCAGAGACTCATGGATAAGCTGTTCGGTCCCGAATTCGGTGATAGGGTTTTCGTATATTTAGACGATATTATTGTTGTTAGTAGTGATTTTGAGGAGCATATCTCGTTGCTGTCTCGAGTTTTGGAACGTTTGAATTTTGCTAACTTGACTATTAACCTGTCAAAGTGTCAATTTTTTCGTAGAGAGTTGAAGTACCTTGGATATGTCGTTGACGAACGAGGGCTTCGAACTGATCCTAGTAAGGTTCAGGCTATTGTCGACTTCCCAATACCTACCACCCGAAAAGAAGTCAAGTCTTTTCTGGGTACTGCGTCGTACTATCGTCGGTTCATTCGGGACTTCAGTTCTATCGCGGCGCCACTAAATAAACTTACTTCCACTCGCAAGAATGCTCCTCCGTTCCTTTGGACTCAAGAGGCTGAGCAGTCGTTCGCCGAGTTGAAGACGGCTTTAGTGTCTGCTCCGATTTTGGCGTGCCCCGATTTTTCCAGGCCCTTCTCTGTTCATTGTGATGCTTCTGGCTACGGTATTGGGGGAACCTTGACTCAGGTTCTCGTAGACGGTTTAGAACACCCTATCGCGTATGCTAGTCGCTCATTGAATAGGGCTGAACGAAACTATTCCGCCACCGAAAGAGAAGCGCTCGCAGTAGTTTTTTCCGTCGAACATTTTCGCCCGTACTTGGAAGGAGGTCCTCAATTCAAAATTATTACCGACCATTCCAGTCTTAAGTGGTTTTTTAATTTGTCTAATCCAACCGGACGTCTCGCTAGGTGGGGATGTCGCTTGTCGCCGTATGACTTCGTCATTGAACACCGCAAAGGCAAGGATAATGTGGTTCCTGACGCGCTTTCGCGTGCAGTTCCCATTCTTGCAATTGATCCTCCTCCTGACCCCTTACCCCGCGACTTTTGGTTTGACAGATTATTAGCCAAGTGTACTAAATCTACTAAAGCTTGTCCGAATTATTCTGTTATTGACGGTAAATTGTGTAGGTATTCTAAAAATAAATTTGGTTTATCAAGCGAGTTTGACTGGAAGGAAGTTGTTCCTTCATATAAGCGTTCCGAAGTTCTTGAGTTTTGTCATTGTAGGGATACGGCACCACATTTCGGTATTTTTAAAACTTTTAAGCAGGTCTCCTTGCGTTATTATTGGCCGAAGATGTATCAGGACGTGGTTAACTTTGTTAATGCGTGCGAGACTTGCTCTGCTTATAAACATTCTCAAGAGCCACCCAAAGGTCTCATGGGAGATCCAAAGGTTTGTTCTCGTCCTTTCGAAACCATAAGTATTGATCTGGTTGGGCCGTTGCCGCGTTCTAGATCAGGTTTCACTTTTTTATTAGTAGTTGTCTGTTGTTTTTCCAAATATTGCTTGTTGTTTCCCCTTCGGAGAGCAGTTGGCAAGTCTATTGCTCAATGTTTGGAGAATGGTGTGTTTCTGACCCATGGTGTACCACGTACAGTGGTTGCGGATAATGGTACGCAATTCACTGGTAGTGAGCTCCAGTCCATGTTTCAGAGGTACAACATTCCTCAAATACATTTTACCCCTCGTTATTGTCCACAGGTCAACACAGTCGAGCGATATAACAAAACGATTGTTGTGGCTATATCTATTCTTGTGAAGAATGATCATCGCTCGTGGGACACCACTTTATCCAAGGTTCAGTTCGCCTTGAATACAGCTGTCAATGAAACAACACGATTTACTCCTTTTTCCCTTGTTCACGGCCGAGAAGCCATTCCGAGTGGTCAATTCTATGGTTCAGCTCGCGCGTCTTGGGAAGATCTTGTTTGTGGTTCACGCGATGACTATGTTTCTAAGTTAGGTGTTCTACGTGACATTTTCGGGAAGGTAGAAGAGGCCATTGCTAGGGCTCACCTGAAAAGCGCCGTTTATTATGATAAGGGACGCCGCGCATGTGAGTACAATGTCGGGGATATTGTTTGGAAGAAGACCTTTCCTCAGAGCGACGCCAGTAAGTTCTTCATGGCGAAGCTTGCGCCTAAATACGAGAAGTGTCGAATCGTTACTAAGCGTTCACCCTTGGTGTACGAGTTGGAAAGTTGTAGCACTGGCAAGCACTTGGGTGCTTGGCACATCCAGTATTTGAAGGGTGATGGGTCAGATGGTGTTCTACCTACTAACTGAACTAAACATTACTTTTGTGGGTTCGACTTTAGACGAGGCGTTTTTTCTATAGCATGTCATGAGAAGCCCGGACGGGTAGGGAATATATTGGTTGTAAGATCGAGTCCTGGCGGTTGGATAATTTTTTGGAATGGTTGTCTGTATGGAAAGATTGTTTGTCAGTACAAACTTATTTATAGTTTGTATTATATTGTATATTTGTACATATGGTATTTTTTTTTCTTATATATTTTGTTTGTTTACCAATTTATGTTGTCGACTGTACTTTGGTATGTTTGACCTACATAAATTTTTCGTGTTTTTGTTTCGGATTTCTGTTTTAAGCAAAGGGGAGCGGTTGTGGTAACTCCCTCTAAAAAAAAAAGCCAATGCCAGGGCGGTTTTTTGGAAACCCTTACAAAAAGCCTTATTCCAAATGCTTGTCAAAATTTTGTTAGTCCTGTACAGTTTGCGTTTTAGGTAAGTATTGGAGTGCGACGCGTTGATAGCGGAGTTATCTCATGGATTTGTTTAGTAATACCTAAGTGTAGTGTTTTCAGTTCGCTTCGGGTACTGCGCGCTGATAGCGAAGTAACCTCTTAGAGCTGTTTATATTTAGTTTCTGTAATAGTTATTGTCCTACTTACCTCGCGATTCGCGACTTATGCCTTTGGTTGGCATTTAAATGCATGTTTGTTTTTGGACTGGGTTTTTTATTCGTGTTCTTGAGTAGCTTTACCTTGATTGTTCTTTTTTCAAGCACTCCGCTCTATGCTGGAGGACCAGCTTGAATTTCGCGATTTTTGTCGCAAAATTCTTCTAAGTGGGGGGGTCATTGTCACGTAGTTATTTGGGTTTTATCTATTTTTTTTAATCTGCGTTCGTTCTCTGCACACGGAACGTAACTTTTGGTATTTGGATGCGTTAACCGAAACGTTATTCGAAAAGTTGTTGCCAGCTTCAACTTTTCAATTCCGCTAATCGGGTAGCTTTTTGGTAGGAAAGGTTTTGATATTTTTTCAGTATTATCGAGCCATATTTTTTTGTTAACGCCGTGCCCTAACTTTCTTTAAAATTTAGATATAGGTTCAGCCTCACAGTTCCCCATTTTTCAATAGTTGTTTTCATTTTCGTTCCATTAGTTGACGCTTCTTTACGCTAGATTAGGCCACTTTTGGAATATTTCTGCTGAAGCGGGCAACCGTATACAAAACACGAGATGGATATTCTTTCTTTCGTCCACCATCTTTTCTGGACCAGACTTTTACACGGAAGGCTGCCTTTGCGCAGCAAGTTTTTTCTATCAATTTTATGGTGAGTCTGATGTGAAAAGACTGTCTTTTCCCGCTATGGTTTTCGTTCCGTTGTTGTAACCCAGTAAACTATCCACAGATTGTCGATTGTCGGATGTGGCGTGGGATTTAAAAGCACGTTGTTCCCACAATTTGTTTCTACTATTTACCCAGCCCCCTGGATTAAACCTCAGGTATGTTCATCCCCAGTATCTTTAGGAATTGGTTTCTTAAAAAAAAATAACATGTTTTTTATTATATGAAATATAATTCTTCTTTTAAATTTCATCAAAACTTCCCTCAGGACAGTCAATTTATAATTTAAATCCTGTATCTTACCATTCTATAACGTTCAGCAAAGTTACTTAGTTAAATTCAAGCTTATTTGTTCCACAAAAGTAGATTTTCCAGTATTAAAACCACATGTTCTACCCTGTTCCGTCGGAACAGTTTACATTACTAGTCTGTAATTGGAGTTTTCTCTTTAATTACAGGGGGTTTTCTCCGTTTCTCCGTTATTCTCCGGTTTCCTCGGTTTTTACCCAGTGTTTATTTAGTTCTTTTGTACACCACTGGACGGACACCGGTGTGATATATTATTCATACACCACAACTACCCCACTCCGTGTACTGTGCTGAGCTAATACCAGTACCCTATCTTCATACCACCTTGCTCCGGCCTAGGCAGACCCGGAGGCTGCCTGTCGGTAACATTATTATTATCATATTACTACTTTCTTCAGTACCGTAGCTGAACTACCTTCTACGGTTGGCGCCCACTTTCTATTTAAATTCTAAACTACTTTAATACCACACACAATTTTAATTCCATATATTTTTTTTTAACTTACCATCAATGCAACTCATCTCTAGGAGACCCTAGGCCTGTGTACCTTTCTCTCTGACTAAGCTAGCCCTAAATTAATTTATTGGTGTATTTTTGTACGCTTGTGTACGTTGCAGGATATAAATAAAAAACTACCAGTCCGAACCTTTGTGTATTCTCATTTGTGATCCCCAAGGTAGGGGTAGGATTTTAGGAGGTAACAACAGCTAACAATAATATTTGGAAGTGAAAGCATCCACACTCCAGCATCAGTGATCTAAAGATTTATAAAATCCGAAAATAAGTGCGCAAATATTACGCATGCGGCTGAGAGTCCAGAACGAAAATAGCCGACCCACGTCTACGTTGTATATCGCATCTTTCGAACAGCATCCAGATAACAAACTGTTTTTTCTCACACCTACGCGAATTCTCAAGCATAATAACTAACTTACTTTTGTTTTAAATGCACTGCGTAATTGAGCAGCGAACTGATTAAATATTGAGTTGATGGTATGAATTGAACAGATGATAGTAATACCATCAAATGGATAGCTCAATAATAGATAGTTAATTCAATCATAAACAACATCGAGCTTTTCAATTATTTCCTTTTTTCATAGAAAAATGAAAATCTAATTCAAAGTCTTGCAATTTAGAATTTCACTGTAAGTCAAGTCTAGCTGTTTCCATCCAATTATAAGAACTACTGTCGCAATTAAAATACTTGCCCCTTGACTACAGCCGCTAGTTGTTTTCTAACTTGTCACAACAAAATGCTAATTTCAGAACAGAATGAGCCACTCGTGAATGATTCTTCCGCGTTCATTTCGCAATTACGACTGTACGCAAATAAATGTGTGGCAAAATCGTTCACGCCCACTAAATCGTTTGTTTATTTTACGTTTCCAATAATTACCAACCAACTGTCTTATGTGACGCAACAACTAATTGAAAGAAAAATTGTTAATTACTACTACGAAACAATGGTTTTGAAAATAAATAGAACTTTCACCTCGATGAGTATTATGCATAATGAAAAAATAAAGGAAGGTATCAAAGGATTCAAATCCATTTATACACCAGTGAAATCTGAAAAAGAATAATTAAAATGTTATTGGCATAAAGCTACCTATCTCAAGCACATTATTCGGATAGATATGAAAGTAGACGGTAGCTCGTGTAATAAAAACGCAATAACACGGTGTGGCCTCTAGCCTGCGGCATGAATCTTGCCAGAAGGTAATAAAAATTATCTCATGAGGAAGATAAAATTTGTCACCCTAATTTTTAGACACGTCTAGGGGTAATCGCTTGCTCGCTAGATAGTGCTAACCCACAATGTTGACATGTTCTACCGTTGTTTGCGTGCTGTGCTGTGAAAGAGCTTAAATAATTTTAATGACGGAGTAAAGCCTTAATTCGATAATTTCACGAATTAAATTTCTAGTCTTTCTTATTTAAAAAATAATACATTTACCAGCAAACTGATTATTGCTAGTAATAATGCTTAGTTTGGGGCTTTATGGTACTGTGTAAAATGTGCGCCAAGATTGATTGATTATCTATATAATTTTCTGCTGTCATTTAATTAATTGAAATACAATGTTATTATTAAAATCACTATATATAAAGTGTTACGGCGAAAACTATCAATTGAATATAGCTGGAACTCTGTATAACTTTAAAACACGGCAAACAAAACATCTACCCATTACGACGTCATCTTTCCCCCTCCCGACTAGTGATGTGATTCGTCGCCCAGTCTCAGTAGGGATGTTTTATTCCCAACACCGGCTTTCAAAAGATGTAATAATTATTTACATCTTTCTTTGTATTGAGAAAAACAATGCATATAGATTTATAATAATGATGTGTTTTTCTCGTACGATAAAAACATGCTTATTTCTAGAATATTCGCGGTTCATAAATTTTATTACGCCAAGACGGTAGTTAACCAAAGTGCATGATTTGAATACGTGAGCGTAGTTTACCTTCTCGAGATGGCTTTCTCTAGATTAATGACATGGCATACCTACTTACTCAATTAGTGAGATTTTGTTGCATTTATTTTCACCCAATTAACATTATTAATGAAACAATCCGTTAAAGCGAAGACAAAGACGTTAGAATCTAAAAATAAATAATTTTTTTTGGTGTAAGTAATGAAATATAACTGCTATATTCGTCTGAAACGGCGAAAACGTCTAACGTCGATGTCCTTCGCTCGCATATTTTTACCCTTTGAAAGATATAAAATCACTGAATTTATTCATCAAAAATCGCAAGCAACTTTGAGCAATCATGGTGTGCAATTCAATTGCACACAGTTAAGTAAGTTAATCATTTTGATCCTAACATGTTTTCTTACTCAAAAATTTGGCCAAGTACGAAAACTGGTTAGGCCAGCTTTATATAGGATAGTCGCTCGCAATTTTCAATAAATAAGTTCAGTGTTATGATATCTTTCAAAATCGAGAAGTTGTTTCACAGTTTTCAGTGTCTTAAATAGCAATAAAACTCTACACAATGAGTTTTATTGCTATTTAATTGAAACTTTCTACAAACATTTTTGGTGTTTGGGTAGAGCCTTCCAATTAGGAAAATGTATTTCTATGATTTTTTTTTCTGACTGAGTGAACAAAGTGAGCGCCGATTTCTTAATACAACTTTGCATAATTGTAAGATGTATCATGTTAAATTAGTAGGCTGGCGGAAAATTAAGTAGGCCAATAGTCAGTACTGGTGGACTGGTTGTGGTGGATACTGGGATAAGATTATATCAGTATAAGTATTTAATTTACTTTTCTACAAAACTAAATAATGTTTCTTTTGTAAATTCCAGCGCTGAAACGAACGAACCCAAGATGGCCACCGGCCCGAAGATAGTGCACAAGCAGTTCAACTCCCCCATAGGGCTGTACTCCCAGAAGAACATCCAGGAGACGCTGAGCAAACATCTGCAGAACCTCGACAATGGCACCGTAGGGTAAGCATGCATGATAGATAGATAGATAGGTAGATAGAAAATACTATAGTGCACACCACATAAAATTAACAGTGGAATACAGAAAAGCATCAAAGTGGAATACAATGGGCGGTCTTATCACTAAGAGCGATCTCTTCCAGACAACCTTGGGATGGGCTGGACTTGAAAAGAACGATAGAGGACGATGGTGTAGAAAAACAATGAGTATAATGCATACTTAATGGTATATACTAACGAAAATACAACTACACAAGATAAGTGCTTAAAAAATTTAAAACTCGACATCATCGACCAAACTGCTTAACCAATTTTGATGAAATTTTATAGGCCTATTCTGAACGTAGGGTACAACTTTTGACATAAAATATTTATTTCAAACCGTTTAGAGTTATGCGGTTTGATTACAAATATAAAAAAAAGCTGAATTGATAACCTCCTGTTTGTTTAAAGTCGGTTAAAAATAAACACTGTTGTCCATTTTATCATAGGCCTGAAGAAGTCCATTGTTGGACACAGGCTATATTATATAAGACTAGCAATCTCTTATCACCAATAATGTTGGAGCAACAAAATGTACCAAGTATTTATTACGACCTCTCTTTTGCGATAAATGAATTGTGTTACTATCGGTTCGCCCTTCAAACGGAAATGGATATCTACTCATAAAAATATCCATTACTCATTTAAGTCAGGTATCCTGCTGGTAGGTAAGAACGTAAGTGTATACGAGCTTAATTGGTGCTCCATGTCTTGTAGGCTTCATAATAAATTAGGTTCTATAGGCATTAACTTCTATGTCACTTTGGTAAGGTTACCAATTTACTTTATATTTAGTTGACAAGTAAATTTTACAATTTTTTTAAAGCTACGACCTAGATGGTGAATACCCTTAGAGCATGGAAAAACCTGCATGGATTTCCTCCAAAAAGGGCAAGCAAATTTGTTACAACTACCAGCTAGCCGAATTGAGAACCCACTTTATTTTTTTTCGAGATCGGTTAAAGGCCTGTGCACATCAGCGTCAGCTGAAACTGTGCTGTGCTGACCACCATAACCATGTGCACAGGCCAACCTCGATGTGCACAGGCCTTAAAAGTTAAATATTGATCATTGCCATTTGACACTATTCATTCTCTATCGAAACTCCATTGGGAAATTAACCTACAAAAAGGTTTGAATAATATTTATTTTTCCGTGTGAGTCGGCAAACGCAACTATAAATGGAAATAAATAATGTGGATCTAAACGTAGTATTCTTCCTCGCTGTAATATTTTTCTACCATAGTTTTGCCTTGCCCAAATTACATAAAATACCATGTTTCTATTTTACTTAGTTTTACGTAGTTTGATAGTTTTTTTTTCATGATTTTATTTTTTCATTTGAAGACAAAGTACTACGTTTTTTTCCTACTTTTTGGACGATGAAGGTGTAAATAAATTTAAACTGGCATTTCTGATCCTTGCGGAGGTATTTCCGCTATAATTTAGCATCGGTTCAATATTTGACAAGCAAGACAACGGCAGGATTTCCAAACCCTTTACAATTATTCCTAGCACCATCTGGCTTGTCAGTTATAGCGTTTATTATAAGCTTAGAAATCATAATTCGCATCGGTCGGTAAACAGACAATTTTGTACTATCCGTTAATCTTTAGAAAAATGGGAGATATTTGATTCAGGCACTAGATTTGAGCAAAGTAATTTGCTCAATAAATTATTGATGTTGAGTAGGATGTAAATCGAAAGAACGTTCAAACAAAAAGTAGAAAAGTTTTCAAAGAACTAATCTAAATACCTAATTCTTTAGGTACATAACATTGAAAATAGATGCAGACTATGCATCTATTTGCATCATCTATCTGCATCTATTTTTTATGATGCATAGTAGCGCAATAAAATTGTCAAAGACGATGCGTGGACAATGCCAATTAGTAAGTAGGTGAAATTATAATGTGAGTCATAAAAATAATAGTGAATCAAATACATTAGCAACTCTTGGTATAGCAGTTCTAGTACGTGGTCTGCACTTTCGATTTTTTTTAATTAACATGTTTTTATGAGTGTCGTTTTAGTTGTTATCACACCTTTTAACGATCGTATTAAAAAAAAATTAGTTTATATTCCTTGTAAGTCATGATATATTTTGTATCGACTTCTTTGGCTTTTTCTTTTCCGTGTTTTTGTATTGGTACTTATTCCTCTTTTTGAGATCTTTGAAGGACATGTTCATACAAAAAAATAGTACTATCGTGTTATTTTATAACATGAATATTTTTCCATGTTTCTCTGTTTATTACAAAGTTCTGTCATAAGGCTTAAGTTAAAAGTTAAAAAAATTAAGTCTGTGCTCATACTTTAGGATTCATACTGATGATGATATCAAGACCTTCCTTACATTTGAACTAAACAGGGTGAAGACCTGCGCACATCTAGGCGATGGCGGTGGTGATCAGCTGAAACACTGTCAATTATCGCTGTCATATTTGACAGCGTCTCACGTGATCGCCATCGCATATATTTAAGGTGGGCGGACGGCCAAAGCTAAGGTACTACATAGTTATTTGAACAATGCAAAAAGGACAAAACACTATGATTTATAAAACAGAATTAGCAATGAGCTGAAATGCCAGGTAATAATTTCTTTGAGATCATGATTGCGCATGCTTCAGTAATTTTCTCTAAATATAGCAACGATAAAATATTAAGATGTTCCTGGCAATAATGTTACTATTCTGGCAACAGATACTGGGGGATGATTCTCGGGCTGACCGGGATTTTCAATGTCCCTAAAAGATCTCGGCCTATTGATCTCTGACAAACATAAGCTATCCCGAGTGAAAAATGTCTGTCTATACTCAAAAAGCCAATTCTCAGTGAAATACGACATCTATCTCTGTTGATGGCATATTTTTCAACACGAGATGCGTTACGTTACACGCTTATCCAATAATCGAACGATTAATCGATCGGTCATTTACTATTATCCTAGTGTTTTGTTCAATTATTTATCAAATGATATTTCAATTTGTTACTACAATTGAATTACGTTTATACAAAGCTAAAATGTTGGGAACAATTGAGTTTATAGGTCAAAATTTCAAAATTCAAGTTTATGATATCAAACTGACTAATAACGGAACGTAATTCGGCGCATACTTCATCAGTGTTGCTATTTAATTCTATCTAACGATAAAACGCTAGATCTAGCAGTTGGAGGACTTACTCGTAACTAATATTTTATTTTTAGCCTCGAAGTAGAATAGTTCTTAATAGCAACAAAGTTGTCTATAACACGTTATTCAAACTGTACAAACTAAAATAAATAATAAACAAACAAATAATGCGGACAATCCACACAACACTATCTATCCCCAAACTAAGCAGAGCTTGTATTATGGGAACCAGATAGCTGATACATTACTTAAATAATCCTTTTTTTTTGTAAATACATACATAGAATACAATATAACACCCAGACATAGAACAAACATCTGCGTTCGCCACACAAATATTTGTTCTCGGTGGGGATCGAATCCACGCCCACCAGCGCAGAAGGCAGAGCTACTACCAAAAAAAAAGCACCTTGGTGCATTTCCATACCAAACACAAACCAAAGCACCTTGGTGCATAAATGCACCAAAAAAAGTTTTGCGCCAAGCGTTGAGACATCTGTCTGACTCGCTTTTTCTACTACAATGTCCGTAAGGAACGAAAAACCATCCTTTTCGCACTGATTTGAGCTTTGTAAATATGTATGTCAACTTCAAAACAGTTACCTAGACGTCAACAACACAAAAAAACAAAATCAGTCTTACGGAACCACGCGCGCGGGCATTGTTTACGTATTGTGAATTTTAGTTTTTTTGCCTTATTGCAAGTGTTTTGTGTTGTTTAGTGCTTAAATATCGCAATAATAACTCAATAAGTAGTTATTAACGATAAAGTTTTGTGTAAACAGTGATTGAATTCGTTCAAATCGACTAAAATAACCAGCACATTCTCGACTTTTTTTCCCAAGAAAATTTTTTCACGCCGCTTTTTTATGTGAGTATTAAAAATTATTAATATGACAAGTAAATGCAACTAAATCCTTGCTTCAGGGCTGAAATAAGCTTTCAGGGGATACTATTTTTTTAACTATAATTACTTGTATAGGACTTTTCTAGAAATTAAATATTATTAAGATCCACCTGCGCACCCGCGATGCAAAAAAATACGAGATGCAAATAATATTATCGCTTTATTTTTAAGTTAATTTAAATTAATGCTTCGAGTTCTGTCAAAGTTTTTGAGTTAGTCAAAATTTTTGATTCGGAACTGTTTACGTAGTATTAGGCCAGCAAACTCATCAAAATTCTAAATGCAATTCATCATGCCATTAAGCTCGAATACGAGAGATGTTTACAAGACGGGAATTCCAAGAACATAAACACTTATCTGGCGTTTCAAGTGGGTCGCGCGTGACGGGGCGTCTTGGCGCCAAAACAAATGCTAGCGTCGGTGATCGTCACACGTTTACCTAACTGTTTTTTTTTTTGGTTGTTTTATGAACCAAGGTGCTTCAAGCGTGGTTAATAATTTTCAGTTTTTTTTTATTGAACTAACTGAAATACATTTCACTAGCGGGCAACACTCAAACCACAAAAAAGAAGAAGAGTTTATTTTTGGTTTTTGTCCAAAAGTAATTAAATTATTTTATCCCCATAATATTCTCATTACGGACAAAACTACAATAAGTGGGGCTCGTTGTGTTATTTACAAAGTGTTTATGAGGTGTTTGGAAGTGTACCAACCAACAAACACTAGCAAGCTGAAAAACTGCCGTATGAAACTGAATAGAGGTTTTTTACTCAAACAGCAGATGAAACTGGGGTAAAAAGAACAGCAGTAGACGTACACTGTTATATTTTACTAAAATAATCGTGTAAATCCCTGTCAAACATAATAATTATTCATTGTCTCATTGAATCCTATTTAGATGTCCAAATCTTTAGTTTTGATGCATTATGTACCTATTTACTTGGTATAGGTGCTGGGCAAGCCTATTCCATCTAAAATCATATCATTCACATCAAAATTGTATTTATTCAGTTAAATTGTTCCAGGCACTATAAAGTTCCGCGAGTAGGGCTTGAGTAATCACCAGTTTAGCCCCTGAGGCTTATTTATATCATCTACAATAGATGAAAAGGCCTGTATGTAAATACTTTTATTCATATTTGTATTTATTTTGTTGCAGGAAAATCTGAAAAAACTAATAGGGAATGGTTGGTGAAGCCAAAAGAAAATTTACTATAAAGCTCTGTAATGGTTGAATAAAAATAGTGCTGGAAATTATATAAGTACTATCAGGCAACAATATTGTTAGTCTACCACTACACACAGGACTTACTTACTTTGCTTCGTCTATCTGTACAAACCACCAAGCTTGAACCATTATTTGCAAATAGTCTGCAAATAGCCCAACGGTTTCATGTGAATTTTGTAATTATATGTTTGTAAATAAAGTTATTTGTAAATAAAGATGTGGTTTTTATTCAGTCTATTAATTTTTTTCCTCTAGTAGGTATATAAAGTATAGTAGGTATTGTAGGTTTCTAGGCAGAGACTGTTTGGGTCCATCGGTGGACCATCACTCTCGTAGAGAGTATTATATTCCTTGGACCATCGGTCTTATGATATTTCTCTAATAATGTAGGTTATTTTTTATTTTGATTGTATGTCTCTAGTCCCATTTTCAAGTATGGTAAGAATTGTAATGAAATCTCTTGTATTTAAATGATAATGATTAAAAAGACAAGCTTTTATCAGAGCATTGATTTAATATATTACTGCACTTATATTCATCCTATTATGAGTTGACTGTTCATGCCGTTCTGTGGAAGGTCCGGTAGCTCTTGAAAAACCTTCCCCAATCTTCAGATACTGCCTCATGGGGGGTCGTTGGGAAGTGTACCCATTTATTGAATTCTCTTGATAGTACTGAAGATATGACAGATCCATTAGGATGCCTAGCCATAGCCGGTACCGACTAGCTCCCTGTGCTCAAGAAGTATAATGTGATGAAGACCTAGAAAAATAATGAAATTGTCATAAAATAATACCTGCAATCCACAATGGCAGAACAGTGTACTAATTTAACTTATTATTCTAGGTAAGTAAGGCCTTATAGGTAGGGACTTGTCTTATGCTGTTATGAGGCATATCCTATCTACCAAAGGTTCCTCACCATTGAATTAGGTATATTTAGTTGGTAAGAGGTTAGGTTACCGAATTATACCTTTGATTTAGTGGAAATCTTTCTCTGCTGCAAGTAGGGACCGCACAATATCTTCGATGAGTTTCCAGGCCAATGCTTTACTTAGCGTAAAGTGATTCTTATAAACATAATCGGAGAGCTCAAAGGCATTGCACAACCCCGCACTTTTTCTACGTTTTCTGTAGCTGTCGAGGATTCTACGATGAGGTCGTCCATGAATTACATAAGGACATCATCCATTCTCTCTTCGAAAAGAAGCAATAAAATACAATTTTGCTGAAAATAATATTGTGTTTGTCAAACGATTATCCAATTCAAGAGATCTCGAATACTGCATTCTGTCTCGGCTAGTCCGGACTAGATGTTGTGTCTCGCATGAACTTCGACCGAGAAATTTGCAGAAAGAGATCGTGGGAATACGCCAAGATGGTTGTCACGACTTTTTGACCGACCTATGACGACATCTCCACCGTAAAATAATCCCGGTCAGCGCGAGAATGACGCCCCTGCACTGATGTAAGAGAGAAGAGTTTTAAAGTTTCAGAAGTTGATGCCGAATGTCTGATTGCGCATATCTATATAAGCGTTCTGCGGTGGCGATCAATGAAACGCTGTTAAAAATGACAGCTATATTTGACAGCATTTCACTGATCGCCATCGCTTAGATGTGTCGCTTAAGTAAGGCTGCGGATAACGATGTTTTTTTTAATTTTGCTTTTTTTATTAATGGTCGATTTTAGATTTAGTTTTACATAATATTTTAATGGACACGAGCGGTGAGTTTTTAAAGTTACGGGTTACAAAAAAAGCTTTTCTTATTTTCATAAGGTAAAAGTTTCCACGAAACATTTTCAAAGGCATTCCTAGCGTGAATCAGGTAGGCACCTGCGTCATTGACGTCTGTCCAAAGATAACTCGGCGGGCGATTTGAATGCCGTTGACCGTTCAATTATGGAGCATACGGAGGCGCCGACATTTGCTTACGCGCAATTTCTCACGCAATACCAACTGCTACACAATCTGCGCTATTCGCAATACTAACTGCTATACAAACTGTGATTTTCGTAATACTTACTGTTGAAGTATCTGTGCAAAGCGCGCATTCCGCAACACAGAGATACTACGCCGAAATAGATGCATTACGTTCATTTAGATTGAAGCCGAAAGATGAACTCTCCAGAGCTAAGTGGTCTCATGAAAATAGGGCGAATATATATTTCAAGAACTGCATTTTGGAATAGGTACGTAATGTACGTAATGTAATATAGGTTTAGATTTACGGTAGCTAGGTACGTTGTGATTTTATACTTATTGGGATATTATTTAATTGATAAAAACCAAAATATTGTCTAGTCACGATTCACGAATGGAATAACACTATTTGCCTCGGCTAAAGTCATGTGGTAAAATATATGTTCTCAATTATACCTAAAGGTGTACGCTATCGTACTATACGCTTAGGTTATAGACACGTTACAAAACTCACTTACCTACCTAGTACCTACCCCCTTGATCTAATAATCGTTACCTGCTCTACGAAGCATTCACCACTTTGTGTCATAAAACTGTTTCACTCCTCTTGCTCAAAAAGAAAAGCCTTCAAAGATGACAAAGTGTTTATACCATACCCCCTCTAAAAAGCTTATTTTATTCACTGCAAACAGTGAATAAAAAGCCCTTTTAATCACTGTTTTGGTGTTTGAATTTGGAACACATTAATAAGGTCAACGTCCATCTCAATACCTTAAAACCTTCTTGCGGCAATAAATACTTTGGATATGAATTTTTGGCAAGGAGTTGGATTATATACTTATATACTGTTTTAACAGAAAACTTAAATTTATTTATCCTTCTATTTTTTTACAAGTCAAAATAAAATCAAAAATTATTTGTTTTATGTCATTTAAGAATAGTATAAACAAAGTTCATAGTTTTTAATCCCTTTTCGCTTAAGTCTTTCTTTTTCTCGAAGTCTTGGTATAAAATATAGTATGCAACTCTTGAATAAAACGGATTTATATCGAGGGCCATGAATCACTGGCGTCGTTTAGGATTCTAACATTTGAATCACTCGCTACGCTCGTGATTCAATCATTATGAATCACTCCCTACGGTCGTGATTCATTCGTTAGAATCCTTCACTTGCTTGTGATTCATCTACGGCCCTCGATTTAAATCAGTCTTTTATTCACTAGTTACATAATATACTATTAACCATTAGGTAAGTAGAATAATAATGAATAAAGACTTGACTCATTCATTACTGTTACATAAAAAAAAAACATTTAATTTTTGAAAATGGAACTAAAATCGGCGATCCCTTGGGTAGAATGCAGGCAATGCATTGCAGCTTGTAATGGATTATTTTATTTTCTCGCAATCGTAGGTTTAGTTAAACACGGCACCCATTGGCTGGTTTTAGGTTAAAACTCGGTTCCTATTTATTCTCTCGCTAAAGCTCGAAAGTAAAACTACCTCATTATAATGGGTCATTTTTCTTTCCCAAACGTTTTCTACGTTTGTTTGTTGTATATCCTTTTATTTTTAACATTATTTATTTTATATTGTTAATTCTTGTAATAATAATACTATTCATGTGTGGCATAAAATAAATACCGATTGATTTCATTAGTTTGCTATTATTAATAAGTTTATTTTTATTTTTATTTTATAAGATTGTCTTCATTATGGACATGCGAGTATGCGCGACGTTATACGCTGCTTGTACGATAAACTCAAGGAAGCAGCAATTTTTGCATCAACTCGTGCAGATAATTACCTAGTTTATGAATATCTTCATAATGCAAGTCTGGGATGGTAAGACCAGCCACATACATCAGGTTTGCCTTCAGGTTCGGTTAATTAGGTAAACTGATCGGATAAGCTTCACACACGTAAGGTTGGTTGCATTAGCCGGACGTGCGTTCTGACCGAACGTTAGGCTTTGAAACCCGACGGCTTTATGAACCGTGCGTGTGACACCACTATTGTGCTACTTCGGGTCACCTGATTCAGTATCTGAATTCGGAAACCTCATGGCAAAACCGGGCGTGTGTTGCCAGCCTTATAGGTAAATTGTTATAAAAAATGAACATAAACAAGCGAGCAATGCGGCGCGCGCGCTGCAGTCTCGCCGCGACAGCGTAAGGTTCCGGTGCAGTGTCACCGCACCTTAATAATTCCGGTTTTATTGAGAAAGAAATAAAAGCACTCGACACGAATAAAAATAACTTGACTTTAGCAAACGGAATCCCGAGCATATGTTCCTTTATAAGCTACTTATCTTATTATCAGTAGTTTTATTAGTGTCAATTTAAAGCTCTTTTATTTCCAAATTAATAAATCAGAGTTTGCCATAATACGAGCACATTTATCTGCATAAATTCTAAAAATATAAGTGAACAAAGCACAGCGCTTTCCTGATTAATTTGATCAGACTGGTCGCGTGTGTGTCCTTAATTATGGCTACTGTCGTCGAAACAAATGGGTAAGGAATACATTATTGTTTGTCTACTTTGTTATATGTACACCTGTTCTTGTTACAGACAGCCAAACAATATTGTAATGGCATCTATTCAAGAAATGGATCGTTAACCTCTAGACTAGATTGTCGAGGTTACAATAAAATTATATTTCTATTGTTTTTAGGTGGAAGTTTGACAAAGAAAACACAAGGCCTACTAACTATCATCATCATTTCAGCCCGTTTGCAACCACTAAAAAATGTACTCATGTATTATATCAGCTAACTGGTTCCCATATTACAAGCTCTGCTTAGTTTGGGGCTGGGTAGTGTTGTGTGAATTGTCCACAATATTTATTTATTTATTTATTTATTTATTTACTGCTAAATATAGGCTTCTTTATTGCGCCACTCTTCTTTCTATAAAAAATATAAATTTACTAGCTTATACCTACATTTTGATTGTGATGAAATTTCATTTTACGGATTGAGTATTTGACAGTTGTTTATCTCAAATTTTGCAAGGAATTGAGTCAAATATTTGATTGATCAATTAGCAATGATTGGATAAATATGGTATTGTTATCTATCTTTGAGTGAGACTTTTTTAATAAAGAAGGTGTCATTGATTCTAACAAAATACCAAATAACTGGATTAAGTAAGTAATTAATGCTTTTTATGTCCAAATCAGCATATCACCACACTTTCATTCTAACTGCTCACAGCTTGGTGCTCAATTAAGGTTGTTTAAATTCTACCGTAACTACACAACTTTAACACCAGAAAAGTTTTTATTAAGTTAAACAGCTATGCTATGTTAAATAATTATTAAATAAACTTTACTTTATTATATATTATATTTGTAGAATAAACTTTACTTTATGTGACAGAAACGAATCCCAATGATTATTTTCAATGTGCAAAGATTGGTAAGTTAAAAATCATTTATTAATTTGAATCACAAGGATCAATTTGAAGCATTTTGAAAACAATCTGCCTGTTTATCTCTGCAAGCCTGTGCAAGAGCTGTCTGACATTGACATCCAATCATAGCCCGTAAAGGTGTACTATAAGGTGAATGTGTACCTACTCGATTTTATCTATATAAGGCTACAACAAGTTAAACTCGCTCGTAGTATTTCAAAACTATTTAATATTTTATAGTGTTTACTACACCTAAGAGGGAATCACACAGGCGACTCTCCATACAAACGTAGTCCCCTATTTCCTCCCTGGGTAATGCCTCTAGAAACTTATTGATAAAGAAAATATCACCTCCAATTCATATTTCATATCAATCATATGAGGGTCATATTTTCTTTATCAATAAGTTTCTGAAAAAAAGGAAAACATACGAGCACGTATATAGCAGATCTGGATTTTATGAAAAAAAATGGTTACTCTAGAGGCATTATCCAGGGAGGAAATAGGGGACTACATTTGTATGGAGAGTCGCCGCCCGGTGTGATTCCCTCTTAATCATGAAGTTTTTTATAATGTCTCAAAAGTTTTATACTGTCCTAGCGCAGCCCCGTACCAAGGGGAAGGTCGCGGGTTTAAATCCCGTTCGTCTCTTAACTTTTGGGACATTATAAAAACTATACCTACAATATGTTTCGTCGTCTAATAAACTTCTGTAAAAACTGATTTTAAAACCAAGCTGCTGAACCGATTTAAAAAAAATATTTATGGGAACATTATAAATAACTGAGTTATCTGTTAACGAATAAAAAAATAGAGTACCTTCTCTTTTTGTTGAAGACGGTTAAAAATGAAGGAGTATCAAAAATAAATCGTAAATAACGAAATGGTAACCGTTTAGACACATTTTAGCAACGTTAGTAATTAGGTAGGTATTAAGTACCTATACAGTTTTCCTAGAAACAAATCTAAAAACATTTATTTCCGTGATGTATATATTATGCTAAATCAGCAGTTTGACACGTGCAATTGATTTTATTACACACTTAATTTCATCATAATGAAGCTTTTAAACGTGCGTTACGCCTCGGGAAACTTACGACCAAAACCTCACCACGAGGTCTATGTGAGAAATCAAGTGCATTTTTAATGATTTTGCTTATTGCCTGACCGCCTCTCAGCTCAGTTGGTAGTAGCTCAGCCTTCTGCGCCGTATATAGGTCGTGGGTTCGATCCCCACACAAAACATTTTTTTTTTGGTGAACACAGATCTTTTGTTCACTGTCTGGGCGCTATATTCGAAGTACATATATTTATTCACAAAAAAAATAAGCATATAGCTTATTATATCAGCAATCTAGTTCCCATAGTACAAGCTCTGCTTAATTTAGGGCTAGATAGTGTTGTGTGCATTGTCCACTTTATTTATTTATGAATAACTAGTGGCCGCCCGCGGCTTCGCTCGCCCGTTCCCGTAACACCCCGTTCCCGTTGCTTTTTCGGGATAAAAAGTATCCTATGTCCTTCTCCCGGTTCTAAGCTACCTCCCCACTAATTTTCTGCCAAATCGGTTCCGCCGTTCTTGAGTTATAAATAGTGTAACTAACACGACTTTCTTTTATAAATATAGATATAGATAAAAAAGATAGAAGATTGAAAGCTCAAACCAAATCAAAATGAAACTAGAAATAAAAGTTGTAAGATGTTGATAGCAACGGGATCCTTCACCGTTTGCAGTAAAACGCTCAGATTTGAAAAAGTTAGTAATACAATCAGTGGAACTTTAGCCGACGCTTTGTCACCGTTTCTTGTTCCCACGTACCCATCTAACTGAGTTAACGTTTTTACGTCACTTTCTGGAAATCGATTTATGGGTGAAAGCGAACGAACTGACTAAATAGAATTGTACGAGTCGATTGTAAACAGAAAACAGTAGGTCAAATGATCGAATTTGCAATATTGGACGCAACATTATTCACGAATCCTTCTTTTACAATTTATGGAGAAGAAAAGACAGAATCATACAGTAGGTAGGCCTACCACAAGCTCTGTCTGGCTCTGTCTCTGGCTCTGGTTTTGAGTCTGTGTGAGTGTATTATACCTACTGTGTGTGTGACGTTTTGACGTAGGATTTATTTAGTCAACACTCACACAGACTCAAAACCAGAACCAGAGACCGAGCCAGACCGAGCTCATGGTAGGCCTACAGCTTGTTAATATTGATTAAAGATCCACTAGCTATATACTCCGGATATTTGCATGTCTTGTAGGATTAACTTGATTTAAGCCTGCCCTAACTTAGTTTAGTCAGCGTGTGTTTGGATCAAATAGTTGAGACTGAGCAAAATTGGTAGGTATAGGTATTTATGGTGCGTAAACAGCGATAAATATAAATATCATTATCTATGTATAATCTTAACACTCTAAGAAATCTATTATGTACCCAAGTAGTGATAAGAAATATTATGCCAATCGAAGTTAAAAATTAATAAATAACTTATCCGACAAAGTTTATAGTTTAACTACACGAGGAAATACCGAGAAAAAGGTATTTTTGAAACTTAACAGAATCCCACATTTACGATTTTTATCGCGTACTACATTTAGAATTTGACATGACAAAATCAGGGCTTGCCATAAACCAAGAATCAAAGCATCCATTTTAACAACATTCTACCTTGACTTATTAAATTAATGTTATAGGATCGAAGCGATGCACGTGATTATTAATACCTAATTGCATCATGGACCCGGATCGCTAAAGATAGGAAAAGCTGGAAAGGGTTGGAGGAGGCCTTTGCCCTCAAGTGGGCGTCCCAAGACTCAATAAAAATATAATCATAATAAAATAATAATAATATTAAATCAAATAATCATATATTAAAAACTAAATTTATATAACAATTAAAAATAATTTGAATTAATATCAAGTATTATGAAAACATGTAACGGAAAATGTCTTCGGGATAAATAATAATAATAAAAACTTAAAAAATAAGAAAATAAATTAAATATCTGAATAATAATAATAATCTGCATCATAATATATTATGAGCAGATTGATACAATGCCTTATACAACTATTGCTGCCGAAAAACGACGCAATGCGTAGCAAAAGTCAAATAGCGCAAAGTCTTTGTCCAAAATGTCTTCTCGCCAGAGTAGATGCTTAGTGAGTCACGGGAACAAGAATACCCTATAAATGCCGATTCCTTTGTTTCAGAATCGACTTCAGCAATCCTGCTACAAACAAGCCAGCGAACCTGGCCAACTCTGCAGTCCTGAGGATGCTAGAGGAAGAGAACCAAAACCGCAGAGGAAGTAAGTACCTGGTTTTTTGTTTGCATCACCATTGCGAGAAGAGTGAGACAGTCGTGTTTGTATTGCATAAAGTGACTATAGGTATCACTGTATTAGAAGAGCAAAACACCGTAGTTTTACCTGCACCTGCAATAATCACAAAATCTTTTTTTTCTGATGATTTTTCTGGTCCAATGACTTACGAGTCAGAAAATAATCGTGGCAGAAATGGCACTACGATTGAGCAAATCCATATACCTACATCTGCATATTGAATTGAAAGCTTATTAACGCAAATATGCACTGCTTCGCCAGAATTAGATCCCTCTCAAGTCCAAACGGTTCTGAACACAATGGTCCGAGTGAACCAGCGGTTCGACGAACAATGGCCTCCAAAAAACACAACAACGGCTTGCAAATGGGACGGAAAGAAGATCGTCAATGTATCCAAAGGTACCAGATACCAGAGGTAGTCTGGTAGAATAGAAACAGTTCACCCATTCTCATCATGATGCATGAGGCTCGCTGACATTAGTTGGCGTTTTAGAAAACCATGGTATATTTTCCACACGATAATTTAGAAAATCAATTGTGGTAACGTATCTTCACGTTTTTTTAACCCTTTGTTGAGTGAATTCATATCACGTAGTATAAAGATGTTCTCATTCGAATCAATTATGATTACATTATGAACGCAAAAGAAAACGTAAGCAGATATTCAGCAGATATAATCCTTTGACTTTTATCATTACCTATTGTACGTAAATTACGTATTTTCTCTCTTTTTTTCTCGTGTAAATAGTTCGAAAGAACTATTGACACGAGATCAGTCTGAACCTTTCACATGCTTATGTAATGTTTTATGAAACTTTCGGCGGAAGTAATGATTCATTACTCTTTAGATTAATGAATGGACAGCTATTTTCGATAGGGTAATGCCCTGTCATTCCTTTGTCATTTGCGATGCGAATACAAAAAATCTTACGCAGTTGACGGAAGTCCTTGGTGGGGAGAGTATTTGGCAAAGGTGTCTTTCAAGAAAATTAAATGTGTTTTTACTTGCTTCTGTTATTGGTAGTTCAGACTCGACAGAGAAAGAACAAAGAGTGAATCATGCGTGAAGCAGTGCTTATTGGTAAATATTTAGTGATTTTATTATGTGCTAAAATAATAAAGGCTATGAGCATCATTCTCAAGCAACAATTTAACCTTAAAATTGACAATAAGATCAAAACTCTAGTGGTTTTGAAAGAGCAATCATCTTGTTAATGTACCTCCTACCTTTTAACGACACATTATTCTTATGAAAGTCATGCACAAGGTGAATAAGAGACTTTAAATCCTACAGAAGATGTATAGTAAGGGAGTGATAGAGAACGGTATCGTACTTAGTAGTTCACCGTGTTAACCGCTTTGTTAGTTGGAAACGGTGTTAAAAGTTGTCAAAGCGATTCCAATACGAGCGTTTGCAATCGATGTTCTGCCTTCGTCTGAACAGATTTAGAAATTGAAAGTTATTAGAGTCTGTTCAGAAAGAGAACCGTCGTGGCCAAATTGAGAACTAACGTTTCGATTTTTATATGGCAGCTCATCCCTATCTTTCTGTCAGAATTTACATCATAAAAATTAAATGAATAGCACACTAGTTGTGATATAAAAAGGTGATTAAGCACAGCAGCGCCCTCCAATCCCACGACGGTTCTCTTTCTGAACAGACTCTACTGTTATGAATGATTGGTATACCTTCTCGGTATTGGTATTGACATACGCTGACCGTAGGCACTATGCAATACAAACAAAGCGATGAACTGTATCGTTTGCTTACTAAATATTGAAAATTATTATTACCTGTTTCCTGCCTCGTACCTACTTACATTGTCGATGCCTTTTTTAGGGTTCCATAGCCAAATGGCAAAAACGGAACCCTTATAGATTCGTCATGTCTGTCTGTCTGTCTGTCTGTCCGTCCGTATGTCACAGCCATTTTTCTCCGAAACCGTAAGAGCTAGACTAATGAAACTTGGCGAGTAGATGTATTCTGTGAACCGCATTAAGATTTTGACACAAAAATAGAAAAAAAACTATGAATTTTGGAGGGTCCCCATACTTGAAACTAAAACTCAAAAAAAAAATTTTCATCGGACCCATACGTGTGGGGTCGATGAATAGGTCTTCAAAAATGATGTTGAGGTTTCTAATATTGTTTTTTTCTAAAGTGAATAGTTTGCGCGAGAGACACTCCCAAAGTGGAAAAAAGTTGCCCCCCCCCTCTAACTTCTAAAATAAGAGAATGATAAAACTAAAAAATATATATGTTGTACATTACTATGCAAACTCTTAACGATATTTGGTTTGAACGAGATCTAGCCAGTAGTTTTTTTTTATACGTCATAAATCGTAAATCGCAATGTACCTTTCGACGAACTACAAAAACCTTTATATTATGTTACTTGATGCTACGGAACCCTTCATGGGCGAGTCCGACTCGCACTTGGCTGCTTTTTTAAAAAGCCGGTATACAGTACAAAGACAAGCATTATCAATTATACTTACTCTAAAACGAAACAAATTACAATGTTTACAAATATCGAAAATAACAACAAAAATATCAGAGTGGTTCTTATTTTTAAACAGATCAGTCTATATTTGAAGCAAACAAGCAACATGAATTTCTTCTTCGAATTAGATTTCTAATGTATTTTGGAAAACTTCAACCTTGATATGCAGTTTAAAAATACTGTGTTTTGTTTGACGTCACTGAACTATTTCTATGATTTTGCTCGTCAGGTCGTTAATCATACACTACATGAATCAATTTCTATTTGTGAGGCAGGTGTGAAAAACATGGAAACGACAAGCGACTACTTTCAATACTTCAGACTCCTTCAGGTGCACTGAAAACTGTTGTGCTGACTAATTTGAATGTAATTTCAGTCGCTTTTGTTTGTGAGACTGAAATAGATGTGGCACCACATGCATTTGCTCCGTCATGCATTCTACATTTAGCAATGCTCTTTTTTGCAGTAGATAGATACCCTAATACTAAAAGAACCACTACACCTATTTCTGCCGCCAAGCATGATTTTCGCATTGCCTTGTTCTGATTTGATGGCTATGGAACCTACAGACTTTGACTGGCCTCTAGCTCAGTTGGTAGTAGCTCTGCCTTCTGCGCCGTAGGTCGTGGGTTCGATCCCCACCGAGAACAAATATTTGTGTGGTGAACATAAATGTTTGTTCTCTGTCTGGGTGTTATATTGTATTCTAAGTATGTATTTACAAAAAAAAAAATGTATTCAAGTATTATATCAGCTATCCGGTTCCCATATTACAAGCTCTGCTTAGTTTGGGGCTGGGTAGTGTTGTGTGAATTGTCCACAATATTTTTTTTTTTTATTTTAAAATTCTCGGCTCATCTCGGATAATTTTGCAATTTTATTTTATTGCTTCTTTTCGAAGAGAGAATGGCAGATTTCCTTGAGCAATTCATCAACGACCTCATAGTAGAAGCCTCGACAGTACGATATACGGAAAACGTAGAAAATGTGCGGGTTGTGCAATGCCAATGAACTTGAATTAAGGGACATTGAAAATCTCGGTCGGTCCGAGAATATAGGCTCATGGGCCGGTCATTATACAGGCTAACACTTTGACGTCCTTTGTGGACTATGAGGTAATGCAATTGTTAAAAGTAGGCAAAGTTTAGTTAATTTACATTAGGAGAGCCTTCACTTTTTATCATGAAAAAAATTATAAAGATCGGCTCTACATGTTTTTTCTATTGAATGACATTAGCTCTCCCTGTCTGTTCTTGCACACATGTTGCATTTTTATAACGCTTTTATTAGCTTCACCTGTATGTATGTATGTATGTATGTATGTATGTATGTATGTATGTAACCGTCCCCTTTGAGCTCGATTTTGTCCTACTTTGAACGATCAGATTTGATTCAAACTTTGCACACCTGTCAAAGGTCGATGACAATGCAATAATATGAAAAAAAAAATAAAAAAAAATGAAAAGAAATAAAAAAAAAAAAAAAAAAACCTACTTTGAACGATCAGATTTGATTCAAACTTTGCACACCTGTCAAAGGTTGATGACAATGCAATAATATGAAAAAAAAAATAACAAAAAATGAAAAGAAATAAAAAAAATAAAAAAAAATCCTACTTTGAACGATCAGATTTGATTCAAACTTTGCACACCTGCCAAAGGTCGATGACAATGCAATAATATGAAAAAAAAAACTAAAAAGTATAAAATAAATTATAGTTTCAAAAAACTAAAAAAAAAACGCTTTTATAACTAATTGAACTAAAAAGTTAAAAATAAAACAGTAATAATCAATTGAAAATTTATGTTATTGTACAAAAAGCGTGGGGGGCTTGATTTTGATTGTTGTAAATATTTTATCAATAGTTTATTATATCTGAAGTTATTATAAAAAGCACCCCACGCTGTTTTGTACAATAACATAAATTTTCAATTGATTATTACTGTTTTATTTTTAACTTTTTAGTTCAATTAGTTATAAAAGCGTTTTTTTTTTAGTTTTTTGAAACTATAATTTATTTCACAGAATACCTAATGAATACTTTTGCGTAAGCAAAAGCGTTTTTGCTTTTCTGTGCATAGACAGGCTTGTCTTGGTACATCGATATACATCGATTGGTATACATCGATTTTTTTTGTGTGTGTTGATTGGATGCCTCCAAAAAGGGGCAAAAAAGAACTGGATATCTCCACCGTATGAGATCCGATTTTAATTAGTAATTTTTAGTTAGTCTCATGAAAAAAATATCGAATATCTACTGAGGATCTTCGGCATGATGAGCAGAATAGCTCCTCAAAGTTGCTCACTTTTAGTGTGCTTGCGAGATCTACAGCTCACAGAGCCACTAATTTTACTATCAGATTAACCTAAAGTCATTAATAAATCAATGATCCAACTACGTTAACACACGCATGATTACCGGCGAGGTCAAGTTAATCAATTTGTACGTTGCCCAGGGCATTGACACAGTCCATGATACAAGAGTATCATACACATCTTACACTGAGAAAAAAGTAAAGCTGAAAAGTTCGTAATTAGGGTGGATTTAATCGTAATGAAGGCGAAAAAACGACCAAGCGTACTTGGACGAAAAACGCCTTCCTAGGTTGGAGGCGTTTTACGCCTTAAGCGTGAGGCGCAACAAATAAGCAGCATTATACTCTCTAATGTGTGTTTTAGACGTATTTTTTTACAGATTAGCCTTAAATAAAAAGCTATTAACGTGGTAAGTGAGAAAGGATCGACGAACTGATGATGGGATTTAACTTCCGGTAAGGCGATATAAACGGTAAAGAAGGTGCTCGGGTCACACACGTAAATCTTTCCTAGAGTAATATCCGACGTATCATTGCGCCCCAATTAACTTCTAGTAAGGCGTTTTACGCCTTTTTTACTGTGGTTTAATTTGTTCACAAAGTGTTTTGAATATTTATTGACTGCTTCCTAAGTCATAATAGACTTTAAGTAAGGTGTTTTATACCTTTATTCGCTGCAATTTAACCGATCCACTAAGAGTTTTGAACGTTTCATAAATCGTAATTCGCTTCTAGAAAGGCGTTTTAAGTCTTTACTTACTGTGGGTTTAACCTGTCCACTAAGCGTTGTCAACGTTTACTAAGTCGTAATCGCCTTCTAGCAAGGCGTTGTACGTCTTATCTTACTGTAGTTTAATCTGTTCATTAAGCGTTTTCAAAGTTTACTAAGTCGTAATCGACTTTTTGTAAGACATCGTACGTCTTACCTTACTGTAGTTAAACCTGTTTACTAAGTCATAATCGACTTCTAGTAAGACATCGTACGTCTTACCTTACTGTAAATTAACCTGTTCATTAACCGATATTGATGTTTTTTTAAGTCGTAATTCTCTTCTAGTAAGGTGTTTTACGTCTTTACTTACTATGGGTTTAACCTAAGCATTGAGCGTTTTCAACATTTACTTGGTCGTATTTGCCTTCTAGAAGTTATTTTAGAATGTTTCATACGATTAGGCTAGCCGTATCGTACGGTAATTTGTGCTTTCTTTACGAGCAGAAACGTTTTATAAAGACCGGAAAAAAGCCGTTCAATGGCTAGTAACGCTGTTCCCTAAGGGCATGATTGACTTGCTTTACTATCATTTAGTTCATATTAAGGGCATTGGGCCGCTCAAAGGTCACTCTTGGGTAACGCGGGCCAATATCCTACACATGAACTTTATGATAATAGATCAGCCAAATATGCCTTCAGTGAACTGCGTAGCCTGCTGCCTCAGAAAGCTGTTCTCCCAGTCTTTGTAAGCTTCTGAAATTAATAGAACAAAAATTTATAAAGCACCTCAATAATAACTGATTACAGGTTACCAAAGATATGAACTAGATAGACTAGTATTTTCTCAACCCAACAGCTTTACCTCAACCTAGCCTAATAAATAAGTCGATAGCTTTTGCATCTTATTTATATAATAGTGGTATTGCAATAAAACCATTCAATAAAATCTATAAATCTGTATTAGAAAATCAATTTAGATAAGTAATTAACTTTTTAAATACTTAAATCAAGATAAAATCGTCTTGGAGAATGCCCTTTTCGTTGTAAAGCTTTTGTAGGCACGCATTTGCTGTTATTGCCCACAGGCTAGCTCCTCTCATGGCGTAGCTCCTTCCTCGGCATCCGTTATTGCAAGTGAAGCCTTCTCAACTGGATTACAATATCTGAAATAAAATAATGTATTTTTTAGGAAATAGTTATCGCAAACAAAGTAGAGCGTTCTATGATGGTAATTAGTGCAAGTAGGTATTATGTTTATCTAACCAAACTACGACCACAGGTCTATTAGAGGACAGGTCGGCCTGGCTTTGCAGGTTCTAAGTCAGAGAGGTCGTTTGAATCACTGATAGCAAATGACAAGTACTTACAGCTATAATCCTTTTTAAATGGTTCTCCAATACCGCGTGCCCATGATTGACATCACTCATTGAAGTTTGGTGTTTGGATTTACTTCTAGCCCAGAGTCCAAATGGGCCAATTATTTTCTTTGTTTGGAATCCAGGAAGCCATTAACAGCCTGTTAAGTAGCCCGTCCTCTTAGCGTCTTATGTAAAGTACACCTTATCTGAAAAAAATAAACAATTAACTTTCCTAAGTTTAAAAACTCTTTTGTACCAATTAACAAAATTAAATGCAAAGCTGAAAATGCAAAGTTCAAAACTGAAAACACTAAGTACATATTTTTATAAATCATTTTTCGTTCGTGTTTCTAACACAACCAGAATCTAGGGATTAGGTACCTAAACTTATCAAATAAAAAACATGATTAGGTTCAAAAACATTAGGGAATAACTGAGTTTGATACAGGTACTCTACTTACCTCGAAATGACGTATCAATCAGGTGATTGCCCCATTTTGTTAATAAATCTGTGGGATTCTGGTCTGCCACGTTCGAAGCACTAAGATGTTTGTCTGGTTGGTTGCTGCTGATAGGTCTGTCTTGGACCTCTCTACATCTGTTTGTCTGTGCTTCCATACACTGACACAGCCAGCAGCGTTCAGAAAATGAGGGAAAATAATAAAAACCCGCAAAATAAACTTTGAATGACTCAGAACTAAACCAAACACTCCGTCCAAAGTCAAACCAAACTGACGAATGAAACAAGTCGTTACGTGCTCGTGGCCTCGTGGGCAGTGCTGCCAACTCGATTACTGCAGATTATGCTAGTGGTGGGTGTTAAAAATAACAAAATAATAATAAATAGATATTCAAGACAATCTACTCAACATTATCTAGTCCCAAACTAAGCAGAGCTTACTACGGGAACCAGATAGCTGATATAATACTTAACACACATTTTTTTTGTAAATACATCTTAGAATACAATATAATGCCCCAACAGAGAAAAAACCAACTGTGTTCACCACAAGTATTTTGTTCTCGGTGGGGATCGAACCCACGACCTACGCCGCAGAAGACAGAGATCCTACCAACTGAGCTGAGAGGCCAATCAAAAATATGCTAAGTATACATAGTCTTTAAGCCAAAACTGTACTGCATTACTAACTGCCTGTGTCATGTGTGTGTCGATTGGCGTATACTCCAAGCATAGTTCGTGTAGTTAGCACACAGCACAGAGCAAAAGTAGGTATTGAATGTGGTTCGTCAGGGTTCCAACCAAAAAGCGAGTTAACTCAGGGAAAGATTCTAAATGGGTGTTTTCACGGATATTTGATTTGTTTGATTTTTTTTTGTTTGTTACCACATAACTCGTAAACTAATTTGAAAAATTATATCTTAACTTTACTTTCAGATTAGTCCCATAGAAATTTCATCATAATCGGTTCAGCAGTTTTGTCGTTGGGTTTTCAAGTTTATATACTCTCTCTCATACAGTTATACGAACCAAGGTTATTTGTGTAGCTGGCAGCATTATTGAGATTTTCGTTTTACCTACGACAAGTGCCTTACAAAGGTGTATATCGCAGTAACTAGAGAGTTTTTTAAACTTAACCCACCAATTGACTGAAAGTCGTTAAAATAATAAAACTGAGTAAAATATACTTTTCTTCCACCAAATTATATACAAATATTTGCGGACATTCCACACAACACAATCTAGCCGTAAACTAAGCAAAGCTTGGTAATATGGGAAACAGGTAGCTGAGACCTATATTACCTAAATAGGTATCAAATTTTTGTAGACACTGGTTTGGGTTCTTCGCTTGATCTAAGTATATACCTACCTACAGGAGAACAGGGCTTGTGTGTAGAAGCGAGGGTTCTGCCTTTGAATAGCAACAAGGAGTCATAGAGCGTAACAAACTTTTTTCAATGGAACAGCTATTAATGGGTTTTATTAAACAGCGCTATGATTCAATAGGAACCTCCCTAATAAAACACAATGAAACACTTAAGTGGGTAGTGACACTTAAGTGAGTACCTACTTAAGTATTTAGGTAGGTAATGTACAAATCTGCCTACCTATCTATTACCTAGGATCGTACTTATGTAGGTTTTAAACGTTTGTATAAATAGTTACGAAAGTATTATCCGTCGAACATTGCCATATCTACGGTTTCATTCACAGAATATTTAAGTCACCAGATGACGTTATTTGACCATTTGATCAGTCGTAACTTGAGCATTAATGAGCCTTTAATATAGGAAAATATTGCTAAATTTACGGTTATATTAGCCAAATATGTATGCCGTTATTAGGCTTTTTTAAAGTTTGACTATATAATATCTCAAGTACCATCCGCCCTATCTTAAGGTGAATATTGTTATGTCTACGGTTTCATTTACTGAATATGAAAGTCGTTAAATGAAGTTATTTCACCGTTTTGTTAGTCTTAACTCGATCGTATTTCGCCTTAAGATATGGTAAATATTGCCAAATTTACGGTTAAATTGGCCAAATATGTATGGCGTTATTAGACTTTTTAAACGTTTGATTAAATAGTAACTAAAGTATCATCCGCCCTACCATAAGGTGATTGTTGTCTTATCTACGGTTTGATTAACCGAATAAGTAAAACGTTTTATGATGTTATTCACCGTTTGATTAGTCGTAACTTGATCGTATTTCGCCTGATGATAACACTAATATCACCAAATTTACGGTTATATTGGCCAAGTATGTAAGTCGTTATATGACGTAGTGTTACCGTTTAACCAGTCGATATCTTGTGCATGTATTGCCTTATGAAAAGGTGAATATTGCCATATTTACGTTTATATGTATGCCGTTATAAAACCTAATGTTACCATTTGATTCGTCGAAACCTGAGCATATTTGGCCTTATAATAGGGCAAATGTGGCCACATTATACCTCTAAGTTGCCGAATTCATACGTCGCTGAAAGACTTTAAGTTTACGATCAAATTTTTGTGACTAAAGTATATTCTGCCTTATTGTAAGGTGAATATTGTCATGCTTAAGATAATTTATGCCGCTTTCGAAAGTTTGTTTATGACTTAGGTTTACGTTTGTTTAGTTTTTATTAAAGCATATATCGCCTTAATTTAAGTTAAATTTTGCCTTAATTACGGTGATAATCAACAAATATTCAACGTCGTAAATTTAAAGCGTTTTCAATAGTCCATTACTGCTGTATTAACAGTGTTAAGTTGGATTCCAAGACTACCTTACGGTAAGTCATTCGAGACGGTTCGTGTTTATCATAAGAGACGTACCAGTTTATCGCAAACGAATATAAAGTCAAATTAACCGTAAGCGTTTCAAAATCGCCTCGCGTCATTACAATTCAGCCGTCAAATGTGGAATTCATCTTAGGCCAGAAATCCATTTTTCTCAGTGTAGGTATATCTGTATTTATCTGTGAACAACTACTCTTAATCACTGGTAGGAAGGGTCTAAGTAGACTAACGGTCCGTACGGCATGGTCCAGTAGATCAAGTAATACGTTTGTAACACTCAATTATTCAAACGATCGTATCCACTGTTGGTATACAGCCAGCTGTTGCATGACTCAAGAGTCGTGACAAAAAATGGAATAAAAATGCTATTTGTCCAAACAAGCGCTGCGATGAAAGTTGTTTGGCAGGAACTTTAGCAGATGTTGATAGATAGTGAATTATGTAAGTGCAAGAATACTTACAAGCCTGGCAAGTACCTATAGCCTTCGCTTTTAACAACATACAAATAAGTAAAACTATTGCAAAGGAAGTTATTTCCGCAGCCACTGTTTACTTCCAGTAAAAATTATAAAGTTGGTAAGTAACTTATTCGTTGGTGAAACTTAGCCACATATTTCAATTTCCATTCCCCTCACACAAATATAAGGTGCACTTAAATCTCAGTCTGTGGAGTAGTTCCGTAACAGGTGAAATAAATTTAAGCCTGGAATATTTCGTTATGAATTACTGCCTCTTAGTACAAAGTGCGTAGTTGGTACAGTGCTAATGAAAATGGTTTCTACGTTCCGCAAAGTAAATATTAGAGATAAGTAATAAATTATTGGGTACCTTACCTACGATATCATACAGTTGGTTTTACATTAGCCTAATGGAGTTTATTGTTTTGGTAGAGTGCTGATTTTGTTGCTAAAATGTATGCCAGATATATTTTTGACCCAATGTTTATAAACTAGACGGTATACCTAACTCACACATAATTTTGTGCTGAAATTATTCGCACAACAGTATTTTTTTTGTTTATTTTTATCTACCTATCTTTCTAAATATGTTACCGTAAATGATTGGTAGAAAATGTCAATTAGTTATTTTTTTATTAAAAATAACTAACTATGCTTTTAACATTTCTTAGAAAGCTTCTAACTGGTTAATTTATTAAAAAAGTATTTTTCCGAACTCTACTGCTTATAAAGTCTTGGTCATAACGAGGTCCAACGCTATGAATAACAATTTGTATACAGACTTTTCGCTGAGTCAAACAGTCTCGATAAAATCTTGCGATACCTTGACTCCTCGAGGCCTGATGACACGTGTATTGACGAAACTGATATCCTTATAATGCACCGTCACAGAACACTAGTAGTGGCTGAAAACGAAGCACGTAGACATCCTCAATTGTATTTTTTAAAAGGAGACGTCATGGTATACGAAGAGATTGGCAACATTTGAGACGTGTTGAATCATAAGCTAAACACGATTAAGCTTATTTTACATTGAAGGTAATTCTGGAGTGATAGAGACCTGGCACGGTCCGAAAATATAAAATGCGGTAGGTGGGTTCGCTACACCTGGCATTCGAGCCAAGTAGTCATTTCACTAGTAGTCCTCGCTGGCAACGGGGCGCGCGTCTGGAGTGTCTATCGGATTGATCGATAAATCCGTGAGTTCCTGGTTTTATTTTTCAAAGGAATTGACATTTTTTATCCGTTTTTTAACTTCGAACCCGCTGTCCTGTCCTGCATTTTCTCTTGTATTTACACGTTTTTTCATTACGCTACTAAACACTGATCCCAACTCAAAAATATTTGTTTATCAAGGAGCAAAGATTTTTTTTTATTCAATCTACGACCGACACATAACACAACATAACGAGCAAATAACATTCTAAAACTTCTAATTAATTGAATTAAAATTATTTTAAACTGAAATGAAACTATACAAGTTGCCTGAAAAAGAAAGCTTTAAGCGATAAGGCCGTTTATTGCGGTCCATAATATTATGCTGAATAGAATAGAAAATAATTGCAATTGTTTTCTTTCGTCACTTCGTTAGGACGATAAAAACCATGAAACAACTTCTCGCACTCAAATTAAATTAAAATTTTACTAATATGAAATTATTTATAACAAAATAAATTTTATTTAATAACATTTTGAAAATTATCAAATCACTCTTATCGAACTCCACTATTTATCAAAACTATCTGGTGTGAAATCCGCACAGTACCTACTCAAGCAAAAATATATTGATCCTAACACGTGTTAGCCTATCTGGTTTTCGTACTTGGGTAAACTTTTAAGTAGATAAACGAGTTAAGATTTAATATATTATTTTGTGCTTTTTCTTTTTGTCGTGTCACTAGTTCTTGCGAGCCAGTGTGGTGAAAGGATTGTTGTTTTTTTGATAAACTGTGTGCAATTGGATCGACGGCGGTCTACCCCTTAATTCTATTCGCAAACCTCAAGAGTTCCTATTTCCTAACTACAAATACGTGCGGCACCTTTATCCATCGTGTTTGCACTTCCGCGTGTAAGACCGCATTTCACGCAGAAACCAGGTTGCTGGCACCTATCTTTAATCGGTTTCCTGTACCACAGCGCTCTATTATAACATTGAGACAGTGAAAACCTGATTCTTATGCAAATGAGGCTTTGTTTCTAGTCCTCGAGAAGCTTGCATACTTGCTAGTGATACAAGTTTGCAGGCGTCTAAAGTTTGGGATTTGTGTGGCACCGCGAAGGTGGAAATTCAATAAGGATTCCAGAACTGACAACAAAGTTAGGTTTAGTAAACATCTTTGTAGTGTAGCAAGGTATTGGTTTAAATGTTAATTATTTGACTTCTGGGATAAGTTTTGATAAGATTGGTAATCAAACCAAAGAGTAAGTACATTTTGAAGCGAATGCCATTATCGAAATGAACGATACAATACTAGGTCAACACAAATTCGATGAAGTTTCTAGACGGTTGGTTTTAGAATGTAGGTAGGTGTATTTGCCACATCAAAGTAACAGCCAATTTACATTCCCATCAGCCGTGAGGTAGTATAAGTCACTTCGTCTAAAAAAAATTAAAATACAAGGAAATCTGTTATTTTGTGATATTCTGGCGCAAATCCAACGTGTTGGTGGGCCGGCTGGGCTAATTTCACCTAGATGTGTCATTATGTAGCGTCGGATATACAGAAACACGTCATTCTCAGATCGTATCTCCTGTGCGACACTGAAGATTGTACGCAGGATTATTTAAAGTATGCTACAAAATTAATGAAGCATTTCACTAAAATATCACAAAAATAATAAAAGTTTTAGAACCGACTTCGTGGCCAAACTGCAGAACCGATTTTGATGGAATTTTTATGGGATCAATCTGGAAGTATGACCTTTCAGATAAAAAAGAATTCGGCTCATAATTATTGACGAAAATATGCTGTATCAAACATAAAAAAAATATTGAATTCGATCGAATTGCGAGCCTCGTTCTTTTTCATTTGAAATTGGTTAAAATACATAATAAAATCATTTATTTTCTCTATCTAAACAACTCTAACGTCAGTATGTATGAGATTAAACTCAGATTAAGTCTTGAACGTTCGGAGTTATAGCATCCGAAGATAAAGTTATAATTCAGCACATAAATAAAATATGTACTAAGTAAACGTAATTCAGCAATTTTCACATTCCACATTCTCCAAATTCTTTAGTTAGCCCTGAGTTAGAGATATACATATTATGTACTATGTACTTAAAATTAAATCATAAGCGGTTATAGGTAAAGTTGGAATGGCACTTTTAGTTTACTTTGTATACGTTTTAAGAAACATTCACTTGTTACAGGCCCAAAGAAAGTGGTGTGGCCTCCATTGCCCGAAACCAACGGATACCACTCACAACAGGTGCGTAAGCATTTCCAACTGCATTTTTTTATTACACTACCAGAATGTATAAAGGGGTAAAATTAGGCACTTGACATCACTGCTGCACATAGCATACGCTTGGTCAAGGATTCAATAAGATTGCATGTATTTTAACACCCGCGGGTATTCACATACCTACTCACTATTATACGCACAAACAAATTCATGAATTTTGAACAACACCTGACAAATCGACAGCATAATAAAAAACACGCTAAAAACAATGCATTATTCACTTATAGGTACCTATAGGTACAGGCAAAAACATAACGCTATATTATAGAAACATTATCCCTACAGCAGCAGAATCCCGCGACCTACAACAGCGCTCAGCATTCCCCACAGCCTCAATACCAACCTGAACCCCAATACCAACAACCTCAGGCCCAACCTCAATACCAACAGCCTCAATACCAACAGCCCCAATACCAACCGCCCCAGAACCAGCCACAGTACTATCCCGAGTCGCAGCCCTCTCAGGGCAGGAAGCAAGGACCTACTGGACTCAGTAAGCTCATTCCCGTCGGACCGGGAGTGACTGCTTCCCGGCCAGGCCCGCTATCGCCTGGTGCGGGGGCCTATCGTCAAGGTCCGCCTTCTCCTGGCGTGGTGCCGCAACCTTACCGTGCACAGCCGAACCGCTGGGCTCCAGTACCGGCACCCCTCTCTCCACAGGTACCAGGTCGCAGCGCGGTAGTCTAGTGTGTTACACTCACACGCACAATCATGCACGATAGTATACTAATTTATGTTTCGTTACCCTGATGTATTCTTCGCGTTGATTTTCGATGTTATTTTTCTTCTAGATTTCCACGACAGATATTAGTGACTACTTGGGTGAATTGAAGAAAGCTTTTGTAATAAACTTCGAAACGCAACTAAAACTAATAAACTATTTGAAAGTCGTGTTTCTATGACTATACTTATACTTATTTAATTTGGCTTAGCTTTTAGACTAATAATAAGCGATGTATTTTCCAAGTACTTTAAGAGTTGTGAAACTACATATTTTTATTAACATATTGGAAAAAACTCTGAACAATACAAATTGTTATCAAAGCAAAATTTAAATAAGCTTAATTGTGATAATAAGTTACTTGATCATTCATGATACAACCGTGACTAAATAAAATCCACACACCTATTTTACCCATTTCTAAACAGATTTCGTTTTACAGCCGCAAAACACGCAGCAATCGTACCCTCAACAGTACTCGCCACAACCACCACAGTACTCTCCGAACCAGTACTCTGAGCCGGCGTACCAACCTCCTCAGAGGCAGTTCGAACCTCCTCCATCTCTCATCACCTTGCGCCAGCAGCAACCCATCCACCAGAAGCCACCGCCCGTGGTCACTAGCCAGCCAGCGACGGCATCTTTCCAAGGTAAATACCTACGCCTTTAGACCGAGACTACAGTAAAACAAGGTTTTACTAAAACAGAAATAAACTCCAGTGATTTTGTATCTTCAGAAATATTTATATAAGGCGTCACGGTTTAGTTGGTAGCAACCATGTCTTCTGCGCCGTATAGGCCGTAAATTCGATTCCCACTGAGAATTAACATAGATGTTTATTCTATGCTTGGGTGTTATATTGTATTCTAGGAAGGTATTTGCAAAAAAAATATTTAAGTATTATATCAGTTATCTGGTTCCCATTGTTCAAGCTCTGCTTAGTCGAGATGGTATTGTATGAATTGTCTACAATATTTATGCGAGCGAGTTGTTTGATGGTTGTCAGCCCCATAAGTGCAATATTCATAGTAATGTTCTGACAAAGAATATATTCAGTTTATAAGTTAAACCAACACAAATAAAATTGTATGCAAAGAGAAAAGTTCTAAATTCAATCCTAGCTTGCAATATAAAGTGGCATAAAGATTCGAAATGACGGGCTGTTACCGTTGGAAGAGCGCAAGGTTGTACGTACGTACCTACATTGTTCATAATATACCTTTTTATACGTCTCACACTGTCGCTTAAAGAAAGTGACTTACGACTCGTTAAGGCTTTCATGATACACCTGCGGATCGTTAGCTTCTTTTATGAACACAATAAAATTGTAAAGAGGAGCAGGATTCAGGCTGAAGCTAAGACGGTGGATAGGTACATTTTTATAGACAACATTTGAATTGAAATAAGTTAGAACATTTGAGTTATGCTAAGTGATACGATAAATATGAAAAGTAATTAGATCCTAATAATCGTTTTGATATTTCGCCTAAGGGCTGAATTAGTTAAGCTTCCTTAGCAGACAGTTTTTTTTGGGATGCATTAATCTTTTTCTCGGCATTAAAAGATGTAAGATGTCGTTTTCTTATATAAGAAGATAATATGTTTGTGGTTGTGTTCAGGAGGCATTAACATGCGTGGAGACCAGAAATGGCCACCCCAGGAGGTGAAGGAAGCCGTGGCTGCTGAGAACGAGGCCCGGCGACAACTAGCCAAAGGCCCCGCCTGCAGACCACGCAAGGTAAACCCACGACAGAGGAAACACAGCAACTCGGAAGATATTTTATAATACATTTAAACTGCCTTTGAGCTGGAAGCTGCTTTAAACGATATTCGATAATTTCAATAATGGTTTTCTGTATTCATTTAATTTCTAAATATTTTTAATTATATTTAGTTAAAAGGCTTTTTTTGTCAAAAGTTATGCAAAAACTTACAGTGTTTCGAATGCGAGTTTGAGCTTCATTCAATGGACGTATGTTTTTCGAAAATAATAACGTAGGTCGCAATAAAATGCATGGTGTTTCATTATTAATTTTGTAAATATTTCAACCAATAACTAACAAATTGTGAAACATCCAACAGATACCCGGAAAACAGATCCAAGATTCTATAAACAGAGCTCGCCTCATAATAAATCAACTCATTAAAATGAACGTAATAAAATCACACCTTTAACTCTGAGTAAAAACATAAAAGTATTCGAAACTGTTTATCTAATATTCACAAACCTATTTCGCTGGAGTGTTTAGAACTCTTGTCTGTTTTAGCTGCGCCAATTTGCGCTAGCTGATCTTATAGCAATGAACGAGGCGTAAGCATGTCCGGACTTTACTTATTGTAAGTGCTGGTTCTGTGTTTTTAACAGGCTTCGGCACTGAAGGGCCACTGTAGTATAGATGTAGGAATCACCGCTGGCTTGGCTACACTTCTTTAGGTAAACAACTTTGACTGTTGTGTTGTGACGGTCATTAATGAACATGGGCTATAAGTTTGGCGAGTTTTACGTTACTATTTGATTTACTTATTCTTCAAAGAAAGTTCGATCTAAAAACGGCCGGTTTTCACAAAACATGGCTACTTAAACCACTAGAATATCGGCTTTCTTTTTCTTTTTTCTTAAGAAAAATCTAATCGAAATCTAAGCTTTTTTTAGTGGGGACCCTATTATAAAATATTTCAACTAAGTAGAGGTAAATAAAATATTCTCACCGAATGATGTCCTCGAACCAAACTTTCTCTCGCTGTGGTTTTAATAAGCCGATACCCGATCAAAGTTGATACCCTGTAACGTCATAAATCATGTAATAAAAAATACATTCCTTCTTCTCAAAACATGTTCTATCTCTAAGCTTACCTGCGATTCTCAGTGTTAGCTTATCTATGATTTAAGATCAATCTAAAAATGGCTATAAATGGATTTTAGATCATTGATATATTAAGCCTAGTTGATGGTTGTATTGTAACTAAATCGGCAGATTGCATGCACACATCAACCATTATAAATCGTGAAATCAATTATCTATTCGTTTACAAATTCATCAATTTACCAAACATTAACTACCTACTCAATAGTCCATTTTAAAAGTTTTCTTACAAAGCAACAATCATTAGCTATAAAAGCATCATTATCATGGTTCTAATATTTATATTACGACTAGATTCAACAGTGTTTTATTGTAAAGCATCGTACAGCAATAAAAAATATTTCTTACCAAATCGAACTGTACCTATATGTTCCAGGTCAAAAAGGACTACGGTTCCTTCTTCGCACAGAACGCGCTGAACCAAAACTACCCCGGATACCGCGCGCCCCCCGGCACGCAACATTATGAAGAACTCTCGGGCCGATCTTCCTACTAAATTATAGTTGTTTAGCTACTAACTTATCACTCGACACTCAGAATATCCATACTATGACTTTCCTTAAAGTATTTGGATTTAGAACCGTAATGTTTCAACGCTTAGGTCGAAAATAGCTAGACTGCAGTACAAAAATAGGTGTGGATAAGACCATCACAATTGACGTCATCGATGTAGTGTCTATTTGTCTTTGAAAGGGGGTAACAGGTGATGTCAATAGAAGTCCATACATTCATTTCATTACCAAGAAAAGGAAGTGTAAGTACTTGTATTGACTTTAGGTATTAAAGTCTTGGCGCATGTACGAGATTGGATCACAATCAGTACTTAACTGTAGTTTTAATTTATTTAACCATTATTTAGTTTGTAAGTTGATATTAATAACAAAACAACGCACATTTTGTATGCACCTTTATCATTGAATCAACTCATTTACCTACGAATATTTGTTTAATTAAATATCATCGATAAAACGTGCGGCTTAATTAATTGCGAAAATATGCGACAACGCTTTCTAAATATGATGTAGGTATATAATGCTCAAATATAATTTCAAGATTAAACCTCCGCTTTTTTTGGAAATCGGTAACAATAAGTTATCGGTAACCTACTAAGCATAAATTACATTAAAATATGTGCTTGCGTCAAATTTAACAAAATTGGCTGAGCTTATTTACTAGTCATGAAGAGATTATGGAATACATATTTTGTATATAAAATGTTAAAATTATTTCTATTATTTGGTATGATACAGTAATTTATATTTTAAATAAAATTATAATAAATGCCTATTTGTATTTTATTGCATCCTCAAAAGTGAAAATACTTTAAAATGAAACAAATGAATGTAAGAAAATAATATATTATTACATACACTGTGTACAAAACACGCCAACAAGCTAGGTTGAGGTGCACTTATAGGTAAATGCATCAAAACGATCACTAGCCATACATTTATTATGTAGAATTCTCAACAAAACCGTGTAACAATTAATAATAAAAAGCAATACCTACTTCCAAACTAGTGTACCTATAATATCACAGAGGCAGCCATTTTAACAAGATGGCGGCACTTCTAACATCAGCTAATTTAAAGCAGTTTTCGGTCAGTCACGAATTACTATGATAAATACACGGAAAGAACTGTCATCAATAATTTTAAATATTTTGTATATTTCGATCCAATTGGTAAGGCTAGCATTTGAATAAATTATTTAAGAATTCACAGCTTTGATTTCAAACCAGGTATTTTTGAACTAGTCTAAGCGTCTCTTTGAGAGACTCAACAATTTAAGCAGAGATCGAAAGTAAGCATGTAACTTTTTGATTTTGCGTCACATTGAGATGTCACAATTTGATGTTTTGATCTCTATGAATGCCTTTTCATTATTTTAAAACGGTATTCTTCATTTTAATTTATTTAATAGAATAAACCAATAAGCCAGTGTGTTCAATTGGCGTCCGCAGTGTACGGCAGTAATCATTGTACAGCGTGTAAACTCACTATGCACGCCACAATTTTAATAAGTGATAATAGCCTGAACTTATCTACCAATCACTTGAATGAGAAAATTTTGTTCACACAATGTCTTTTTCATTATACAAACAAGTAAACAATCACTATAACTCAAAAAAATCGAAAATAAACCGTATGTAATTTTATGAAATCCAAAATATCTCAATTATTTTATGATTCATAAGTTACTTAAAATAATTTAACTAATTAAATAAACTAACAGCCACACCTAGAGAATTTAGAAGCAACCTTTCCTTGGTAGATTCTTATCTTGATTCTCAGACTGGGGCTGTAAATGTGACCCATTTTTAAAACCACCCATACTAAGTCAACACTGATATAAATGCCAGTGCCAGAACTAAGCTTTTTTAAAAAAATAGGACATATTGGAATATTCACCCTGCGACCAAAGTACCACACACACGTCAAATACAGATTATAATAATATCAAGGGCCTGTTATGACGAAACCTTAGCGCATAAAAACGATCGACAACGTTCAACAAATGTCATTGAAGAAACATCACTAACGAAAACAGATGAATATAGTCACCTCTCTCTAGCTTCAAAGGTTTGCTGTATGAAAACTCTGCTCAGGATTAAGCTCGCCTTTGTCCTCTATTTCTGTCCTTTTCCTATGTTTTGTATTGTGTGCATTAAAGAATTAAGAAATGAATGTCACGCGGTGTTTGATGACAGCTGGGAAATGACGTCATTTTTCATAATGACATTTGTTGAACATTCTCGAGTAGATCCCAAACAAGATATCTTTGTGCGTGACAGGTGACGGAAAAGTAAAAAAACTGACTTTAAATAATCTTCCAATCTCAAATATAGGTTTGATTTCCCCATTCATTTCTATTTATGATAATGTTTTTCGCCATCTGTCACGTGCAGACTTATCTTGCTAGTTCTAGCGTCAGAGATAGCTAAAACCCAGTAACGACCCATAGAACAGTTTGATACGATTGTCAGACTAGCGAGAATCCCTGCGTTTGCTGTATGGCTTGTAGAAGGTAGTACTTGAGGCGTTCCTTTGTTCTGTATCGCGGTAGATCGAGAAGATTGAAACAGGTGTGGGCTACGGGGAAGTATCTTTCGTCGGCTACAGGTTGAATTCCGATCTGTAAAATGAAATGGAATTCGTACTTAAAAGGTTAAATCTACTCATTGAATAAAGCAAAAGAGGTATGTCATGATCGTAGCATTTGGAAATCAGTGATCTCTGCCTATCCCCATGGGAACGAGGCGTTATTTTATGTATGTATGTATGAATACAGTTACAACTTTGTTTATCTATCAAACACGTACAACAATAATCTACGCATTACGACGCCATCTTTGTATATTCCCGACTAGTGATGTGTCTCGTTGCCCGGTCTCAGTAGTGATGTTCTATTACCAAAACCGGCTAACAGTTGACAGCCTATTCATGTCCCTTATACGACGACATTTTAAGCATCCTAGATATTCTTTTTTAATCATGTCATTGATTCCTTTGAACCAGAGTGTGGTGAAAAGATTTTAAGTGCGCTTCAAAGAGGCTCTATTCATGCACTTGTTTTTCAAACTTTTTCTACGACATGCCGGTTTCCTCACGATGTTTTCCTCCGTTCTAGTGGTGAATAAAATTCGTAACTAGTGGTGAATGAAGACATTCAAGACCGGTTTCGTAACCCGGTTACTAACTAAGAATTGTAAGACAGAACTTTTTTTATTAGATGGTAGTTCGGCTATGAATTAAAAATAAAACCTTCTACGTAGCTGGTTATGAAACCCAGTTACGTAGAAGCACTAAAGGGATCTTCGACTATGAGTGAACTAAATATTAATAATAAAACCTTCTACGTAGCGGTTATGAAACCCGGTTACGTGTAATGACTATGAGTGGCGGTTGTGAACTAACCTTTACATCTCTCATTCCCTGTATCGGCACTCTGTCACTGCCCGTGAGGAACAATAGGAACTTCTTCTTATCTTCAATCGGCAGTTCATGAAAAGTCTCCCAGAACCATCTAAAACAATTTCATTTTTTTTAGATCGAACCACAAAAATGATTTTCCGTAGTCTCAGAAAATTGGTTTCCAATTACAAATTGAAACTAAATCAAGGGTAGAAAGGTGGGTAAACCATGACAGAGACCTTCATTATCATAACATCACTTAACAAGTCCACTGCTGGGCATCATCATCGTCCTCACTGCTGGGCATAGGCCTCACCTTCAGGAAGAATAATCTACAACGGAGAGTTGAGCCGAAGAAATTAAGTTGAGACGGTAATGGAAGAAAACCCTATATGTACAATTGTACACACTTTTTATAATATAAAATATTGATATTGATTGATAGATTGATTGATATTTTTTTATTGATTACATAAAGATTTCTATAATGTCCCAAAAAGCTTTTGACTCGCTAAAGCAAAACAAGATTTGGGAAGCTATTTTAGACCAAGGAGTACATAAAAAATACATTCGTATAATTAGAAACATTTATAAGAACATGACAGCAAGAATTAAAACCGAACGAGTAGGAGAAAAGTTCAATATCAAGAAAGGCGTAAGACAAGGAGATCCACTGTCACCTAAACTATTTTCTGCTACTCTGGAACATGTTTTCAGGAACCTGGACTGGACAGAATATGGGATAAAAATAAATGGAGCTTTATTCAACCATCTAAGATTTGCAGATGACCTTATAATACTATCGAATAACCCCAATCATTTACACGAAATGCTAGAACAACTAGTAGTGGAGAGTGGAAAAGTTGGATTAACTATGAATGTGCAGAAAACCAAATTAATGACCAACTCCACTAAGCAACCCATTATGATCAACAACAATATAGTTGAATATGTTGAAGAATATACCTATCTTGGACAAATTATCTCTCCTACACAACTCACATCCAAAGAAATCCAAAACAGGATAAGCTCAGCATGGAAAAGGTACTGGTCTCTAAAAGAAGTAACTAAAAACCCCACAATACCACTAAAACTGAAAAGCCGGATATACAACTCTTGCATCCTCCCTATAATGACATATGGATGTCAGACATGGCCCCTAACTAAAGAAAACATCAGTAGACTTGAAATATGTCAACACAGCATAGAAAGAAGCATGTTAAACGTAAGAAGAAAAGATAAGATAAACTTAAAAGTCATAAGGAAAAAAACAAAAGTAACAGACATAACTTACACAATCAAAAAGCTAAAGTGGAATTGGGCTGGCCATCTTATCAGGACAGTGAGAGAAAAATGGGCGAAAGATGTTACCGAATGGTACCCTAGAGAAGGGAAAAGAGCCCAAGGTAGACCATTCCGAAGATGGGAAGATGACTTCAAGGAGACAGCTGGCGTACATTGGAGGAGGAAAGCGCGAGATAGACAATTATGGAAGAGTTTGGGGGAGGCCTATGCTGGAAAGCAAAACAACCTTACTACCGATGTCATATAGATTATTAAGTACTTTTTATTTTGTAATACTAGTGTTAAGATTGTTAATAAAGGCTATTGAAATTGAAATTGAAAAATGTCCCAAAAGTTGCCACAGTCGCGTTAGTGCGGAACAGTCCCTAAGAGCTATTCGTCAAGTGTGATTAGGATCGCGGGTTCAAGTCCCGCTCGGCTTTTAACTTTTGGGACATTATAAAAATCTTTGAGATTGATTGATGTATTGTTTAATGATATAAACTATTATGGATTACCTAATCTGTGGATCCGTAGCAGTATATCCATTTTTATACTCGCAGTTACTTTCAAAAACTTCCCAGTCGTATTCTTCGTTGCCGATCACAACAGACATCAGTTCGTGCGACCTGAATAATTTTATTATTCTGCCGCCGCATACCTGGAAACGTAAAATGTATTTAAGTTTGTCGTATGATTTATAGGTAATCTGTGTCATTGCCGGTTTTATTTATTTCGAGGCGTAGACTGTAATTAATTTTGGTGAGCGCGTCCGGTTTTACATTTAATTTTAATGTTTGAAAATGAAATGATCAAGGAATTAGGAGAGAATGTTTATTATTTAGGCATGTGTTCGGTATGGTGCCGAGAGAAAGAGTGGGAAGCTTTTTTTTCGATTCGATTTTGATTCTTACAGCTTACTAGCTCAAACTGGAAAAGTTAGGTTGGGGCAACAAACTCAAGGTCACCGCTATGGTACGACCTCGGCTTGGGCTGTTGCCAGGGAGGGGTGACAGGGAGGGAAGTGGGATGACAGGGAGGGGGATGAAATACTCATGCCTTTTTTGCTGTTACACCAACACGAAAAAGCTAAAGGTATGTCATCATCATCTTTAGGACTGTCGTACACCAGTATCTTCGTATCCCACCGCTGTCACCTTATCGTAAATGAAAAATGGATTGGTCAACACTAGTTTTAACTACCCACAAGTACATATAACAAAATTGGTCGCGGGCAGACACAACCGCCCACCACGCTCGCGACCACGGCTGTTGTAACACGGTCGAAACGTCGGGAAATTATAAAGTTAATCACCATAAATACCCGTTTGTTCCATATCATACCTGCTGTTTTTCTCATTAATATGTTTAATAATTTTAGAGCTACTTAGTTAGCACTATTTGGGTGTGATCTTTTAAATTTTAAGAATTTTTTTTCAAAGTCTGTGTTTTATAATTGAGTTTATTTTTAGTTTTTATGTTTCTATATTTAAGTTTCTATGTAACTTACTTGCCTAGTACCTACTTATTGTCTGTTTAGTTTAGTTGAGTTGATAATTTTGTGCATGCTGTGGCATCCTATAACTGGAGGGACACATATAGTTTTAAGACGTTTTGTTAATAGTATTTGTTATTCAAGTGTTTCTTTTGTTGGATGTCCTAATAAATTAATAAATAAAATAAATAAATAAATCATTAATTTAAAAAGAGCTACATATAAAAAGGATATTATCATAATAAATCACTGCATCAAGAAGCCTTACCTTCTGGAAGCCCTGGTTAAACGCCTTGAATTGATTCTCCACCGACTTATTGAGCAAGAAATCCACATACAATTCCACATACTCGTTCTTATTATCAATGGTCACCGGTATATTCTCGCCGTTCTCTTTGAGAGGATGCGTTTGGATCTGATCAAACACTTCTGTGTTCACGGCGAAAAATAAGCAGAATACCTGGGAAAGATGGAGCCTATTACTAAGGAGATAACGTCATATTTAGCTTGCCCTTTTTATGAGAGCACAATAGACTGATCAAATTTATAAAACACAGCCACTGAGACGTGCCTTTATAGGCGTCCCACGGATATGCCACATGGAGGAAAAGTACCTTGAATATTGTAGTATTATGAATCAGGATAGAAATCTCAAAACACTTTCAACTAAATAAATTAACATTTATCGTGTATAACAATTTGTACTTAAAAACATGAAACAGGAATCATAATTGAGCTACGAAAACATTTATGAGACGTCCGCCACGTCCGAGAGCCAGGGAAAAAAAGTGAGGAGCGACACCGGCGCGCTCGAGCTTGCCGTTGCGATGGTAACGTCATCATGACGTGTCACTTAGCCCCGCCCCCTTGCTGGATATTTCTAACACGGCCTCTCCTGACTGCGAGGCGCCCTCGACCGCTTGACTCAGAATGGGCACCTCCTCAGAATCAGAGAGGACATAAGAAAGCTGATCATCTTCTGTAACAGAACATTGCGTTACAAATAATGAAGATGTAACTTAATTGAAGAGCTAAGCCAGTCATGATTCCGATTGTTAGTGTGCACTCAAACAATCGCAATCAAAACAGATTCCACACTAATGCACGCTCGCTCGCATCGCCTCGCTTACGCACGCCTTGCCTCGCTAACGCGCGCGTCGCTTGTTTTACACGAAATACAGACTAAGGCACATTTTTTTAATTATGGATTCGTTTATATTCTTGCTTTGGCTTACATCCACTACAACCGTAAGCACAAAGAACAAACTCCGGATATTCGTTGTCATGCCGCATAACAAAAGCATTAGGCCTTTAACTGCAATTGTTATGGGCCCACGATAGAAGCACCAAGTTCGCGTATCCCGACCATAGCCTAGGCTCCAAGTTCGCATGCTATGGCCCCCTGCTCGCATAGCAATGGCATCAGGCTCGTTGATGCCATTGGTATGCCCCACGATAGAGGCACCAAGTTCGCGTACCGCGTCTCCCCGACCATAGCCTAGGCTCCCAGTTCGCATGCTATGGTCCCCTACTCGCATAGCAATGGCATCAAGCTCGTTGATGCTATTGGTATGCCTCGCGATAGAGGCACCGAGTTCGCGTACCGCGTCTCCGTGACCATAGCCTAGGCACCAAGTTCGCATGCTATAGCCCCCTACTCGCATAGCAATGGCATCAGGCTCGTTGATGCCATTGGTATGCCCCACGATAGAGGCACCAAGTTCGCGTACCGCGTCTCCCTGACCATAGCCTAGGCTCCCAGTTCGCATGCTATGGTCCCCTACTCGCATAGCAAAAGCATCAGGCTCGTTGATGCTATTGGTATGCCCCGCGATAGAGGCACCAAGTTCGCGTACCGCGTTTCCGTGACCATAGCCTAGGCTCCAAGTTCGCATGCTATGGTTCTCTACTCGCATAGCAATGGCATCAGACTGGTTGATGCCATTGGTATGCCCCGCGATAGAGGCACCAAGTTCGCGTACCGCGTCTCCGTGACCATAGCCTAGGCTCCAAGTTCGCATGCTATGGTCTCCTACTCGCATAGCAATGGCACCAGACTGGTTGATGCCATTGGTATGCCCCGCGATAGAGGCACCAAGTTCGCGTACCGCGTCTCCGTGACCATAGCCTAGGCTCCAAGTTCGCATGCTATGGCCACATCGTTACATACTACACCACCATGTAAAATACATCACCAAGACAAAGGCTTTCAATTCGTAAACAAAATAAAAATACCGAAGCAAAAATTTGCTTTGTTGAATCAGCGAATGCTTCTACATTCCTAGGACTCGGCCGCACCTGACCATGAATTATGAGCTTTATTACTCCATTTTGGTCATTAAACAAATTTGAAAGTACTTGTTGAGAACTGCATAGTTTTTAACAAAACTTTAGCGTACCTAGTCAGCATTTAGTGCTGTTCGTTTCAGCACGTTATTTACCAAAACAGGTATCAATCAATAAATGTTCTACGTTCTTGCAGTAGAAACATGTCACAGAAAACTAACTTTACGTGGTAGAAATCGTGCTACATTGGAAAGATTCAGATTTCATATTTTAGACCACTAGTGTCTTATTGACCTGCACCACCGCAATCAAAACACTTTAGGTACCTACAAATCCGATATGGAAGCCTCGTGTTTGTGAGAATGAGAATGATTTTCAATTTCGTCAAATGAGTAAGATGTGGGTAGTTTGATAATCAACTTTGGACTTAGTGTACACCAATAAAAATCGACAAACTGATCCGGTTGTAACTTAGCATTGAAAGCAACAGCTACTAGTGGATCTGTTATCCCTCAAATGAAAATTGCCGTTTTTAGATCATCTGATAAGCCGCTGATGATATAATGCTGCCTTCCAACGGAGCGTGGTTCTGCAGATCATCACGCACAGCGCACGACGACGCACGGCAACGCACACAGAAAGGGCTCCTGTGCTACCGCGTACCTTGGCGCACGAGACCGTTCCCATGGTGTGTCGTGCGAGCTGATCCGCCTCCGTGCGCAATATCACACACCGGTGGGAAGGGGCTAGTAGAACGCAAAAAGACTTATACGGGCATACTCTGCATAACTAACTAACTTTTTGAATCATACTCATCACATGGTGCTGCTGTAACGTGGAGAGTAAAACGGTAAAATCGGTCTATAAAGAAAATGTCACTAAGCGAGTTATGGAGAGAGTTATGCTCGGAGTGTCTCTGCAAGATAAAATCCGGCAAGAGGCTATCCAACAGAAAACCAAGGTAGTTGACATAGCTCAAAAGATTAGTAAGCTGAAATGTAGGACGCCCACCAGCAAGGTGGAGCGACGATCTGCGAAATATAGCAGGCAAGCACTAGAGGAGAAGACCCAAAGACATCAGTGGCACGTCTTGGGAGAGACTTACGTCCAGCAGTGGACTAATAGTTTGATGATGATGATGGTCACCACACAAAAATACAAAGAGCTCACTCACAAAAAACACACAAACTCATCACACAAAAAAAGACACTTGGGAAGTGTGAGTGTGTTTTGCGGGCAAAGGAACCTAATCTCCAACTTGTTTGTCCAAATCCGGTCCTTGGTAAACCATTCATGTAGCCACGTATGCGCATCGCCCTTGAGGCAGCCACCAACGCGCGACTGGCTCTCATGATCAGCCCAATGATACGTTACACAACCACGGTTAATCTCAACACACCAAACATCGAAGTTGAGGGTACTAGGATCAAAGCTAGATGTGTAGTAATGGTTAGACCTATATATTTGAATCAAAGGTGCTAGCGCACTAACAATCTTATCACATCATTACGACAGGTTCCTGGAATATTTGTCCTGCTGTAACCGCAGCCACAGTGAAATGTAAATCACACCGGGCGTCGTAGTTGACAGCTATAGGTAAGGGCTCTCACGTGGCAGACATGGTGTTATGGATGCTGATGACAATGAGGGGACGGGCAGCCGATCCTCAATCGCATGCAGTCTAACAAGAATTGCATCAAATGCCGAACTAGTAGAACTAACTCAATAGCTAGGTGAAGCGACACGAATGACACGATGCCGTTCACGAGAGCTATTACGTTCGCATGAACGATCGCGACTTTTCCTTTTAAAAATCGTCCTGCCATTCTTTGATCTATGAGGGTAGTTATGTACTTACGATTTTTACACAAAGCACAAAAACTTTCTAGAAAAAATAAATGCGAAATAACTGAGCACGGATGACATAAAAAAATAATTGTCGGATGCCGTTAGCGACAGGCGTCGCAGTGATCCCACGCCTGATATTATGAATCAGGATAGAAATCTCAAAACACTTTCAACTAAATAAATTAACATTTATCGTGTATAACAATTTGTACTTAAAAACATGAAACAGGAATCATAATTGAGCTACGAAAACATTTATGAGACGTCCGCCACGTCCGAGAGCCAGGGAAAAAAAGTGAGGAGCGACACCGGCGCGCTCGAGCTTGCCGTTGCGATGGTAACGTCATCATGACGTGTCACTTAGCCCCGCCCCCTTGCTGGATATTTCTAACAGTAGATTATTACTGAAAGAAGACATTATTTGAATTTAAAAACAATTTAAGCTGCATTGACATAATAATTAAATAATTACATGGTTGAACCGGGTATCGAACACGAGAAAAATAATCATATAATTTACATTCAGGGTAGGTTACAATTATCCCACCCTGAATGCATTGTGTTGTGTTTAGATTGAAATAATAAACCTTCATTCACAACCCTTGACACTTTTTAGATCGCTAAAATATTCTTATCTCTGTCACGTCTATGTCGATAAACAGACATGGCAACAGACTTAGCGGCCTGCTAAGCTAGTTGACTGCTGGAGAACCAATAACCCATAGTCCCAAAGGATATTGATGTAGATTTCAACGGGACCACCCGTTGAAGTCTACATCAATATCCTTTCACACCCTTAATTTCAGGGTCAATGTACTCACATCTTCAAGATCGTCGTCCTGATATTCCAACAAGCCTCTCAAACTGTTGGCCAGCACAGGATACAAATCTGATAAGTCGTCCAGCATCACAGACTCGCCTAGTATTTTCTTGTACAAAACTAACGGGAACGGAACGTAGATTATTATGGAATTGTATATCGCTAGACCGAATATTGCACCTGAAACATAATTTTTAAGTTGTAAAAGATATTTACCAAAATATGCGAGTAATTAGACAACACAATAGTAAAATAGCCATGAACCAACTGAGCTATCTGCAGACCGTTGCAAACGGTCTAGAGATAGTTAAACTGATCTAAATGAAAACAATGATTACTCTCATATGAAGTTCGCTGAAGTAATGCAAAAAAAAAATGAAATAAAGGTGAAATGCCTATATTTCGTTACCTCATCAATCCTCTAGTGAAACCATTATCTACACTAAAGATCCGTGGAGAAATCAGCCATGTTATTTTTTAAGATTTCTGTTCTTACCAATCAAATAGTACATGACGTCATCTTCAAAGGGATTATTGGAGAACCAGATCATGTTAGTTTCCTCAGACTGTTTGAACATGCCATACATGGGATCGAATATTTCCTTGAGCAATAACCAGAAGAACTCCTTTTTAACTCCACCTGCGTCTTCTGCCTCTTCTCCTATGAATTCTACCTAAAAACGGTTTAATTAGAAATTACTGGTTTTACCAGAAATCTTGCGAAAAAATCACATGGCAAATATAGCTGATTTTGTTAATGATTGGCAGATAGAAGTTTTGGAAGCAAGTGAAACTGTCTACGACTGCCTTCACATCTCGCACCTCACGCCTCATTTAAAAAAAATATCAAGCGATTTACGCTCTTCTGACTTACACAGGAATCGACATACATATACATACTCCTATAAATAGGCCATTCCCCATAAAGGTTCAAGAAAAAAATAATAAAGATTCAGGGTATGCAACGCAACGACAGCAATCTTGGTGTTGTTGCTATCTATGAGCGACGGTGACCACTTATCAGTACCCAAAGTCCCACTGCATTTACAACATTTCGTTACCAAATGTTGTTTTCGCTTCGCCTACGTGTCCCTCTTTCTTGCATGGAAAAATGATGTACCCGAAGTCCCAGTGCATTTACAACATTTCGTTACCAAATGTTGTTTTCGTTTCGCCTATTTGTCTCTCTCTATTGTATGGAGAACAAATAGGCGAAACGAAAACAACATTTGGTAACGAAATGTGGTAGCAAAACTCGGACTTCGAGCACTGGTGGGCCGTAAGCCTGTTTGTCTATCATTTACATAAAAAAAATCATTACCCTCCTGGTTGTGTAAAAAATACTAGTCAAACTCACTTTGAGCGGTTTCTTCAAATGCGAGCTGTCATGACTGCTGATCTGCGACATTGTATCTCTAACCACATGGTCTCTCGAAACTGACAGGTTCAGGAAAGAGTCCCGTCCATACTCGTAGCTAGGGTCGGTGAATAGCCTCGTTATCATCTGCGTAGCCGCACGCGATATAGCCATCTGCATTTGGAGTTGCTGGTCGATTTTGAGCAGCAACGACTTGCATTGCACGTCGAATAGAAACGCATAGTTGCACATGTGGGGATGTGATGACTGGGGAAATAATTTTTAGGGATTATTTCATTTCATTTATTAATTGCTAACATGTACATAAAAATAGCATTCGTTCTTATAGTAGCTTAGGTCAGTACATGCACCCTGTTGGGCACTGCAATGTCAAGACAAGTCGAGACAAGTTTGATGTAATTCTGTTTTCCCCATTATGTTTATTCAATGCAAATTGCCAATAAAGCAAAAACTAGCGAGCTATCTATTTATATGATCGCTTTTTCGCAAAACAACAGGACAGTAAAGTTGGCAGGTTTTTGTTATAGGTGATGGTCACCACTAAACATCACACGCTCTGTCTGGCCCTGTCTCTGGCTCTGGTTTTGAGCCTGTGTGAGTTTTGACTAAATAATTCCTTCGTCGAACAGTATAATACACTGGTGAGGATTCACACAAACAGAGACAGAGACAGAGCCAGACAGAGCTTGTGGTAGGCCTATAGATGGGTCTTAAGCATGTTCCAATTGCAAAAAAACGGATGCATGGAGATGCCTCAAAATCTTTCGTCCTAGAAATGTATGGGGTAGGCTTTGACCAGCAGTGAACTCCAGGTTGCCAATTGAGTTCTTAAGCTTGTGTAAAGTAGGCCAACAATTTCAGTGTGAGTTAAAAAATAACATACATTTTGATCTGACAGCCAACCGATGTAATCCGAAGCGATGTCGACATAGTTGCAAAGTTCTTCTATGTAGAAACACTCGGCTGGAATCTTTGGTTTCTTGGGATTCGTAAAGTTGATTTTGTTTAAAGCCGCTAACGTATTGAGTATTTGTATTATGCTGTGAGTAAAGTATATTTTCTGAAATAGAATCCCGTATTTAGTTACTTCGGCGATATTTAGGTACATTTTTGTGGGAGCTTTCTCAGATATTCAACAGTATTTTAGCTATTTGTACGGCAAGATTGCTCCCAATTGGTTCAGTCGTTACGACATGATTGGATCACGATTTGCATGTTAGGTCGTACAACGTCGATTTTTGGAGATTTCTCTCTGACCCTTTGAAATAAGTAACTCAATTTGAAGGGTGTAGCGAGGTCCAAGACAGGGCTAAATTAAATTAAAAATTAAATATTATTTTATTTCGGATAACTCGATCCATAGTTACACACACACACACACACACACACACACACACACTACACACACACACTTAAACACAGTAGGTTACACACTTAACATAATTTTTAAGTGGGTAGGTACACACTTAAAAATTATGTTAGGTTGGCTCACAAAACAAATAACAACAATAAATAAATAAACGCTCTGATGTCCAGGTAATGACGTCATAATGTGCATCACCTATGCCGTCATCACTCGCACAGTGTTTAATAAAAGGGCTATCCCGTTTGGCAGCAATGGTGCCCAGGATGAACTTAGGAACTTATTGCCTTAGGGAACTTATTGAGTCTTGTCCCTCCACATTCACATCTGTGTCACCATCCGGTTCACTAGAACATTGCTGCCACCAACGCATTGCATTGCAAAAACAATGCACAATACAGAAATACACCCCATCGCATCGCCTTGACGTCAGTGCAGATCTTATTCCCCCAAATCAATTAGAATTAGAAGGGTGTAGCAAGTGTCTACCTTTTTCATCCGTACAACCGGCTGCAACAGCTCGTAAACGATAACACTCTTGAATATGTCCACCAACATTTCAAAGTACTCCGTCGTCTGAGCTTCCCACCACAGGTTCACTATCTTTTGCGGATGCGTTGATAAGTTGTTGAACGCCTCTGCAAATGGACCCTGAAATAAAAGCAATTGACTAAAAAATAAACCGCACTTCGGGAATACCGACAGAGGTGAACTTAGAGGTGAATTACTTTTTTCGCTTCAAACATTAAATATAAGTGCGTTTATACTGTGGCCTAATTCTCGGACCGACCGAGATTTTCAATGTCCCCTAAATACACATTGGCATTGCACAACCCCGCAATTTTGATTGGTATATGAATGGCCTCTCAGCTCAATTGGTAATAGCTCTGCCTTCTGCACCGTAGGTCGTGGGCTTGATCCCCACTGAGAACAAATATTTGTGTGGTGAACACAGATGTTTGTTCTCTGTCTGGGTGTTATATTGTATTCTCATGATGTATTTACAAAAAAAAATGTATTTAAATATTATATCAGCTATCTGATTCCCATAGTACAAGCTCTGCTTAGTTTGGGGCTAGATAGTGTTGTGTGGATTATCCAAAATATTTATTTATTTATTGTCTCATTCAAACTCACTACTAATAGGCTCAATAGGAACATGAAAGATGGTATACCTGAAGCTCAGGATGTCTTCTCGGGTTCCTCATTTCGTGGTAGAGGGGCAGGATTAGGAACATTCTCAACGCTTCTGCGTCCGGTGGCGATACCTTTACTTTCTTGATTATATTTTCTGTCAGTTGATTGAATATCTGAAAAATATTGCCTTTAAAACGGTATCGCGTCCTGATACCGTCAGTGTTGTGTGTCGAAATCGGGAAAAAAGTGAGAATAGATTGATTTGTCTGCCAATAACATTTCTTTTACTCGTGGACTTCAGTTCAACCGTGATCGTGGTGCATGCAACTGTGCCGAAATATCGGAAGTCAAAACTCAAAATTTAATCATGGTAAATATCCCATTGTTTCGTAAAAATCGAAAGGTTTTCTTTTCAACAGAAATCATTTCTTTTGTTTTAACAGTTCACTTTAAAAATTCCTCACCAGTTCTTTTAACGTTGAATTTTCGAATCTGCTAACTAATGTGAAAGCGTCCTGAGCTTTGGCCAAATCCACGCCCGGTACTTTAGTGTTACAACCAAAGTGAGCGTTGTTTGCTAGCAGGAACGAAGCGTTCACGCAAGCCAGAGATCCTAGGACTGTCTCTAGATATGTCATTAGATCCTATAAGAGAGAAAGAGACGGATAAAGGTTTGTGACTTGTTAAAATAAAAATGGAGTTTGGAAGACAAGGTTGGAATCGGAAACTTCCCACGAAAAAGAAAGAGAGGAATAAAATAGCATTTCAAATTGGTAAATAAGGACCAACCTGATTCAGAGTATCGCCGTCTTTGAATACTTCGCAAGTGGCAAGTTTTGGTAAGGTCAGCGTGAGTATTTGCTTTGCATGGTCAGTCAACCTAAAGTCCACAGGACCACTCTTTTCTCCGTTGAGCAGCAGGAAACTGTGGTCACCTCCGGCGAATACCTTTATAGGACCTTTGAAGACTTCGGGAGAAAACTGGAAAGAAAGACGGTGAAGTTCGAGTAGTTGTTTAGGTTTAAATAACGAAAAGCAGTGAACAAATTTGTCAGTTTTTGCACAAGTCATAGTGGCATAATAGGTCTCTCTGTGGAATCCATAACTACAATGGTATTCATTTATTATTTTTCGCCTGCTGTTCTTTCCTTTTTTTAGCAGAATGAACTTTGTGCTTCTCTTGGCTCAGTCATCTGAAACGGAGGCCTATAATATTCACCTTGAGAATTTCAAGAATTTTGAAATTCTTGCACTCTCTTCCTTTGGATTTTGATTAGCTTGATTAATGAATATTTCAAATCTGAAGGACTGCTTGATAATCTGATGTATTAGAGAACGTTCAGACATAGCGGAATCCACCGTATTCAAATTTCAAACCGCGTGATTCTAAGCGCGTTATGATTCAGACGGTGAAGTGAGAACATCTAGAAGCATTACATTATAATAAGCTTCGTGCGGTTTCAGTCCGCGTGGATTCCACCATGTCTTAACTAGGGCTTAGCATCAGAGTCAGACTATACAAAAGAGTTCGTGTTAGTGTTTAATAAATCTTACATGACCCAAATCAATACTTAAATTTGTATATATGGAGGAGAAACGAACTGACAAAGATGTTGAATAAGTACTTTCACGAAACGTGCAATAAATAATATGGGCATAACAGAGGCCTAATAGAGATATACAAAGAAATCTACACATGCATATAAGCTGAAACAAATAGGCTAAATATGTAAAAGGCTACTAAATTACCATAAGACGCTATTAAAAAGAAATAATGAACATCTTGAAAATAGAGAGGAATGACTCAACATTTAGTTTGGACGCGGCCGTGCTGCCAAATCTGGCGGTCGCTGAACCCTCGACTTTTGCTTTCTTCTTCGGCTAGAGGGGACACCATATTGAACTATTAGACATGTTATTGGCTATCATTTAATGAATAGATCTGCATAAGTACTTCTAATACTACTTGGACTACGGATGTTGGAATTCATACAATACGAATTTTAATAAACAATTGAATGATCATAGCAAAAGTAAACTGCAATTTAGATGAGCGAGCACACAACAAATTTAGATTGACGGCAAACCGTGACCTTATTAAGCACAACATAATCGTAATGTGTAGTTTTTGACGTCCAAAAATTCATATTTCGTCTGGGGTTTGGGTTATAGGTTCTGTTATTAAAAAGCCGTTTAATAACCTTTAGTCTTGGCAGTATAAATAAATAAATTAGACTGCCTGAGAATTCCTGGCACAGTCTATTTTAGATTTATTTTTTTGAACATGTCCATATCAAACTTGCGGGAGGATATTTCCTCTTCTAACTGATAGACAAATTAATAATTTTATAAATATTTATGGCAACGCTCTTCAACAATTCATTTTGTATGATACCCAGCATTCCGTATCTAAAGTCGAAGAAATAAGCAAATAAATAATAACTATAGTTCGGCCGTTCAGAGAATGCGTTCCTGACACGTCGCGATTGAACTGACGACGTAACTTTGTAATGGCGTTGCAGTTACGATAAAAATATTTGTGCTGGTTGTTTACCGTTTTACAATTGATGAGCATTAAAACAACATTATTATATCAATAATCAATTAATTTTGTGCCAAACTGAGTGTCAAATAACTTGTTATACAATATTTTTCTAAATCTATACTGCGCTATTACAAGGTTATGTCAGCGCTTTGTATTTGTAGTGCTGTACTAACTATGTGACTAACTGTGACTAACTGATCAAACTGTCAAACGCATTCTCTGAACGGCCGAACTATATATGCATTCTACATAGCTAAATAAAAATAAACTCGGTGAAAAAAATGACTTCTACATACGATTCACCTTGCTTGGGCTTGCGTTTTCGGACTGTATCTAAAACAATATAAGCCGCAAATTTTATGCAGCAGATCATTATATTTTTTTTTAGACTAAGGCTGAGGGCCCTAAGGTAACAATGCTTGAGTCTGAGTCGGGGTCAAGCATAGATTTTTTGACAGTTCTCCATTGAAAAGTGTCAAAACTCTGTCTGAAGCTCGACACAGACTCAAGCACTGTTTTTGCATACGGGCCTTAGAGCTTATTTTTCAAACTACAGATACAAATCTTTAATTACATATAAATATATCTATCTCTTTTTTAGGCTTGTCAAAACTAAGGACTGACATTATAGTATCGAATAACATTGTGTTATTCCATAGGCGAAAAAATTTACCCGGGGGCCTAATACAAAATATAATATTTTAAATATTATTTGATTGGGTGGAAGAGTTGAAAACACCATAACCAATTTTATTGCATAAGTAAAATCCATAACCATTAATTTTTAAGTTCGCCGATTGTTCTTGAACCTCTAGATTTTCCAATTTGAGGGCGAATAACTATAAGAAAACGTCGTGGTGATGACTCAGACTCGTATAAAAAAACAATGATGTACTAACAGATGTACTAAACAGGTTCAACAACAATCAATAATAAATTATCAAACTGTCAAACTCAAAGTCCTTTGGGTTATCGCATACAGGTTATTTTTAACTTGCAGAAAATTATATCAATTAAAAAATCTTTAGTCTTAGTCGTAGTCTTTAAGAAAATACAGCTGACTGTAAAAATACGCATTTGTGAGTCAGCCGTATTTTGATTAAGAGGCAAACTACCGTCGATAACCTTCTTGCTCGCAGTACGCATTAAAAACGAAAATCAGTAAAGCCAACGTTTTGATAAGAAAAATTTTAGGATTAAAAGATTTTTTGCTAAACTTTGTGCAATATGATTGGACACAAAAGCTGTTGCTAAAGATTTTATATAATAAGTGATTTTGTATCTCCTAATGTAGAAATGTGCGAGCAAGAAGTTCTTAGGCGGTTGGTAGTGTTTCAAGCGAATAGCTGGAAGTTAGCAACATAATCGCAACTTGAATAAAATGCTAGCATGGTCCGCTTATAGGATATCAGTCAATAAGCTTGAGGTTCAGACAATCTTGGGCTTTGGACTTGGGACATTAAATCAATGGAAGAAGTGGGTAACTTGGGCACAAGCGCGAAGGCTATCTCGGGTCACCCGAGCCGACCTTATCCGCTACGTTCACATGACTTGGCAAGTTAAGAAGGGCAACATAGTAAAAATACATACTGGGGAGTTCGTCGTTGGGCGTTAAGGGTAAAGGCGTGGGCACAAGTGCGAAAGCCATGTGAGAAAATAGAGATAGCTTACATGACGGGGAAAAGAGTAAGGCAACAGACATTTGTATGCGACTTAGCGTTGGGCGTCAATCATACCTACAGACACAAGTGCGTAAGCCGAGTAAGAACAATGTGGATGGATGGATCCTGTCACGTGACTTTATAATTTTTCGGCCGCATAGTAAACGTACAGGCGACTCGTCGTTGGGCGTGAAGGGTACAGACGTAGGCACAAGTGCGAAGGCATGTGGGGACATTCGAGATAGCTCACATGAATTGGTGATATGAGAAAGGCAACAGACATGAGTGATTCGGCGTGAAGCATACCTACAAGTGCGTAAGCTATAAAACATCTTGGATGGATGAATCCTGTCAAGTGACTTGGTAATAAGAGGCAACATAGAAAACTTACAGGCGACTCGTCATTGGGCGTGAAGGGTACAGGCGTGGGCACAAGTGCGAACGCCATGTGAGGACAGCCAAGTTGGCCACGAGCACCATACCCGCAGGCCAGAATCCTGTCTCCCACGCGGCAGAGTAGGTGCCGGCGACCGCAAGCGACTTGGCTCACTGTGCTGCCCATGAGTTCCATTACCTATGACAAAGGGTCATGTTTTAAATAGTCTGTCAAATCAAACACAACAGACCTCAATAGCTCAGTTGATATTAGCTCGGCCTTCTGCGCTGTAGGCTGTGGATTTGATTGATGTGATATTTAAGAGATTTATAAAGATTTATTTGGTATCAATACATCAATGTTACAAAAGTCTTACTAAACTTTACAAACAGAATGATATGAATAATTACGGTTTGTTAAGTATATGTATGTTAATTTTTAAGATGATTAAAGTAAACTAAGTAATATAAGTATTGTAATCAGGTATCGGGTTCTTATAGTACAAGCTCTGCTTAATTTTAGGGCTAGAAAGTGATGTGTGGATCGTCCACAATTTTTTTTAAAGTTAGGCTTACCTTCCTCGGTACAAGCTCATCATTTTTAGTGCCATGCCCAGTCTGCCCATACTCGCTGACTCCACAAGTGAAGACACCTCCATCCAGGGTCAAGAACGCCGTGAAATCTTCCCCACATGTTATGTGACACACCTGTTTAAGAGAGTTACAAAGTGAGAGTGACAATTGGGAACTGCGAAATTATTTTACCCACTAACTTACTAGAATAAATATTTACAAAATGATGATACACAAGAAACAGAAGGATCGGCAGACCGTTACTTAGTAGATATAAATGTATTCACGAGCATAATAAATTTGAATAGAAGGCACAATAGTGTTAAGCTACGCGCAAAGCTTGAAGCGAGCTTATAGCAACACTTGGGCTTGTTAAGTCGAGTAGCTTTTATAGTCAGCTTTGTAAAGGATTCATAGAGAAACCATGGCACATCCAGATGGCTAGAAGCTACAGGTTTAAATGTTTTATGACCAACCGAAAAAGACACGGTATAGTAGATAAAACTAGCCTGATAGCACTTCTCTGTGCATAGGTATGTCTTCTAATGATTGGTTTTTGGATAGAAGGTTTCAACGCGATAACAAAATCGAGGCACTTGTATGGAAAATCAAATATCATACCTTGATATTCCTCAACGTTTTCAAATGCGTAGGGTAACATTTGTTTTCTCTGTCTTGCAAACCCAACTGACCATGAGTGTTTTTGCCCCAGCCAAAAACTGCACCAGATCTAAAACAACCAATGGTTGGAAAATAAATTAAACTCTGTGAACCTAGACAGATCACAGGGATAACTTACAAACATCGTTATCATTTCAAAATTTGCTATGACTAAAAATAAAAAAAAGTTATGCCTAATTATATGGGAGAAACGGGTATTTATCGCGATTACCTTTATTATTTCCCGACGTTTCACGATAAATACCCGTTTCTTCCATATAATTATGCATAACGATCGCGTTAATTTAAAAAGTTATGTCGCCAAACTATCAAGACTGCCATACTTAAAAACGATTATCATTACACATTTGGTAAAATAGAAGAATAATTTAATCACTCTTTATCTTTTGGCGGATTTTATTAATTAAGGCCATCAGAGTTTAAGCATTTTGACACCTACATAATTTTACCTTATCAATTCACATGTTATAACATGTTGTACTTATCAATATAATATGTAGTATTCACATGTTCTTGCCATTGGCAAAACCTACTATAAAATAGTTAAAAGTTTGTGTGTACAAATGCTTATCAAACCACAAACTGATATGGTGCCATGAAAAACATAATTTTTAAACAATATAAACGTAAGTATATAGGTAATTTCTAAAAATATTTGTTTACTTTAAAAAACAACGAGATTAATAGTCTTTGTCTTCCAAATCAGTGCGCAACCATAAAGTAATAACCTTTTTTTAAATTTACTTTCTTCTGATATCTTTAATAATAGGATTTTTTTAGACTTACTTTGAGAGTGCAAAAGTATGGTTGCTGCCACATGCAATTAAAGCTATAGGGACTCCAAGAAGTGAAGACATTTGTTGTGGTATCATTTCTTTTTTTGACATAGTTCCTAGACCGCACTGACCAAAGCTATTTGCTCCCCAAGAATATAGATCACCATCTGGAAATTAGAACAGTAAAAAAACCTTAAATGTTTATAAATACAAAAATTTACATTAATTGATACACATACTGACGCCTCTTAAAGTGGCTAGTCTTACAGTAACGCAAACAACATAGAGTCATACTGAGAGAAGAAAAGGGTGCTTTTGCTCATCATGCTTGGACCTTGGTGAGCGGCCTGGTTTCCGCAAGTAGGCCACAGGTGGGCCCTTTTTAAGTTACGGGTGGTGGCGTTGCTAGTTCAACCACCCGCAGGCTGATCATCGTAATAATTCAACTCTCTTTCTCTCTTTTGTCATGTCACTAGTACTTTGGAACCAGTATGGTGAATGGGTTTTTATTTCACTTACTATTTGACAGTGCTATGCAATGATATGCACCACAGGCCACCTGTATAACATTCTTTGTAGTTAGTCCTCGAACAAATCTAGGTCTATCTTGCGCATGGGCTCCTAGATTGCTGCCTAGTTGGCCCATACTATCCGAGCCCCAACTGAAAGATTGCCCCCATTCATCAACGGCAAGGGAATGTTGAATCCCACATGCTATTACTGATATTGAGCAATCTTTGAATAAATCTATCGGAGCTGAAAACAGTAAATGAAAGATTTTAGACTAACAAGGCATATTAGTAGTCTTCAAATAAATAACCATCATGTATAGGTACACTACTATTTTGTAACTACCAAAAAAAAAATAGGGTAATGTAGTAGGGGTAGAACATAATGAATGTGCAATCAGTTTTTTTTTTTTTTATAAAATAACATAAAAATAAGTTATTAAATGTGTTCTATGGATGTGTTCAGTATCAGCAGCCAATATTGGAATTTTTTTTGGTAATTACAAAATAGTGGTGTATAGTGGTCTAAAAAGCTATGGGGATGTAGATGCTATGAACACCTACTCTTAACCAAATCATGTCCAAGTTCAGCAAATAGGTGAATGAGTAAAAACCGTGCCACTCTGGAGTAGCGAGAGAAGTGAAACAGGTAACTGTTTACCGATTTCATTGGTTTATATACCCATTTCAAAAAATGCTTTTAAGAATGCGTGGCTCACCTAAAGAAGATTTCACTTCAAAAATGGTGATGGCACAAAAGAGGCAAACAAAAATAGTCTTAATATACCTGGACTTTTCCCCTCTTGGTTTTCGGTTTGACGGCCTAGTTGTCCAACATCATTACTGCCACACGAATACACATGTCCAGTGTTTGAGAGGTAAAGAGTATGAAACTCTCCAGCCGCTACTGATTTTAAGTGTATACTTTCTTTCCATTTTGTTAGTGTTGGTTTAATCACCTGTATTAGAAGATTTCTGTAATTTATTCTTTAAACAAGAAGGTAACAAAGAGTTTTAATTAAGCAGAAAGCTTAGAAATAGGTACACCAACTAGATTGGGCGCTAGGGAAAGAGTCAAATGTCTTGAAGTTTCTTACCAAATCAATAGTTTCTGGGCCTTCAATAGACAGTTCGTGATGTGTTGCATTACCCCAGCAAAACATTTTGGTGTGAGGTAGCTAATTCTAAATGATCACTACTTTAGACCCTAGGATAGGATTACCTACATCGAAATCAACGCAAATCAGTCTATTTTAACAGAGGTAGATGTGAGTTTGCGAAAAGATGTTGTGATAAATTTAAACAGCAGCTAATTTATCTCCAATTACAAATAAAAATAATAGAAAATGCATTTTCAAAAGTCGAGAACAATCTCCACCTCAAATTTATTTTTTTGACATTTCATAAGGGGCCTGTCTGTCAAATGTCATCTGTCAGATGGAAAGAGATAAATGTCATGTCAGTATTGTCACTGTCACTGTTTACTCCATTCTTTTCCATAGTCGGTTCATCTTGGCATTCCTGAAGCTAGCTGTTTGTACGTAAATGGCCAATAGCATATGGAAAATTTGTCAAACGACTAACTTCTGGCCCGTTAAGTTATAATTGTCTGTTCCCAACTTCCATCTAATGTTTAGTGCCACCTAGTGACGAAAATGATAAATAAACTATCAAGTTTTACCAAAGTATGGTCATTTATGTACCTTTTCTTTTATTTTTAGTGGTTTAGGGAAGCTTGAAACATGTTTTAATGATTTTCATATTGAAATAAAAAAATATGAATATACTTTACAACTTGAACACACGAAACGCTTAGATCCGATAATTTAATACAATTGCCTACAATAACAGTTTTAAGCCATTATGACTCATACCACACCAGCTTTTTAAGATTGATTTACAATAGCTTTTTAAACTAGGTAGGTGTCGTTATGTATTTACGGATACGGACGGTCGGTTGGCAAAGTACATAGCACAAAAGTCAAGACAGACGGTCGACCGGACAAAGTTGTTCGGCCATATTTGTTATTGTGCTGAATCGGATTTATTTATATCGTTTCATTTTCATCCAGGACACTTCTTTAACATTTTGTGATGTATTATAATTATTTGTATTCAATTTGTATAAAATCTCATCTTGTAACTTGATAAATCTAACCTTATGCAAAGACGTTATGCATGATCATTGACTGTGGACATTCAAAGGTAATTCGCTAAGGGCTATCCTGCGAATTCTTTTGTGAATCTTTTAGAAAATTCACTAAAGTGGCGGGAGCATCTGGCAGCAATGGAAAAGGGGGAAGATCTGCTGCTGCCCCGGTTGACGTGGGGTCTCCCTTGCTCGATTGGGAGGAGGGAGACCACTTCAGCTTTGAGGACTCTGAACGTTTCGAAGAAGATTCCTTGTGCAGTTGGAGTTCTGAACCCGAAAGCTTGTGCAACAACTGGCGAGGATGGAAAAGACCCAACCCACAGAATCCTTTCATCACGCGAACTCCGAAAAAAACCGTTCAAGGTAAGCAATGCAGCTTGATCCTTTGTTTCAGAAAGTTATGTTTTTCGCTTTATTTTCAGTGTTATTCTGATATTTGTTCTAAAATAAGTGGATCTTGTGTCACGATGTAAGTGATAGTGCTGCTTGGGCATATAAAAACGAAAGTTATAATCTAAAGTATATCATATACATACCTACTAATTACATGTGCGCGTACTATACGTGTATATACAATGAACAGGTGTTGTAGAGTCATTTACCTCTTGAGTGGACTGAGCAGTTAATAATACCCTTTGGTTTGAAATCCCTGTCATACTTGCAGCCTTTTACCTTTTCTTTGTATTCAGGTTGCCATTGTGAAGGCCTTGCTTGTTTTATAGAATGGAAAGTTTTGATTCTTGAATGCTTTCACAACTTTCACTGATTATTATTGTATTGTTTGTTGAAAAAGTCTGTTAAGATTCTTATCTCTTACTTTATTTTTAGGTATTTAGTGATTTTCTCATCTCATCACAAAATTACTATAAAAACATAATTAGAATTTCATGTAGGTTGCAAGGTTTGCTAGAAAATAAACCTAAGGAGTAGGTACAATATGTTTAATCTTTGAAATACTTTTGTTACTTTAAAGAAGGTAGGTACTTGGATTCTGAACTTTTTTGGATTTGTATGAAATTACTAGTCAAGCAGAACATTTGTTTGTTTTAGTGCAACTGAGATTCCACCAAAGCTTTGCTGTGTGTCCCTAGCATTATTACTGTTACTATTAGCCTATAGTCCCCTTGATGGATTTGTCCAGCCAAAATTGGTCACTTCAGGCCTCCCACCATTTTCGCCAGTCTCTACAATCTTCTACCCTTAGTCACCATTCGTAACTCATAAGCATCCACCTCATCCCTCCATCTCCTGCAAGGAATGCAGCGACATTGCCCCGCTGTGTCAGGGCACTCATAGTTTACCGTCATTTTTTTTTCCAATACAGAAATCTAATTTCTATATCAAATATCAAATTATAGTTTGTTAAATCAGCCTGATTACCTACAGGAAATGATCAAAAGTGGTATTGAATACATTTTTGATGACATTCTAAAAATACAATCTAAAAACAAGCTTTGCCCTCAGGATAAATTTATATATTGTTACCCAACAATTTTACCAAAATTTTTTGATGTATTTTATTTAACTTCAGGAGTCAACTTTGAAAGTCTTTCAACAGTTAGTATGAATATGTTGTGTTATGCAAGGCCATAGTGAGCATGCTATTTTTGGATGTGTGCTTTCCATGTTATGTAACCAGTTTGAGCCAGCCAAAATATTGAATTACATGTTTATATTTATGGCCCCAATTGAGTATCATATTTTCATCTGCAGTCTTAACAATATTATATATTGAATTATATTATTCTCTAGACAAGGAAATACTAAAATTCCTTCAAAGTCGTCTTTGACTTCGGGTGCGCTTCCAACTTCAGAAACAGCCAAGTTATGAAATATATTTCATAACTAGTAAATATATTTCATAACTTGGCTGTTTCCTTACAGTCAGAATTTTTGTTTTGTAATAAACATCCCCCACTCATTACCATCCGCCTAATAGCAAAATAAATTAAATATGTAGAAATCATTTTTATTGCCGAAATGGCCAGTGTTGCATCTGAGTTTTGAACTTAGAACCGGTATAATGTTTTCATAAGATGATATTTTATTGCCTGTAAAAAGGATCATAAACTCTTCATTTATGTTCACGGCTGCTCTTTAATTAGAAGTAGGTTAGGTGAGTATACTCATTGACCTTTACAAACATTTGATTGTTCCTCTCATTTAGAGTGAATTTCATCCTGGGAGCACAGTTTAACAATGTTAGAGATGGAAATGTCCCTAATGAAAAAAATCATTGAAATACTACTTATATGGAAAACGAACTGAGAATCCTAAGACTGTGATAAACATCTGCCTGCAGTTCGGCCGGCGTAACTTGGCGGGTTGAACTGAGCTGTTTGTGCGAAAATGAGCAATGGCGAATGAAAGATTAGCCAAACAGCTAACTCCCGACTCGCCAAGTTACGCGAGTCGTATTAAGCCGGTTTGTCGCGCAACACCAAGCTCAAAATTCCAATATCCCTTTCAGATAAGACAGTACAGACACTGAGTGAGCTGTCTGCAAAGTGTGTTGCCAGCCACATACCGTTCGAGCTGGTTGAACGCGTCTATCCGCCCGTACCGGAGCAACTGCAGCTTCAGATCGCTTTCTGGAGCTTCCCAGACAGTGAAGATGACATCAGACTGTACTCGTGCCTGGCGAATGGATCGGCGGATGAGTTCCAGAGAGGAGAGCATCTCTTTAGAGATAGAGCAGTCAAAGATGTCTTACAAATTGGTAAGAATATAATGTGCATCTAATATAATCTAATCCTAGCAAAGTTTTTGGCGATTTGATTTTCACGTCGTGCAGACGTGAAATGTGTCCCAATTGTAATCTGAGGAGTAATAGACTATCCCAGTCATAGGTACCCAGCAACAATGAGTTCATCTGCTGCTTCCACCATATCTCCATATCTAAACCAACAAAATATCAAATGAAAAACTGGATGATGCAGTGAAATAAATTACACATTTTAGAGTACCTTGCGACACAGAGTCTTTTACTTTAATAGCTTGCAATATTAAACAGAGTAATTAATAATCCCTCAGTCAATAAGCCATGACATAGGCCCATAGGCGGCCTAACTTCGTCGCCAAAGTTGGCTGCTTGCTCATATGAAGTAAAAAGTAAACAGCCCTTTGCATCATTTGTAATTGTAAATTGGGTAAATATGCATTATACAAGTTTTGATTCCCTGATAAGAGGAGTGGGGCTTCCAAATTTTAGAAGCTTTCTAAAATCGCCTATTCCTTTCCAGGTTTCCACTTATCGGCGACAGTCTCTCTCACCATGCCTCGGGCGCAGTTCAATGTCGCTGTTACATTCGATAGACAAAGGATAGTGTCGTGCAATTGCACCTGCTCCTCAACTGCTCACTGGTGCTCACATATAGTGTCTGTGTGTCTCTACAGAATACACTTGGTAAGCATGAGCCTTTGTATTGAACTAGCATCTATCCATGTCACGTAAAAAGAACGCTGGTAATAAATGTGAGAGTGTGTTTGCGACCACGAAATAGGTGCAGGTTTTGTGCACAAATACATCCTCTCTCCCTTCCAGCATTCTTTTTACGTGACGAGAGCTATACCTATGGATTATATTATATGAGATATATTGTAGCAAGAACAAAAGTTGGTGAATGGTGTAGGTATTTAGCAGAGCTAAAATCCTATGGACACGGAAAAGGAGGAAGGATGTTAAGTCATAGTTTATTATAAATAAACTTTGAATCAAAACAATGATTAATTCACGCCCACTTAATTTATCCTGAAAACAATGCAATGTTTACCTAGCTAGGTACGTAAGGATACGTATCAGACTATACACTGCTAGCTCTTATGTCCTTACAGTAAGCGTCATTTTTCTTTGTTTTTAGGTAACTTGAGCTGTACTTAATAAATTTTATAAATTCCCTTTGTTTATGTTATTTCATAACTTGAATGATAAGTAATAAATAATAAAAATAATTCTAATAATAACTCTTTATTCCAGCCCACACAAGTATGTCTTAGAGCGCCCGTGTCAGAGTCTTTGCATAGACTACGAAGGGACCAACTCCAGAAGTTCGCACAATACCTCATCGCGGAGTTGCCTCGTCAAGTTCTGCCGACAGCTCAGCGTATACTGGACGAGCTACTATCAGCGCAGCCGACGCTAATTAACACGACTTCTGGCGCCCCGGATCCAACCGCAGGCGCTTCGGCCTATGAATACACATCGTGGTTCCTAGATGAGAAGACATTGCATAATAACATCAATAAGATTTTGGTGAAGTTTTGTGTTCCAGCTCCTATTGTGTTCAGGTAAGATTCAGTTTAGACAAAATATTCCTATAAAGCTTCCATCTTTTTTCTCTTGAAGTACCGAACCATAAAAAGCAACGTGTGACAAATTATTTGAGGCTTTTATTTGAGTTTCCATGTTTGCTTCCAGCGATGTCAACTACCTCAGTACAAGCGCCCCGCCCGCTGCCGCAGAATGGTCGTCTCTCCTACGGCCATTGCGAGGTCGCGAGCCAGAGGGCATGTGGAATCTACTGTCTATAGTCCGGGAAATGTTCAAACGGTGCGACAGGAACTCCATACCTCTGCTTGAGATTATTACTGAGGAGGTCATGGCTTGTGAGCAGGTATGGTTATAATTACTTTTTGTTATAAGCAACTTATAAGCTTATAGCAATACGACTTCTAAAAGGTGAGCCACTGAGTGGATCCACGTCTACTTGGCCTACCCTAGGAACAAAGGCATTGCCAAGGCAGATCAAAGAAGCGTTGATGAGATGAGCGAAAATCTTGTAAAGATTGGCCGAATTAGGCACAGGACATTTGTGTAAGGAAGGTAAAGCGAGAACTCACAATGGAGTATAATGGACTAAATGAAAAATAAACGACTCCTTCACAGTCACTCTGTCGACTGTCCAGCTGAAACGCATAAGAAGAGTTCCCTCCTAAGGGGGAACTCTTACATATTCAAGACTACCATTGTCGAAAAATATAAAAAATGTGTAATCTTCTACAGATAATAGTATGGTGGTACAGCACGAAAGCAGCATTAGTGGCATGGGGAGGTGGAACCGTTGGCAAACACAATGGCACGGGCGGTAACTCATCGGCGCAACACGCATGTTCCTCGCTCTGTGACGAGGTAACATAGACTACATTATTTATTTTTGAGAAGTGGGTGATATGGATGTGGATGGTGGGTATAAAAAGACAGGGAGATAGACCCAGGTTTCATCATTTTTTCTTGGGTCTACCGTAGACCGAAGAAAAAATGATGAACTGTGTAAAAGGTGACATGATTAAGAAAGGAGCACTGAGATGACGAATTATGAAGGTTACTTAGTGTAGTTTCGTGGGATAAGGGAAGGATGATGATGTTTCAGTGTAGTTTCGTGGGATAAGGGAAGGAAGATGATGTTTCTTGAGGAGGAGCTAGAGGGAACAAGGTCACTGACATAGCTCGTAGAAATAACAATTTCAAGAGGCAAAACACAGGTCATAGCTCGTAGAATCGACATTGTTTGAGATTCTTAAATCGCTAACCCGAACGAGATAACGAAACGTGTATACGTTATACACGTTCCATTTTGAATGGTGTTGTTGATCACAATTGAACACCATTCAAAGTGGAACTTGTATGTTGGTATGTATGGGTATCACAACCAGAGTTTTCTTGGCTTGATTTTTGATTTTTTTATTTTTTTTGGGCGATGTTTAAGTTTATTCTACTTACAGGTCGTGGTGTTATGGCGCCTTGCCGCATTGAACCCAGGCCTGGCACCGCATGAACGAGACACGCTTCACGAGCAATTCGCTCAGTGGCATCTGAAGGTTCTGGATAAGGTAATTTAATCCTGTCGGTCTTTGTTTACATCACACCTCACGGGTATTTCTCTCAGTGTTGTTTGTAATTCCTACTCTACCAGAAATTCCAGTATTACACAGCCTCAGCCCTATAGTTAGTAGAGTTCCTAGTATTCTATGAAGGTATTTTAAGATTTGAAAATTTATAGAATACCACGGGTACGGATTTGCGTTCAACTATTAATTTAATTTTTTACTTTTTGGCATCATTTCGAACACGCCATTCCAATTGAACTATATTGATTTTGTTCCAGGTGGCAAAGAACCGAACCAACACCCACATAACCAGCGGTACATCATCCTCCCACTCACGGCACTCGAGTCGGTCGTCTCACTCGCACCCGCCTTACATCAACGGGATAAGCGAGACGGAAGTATTCCCCGGCTTCCATCCCGCAATGGAAGCTTGCTTCTTAGAGTGGGACGACTATCAGATTCCCGGTGTTACTTACACTAAGGACCTGAATCCACTGTATCACAGTCCGTTCACCATCTTTAGACATGGGGATAAGTCGAACTGTGATGTGCATCAAGTAAGTATGTATTATAAAAAAAATAAGAAAAAAAAACGAAAAAATATAGTCTCAGGCCAGAAGGGCAAGTCTTAGTGCATTTACAACATTTCGTCTACCAAATGTTGTTTTCGTGTGAGCACGTGTCTCTCTGTTTTGTATGGAAAATTGATGAGACAACAACTCGTTTCGCTCGTTTCTATGTAACGTATTTTTGCTGTCACATCTTGTCTCCATACAATAGAGAGAGACAAATGGGCGAAACGAAAAAAAAAACATTTTTACAGTTAACATTGTACCAGTATAAAATGGTGATTAAACTGCATTGTTACATTTTTCTATATAATATTTTTTTTACTAGCTTATTTCGTCCCACTGCTGGGCAAAGGCCTTCCCCAAAGACTTAGTTCCGTCTATATTTAATATGGACCAAAATATCATGTCTCGTTTTTATGTGCCAGTCTGTTTTAAAAGCGCAAAAAGCCCCAAAAATCTTTACTATAAGACATATTTTCCAGGTATCGTCATCTAAAGCCATACTCAACAACGAGATGTCTCTTAGCTACCGACTGACTAATCCCGATCCGTCCCATCGAGCCGGCCTACGCAGAGGAAACCGTCATATCAATGTCGATTTGAACGTTGCGGGTCCATCGCATATTCACGTAAGATACTTTCCATCAGGTGGGCCGTATGCTTGTTTGCTAACTTTGTTGTATATATAAAAAAAAAGATAAAATTCAGTAGTTTTCTGCCCAAAAAATGTACACTATGCCAGTACTCTCAAACGGTGAAGGAAAACGTCGTGAGGAAACCGGCATATCGTAGAAACCTAAAAAGTTCGAAAATATGTGTCAAGTGCACGAAAGGAGCCTCTTTGAGGCGCACTTAAAATCCTTTCACCACACTTGGTTCGGAAGAATCAGTGACACGATAAGAAGAAGAAGAGTAGTAGTAGAGCTTTTTGTGGCAGCCTCAACTGGGGAAGTAACTGGGCGAGGTGCCTTACACCTGAAAGCCTCAAGTTGATGGACGCAGGGCAGTGCTTGGTATGGCACGTTCATAACATGCGTGACCTGCGAGGCAATGGTATATCTGCTGGTGCACTATTAGCAAGCAATACAGCAAAAGACCCTATGCTTGGCTTACGGTCTTGACATAATACCAGCGCATAGCTTCCTCACAGTAGCTAGGCATTATGAGTCAAGGCTCTTTTGCTGCTGTAGCACACAGAAACAAGACGCACTTCTCCAGTATCGATGTAGTGTTTGTATCTTTCTTCTTTTAGTGCCCTTGTTTTTTACTGGTTTATATGTGATTATGTAGTAAATAAATAAATAAATGTATATGCCCGTTGCCGTTGCCAGCTTTAAATTTCAAATCCGTTTCAGGTCTTAGCGCCTATGCCCAACGCGGCAGAAGCGGCCGGCGGCGCAGTGCCCGTTGATGGAAATGATGGCAACCATTCGAGCGTGTCTTCTGAAGGTAAGTTTAAGACTTTTGCTGGAATAAAGTGCCTTTTATTTTATTTTATTTATTCAGGGACAACAAACAGCTACCACATAAAAATAATCTAAATTAGTTTAAGAGTAGAGTAGTCAACTGCTTTATTTGTGGTGATATACTGCAAGAAAGTGAAGTTATTGAAGTGAAGGAAAAAGGATTGTAAACTTTTCGTCATTGCACTTTGCGGCGCTCCTACGCCGAAACTATTAATTTTAAGGAAAAAATATTATAACATAAATTGCAGGAAATTTCCTCTTCTTTTATTTTGTATAGATATGTTTTTCCTGTAAAATGCGCCGGAAAGCAGTTATTCTCAAAAAACTGATTTTGGGCGCCATTTTTTCAATATGGCGGCGCGAGCGGCAAACATACGAGGTGGCAAAGTTGAAATTTGGAAAGATCATATCAAAATCGATAAAATTGCTAATTTTCAAAACTCCCAGAAAACTTTCCAGGTAACCTCTATTTTTTCGACCAAATGACTGTACTATGGTGCGAGATCTAGATAAATCTCAAACATTTTTCTAAAAGAATCTACTAGGGATGTCTACCGTGTCTAATGCTTAAACATAGCTAGTTTTTTGGCTTGGAACAAAAACAGAAACAGAGTTCACGTTTGTTTCTAAAAAGTTATTGACTACAGGTTTCTGCGAGAACGAAGAGGAGATCCTCCAAGCTAGTAGCGGCGATACAGACTCGCACTCATCTAGCTCGCCCGCCGTATCTTCCGATGACGCAGCCCGCCGCGTCTCTCAGGACGAGTCTGTGTCCGATGACGAATGTAACATGTACTTCTACGACACGACTGCGGCGCGACAGATGAACGCTTGCAGTGGTGATGAAGGCTCCGCGCCTGCTAGCGGGGTGAGAACTTACTAGTTTACTAAAACGAGCCTTTAGAAATACTTTCACAATACTGCATCCTCTGAAGACTATTTTTTTATGCAAATGATTGATAAACGGGCTTACGACCCACCTGATGGTAAGTGGTCACCGTCGCCCACAGACACCAAAAACAGCAAGGGTGCTGTCGTTGCGTTGGACCCCGCACCCTACCCTGAAGGAACTTTTTTACATTTTTCTTGAAGCTATTCATGTTATGGCTGAGGGGAAAAACTTCTGGAGGTAGCTCATTCCGCAATTTATGGGTTTGTGCCGTTATTTCATTTTATGTATGGTCGCCACAATATGTCTTCTCCATTCCCCTGTCAGCCGTCATCTCTGCATTTTTTTTTTTTTTTTTTTTTTTTTTTTTTTTACAATTTATAGGTTTGCGTTTGACCGCTATCTCACCTGCTGTTAAGTGATGATGCGGTCGACGATGTAGCACGCTTACCTAGAAGATACCTATTCACTCTTGTCTTGAAAACATCCAATTTGTAGGTGCTCGGAAAGACAGACGCCGGCAAGGAATTCCATTCCTTGGCTGTCCGCAACATAAAAGTTGAAGCAAAGCGCTTGGTGCGGACAGTTGGAACATCAACCAAGTATGGATGCCGCATTTCCGTGCGTCTAGTGGTCCGATGGTAGAATGGGGATGGGGGAACCAAATTGTGAAGTTCCGTAGCACACTCTCCGAAATGTATCCTGTAAAATACCGATAGACTGGCAACTTTACGGCGATGTTCGAGACTTAGGAGCTTGGACTCGACTAGAGTGTCGCTACCAATGAGCCTTTTGGCTCATCATTTACTCATCTCTTATCCATGTCATCTTTCACACAGTTCATCCACGTTTTCTTTGGTCTACTACTGCTCACATATCATCCCCATCCATAACTCATCACTCTCATAGTCACATGACTTTCATCCCTCATGACATGCCCGTACCACGCCAGCCTATTGCTCCTTAATTTTTTTGTCTCTGGCGCTACTTTCAAATTTCCCATCATATAAGCATCCTCTGACGACATGGTATGAAATGTTTTAAGCGTCACGTCGCGCGTCGGTTTCCGATGACAAACATAACAATAGCTAATCTAATCTATGTAAGTTAACTTTATTGATCGAGTGAGCGAAGCGAACGAAAAACTTTTTATGATACAAAGTTAGTGATATTGTCAGAGGCAAGGCCAAACAGTGAGTCTGGACAGAAGTTCAAAGTAGATAAAACACAATGCGTGATAGTGGAACATTTTTGTGTTCTTGTTTCTAATTACTTTTACTACAGGTTTTTTTAAGACAACTAAGTTGGCAAACACGCATATGGCCCACCTGCTGGAAAGCTTTACTAGAAAGTTACCGGAGCCTATGGACGCTTTCAACACCAGAGGCATCAAATGTTTAAGAAAGCACTAATAAAACAATGATATCCATTCACAGGACAGCTCAACAAGTAGCACGACCAACTGGCTGTGCACATGGGAGGTATCATTCGCGCGCGCCGAAGGCTTGCAAGCTCACGGCCACGCCCGCGAGGCTTGCGCGCTCGGAGCCCGGCTCGCGAGGGAGATTCTAGCACATCCTCCCTCGCTGACCGGCTCTGCACTCTCCCCGCACGAGAAGAGGATGAAGAAGAGACATATTCCGATGCCGAAGATGTGTGCGGCTGCGCATCGGTTGTCCTGTCTGGCTTCGGCTACGCTCGCTAAATGCGCTTTTCTTTGCACGGTAATTTAATATTGTAACTACAGTTCGGCCGTTCAGAGAATGCGTTCCTGACACGTCGCGATTGAACTGACGACGTAACTTTGTAATGGCGTTGCAGTTACGATAAAAATATTTTTGCTGGTTGTTTACCGTTTTAACAATTGGATACAGTTATGCATAAGGAGTCCAAGCGCCAAATTTCATTTTTTGATTTTTTCGCATTTTCGTAATCACTAGGGCATAATTAAGCCATAGAAAAAACACTCTTGCAGCCAGCTTCACTCTAAGTGGTATTTTTTGATACCCAGTCCAAGCGCCTTCTATAGCAAACTAAGTATTTTGAAATGCAATACAAGTCCAACAACCAATTTAAAACTAATAACCAAATTTTATGATGAAAAAGCACATTTCCATTAAACATTACTAGTCCAAACGACGTAGTGTTACGCATCAGTAGTCTACGCGACAGTTGTTTGTAACTTCTGAACGTAATCTTTGTTTGGGTGGAAGGAGAGGCTGGCAGAAGAACCCAAGTCATGTTTAAGGAAGCACATATTATACTAGTTTACCAAAGTCAAAAACTTAATTCTTTGGTCAACTTAATTGTTGCGGAGAACAGAATAAAAAAAATAAAGGCCAGAATACACGTATATAAAGATAAAGATTAAAATATTTTATTGTAAAACTGTGTATAAAAGATCTTAAAAAGAATTATGTTCCAACAGCTTACCTATTTCGGCCGTACAATATAGCAAAAAAGTATAAAAATAGACCTGATGATCTCTCCTCGAAAAGCACCCTATATTTCTGAAACTACAATTAATACTTTATACTCCACAAGACTACAAGAAAGTTATGGCAAGCTGCAGAACAAAGAATCACAAATACTGAAGAAAAGGAAAAAGCTATTGTCAACAGAAAAAAGATAACAGTGGGCGAGAAGGTCAATAATAACTGGTTAAGAATAAACCAGATAAAGGAAACCTAAAATCATCCATTGCCTCATTATGTCAAGGCAGGAGCAGTAGAAGAGGAAGAAAGCTTAGAAATTGATGTAAAGAAAAGAAAGGGTAGGAAAGGACAAAATGTTTCAGAGAAAAAACTAAAAGATTTAAAATCACTGTTTCATAATATCCCAAACGACGCTATAGCATTTGACAAAGATTTGATTTCTGATGACACGATTGAAGATGATATTGTTGTTGAAGGTGTTGATGGCCATTTAGGTTTTTGATCCGGAACTTATTGAAGAAGAGTAGATTTATATATTATTTACCTACTCCATCCTACACCTACCCGATATGTTCTGGGTTTGGGGTTGGTGTTGACCAATAATATCATCAATCATTTTTCTGTCTGTCTGAA